>CAWUFW010006221.1:0-600000 GCA_963921515.1 Calotriton arnoldi | reverse complement strand
AAAAAATATCGATGTAAAAATATAGAATGCAAAAATATCGACTTCCTCTACGTAAACAGGTAAGTACAAAAATATCGGAAACAAAACTAGTGATGTAAAAAATATAGTTGTACAAAATATCGAATTTTATATGTATATATATACATATATATAAAATAAAAAAATAAATATTAAATATGTTAAATAATACAATTAATATAAAAAATAAAGTAGATTTAATATAAATTTGAAAAAATATATTATATAAACTTAATTAAAAAAAGTTAAACACACATACATAGTAATACATATATTTTCCCTTTAAAACAATTAATAAAGTATTCATTTTAATTTATTTTATAATTTTAAAATTATATAAAGAATTCTCTCTCTCTCTATATATATATATATATATCCACACAACAGGTTACCCCAAATGAGGAGGCCACCACAGAGGACACACTTCTGCCAACGAAGGTCCCAATAGACACAGCCAATAACTGTCCATTAGAGTACGTGGCTCAACGCGTTTCGGGTCTCCCCTTGCTCACGAGCCTCTCAAAATCTGGAAACATGGCAACCATTGATTTAGAACACCTGCTTTATTTAAATAGTCCCCGCCCCAATGGGCGTGTCTTTCCGCCTCACAGCATCAAAAATACAGGCGTAGAGGCAAAAAGACAGGGGAAACCACGCAAAAGATACCAAGACTAACAGCTTCCCTTTGGCCTACAAAATCTAGTGCTATATCAAAATGGGATGGAACATGTGCACGAAAACCATATCTTTGAGTGCAAGAGGATATCTTTACAACTTATGGGTCTTCCGGCTTTGTCATATTTCTCTGGCACAGCTCAGGATCAGAGCCCAGACCTTTTGTAACCCTGTTGTGCCAAGTTAATTGCATTTCTCTCAAGCAGTAGGAACAAAAGCAGTAATTAACAGTGCTTCCCATAGCTCCTGAAGAGGAAAGGAAGGAGATAAAAAATCTGCTTTTGTTAATTACATGCCACACTGCACCAGGGCTGGGGACAGCCCAGGCCCACTGTACAAAGGAGATTGCCCAGACAACTGGAGCCAACACAGGAGGGGGCACTTCTTTGAACATTTGGTGGGAAAGGCCCTGGCGGGGATGTCAGGGAGGGGTGGAGCTGAGGCCCCAGGACCAGATGTGACCAGTGGCTCCTGGGTGATGCCATCTTGAACTGTCCCAGAATGCTGCACAGGAGGGTTGGGGCAGGGGTGGAGAGGTAATTTGGAGCCCTAGGAATGGCCAGGGGTGCCTGGCTTCCACCACATACTTTTTTAGTTGCTGTTTTTGTGCTCTCCGCTGCTAGACCCTGGGACTGCCATGGACAACTGGAAGGAGGAACCCCCTGATTCCGAAAAGACCAGCTGACCCAGGACCAGTGGGCCTTTCCAAGGGCTGGCCCCCTAAGACCCCCTGAGGACCAGTTGGGGGAAAGCCCTGGACTTCTGTGGCCAGATACAAAGACTAGAAGGAAGGCTGGCACAGCAGGCCATGAGAACCAGCTCCCTTTAGATTATACCTTTTAAGAGGTGAGGAAGTCTACTAAAACTTCTCCTGGTGGCTACAGCTTGCCACCGGGAGTAAAAGGATACCAAGATAGTTCAAATCAGCTCAGCGGGGTCCAAATTATGGCAGTTTGAAGACTGGCAACCTTAGGCCCTTTCTTTCTGACACTCAGTCACTAATTATCACCAGGGTGGGCCAGGGCCTGTGGGTCAGCACAAGTCTGATTATTTTATTGCTTTTGGGGGTTGCGTGCATGGGACCCCCTCTTCAGACTTTGTATTGGCTTGGGCCCCAATACCATTGACTGTATACACTGAAAAGGGGGCCAGGACCCCATCACTGCTCCCCAAAGCAAGAAAGGATGAGGGCGCGATTGCGCCCCCTCCTCCAGTTGAAGTGGCCTTGTCCCACTTCCCATGCCTGTGTCTGGGGGAAGGGGCGGCCACCGCAGAATGCTGCACCCTGCCTGCATGGAGTGGCCAGGGAAAGCAGGACAACTCGCTCCCGTGCTGATTGTTCAGGGAGCCGGCTGGGCCGCACAGGGGTGGGCTCCCCACGTGGCCCCAACCCCGAGGAGCATTGGTGTGTCCAGGTGGGACCCGCACCCCCTAAAAAACATAACAACAAAAATGAAAGGTAAGGGGGAAAAAAGCTTGGTGGCTCTACCGGGCACAGTGGGAGAGCTGCTGATAAAATATTCACTGCTCCTGGCAGGAGACCCCCATAATGCCCTGCAGAGTTGGCTTATTTGAATGTTTTGCTCTTCTTGTTTCCCCAGGAGGATAGAAGCACTACCAACAAATCTAGGAAGTGTTGTGGGGGGGGGGATCTAGGAGTCACAGCAGCCCCCAGAAGCAATGTTTGCTAACTGACTTTATGTCCTAATGGCCAAAAAAATCTATGACCCTCTGGGGTTGTAAATTATTTTTTCAAAGCACCTTCATTGTAGGAGTTTCTTTCTCAAAAGCTGGGAGTGCAGTACCCCTTGGGGTTTATTTTATGGATGCATTTTATGTGAGATGAAGGTGTATAAGAAAGATACATGTAATGAAGCGCTCTCTAGGGGCTGCATTTATAGTTGCATTTTATGTGATCAGAAAGCAATGGTCCCAAAGGGATGTTTTTATGATTGCAGTCTATATAGCTTACAAGTATACAAAAAGCACACAGACACATGTTTTGTTCATTTTAAAATGCTTTACTGACATAATAATGTTGACAGTGTTTACTGATCTATGTGAATATGCTTTATTAACATTAATAACTGTATTTACACGTGGTTATTATTGATGATTGCATTTACAAATAAAATGATGGTAATTTTAACATGTTGTTTGTTGATCGTTAACCTTTGAGCAAACCAATAGTTACCTCATATGTTTGTATGACCCTTTAAGGGGTGAAATGTGATTACGCAATGCCATCTATGGTATTTTTCATCTGCCTAAAGTATATATTTGTAAGTTAATGTTTAGTATTAAGTAGTGTATGTGTAATAAATTTACTTTTTCTAAAGAAAAACTATGGACTGGACAATCATTTATTGAGTTTTATTATTGTATGCCAGGGAATAGTGATTACTAGCCCACTAGACCACCTCCCCTGAGTAGGCCTTGGACTGCTCTGCTTTACTACCCTGAGAGAGTCAAGCGCTACAATGGAATGCTTGGTTACCAGTAAGGAGAAATAGCTTTGGGAGTGTTGACACCAGCTGTCATAGAAAGAAAATCTCATAATGAAGCAACATTGTGGGCTACAACAATATGGAAGCAGGGAAATATAGACTGAACAGACTGCATTAGCAGAACTAATCTGAACTTTCAAATGCCAGTGTTATGAAAAGGAGTTAGACGAGGAAGTGTGTGTTACAAGTGTCAAACGTAAAAGAGACACACTGAAAAATATTGCATAATAGATACTTAAGTTAAAAGTCTAGGAGAGTAAATGTATCTGCAGTGCCTTAAAAAATATCACAGAGTTACAGACAATGGCAAGCTGAATGCATAAAGTCTGACTAGGAAGAATAACATAATACAGAGGAGAATAAATGTTGAAAGGTACTACAAGCTGTTTGAAATTGTGCCTGAGCCGTTACAAACTTTGGAATGAATACAAATTTTTGGGGAACCACTGAAAGGTTTACTCTTTTGTGTGTTCAAATTGTATATATAATCATATTTGGATAGCTATATTGGTTGTTAGTTTCTTAATTTATTTTCTTTTCACTTTTTGTATGCATGATATCCGTTGGTGTCGCAAGGATAGTAATGACCCTAAATGTCCCTCCCCTCTGCTTCGGTGGTAAAAGACAGTTATAATTGGGATGAGGTGGACTGCACCCCACTTACACAGATCCACTGCATATACTACAATCCTTACAGATTACACCCTTGGACAGTCTCATGAACATTTAGGCTAAACAGGAGTATCTGGTGTAGAAGCAGGCGTGGATAACAGTAGGCCCGAGGGGATCCTTCTGCTAATGATGGAGATCAGGAGTGAACCAGAGTACAATGTGAGGTGCACACCATAGCACTAATCCCCTCTCTTCTTTTATTTTCTCAACTGTCATATCGTTCTCTACTTCTCTGTTTCATCTGTTCTGATTTTCTTTGTTTTCTTTTTCTCTCTTTTCTTCTCTCTATTCTTTTCATTCTCATTCTCTCCTTCAAATAAACACATAAGTAAACAGCTAAAGAGTGACAGCTAAGAGAGACGTTCTCATTGGGTGGGACTAAAGAAAATATACTGTAGATGTAAGACCAGAATGAGATATCCCAACCTGGAATACCCAGCTCTCCTAACCTAATTCCCCATTCTAGCGAGTACAGAAGGGGTTTTAAGTTTACCATGTCAGGCATGAATAGTTCACACTATAATAAATGGCTGTGGCTGTCAAAGGTGCTGCTGAAACACATGTTACTTGCCCCTAAAACATAAGCATTTGTTCATGATCTACAGACAAATGACCCCCTAGCACATGGTGTGCCTTGACTTACTCAAGCAGGGTTACTCTCACTGTCCCTCATGATCTCAAACAGGAATGGTGTCATGATTTGGATGTCAAATGACTGATGGTTTCGGCATGCATGACTGTTAGCATTTAGCGGGCATCTGATGGTGGATACTTACAAGTGTACATTGTAAATACATAACTAGACACTGACTGTTTTGTGTATTTTACAATATCAGAATGGCCGAGATGTGTGGCTCACACTGTCTAAGATCTGTGTTTGACAGGTTAGAATTAAACATAGATGCAAGTGTTATGTGGATATGTCAATATACAGTCACTCAGTCACTTTGAAAATTAGGTAAAATGATATTGGCGATCTGAACATTCTTCACAAACCTTCATATGATTTATCATGATCACGTTCCTATGTGGCAACATGTGATATAATGCCCTTTCATGGATTTATTTGAGGAGAAATGTAAAATCTAAACATTAGTTATATTGTCATGCTGTCCACTATACATTGTAGAAGACAATATGGGTTACAGACAGTATGGGCATAATAAAGTGCATTAAACATGAGCCATGACTCTACAATACTTAAAATCCACAGATGAAAGAATACATTTTTTATATGTTAAGATGTTCCACCATGATGTTACTCTTGAGCTTCCAGCTGATTGTGGATGGTCAGTCAAGCTGCTATAAGGACCCTTCATTTGCAGTGGCAAGGACCCAACAGTGCAGTGGGGGGACAAAGGGGTACCACAAATGGGTCTGGGAAGTTACCCCCACCACATCCTTTGCCTTGAGCATTCAAAGTGCTGGAGGTTTACTTCAAGTGCTTGTGACCCTCCCTGACTCTATGTATGTGGACACTCACTGCACTGCAGCACCTGGTGATGTCTTACCGAATTTGCAGTAGCGCTGCATTGCTCAGCAGGTATTTGATCCCCCCATAAAGCTGGGGACATTTATGAGGACACCCTCACTGAAACCTTCTGGGGGATGTGGAGAGCCATCTCTTCTTTCTCCTTAACTACTTTGAAGTTTTCCTGATCTTCCTGAGAACATATATGCTAGTATTTCTAAAGACAATGACCCTCAACAAATTAATAGTGCTTCTCACCAATCACTTTCTCATTCTATAAGCTCTTTGGATTCTTTTCCTTCTCTTACAATAGACACAGTGGAGTCCCTCATGAAAACTATAAAATTGGGTTCACCTCAGGATGTTCTACCCGCTAAGGTTTCTTCACTACTTCATAAGCAGTTGGCTCCCCTGGTCTGCCCTATTTTTAACTCCTTCCTGACCTCGGGCAGACTACCTTTGGAATGGAAAGCTGGTCAAATAATTCCAATCAGAAAAAATCCAATGTTTCCCCGGAAGAACTATCCAATTATCGTCCTATTTCCTTGCTGCCCTATTTGAGTAAACTTCTGGAGAAATACGTGAACAAACATCTTTCAGATTTTATGGAAGCAGTAGGAGGTTTTGACCCCTCCCAGTCTGGTTTCCGTCCCAGGTTCAGTACGGAGACCGCATTAATTGCGGTTACGGATAATCTCCGACATTTCCTAGATAATGGCCAGGCAGTACTGTTAGTGCTGCTGGATTTGTCAGCAGCATTTGACACGATATCCCATCCTATTCTCTTTTCTAGATTAAGAAATGTTGGTATCCAAAAACAAGCTTACCAGTGGCTGTCTGACTTTTTAAATAACCTCACTCAAACTGTTAATCTGGGCACTTTTTCATCTCCAACATCTAAGTTGACTAAAGGCGTACCCCAGGGATCTTGCCTAAGTCCCACATTGTTTAATATCTACGCGTCTCCTCTTGCAGATCTTCTTAGGAATCTGGGTTTCATCCCCATTTCCTATGCGGATGATACCCAGCTGCTTATGGCAATTGACAAAAATTCCGCTAACACTCAGCAGGCATTTGCCGAAGGTATGAATGCAATTTCAGCATGGATGAGAAACAACTTTCTCCAGTTAAATGCTAGCAAAACGGAAATTATGCTCTTTGGAGCAACGCCGCTACTCTGGTCCCCAGATTGGTGGCCTAACAATCTAGGCCCCGCCCCAGCTCCAAAAGAAGTAGTAAAAAATCTAGGCATGCATCTGGACTAAGCCCGGGCGTAGTTTGCGTAGTAGCACTTCACGTAGCTACGTGAAGTACAGCTTCAACTACACGTAGCTATGCAAATTGCGTAGTGCGTAGCTGTGTGCTTGACTGCACTGTACAATAATTACCAAAAGCAAACTTGTACAGTGCAAGTTAAGATAAAATAAATATCTCTGTCTTTATATGCTAAAAATGCATATAGTCATTTCACTAAAGTGAAAACAAAAGTTAACAAGCAGTGAGAGAGGTGATGATTTTGGTATCCTCACTAACTTAGGAGAGAACCAACAACCAAGCAGATGTCTTGAAAACAAAAAGCACATCTTATTGAACGATTCTTCCTAGGACCACTTCAGCATAGTTATGGGCAAAATATAATCCCAATCAGTGCCTGCAGTATGGGACGAGATTAGCAGTGGGCAGTGAATATATAGTGTTCAATATCAAAATAACTCTACAAAGAGCTGCAGTTCAGCAATCGTCACTGGGTGTCGTCCTCAAGAGTGAAATGCAAAAGTATTGAAAACCTTTCATGAAGCTTTTGCATTTGACTCGTGAGGGACGACACCCAGTGACGACTAGTTGAACTGCAACTCTTTGTAGAATTATTTTGATATTGGACACTATAATATTCACTGCCCACTGCTAATCTCGTCCCATAATGCTTTGCAGGGCCTTTGGTTGGGATTGTATTTTTGCCCATAACTGTGCTTGGGGTGGTCCTAGGAGGAAGGGACCACCATTGAATCGTTCACATGATATGCTTTTTGTGTTCAAGGCATCTGCTTGGTCCTCCCCCTAGGTTAGGGGACTCCAAAATCATCACCTCTCTCATTGCTTGATATGTCAAAATTCATTTTTGTGAATTGGTTATATGCTTTTTAGCATAAAAATTGCTTTATCAAAGCATTTGAAGGAGTTTGTTATTATTATTAAGCCTGGGCGTAGTGCTAGCTGTGTGCTTGACTCACTGCACTGTACAATAATTACCAAAAGCAAACTTGTACAGTGCAAGTTAAGATAAAATAAATATCTCTGTCTTTATATGCTAAAATTGCATATAGTCATTTCACTAAAGTGAAAACAAAAGCAGTGAGAGAGGTGATGATTTTGGTATCCTCGCTAACTTAGGGAGAGAACTAAGCAGATGTCTTGAAAACAAAAAGCACATCTTATTGAATGATTAGGTGGTGGTCCCATCCTCTTAGGACCACCTCAGCATAGTTATGGGCAAAATACAATCCCAACTAAGGCTCTGCAAGCATTATGGGACGAGATTAGCAGTGGGCAGTGAATATTATAGTGTCCAATATCAAAATAATTCTACAAAGAGCTGCAGTTCAACTAGTCGCCACTGGTGTCGTCCCTCACGAGTCAAATGCAAAAGCTTCATGAAAGGTTTTCAATACTTTTGCATTTCACTCTTGAGGGACGACACCCAGTGACGACTAGTTGAACTGCAGCTCTTTGTAGAATTATTTTGATATTGGACACTATAATATTCACTGCCCACTGCTAATCTCGTCCCATAATGCTTTGCAGGGCCTTTGGTTGGGATTGTATTTTTGCCCATAACTGTGCTTGGGGTGGTCCTAGGAGGAAGGGACCACCATTGAATCGTCTCACATGATATGCTTTTTGTGTTCAAGGCATCTGCTTGGTCCTCCCCTAGGTTAGGGGACTCCAAAATCATCACCTCTCTCATTGCTTGATATTTTATTGTCAACATTCATTTTTGTGAATTGGTTATATGCTTTTAGCATAAAAATTGCTTTATCAAAGCATTTGAAGGAGTTTATTATACTCCTGCTACGCTACGTTTATTAGTACAGTTATTCACTCTGCTACGTGCAATTTGCGTAGTGCGTAGTAGCACAAACTTTGCATGCTTCGTGAGCGTAGCAAAGTATTATGCCCAGGGTTAATCTGGACCAGAAACTATCTATGAAAGAGCAAGTTACGGCTACCGTGAGTTCCTGTTTCTTTACATTGAGTCTCCTGAGGAAGATTTTTCCTTTCCTTCCTCTGACCGTCAGGAAAACTCTACTACAGGCTCTGGTAGTATGCCGTCTGGACTACTGTAATTCTCTTTTAATCTCAGCCACAGAAGCTTCACTCAATAGACTCCAGGTGGTTCAAAATACCGCCGCCCGATTGGTCTTTAATTCCCCAGCTAGAACCCCATCCTTGCCCCTACTTCAGAGATTACACTGGCTGCCTGTGCGGAAGCGTATTCGCTTTAAGATTTGCTGTTTAGTGCACAAGGCGCTGTATGGCAATGCTTCCAGCTACCTTAGCGATAGACTCACACGGTACCAACCTTCAAGAACACTTCGTTCTGGATCCAAATCGCTCCTTGTGGTCCCTCGGATAAATAAATCACGGACTGGGGGGAAGGCCTTCTACCACCTGGCCCCCTCCTATTGGAATAAACTTCCTCTTTATCTCCGCGAATGCACTAACTTTCTGGAATTCCGCCGATTTCTTAAAACTGAACTTTTTAGATCCTCTCCTTGACCTCGTAATATCTCATCAGTTCCCCTAAGCTGACTAAATAGCACTTTCGTAGCACAAAGATACCCCTTTGGGGGTGATTCGGGCGCTTTACAAGATACATAAATAAATAAATAAATCTAAAGGAGCAGCAGGATGGAGGAGGATTCAGTTGTTGTTTTAAGATTGCTCAGGAATGTTCTACTTCCTCTAAGTATCTTCTTGTTTGTCGATGTTGGTGAAAACTCCCCTCTACCACGTAGTTGTTTGCCCTTGCTATGTAGTTCTCTGCCTACATAGCAGGGTCAGAGAAATCTGAAATTAGACATATGATTAGTTAAAGAGAGAGAGAGAAGGTAACACCCTGTCTGAGGTTAGGAATGGCACCCTAGTAGTATGAAGACAATATTTAGCATTAATTTAATTTATTTTTAACAAGCATTAGCAAAGCCAATAGGACTGGCATTGGCTGCCAGGAACTTCAGCCTTTTGGCTTTGCCAATTCTTGTTTTGATCAGTCATGGGTTTTTAAAAACTCTATTGTCAATTAAGCTGCCGAGCGTTCATCAATCTAAAAAATTGCCTAAAGGCACCAATAATTTTGTGTCTCAAAAAGCACACATAACCATAATAGTCCAAGGCACTGGAGAAATCTACTTTGTGTGTGGATGTGCTTCCTTTGACTGTGCAAAAACAACAGTTGATGGACAGAATGCAGAACAATGTCATACATTCACCCCAGTACAGAGATCTGGGCCTAAATCCATCATTTTTTGCTCACCATGCCATTCCAGTTTGAACCCAGCCATATGTAAATCAGTCTTGACCCTGTGCTCATGGGAACAGTCCAGCTCGAACTGCCAAGTCAGGTCCTCCCTGGACTGGAAACAAGCATCCTAGGACCGGTCTCGGGTTTCACCCTCTTCAGCCAGGATAGCTTGATTCCAGTGGCATGGAGAGCACGGGACCCACGTCTGGGCATACCCGTCCCACTCGGGGTGACAAATGCAAAAACCTGGCTGATGAGGGCTGAAAGCCCGAAACCGGTCCTAGGATGCTTGATTCCGGTCCAGGGAAGACATGGCTTGGCAGTTCGGTCTGGACTGTTCCCATGAGGCACAGGGTCAAGACTGATTTGCATATGGCTATGTCTGAACTGGGGTGGCGTGGTGAAGCAAAATAACGATGGATTAAACCCAGATCTGTGACTGGGGGTGAATGTTTGCCAATGTGCAACATTCCGTCCATCATCTTGTGTGTTTTGCATTTCGCCCTAAGTGGGAAGGGTATGCCCAGACGTGGGTCCCGTGCTCACTACGCCACTGGAGTCAAGCTATCCTGGCTGATGAGGGCTGAAAGCCCGAAACCGGTCCTAGGATGCTTGATTCCGGTCCAGGGAAGACATGGCTTGGCAGTTCGGTCTGGACTGTTCCCATGAGGCACAGGGTCAAGACTGATTTGCATATGGCTATGTCTGAACTGGGGTGGCGTGGTGAAGCAAAATAACGATGGATTAAACCCAGATCTGTGACTGGGGGTGAATGTTTGCCAATGTGCAACATTCCGTCCATCATCTTGTGTGTTTTGCATTTCGCCTCAAGTGGGAAGGGTATGCCCAGACGTGGGTCCCGTGCTCACTACGCCACTGGAGTCAAGCTATCCTGGCTGATGAGGGCTGAAAGCCCAAAACCGGTCCTAGGATGTTTGATTCTGGTCCAGGGAAGACATGGCTTGGCAGTTCGGTCTGGACTGTTCCCATGAGGCACAGGGTCAAGACTGATTTGCATATGGCTATGTCTGAACTGGGGTGGCGTGGTGAAGCAAAATAACGATGGATTAAACCCAGATCTGTGACTGGGGGTGAATGTTTGCCAATGTGCAACATTCCGTCCATCATCTTGTGTGTTTTGTTTTTCCTTTGACTGTGCAGCATGCCCCAACTCACCGTGAATTCAGAAAATGGGTGAAGTAGGCTGACCCGCTGCTCCATTAGGCATGCTGGTGTGGATGAATGACACAACAGACTGATGCTTCATGCTGACTGAAAACCGATATGAGTAACTATGTTACACACATAATTCCAGTAAAATCAAAACGTCTTGGCTAACATCATACCTAAAAAAGCCAAATGATCTGGCATTGGCTGCCAGCCCTTTGACTTGGTTTGTAAATTCAGATAGAGTGGATTAGATAGATAGATAGAGTTGCAATGATAGATAGAGTTGCAAAGATGGATAGACAGACAGACAGAGCTATAGACACATAGGCAAATAGGAAATGACTTTGGCATTAATTCAATTAGATATATAGTAGTTACATGTCTCTAGAAGCACGACATAGAAGCTCATTGAGAGCAAACTGGAAAGCCATACATGCAGGAGATACAGACTAAATTGGTTTACAAGTATAACTGTAGTCATCAATTAAAATGCATACCAGCATGACATACAGGAATCCAGTTATAAACCTACTTCATAGTGTGCACACTAAAAAGAGTCTAACTATATCAAGAATAGTTTTAAATACCCACAGTCTGTTCTGCTGTGAAATGTCAGCAGCCGGAATAATAAAGGCCACTCTTAAAGGAAGTTACAACTGCATTAGCAGAGGACAGGAGCTGATCATGCTCACATCATGAAGAGCTGGTAAAAGGAGTCCTGCTATCATGCAAGGCTCAAAACACAAAGGCTACACTAAAATAACAATGAAGTAAAAACACTGGCACTGAAGGGAACTGCCTTGTGTGCAGATGTGCTCCTTGTGAAAAAAATAAAATGCAGTCACTCAAAGTGAAGTCAGCCAGTGACTGAATCAGGCTGATCCATTGCCACATGTTCTATGCTGTAATGAGCGGTAGCAGAATGTGAATCACTCAATAACAGACGAATAGATATAATTTTAAAAAAATCAAAAAGTCCTGTCTAAGGCCAGACCTAAATATATAATAGTAAAATGTGTAAATGAAGATGTGTGTGTACTGAAATGAGATTACAGTTGGGGTCAAATGGCAATTGTCGAGGTATGATTGTTTATCTTGAAGACTAAGTGCGTGGTGCCTTTTGGATGCATATAACATTTACAATTCCAGATTTAGTTGTAACATCATGGCTGTGCAATAGTGGCGTCTCAGGGTGGTATATGTGGATGGTGTAATAATCCATCATTCATCGTTGACTCAAAACTGTCGAGCAGTTGAGGTAAAATGTGGACATACTAGTTGACCACGGACCCGTAAACACTGACCTCTGTTCTCTGACCTTCCAGGGAGCCTGGATGGGGCCATAGTTGATGATGGGTAAGGTATACAAGTAAGCCTTGTCGCAAGGCAATGTTTTGCAACAGACATCAGGCTACAATAATCTTGTACAATCCTTCTGGGGAGTACTGGAGAAACTCCCTTATGATCAGTGGTGTCTTTTTCGGAAATGGTGTTCTGTGTGTGGGGGTGGCAGAAATGCTACGTGGGTGTAATCAGTGGCACCTAATATATGACATAAGTAGACAATGGCAATAATCTTGCCACCTGTTGCCTTTTCATAAGGGACTGTGTCATTGCAATATACTGAAATACTCACCTGGTAATGCATCTCAGTACCTGACGCAAACAGCTTGATTGGTTTGCCTGTGAGATGCCCACAGTATCCCCAGCGATCCTGTGAAATGTTCCAGCGGCCAGGAACTGAATTGCAGCCCTTATTTTCACATATACATGGATGGCCTGTGATCTGGGTGTAGGTGAATTGAGCTTTTGCTCTCATTCTAAAACCATGTCAAAGACCACATATCTGGAGAGATGTAGTAAGTAGCAACTACTGCTTCCCTGGACATTCCAAAGATGTCAACACTCTTCCTGTATATCCTCTCTCTTCCTCCAGTAGCAGTCCATAAGAGAAGGGACAAGCAACAAAAACATTCACCAACGTGATGAAAACATTACCTTGGCTGTAGCCTGCTTTCGTATGTGCGCAAGCCGAGTCTGATTGGTTGACGTTGCTGTGAGTTTCACTTGGTGAAGGCTGTGGTGGAGTCAAGACTGTTGAATTCCCTACTTCATTAATTAGCATGTGTATGCAAATGTTCTTGACTAATTATAGCTAATTCAAGGGGAAGTGGCCTAGCCGAGCAGCGAGATGGCCGCTTGTTGAGCGTGCTCTGCCGGCTGGGCTCTTTATCCTGATATATCCCATAGACTGCAGACCCCATATGCCCCTGAACGACTGAAGCTGCACTCATTGCCCTGTGCTGCACCGTGTCCGCCAACTCCGAAGCTCCGGAGACACCCACAGCCCGGGCTGTGTTTGGTGTCGCACTTTTCTTTGAGCGGACGCGGCGGAACTGCGGCCTTGTCGCCTGGCCGAGCCATCTACGAACGCACGCCTGTACTGCCCCCTCTGCGGACACCGCTCCTCTCTTCAGGCCGCTCCTGAGCTGGGGACCACATACATACATAGCGGAGTGAACACGAGGGTTACAGACCTGTGTCCTGCGGATCGGGCTCCAATTTCTGTGCGGTGCTGGCGGCCGCGGCCTGCCGGCCTCAGATAAGCGGGTGCAGTGCAACCATATCTGGCTGCTGGGGCATCCAAGAACCCCAACATCACAACGTGCCTGATCTGCCGCTGTGTCATCGGACCGACCTTGGAGACGGCCGGAGCTGCTGCGAATGGCGCCGCACTGTGGCCGGGACCGTGATCCCGATTGACTCGCCTGAACGGGCGCGGCAACGCCGTGGCCTCGTCATTTGGCCGGGCCTTTCATCACACAGGCCGGCGCTGCCGTCTCTGCGGGACCCACTTCGCTGTGCAGACGGCCTCCGGGCTGAGGGGCGGAGGCCCTGAGCAACGGAAGATCGTGGAGGCTGTGTCCCCATGCCCCGGGGCACTAGCAACACGCGGCGTCAACATGGCGGCCTCGACCTATCGGCCCGCCTGCATAGAGGGGGCATTGTGCTTTAAAATGGAGACCCGATTGAATATTTATTGATGCAGGCTGCCAAATCTCTTTATATGCAATTGCCTGATTGAACATTTAACGGTGCGGGCTGCCAGAACTCTTTATATGCAGTGTCTCTGACTCAGGCGCTGGCGGGGCTGTCGCGCGGTGATGCCGGAGTCGCGGCTGAGACTGCCACCCTGATTTACTTTCCTCTCCCCGTGAGTCCACGAGCTGCCTGCAGCGAAGTCCCGGATCCGCGTCGGCGCTGCTTCTTCGGCCCTGCTACTACGCCCGAGGACAAGCGGGAGCCAGGCTCACCTGGTAGATAATCACCTCCTGCAGCTTGACGCTGCCACGAGGGGACCTCCGGAAGGTTCACTGCCATCAACTGCGGCTGGAGCCGCGACATCGCGACTGCTGACGCCCACAGTGAGTACCCATCTGAGCTTGCGGGTCCTCGTTGCCCGGTGCGGGTGTGCGTTCGCCCATTGGCTTTCCCCTGGGTATATAATTGCGCCAGGTGCGGAGTCAGTGGATGCGGCGCGTGGTGCGCTGGGTGGGGGAGCCTGCGCATCAGGGGCTGCTCTGGGATCTAGGTGGGGTGGCGGTGGGTACTAGCTCGGGACGCTGGGTGTGTATCGCGGCACAGCCCTGTGCATTCCACACCACACATAGATCAGGACTTGTGCACGATCGCATTCCGCGCTGCCATTAGACTGGTGCCTGCGTCTACCCTGCCTGGAGACTCATAGTGCGGACCCTCGTGCACCTTTACAAAGGCCTGGTTCCGCTCTGCCACTCTCTATCCAGCCGAGCCACCGAGGTCCTTCCTACTGGTGTTCATTATGGGGAAGAACGACCCGAAACAACCTAAAACTACATTTGAAAATAAACGCCATACCCGCAACATGGACCCTGGCTCGGAGCCAGACCTTGAATCCCAACCAAGCGGCGACCCACAGGAGCAAGATTTGCGTTCCATTATGCTGGATGTGCGCTCCAACCTTAAATCCATTGACACTAAACTTGACGCTCTCACGTCTAGGCTACACTCCGTGAAACGCCAGGTAGATGTGCACGAAACCCGGCTTGACGCACTAGACAAACCTGCCACGGAAGCTAACGAACTCCAAGTTGAATCTAAACAGCACTTCCTCGGCATTGAAAAAGTCCTATCCATCATACAGGCGAAAAACGAGGACTTAGAAGCGTGTTCTAGACGAAACAACCTCCGCATAGCTGGCATACCAGAGACCACCGCTATCCCTAAAATGGAACCCTATGTGGAGACTTTATTGCGTGACTTATTCCCCCTGGCGCTTTCGACTGTCTTCGTGGTGGAGAGAGCACACAGGTCACTGGGCCCTAGGCCACCGGTTGGTGGAACGCCAAGACCCATTATTGCACGCATTCTGAACTATCGCGACAGAGACTCTATCCTAAGAGCTGCCAGGGAGCACAGCCCTATTACTCATCAGGGTAACAACATTTCTATTTTTCCTGATTTTACCCTCCTGGTGCAAGCAGCGCTCAAAGAATTCCTCCCTACCAAACGCCTCTTGCAACAAGCGGAGATCCCGTACGCCATGCTCTATCCGGCCAAGTTCAAGATCTCGCATGATGGACAGGCCCACTTCTTTACAGATGCCAAAGCTGCCCACAAATATGCCAAGCATATCTACGCCGGGCGATGATTGCCCTGCTCGTCACAAACTGGTGGACAAGAAGCAAGCCTTAGCGACAATGATTGATCGGCGCACACGGACGTGGTGCAGCGCGCTGCGCCCTCCCTACACATGCTAACTATTTTGCTTTGTACCTTTATTTACATTTGTGGCAGCAATCTGTCACACCTACACTTGCAGATATTTACTTATCCTGTGTATGATTTCTGCACTGTACTGTAGCCCGGCCACCCTGTCACACAGACAGGGGTATTAGCCGGTAACCCATGCCCCCACCGGGAGAGCTCCCATGGTTTACTTTGTTTGTTCTGTTTGTGGGATGGCTGGGGTGGAGGGTGGGGGGAGTCTTCACAACCTGTTTGGGGGGTTGGTGTGGGAGGGGGGAGGACATTGGGATACAGTAACTGTTTAGTTTTTATGGAGGCACACACACAATGCCATTTGACACAGTACAGAAGCCTTTGCTCCATCATTCACCTATATATATTGCGGACATCTAGCCACAGATTGCATGGACTGATCACTGTTTACATCCTCCTACATATAGTGGGGACAATTACGATCACACACCACCTACTTTCCATATGCCGCTAGATTCTTCACCAGCCTCTTATATTTTTTTTACGTGGAACGTTCAAGGCTTGAATATTTAAAGAAAGGCACGACTGGTACATGCTTATCTAGTTCAACAGCAAGTGGACATATGTTTCCTGCAAGAAACCCATCTCCTACCATCAGACACCAACAGACTATTGCACAAGTGGTGGGGGGCAAACTACTCCTCCACCTATTCTAGCTATTCGAGAGGGGTGACCATACTTATACGACACGGTCTGGACTGGACATTAACACATTCACATATTGACCCAGAAGGACGATACGTTGTGCTGAAAGGATCTTTGGGCGGGACTCAACTGGTCCTAGCAGCAATCTATGGACCCAACATTGATAGTCCAGAGTTTTTCAATGAGGTGTGGGCTAGGGTCACTGCCATGGCTGTGATACTGTTGTTTGGGGAGGCGATTTTAATGCTATTCTATGCGATGGGCTTGACAGGCTAAGCTCCTCCCGGGCGCTCCACCCCAGATCTAGCCAGACACTCAATTTGGTTATCTCAGAGCACCATCTGGTAGATATATGGAGGCATTTTAACCCACAGAAACGCGAAGGCACATACATTTCTACTCAACAAGGTTCCTGGTCCAGGCTAGACTGCAGGCTGCTCTCTGGGGATGTGGCAACATGGGCAACAGACACGCAGATCCTCCCAAGAACGCTATCCGATCACTCCCCCTGCACCTGCAAAATTGCCTTCCCAACTTCAATAAGACGGGAATTCACATGGAGATTGCCCCCCGTGCCCTTCTAGATTCGGCCTTTCAAGCCAAAATCAGAAATGACATCACTGAGTACTTCACTTTAAACAAGGGATCAGTTTCCTCTCCATCGACATTATGGGAAGCATTTAAAGCTGTTATAAGAAGGAAATGCATTGCACATCAGTCAGGTGTCCTGAAGGCGCTACGAGGCACGTTACATACATTGGAGACTGAGCTTAAGGCCTTAGAACTGCAATATTTCCAACATAACGACCTCTCGCTCTCTTAGCTACTATATGCGAAAAACTATCCGAGTTTAATGAAGAGGCTGCCAGGGAGCTCAAATTCCTCGGGAAATATGCCACTGCCAGGAGATACGGTGAAGGAGACCGCCCTGGGAAAACACTCGCTAATCTTCTTCGACCTTCTCACTGTTCCCCCTATGTCACGGAACTCCTGGGAGACAATGACACACCAATCAGGGGCCCCAAGGAGGTTCATGATCACCTCACTAACTTCTATTCCGCACTCTACACCTCCTCCACACCACAAATAGAATCGGACCTCATCGCATATTTGGATTCGTTAGAACTTTTATGGCTCGGGAACGCCCATAGGGAATACTTAGACAAACCTTTTACGGAGGATGATATAGTGCATGTCATAAGAAGCCTTCCGCTAGACAAAGCTCCCGGCCTTGACAGCCTGACTACCGCGTTCTACAAGACCTACACTACCATACTAGCACCCCATCTCGCCAAGATGTATTCTGACTCCCTTGAAAATAGTACACTCCCTCCAACGAAAGAGGCTGTTATCTCCACTATCCTCAAACCTGGTAAACCCCCCAACAAATGTGACTCCTACCGACCCCTTTCACTTATCAATATAGATAATAAAATATATGCTAAACTCCTTGCAAACCGACTGCAGCCCCTACTACCCTTAATTGCTCGGCCAGACCAATCTGGTTTCATATCGGGACGCTCCACCTCCCACAATTTACGGACTTTCTTTTCTCTTTTACACCGCCTCAACCCACACACTCCAGCACTGGCAGCTTTTCTGGATGCTACCAAAGCCTTCAACTCGCTCGAATGGCCTTACCCTCTTTACCATCCTGGCCAGGCTAGGTCTTAGTTCCTTATTTATTACCCAGATTAGGCTGTTGTATTCATATCCAACTGCTAGACTTCGCGCCAATGGATTGATATCAGCTCCGTTCAGCATCACA
Organism: Calotriton arnoldi; assembly: GCA_963921515.1. Lineage (NCBI taxonomy): Eukaryota > Metazoa > Chordata > Amphibia > Caudata > Salamandridae > Calotriton > Calotriton arnoldi. The sequence continues at coordinate 581,731 of CAWUFW010006221.1, read as the reverse complement.
TGTGGCACCCGACAGGGGTGCCCTCTGTCGCCCCTGCTGTTCGCCATTGCTATGGAGCCCTTGGCAGCCAGAGTTAGGCAACACCATAAAATGCGAGGCCTGGACTTCCCCATGAGAGACATCATTATATCGCAGTATGCTGACGACATCACCCTATACCTTCGGAACCAGCTAGAGAACCTCAACCCGGTTCTTCAGGAACTCACCAAATTTGGGGGCCTTTCAGGGGTACATATCAACTGGTCCAAACCCACACTATTCCCTCTCACCCCTGACCTCTCCACTTTTGAACCTGACTATCCCATTCAGTGGGCAGACGGCCCAGTTAGGTATCTGGGGATTTGGCTCAGCACTGACACTCAGGAACTCTGGGATATGAATTTTGGCCGCGCGATGGCTTGGCTAGAGGGGAAGTTAGTGGTCTGGTCTAAACTCCCTATTTCCTTAGTTGGCCGCATTGCTATAGCTAAAATGATCGTGCTGCCTAAACTGTTGTACTTGTTTATTAACCTTCCCCTACAACTCACCCAATCATTCTTAAACTCCCTTAGATCCTTAATGATCTCCCTGGTTTGGGCGGGAAAACAATCGCATATAACGTGGGAGGTGCTCACGTTGCCACTGATGCAGGGCGGACTTGGGGCCCCAGATTTGGCACTATATGCTTTTTGTGCACAAGCACAATTTCTACATCATTGGATATTCCCGACCCCCTTTCAACCCCATGTTGCAGTGGAGGCTGAGACCGTTGCACCCTTGCCACTGGCGGTGGCCCTGTACCAGCCCTTCAAGCGTCATCATGCTATCATACACACACCGGATACGTTGCGATGGGCATGGGACAAACTTCGTGTCCGTGCAAACCACTCTATCTTATACGCCCCCTCTATCACGCTCGCGCATAATCCACAAATTCCTGTGTTTGAAGATAAGGGTAACTCTGCACATGCTCTCGCCTTGGGATGGGAAACATTTGCTGATTTATACCCTGGCGACTCCTTCCTGACCCCCCCTGCACCTACACCAGGCGGCACCACTAATGTTTCCAGCTTACTACTATATTATTCGGTTCATGGAACGTGCCGTACACTACACAACACGTTTCCTGCCTCGCCCCCCCCTCTCCCAGCCCTGGAACTACTATTAACAAATTCATCCCCTGATAAGCTGATCACCAGACTCTATGGCAGCATGCAACGCTCTATCCCGATTACACACCCACAGGCCTTTGCTAGGTGGAACGAAGATCTGGACGACCCACTGACAGAGACTCAATGGCAACTCTGCTGTGGACAATTGGAGATGTTGTCTCCAAATTACCGACTTCGCCTTATACATTTTAAATATTTACACCATATTTACAGAACACCTTAACAACTTAAACGTATGGGTCTTCGTCCGGTGGCGAATTGCTGGAGATGTGCGGCACCAGATGCCTCTTTTTTACATATGGCCTGGAGCTGCCCTGGCGTGGAGCACTTCTGGACGGAAATCCTTAGATTTATCAACGAGATCCTAGCAGCTCAATTGTCTCCTTCCCCCAAATTGTGTCTCCTAGGTTATGTTCAGGATGTTATTCCAGGACACCGTAAACTCCTGGCCATGTTGCTACTCCTGGCCAAACGCCGGATTGCAATGCACTGGGGTAAACACCAACCGCCTACCACCAAACTCTGGATACTAGATGTCACATTTTGTCAAGAACAGCTAACTACATATTGGGAGCTCCTCCCCCAGGCATCGCGACCTAAAGATATTTGGAGCCCGTTCCTAGCCTGGCTATCCTCTCGCCACACAGACTCTACACAGACCCCTGAGGTTTTCACTGCATCCCACTGAAAGTCTCCCACCATTATGTTCTTGATCCTTTCATGTCATTATAAGTCTACACAATCTATCATTTTCCCACTACTTTCAGTTATGTTTCAGTCCTTCGATCCGTACCTAATGCAAACCGCTCAGATTCTTGAATGCGATGTCGCTTCTTACGCATCTCCTTGTCTAATGTGATGACTCTAAGTTGTTTCGCTGTTTTCTTTAACAGTGAGAATTTGTACTATATTGTGGAGCAATATCTGCTATTTACTATATATTGCTTATGTTAAATGCCAATAAACAAATTAATAAAAATATTAAAAAATTATAGCTAATTCAAACTAATTTTACTGTTTTGTTTCTGTTTTATAAATCAAATAAAATATATCATTTTTTATTACCAGGGTTTAATAAATATTTTGTACTCTTTTCTGTATATAGTGTTAGTGTTACTCGCTACCGCAATTGATTTCTATGTGTTAGGCCTGAAGTGCCAGTGAGTGGCAATGTGTTGTGTGTGGCTTACTGCTAGGCTTGGTTGGAGTAGATTTGAGCCTATTTGAGGCATGGTGCCACTGAAGTAGATGTGTGTGTCATTTTGGTGAATAACAACTAGCAAATGTTTTTTGTAGGTGTATTTTTGTATTTGCTTGCCTCTTCCTGTGCCGCTCTTTAAATTTCCCTTAACTCTTCCTTTCAATATTAGATATTCCCCATTTGGCACTCACTCCTACTTGTCCCTCTGACATTTAAAGGAAAAAATTAATATCTAGAGATGCGAAATTCGCTACACTTTTAGCGGAGAACTCTGCACATAAGAGAAGGGAGAGATGTATGTGGAGAACTCTGTCTGTACCATTTGTGTGAGTTCATAAAATAGACCTACAGGCGTACTTGTTTAAATAATCAAAAACGCCTGTAGTTAAGCCATAAATGTTGAATCTCCATAATGCCTTTAATTGCTTTAAAGCCGCACTGAACGTAAGAGAAACGTCCGTGGTGGTGAGAGTTTTGCCATCCCAGCAGGAAATAATGACCGAGTGGATAAGTGTAAACGAACTCTTTTGCAGCCAATCACAGGAAAGAATGAAAAACACAATGATGTTAGAGATTGCCATTGAAGCTAAAATGGCTGAAATAGTGAGGAAACTAACCCACTTGGTAGGCAATATAAATAAGTTTATTTTTAGGAAACCCTCACAACAAATAAGTGTTTTGCAGATCTAATATAATACAACTTTAATTAAGTTACAACCAATCACCTGTACCAAAATAATAACAGTAAAAACCAAAAGCATCATCAATGGTAGTGGTAAATATACTCAATTCAATTGAACCATTTGTTCTACAGATGTGACACATTTGGATAGAATAGAAAGCACCTGATAACTGTTTCGTTGGGATATATCCTTGACAGAGGTGTACCTTTTTTTGCTTACCTCCTATTGAATATTTTCTGTGGCTCTGAGGAACAAATTCACAGCCATTAAGAAATCGTGGGCAGAGGCTCGGTTTTAATGAACTGATTGGTCAGTTTTAGTTTAAGATATCATTAATTACAGACCTTCAGTCTCACATTCTGTAGATGATATTTCATGCTCGGTTGCTCAAAAACGTTTGAGCTTTCTCTCTATTTATTTTGCCCGTCAAGTCTCTGAAATTCTTTTACATTTAACATTCATCGAGGGCTGGGGCAATCATAAAGTGATGCAAGGTGATGTTAGGGTGCCCGCGAGAGAGGATGCCAAATTTGTAACTAATGACTGAAAAATGGCCTATTTTTCATTCTATGGGAAGTACACAAATATCACCACAAAATTATGGCTGCTGAGCTGAAATTATTTGCATCCACTCACTAGCCCGAAATAAAGGAAGTGGCCTCAATGCTTGGTGAAGATCTAAAAAGATGTACATATGGTTTATAGAGCAATGTCTGAAGTCACAGTTGATATAGTGATGTTATGTGGGTAATGTTTTGGAACTGTTGAACCTTAAATGCAGATACTCTTTAATAACAAGAGTCAGACCTACACATTCTACTCATGCCTTCTTTCTGGGCTGAACATTCTCAACTAAGATCTGCAGTCTCGCAGTCTAACTTACACTCATGTGGAGTGGATTTTGAATAGTTTTTCCTTCCAGAGTGGGTCTTTGTTCCAGCACCCAGATTTACCAGGATTTGGAACAAAGGACCGAATTCTACCGTCGGGGAAATCCGGCAGGTAAAATCTCATTGCAAAGGACTGAGCTACAGACCAAATCTAAAAAATAAAATCTAAATCCGTATTTGTAAAGCGCGAACTACTCACCCTTACAGGTCTCAAGGCGCTGGGGACCGTCGTGGAAATTAAGTGAGCTATTGCCCAGAGTCACATGGTGCTGAGCTGAGCTGCCGCCGGAGCCGGGGATCGAACCGTGAACCCTGTGCGCCGAAGTCAGCTGCCCTGGCCGCTGCACCACAACTCTCCACAGACCAGATCCGTTTCCCAGCCCTCTCCGACCCAAAGGCAAGGAGCTGACAGAACATGAACTCCTACCTCCTGTCAGGCAATCTTCTCCTCTTACCTCTCTCTACATTCCCCTCCCTCCCATCATGCCTTACACTGGTCCCGGGGCACATTGAACACTTGTTCAGAAGAGGTAGTAAATGTGTGAATTAAACCCCACATAATGGGAAAACCATGTGGATTTATTTTCGACAAAATTGGATATGCACAGTTATTGACTCTTCCATGGTGTTTAACTTGTAATTGTATGTATCATTTATTGGAGACGTATCTAGGCTACCCTGAGCTCCACTCCTACCGTGAAGGGTTAGAGGAAGTCTTAGACTTCCCTGGGTCGGAAAGCATACCCTGAATAAAGTAGGTAAGAGAGACACTGGGTATGATGGAATGTGGGAACCTGTGGGATGATCCGCAGGTAGCTGCCTCAACTAACAAATGTTTTTTAAAGAGAGACGATAGGCAGTATAAAATGTCTCAATTTCAGGCTTATTCTTCATTTGGCACAGTCTCCGAATCTTTTCTTTTGATGAAGGACGAATTTAAGCTGGGACAGTTTCTTGATGAGATTAAACCCCCAGCAGCAAGGAAGTTATATCTTCAATTTAATTTCAGTACACTAAGACTTGCCTCCTTCACCGCCAAATGGGCCAAGACTCATGAGACAGCCAGGCTGCCATTCCCCTCCTGTGGGTACAACAATCAGAAGAGCATGTTTTGTTCTTCTGTCCAGCCTACTGGAAAGGAAGGAGAAAATTGTTAGCCCATGTTTGTCGGAATCTAGGAGTCAGGAAATATGCAGAGGCCTTTCGTATTTTAAAATCAAAGCCTGGTTTTTGCTGTATCACAATATTTGTTAATTGTGTGGAGGATTAGGCAAAAGATGATCCAACACCCAATGCCCTGACATTCACAAGGGTCTGTGCCCTCCCTGATTGACCTCCTCTACTATTTAAAGTGCTGTACAGAGTGCACTGAACACACAGTTATCACTCATGATGTTAAATAATTTTGGCCTGATTTAAGAGTTGCTATATAACTCTATGCAGCTAACTGAAGGCACATTCACTCCCAATAATTTTATTCAATTGTGTACTTTAACTGTGTTTTATGACAAACTGCCGGAAAAATGATTAGGCATTTTAATCTGTCTATCTCAAGTGTTATATGCTGGCCTAAGGCTAAAATAATTTGTTACCAGCCCTGTCTCTGCAAATGGCACAATGGACTTTTCTAGTCCACATCACAGGACTTTTTGCTTAGGTTTGACAGGGTTGCCACAGCAGGTACATGCCAAACACCAAAGGTCTAATACTTGTAAAGTCTTTTTAGTCGCTTGATTGTTCCGATTTTAATTCAAACAGCATAGATTGCATCTTATTACGTTTTAATATTTGTATCTGTACTTTTGTGGTTCAACGAACCGAAATAAAGTTATTGCCTTGCCCTTGCCTTGTATGTTACTGGCTGGATGTTACCGAATGGTTCCTTTAATTACAGATGTAGAGTTCGCACCCTGCCGTAATGTTCAACTTGTTATCAGGGCCAGAAAGCATCCCTGTGAATTCATTTTTTTTTTACTATTAGTCCCATATTATACGAAGTGTTATTCTTCTGACTTTCCATAGTAATGTTTGTGTCGCTTCTCCCTCAAGAATTTATTTTAAAAAATGGGTCTGTAGATTCATTTTACAGCACATTCTTTCAAATATGTTAGGTAATCATGCAATTTACATGAGGTTCTGAAGAGGTCCTCATGAAATATTCCTGTCCTTCAAATTCTGACACAGTTCTGGGGCATTACTTCTCTGCAAACTTGAAATAGATATGTGCTTACGATATATTTTCTGCTGCTCCCTAGGGATCCCTGAGTACCTCCAGTCTTGAACGCAACCGTGTCCCCTCAGCTTATGTGTGATTTTTGCCTTTGACCCAAATGTTCAGTCCAGACCTTAAAATATTTCGCAAGAGGCCAAAGAAATTTCCAAAGCCAGAGAAGTATATGGCAGTGATTTCAAAATATTCAGGAAGGGAGCAACCATTCATTTGTAGGTTTGTGACTCATGAATTTTATTACTGTTTTATCCCAGATTCCGAAGTAAGATGTGACTACCTGCAGCAAGGATCCCTTGAAGAAGTTCTCTTCTGACCAAGACAAACAGTTGACTTCAGCAATCATTGAAGCTATTGCGTGTCGGAAAAAGAGGCAAACACCAGCAATGCTGAAGGCTGCAGGCCTACTCCTCTTCATCATGTCTATCGTTGTCTGCAGTGTTCTCTACAGACTTAGCCAGAATATGGGCTGCTTGTTGTGCAGGCCTGTGCTCTCCAACAAGCCTCAAACGCTCGAAGACATTCTGAACCCAGGCACTGGAATCATCTTCTTGGAGACGAGTGATCGTCTAGAACCTAAGCCCCTGGTTTCTTGTGCAGTGGAATCAGCGGCCAGGATTTACCCTGAGAGACCAGTGGTATTTTTGATGAAGGGGCTGGTGAACCACACGGTTGAGGAGACAAACAGCACACTTGAAGCTTTCACTCTGTTGTCCGCTATTCACAATGTCTTTATTTTCCCACTCAACATGGAAACATTATTTGAAGACACCCCTCTGCTTCCATGGTTTATTAAGGTACGATGAAGCTTCTGGTGAGCTATAGCGTGAGATCAGGTGCATGGAAAAATATTGATGGGGAATATGACTGAGCAAAAGTGATGGGTCTTGAACTGTGATTACCTCATTACAGACCCCAAAGACACCAATAGACCCTCAGGGGTTCTCATATCAGTTTGCTAGTGAGCCTTTCCTGGACCACCTTGAAATTCCACATCAACAGCGTAATATTATTCAAATCTCCTTAATCCCACATATTTGGATCCACATTGTAGTAGGATACGTCTACTTCTCAGGCTGTACCTGTGTGTTGTTCGTGTGATGTGTTCTGGGCAATATTTGTGTTATTTATTGGGACTTACGTATTAGTTGTAGGCCTGTAGATGATTTTCGCTCAACATTAACTGTGTTAACTTTCAGTTAAAGCTAACCTGCATGCCTATGATGTTCGTAAAAATAGCACTAATAATGTGATTATAACAGTGAGCGAGGAAGTCCATTGCTGTCGCAAAATGTCCTACCCCTATTGCGTGCTTGGTAGGTAGCAGTGGGTGTTGCAACGTCATATTAATTCTTTTACGCAAACGGTGGGTCATTGCTTTTCAGGGTGTGCTCTGAAGCCACCCAACTGTGATGTTCACCTAAACCAAATTTATTTTTTTCCTTCGGTGTTTACCACTTGCTTCCTTTAATGGCTCTTTGGACAGTCCAGAAAAAAACACACGTTGCACAATGTCTCAGATTAATGATTTTTAGAATTGGACTCCCGGGGGCAGATTTACAAGCCCCTTACGACACTTTTGCGCCGTCGTTGCGTCACTTTTTGTAACGCAGCTGCGGCGCAAACAATGTCCCAGGCTGCAGCCCATTTACAAGGTGACGCATCTAGGGAGATGCGTCACGGTGTAAAGCCTGCTTGGAGCAGGAGTAAGGAGTGACACAGTGTATTAGGTATAGGTCTCCCCATGCATTGCTGGAGTTGCGTCGAGCTTGCAACATGACTCAAACAATGCGTTACTTTTGCGCCAATAGATGCGTCATAATTTCTGACGCATCTTTTTCTCCTTGCGCCATGGTGCGCCGTATTGTAAATACTAAGCATCCATGGTGGTGCAAGGGTTTTTTTGCCCTGCGCAAGGAAACTGACGCATCTCTGCTCTAATGCAGAGATGCGTCAGTTTCTTGTAAATCTGCCCCTTGAAGTATTTCCAAACTGGAGTCGTACTATTCTTTCCAAAGTCTTCCCGATTCTCTTACAGTAGTCCTGTGCACAAATCGATACTCTCACAAATCCCATTAGCAGTTCTGACTTTCCTCTCAAAATTGAGCAACATATATTCGGAGGGCTGTTCCTGCTCCTCCAAACTGTTGGCTTCCATTTTATTTTGGGGGGGGGGGAGCCATTACTTCTTTAACTCTAGGCAACTTCTCAGACTTCCAGAGTGCAATGGTTTGCTTTCAAAAGAGTTAACTGAAGCTAGAACTAGAGGTCAGGAGTAGTTACACAATTTTGCACTAGGCTTTCTTTCGTTCTTTGTGTTAGTACATCAGCTAGTAGTTACCTTTTGTCACCAGTAAACGGCATAATAAGGAATCTTACGGACAGCGGAGCAGACATTTTTTCTTGCGTTCTTGCTGATAAACATGGATGAGTAGAATGATGTTTTTGCACAGGTTCGCTCATATTTAAAACAGGCTTTAACACGGTCGAACTTAGCTTCTTGAGTGCTGCCTAAAATGTCTTAGTTAAAGAATATGGGGAGTGATGTACCAAGCCATTTTTCTGTCGAAAGCAATTCACAGCGTCACAGGGGCTTGCTACTGCAACATGGATCTTGGTTTTTAGTTTGCTAATATTGCAAGTCCGCATAGTATTTCTGACTCCAAAAAAAGAGTTTACCGATCCATATTGAATAACAACTAGGAAGGGAGTGACAGGGCATCTCCTCTATTTGCGATTAAGCATAGTATGTACCTACGGGTTTCACTTCAATTGTGGTTGCAAACGATTGAACATCTACGGTCACCCCCAAAGAAGGGGGCAACTGGTTCGCAAAGGTGAAGCCGCCCGTTTCGGACATCTTCCCCTTTGCTGGATGACTTTGGGGAGAGCAGGAAGTGGTCCAGGGGCCATCGAGGGCTCTCCTCGATTTATAACAAAATGGGATTTTTTTTTTCGAGCAGCACCGGTTCCTTTAAGGAACACGGGCAGCTCTAAAAAAACATGCTAGGGAATGCAAATGCATTGAATAGAGGCCTGCTGTTCCTTTCAGGCCACCATCCCTCTGTTTTCAATCACAGGAGGTCACAAATCGCGACCTTTCTAGTTAATATTTAATAATCTGGTCATTCTACGACTTCCTGTAACATAAAATTATGTGATGCACCTGATGGTATACAGGTTACAATGCAAAATTAAAGAAAGGCCATAAAAAGCATAGTTCGCAATTTGTGAGCACTTTCTGTGATCTGTCTTTTAGTTCATCAGACCCATAGCACCACACATGCACAGTCTGCTCTTATTAATGATGTCCTTTCAGGACTGGACAGACCATATAGGACACAGAGAACCCCCCTCAGTATGCTGAGGATGCTGGTGATGCTTTTAGTGGAGGATGGACATAGGGATCATCAGCTATCCTTCCTGGTAAGCAGAGCTAAGGAAACACACACAATTTTCTTGTAGACCCAAATATGGTTTGGCACTCGACATCTACATAGTCTCTCGGAGATGGTCGGGATCACTAACTTCTTTGGGCTTTAAGGGAGTTGATATGAGCACCTTTCCGGAGCTCTGTTCAGATCACCATTATGTCAATTTCAAATTCAAGTTGGCCAATATATACTTTGAATGTTTGCAGGATATGGTACATAAGTGTCTAAAGCCTTGGCTGGTGTGCCAGAGATAAGCAAACACAACAAGATGATGAATGTAGTGCCAACACTTTTCAACCACTCACCCCCAGTCAAGAGACCTGAGTTGAATCCATCGTTTTGTAGATCACTTCACCACCCCAGTTTTGAACCAGCTATATACAAATCAGTCTTGAACCTGCTCCTCATAGGAATAGTCCAGTCCGAACGGCCAGGCCAGGTCCTCCCTGGACAGAAACAAGCATTCTGGGACCAGTTTCGGGTATCAGCCCTCATCAGCCAGGCTAACTTGAATCTAGTGACAGCGAGCAAGAGACCCATGTCAGAGCATACCCTTGGCCACTTAGGGCGAACATAGCAAACACAAGATAATGGACTCTGTGTCAAAACCTTTCCACCACTCACCCCCAGTCAAGAAATATGGGTTGAATCCATCATTCATTTGCTCACTATGCCACCACAGATTGGACCCAGCCATATGCAAATAAGTCTTGACCCTGATCCTCATGGGAACAGTCCCTCACAATCTGCAAGGCCAGGTCCTCCCTAGAGCAGAAACAAGCATTGTGGGACCAGTTTCAGGATATTTGCCAGGCTGACTTAAATGCAGTGGCACAGCGAGCAAGGGACCCACGTCTGGGCATACCGATGGCCACTTAGGGCAAACACAAAAAACAACAGCATGATGGACGGAGTGCCGAAACCTTTCAACCACTCACCGCTCCAGTCAAGAGATCTAGGTTGAATCCATCGTTCTTTTGCTCACTATGCCATCCCCGATTAGACCCAGCCATATGCAAATCAGTCTTGACCCTGCTCCTCATGGGAACAGTCCAGCCGAACTGCCAGGCCAGGTCCTCCCTGGGCCAGAAACAAGCATTATGGGGCTGGTTTTGTGGTATTACCCCTCATCAGCCAGGATAGCTTGAATTCAGTGGCACAGCGAGCAAGGGGCCTGGGTCCTGTGCTCATTGTGCTACAGGATTCATGCTAGCCTGGCTGATGAGGGGTGATATCCTAAAACAGGTCCCAGAATGCTTGTTTCCAGTCCAGTGAGGACCTGGCTTGGCAGCTTGGGCTGGACAGTTCCCATGAGGTGCAGAACAAGACTGATTTGCATGTGGTTTGGTCCAAACTGGGGTGGCATGGTGAGCAAAAGAACAATGGATTAAACCAAGATCTCTGACTGAGTGTGAATGTTTGCATTGTTCAGCATTCCATCCATTATCTGTTCTTTTTGCTTTTGTGACCCTAAGTGGGAAGGGTATGCCCAGATGTGGGTCCCTTACTCACTGTGCTACTGGATTCGAGCTAGCCTGGCTGATGAGGGGTGATATCCCGAAACCGGTTCCAGGATGCTTGTTTCCGGTCCAGCGAGGACCTGGCTTGACAGTAAGGGCTGGACTGTTCCCATGAGGAGCAGATCAAGACTGATTTACATATGGTTTAGTCCAAACTGCAGTGGTGTGGTTAGCAAAACAACAATGGATTATACTCAGATCTGTGACTGAGGATGAATGTTTTCATTCTTCAACATTCCATCAATCATCTGTTCTTTTTGCTTTTGTCACCCTAAGGGGGAGGGTATGCCCTGACATGGGTCCCGTGATCACTGTGCCACTGGATTCAAGCTATCCTGGCTGATGAGGGGTAATATCCCGAAACTGGTCCCAGGTTGCTTGTTTCCAGTCCAGGGAGAACCTGGCTTGGCAGATCGGGCTGGACTGTTCCCATGAGGAGCAGGGTCAAGACTGGTTTGCACAAGGTTGGGCCCAAACAGTGGTGGCGTGGTGGGCCAAAAAATGATGGATTAAACCCAGATCTGTAACTGGGGGTGAATGTTTGCATTGTTCAGCATTCCGTCCATCATCTGTTCTTCGCTGCTTTTGTCACCGTAAGTGGGAAGGGTATGCCCAGACGTGGGTCCTGTGCTTACTGTGCAACTGGATTCAAGCTAGCCTGGAAGATGAGGGGTGATATCCTGTAACCAGTCCCAGGATGCGTATTTCTGGTACAGGGAGGGCCTGGCTTGGCAGATCGGGCTGGAGTGTTCCCATAAGCAGCAGGGTGAAGACTGATTTGCACATGGCTGCATCCAGACTGGGGTGGAGTGGTGAGCAAAAAAACGATGGATTAAACCCAGATCTGTGACTGGGGGGTAAATGTTGGCATTGTTCAGCATTCTGTCCATCATCTGTTCTTTTTGCTTGTGGTAGAGATGTCTCAACAGATTTATATCATCAGTGTGTATGCTCTTGAACAGACCTAGACAGCAATACGGATAGGCTATAAATTATTTATTTTCTTTGTATTTTATAGTGTAAAGAGTCTTAATGTAGGCAAGAGAAGTATACGAGCCATTTAGGAAATCTACAGCTTAAACTCAAAGAATAAAAGGTGGTTCCTTTTATAGACTACATAAAGTGGTGACTATATCTCTGTCCCACTGAGCTCTAGAAGAAGCATCTCTAAGTCTTTTCTAGTCCTTGGGGCTGTCCTGATTTGCACAGAGATGAATACGCTTCTGAAAACCTGTAATCTAGGGTTGCCATCTCAGAAGTAGAAGTGAGACTTTATGAAATCTTTCATCTTTACTTATATTTAATTCACTGCTGTTTTGCACATGTACAAATAAGCAAAATATACAGATTAAAATGAAAACAATTGGGGTAATAATTATAAAGGTTGCAAGCCAGAATACCGTTAATAAAGAAATCACCTTCCTTAAAAAAGATTTCCTAAATAACAAATACAAAACTATTGCACCATTCAGCGTAGATTTTCTAGTATTAATTCCAGTGGGGCAATATTTTTGAAAGCAATATTTAGAACTCAGGATGAGTACTTTGGTCTTGTCCGAGTTGAGCTTGAGGCAGCTAGTTTTCATCCAGGTGGCAACGGACTTCATCCCACTGTGGAAGTTGATTTTGGCGGCTGTGGGTTTGGGAGAGGATCACCTGGGTGTCGTCAGCGTAGGAGACAATGTTGAGTCTGTGGTTCCGAAGATGGTAGCACAAGGGGCCATTTAGACTTTGAAGAGGGTGGGGATCAGGGAGGAGCCCTGGGGCACACCACAGCTGATCTCTGTAGGTTTTGAGAGGAAAGGGGGTAGTCTGACTCGCTGTGTTTGGCTGGTAAGGAAGAAGTAGGTTCAGTCCATGGCCTTGTCACGGATGCCAACATCGTGGAGTCTTGTGATCGGGTGCGGTGGGAGACGGTATCCGAGGTGGCTGAGAGGTCCAGTAGGATGAGGGCTGTGGTTTCGCCTTGGTCATTGGGGGGGGGGGGATGTCATCAGTGGTGGTGGTGAGGAGTGTGGTCTTGGTGCTGTGGTTGATTCGGAAGCCGGATTGGGAGATGTCCAAGACGTGGTTTCCTTTGATGAACTTGAGGAGTTGGGCGTTGATGGCCTTCTTGATGACCTTGGCTGGGAAGGGAAGCAGGGAGATGGGTCTGAAGTTCTTGAGGTCAGTCAGGTCGGCAGATCGCTTCTGTAGCAGGGGGTTGATCTTGGCGTGTGTTTTTCCAGTCGTTGGGGAAGGTGGAGGTTTCGATGGAGGAGTTGATGGTGTGGCGAAGCTCGGGAGGGATGGAGGTGGCTGCTCTATGGAAGATGTGATATGGGCAAGGGTGCAAGGGGGTTCTGGAGTGGATACTCTTCATGGTCTTGAGTGTGTCTTCTGTGGTGAGCGGAGTCCAGTTGAGTAGGATCTGTTGGGGTGCGGTGTGGTTGCGTGCAGAAGTGTCAGGCGTGGTGGGGGGGTTTGGGTGTCAAAGCGGTCGTAGATCCCCCTGATCTTGTGGTGGAAGAAGGTGCCGAGTTTGTTGCAGAGGTCTTGGGAGGGTGGGACGTCTGTGGTCTCGTTGTTGGGCCTGGCAAACTCCTTGACAATGGTGAAGAGTTTTTTGCTGTTGTGTGGGTTGGCATTGATTCTGTCTTGGAGGGCCGTTTTCTTTGTGTTTTTGAGGGGGAGGTGGAGTGCGTTGATGGTGGTTTTGAAGGTTGCAAGGGTTTCCGGGATATTGTTGTTTCTCCATCTCTTTTCAAGTCATCTACAGGTGTGTCTGGACTCGTGGAGGGCGCAAGCGAACCAGCTGGATTTCTTGGAGTGTTGCTTGCCAGGTGCCTTCTTGAGGGGTGCCAGAGTGTCGGCGCAGTTGGAGATCCATCAGTGGAGGTTGCATGCTGAGGTGATAGCATCTGCTGATGTCAGCAGTGTGGTAGTGCTGAGAAAGGGGGTGAGATGTTCTTCGGTGACCTTGTTCCAGCTACGACGGGGGTAGTGAGGGTGGTGGTGTATGGTGGGTGTGGTGAAGGCAAAGGGCACGCAGTGGTGGTGGGTCCAGAGGAGTTCGGTGATGTGGCTATAGAGGATGTTTCCACTAGTGGAGAATACGGTCGTAGAGCGTGTGTCCCTCTGCGTGGGTCAGAGCAGTGACTAGCTGCTTGAGCCCAATGTTGGCGAGGGTCTCCAGAAGGGATGCAGTGTTCTGGTCACTGTGTTGTCCAGGTGAAAGTTGAGGCCGCCGAGTAGGATGTAATCTATGGATGCAAGAGCCTGGGTGTGATGAGGTTGATGATGGTGTCGGTGAAGGGTGGGCAGGGGCTTGGAGGGCTATAGACTAGGGTGCTGCAGAGGTTGGTGTTGGGGTTGGTCTGGATCTGGAAGTGGAGGTGTTCTATGGTAGTCTTTGGGTCACCCAAGCGAGTGGTCAGGCGGAGGGTTTTCTTGTGAATGATGGCGATGCCTCCTCCTGGTCAGTCGATGCGGTCCTTGCAGGTGATTTTGTAGCCGTTGGGGATGGTGGTGGTGAAGTCCGGGCCAGAGCTGGGGTTAGTCCAGGTTTCCATGAAGAAGGCGATGTCGGGAGAGGCGGCGTCGAGGAGGTGCCAGATTTCTGTGGTGTGTTGAGGATGATGCAGCTGAGCCAGTTGAGTGCACTGTTGGCTGGCTGGGCAGCGAGAGGAGCTGTCGTATGAAGGTGGGTAAGGGTGTCGCTGCACTCTCGGCAGGTGAAGGGTCCCTGGGTGTCCTTCGATGACACGAGATGGCAGGCGGTGTGTCATCCTGTGTTGAGGGCGAGGAGGGTGCTGGCTTCATATTGATGGTAGGTCCAAGAACCATGGTCTGTGGCACGGGGCGCGGTCCAGTCACGAACGTGCGCAGACCAGCATGCCTTTGGCATGCCAGCAACACAGCCATGCAGAGGCCGCCATTAAATAGTGTGCGGGAAGGGCTGGACAGCTAGGAGGTGGGAAATGCAGGGAGCGGTAATGAGTCACTGGAGGGGGTGGGGCCACGGTGGATCGCAACTGCAGGGTCAAGGGCGGTGAAGCAAAAGAGCGAATGAAAAGAAAAAGTGCAAAAGGGACAGAAAAATAGCAAAAAGCAGAAAAAAGGCAAAAAGCAAAGAAAGAGAGACAGAATGGCAGCCAAGCAGCAGAGTAGGGACGCTCTACCACTAGACCACCACAGATGAGGAGCAGGCGGGAGCATGCAGGTGGAAGAGGACCTCAAACTCCTGACCAGAGGGTCAGCAGCACGGAGCTGTGCAGGGAAGGGAGCAGTCCACTAGTAAGGTCACTCTGCTATAGAGAGGCGTGCCAATGGTATTACTGTGGGTGTTTCCACGTAACACCCATGACATTTGACACATTCCCAGATTTAAGAGATTTTGTAAACCTGGGAATGTGTCAAAAGCCTACACCTCCCCAGGGGTGGTGTAGGGGAGGTGCAACGAGGAGAAATAACAGCATTTCTCCTCATTTTTTCCTCTTTCTATGGGGCCGATTTGGATGTTGCCGGAAAGCCTCCGACCACAGGTCGAAGACTTTCTGACCGACATATGCGGTTTGAATTCCAACCATCGTATTATGAATTCGGTGGTCGGAACTCAAATTGGCCAGTCGGATCCGGCACGTAATTCCATAACGACGGCATTTCCGCCATCGGGATAATGATGCTGGTTTACGGCCGCAGCACCAGCTTCCATAGAGAAATGGGAGTGTGCGATCGTATCCTAATCATGCGGTTGGGACCGCCGACCAGAGGTTGGTCAGTCTCAATTCTGCGACGGTGTCAGGCGGACGCAAGTCTGCCCGACATCATAATGAGGGGCAATGTGTGCTGCATTTTGCAGCACACATAGAAAGAGGAAATTGCTTCCATTGTCCCTTCCTGCACAAAAACAATCACCCCTGAAACACAGACACCCATGCACCATGGCACAAAGGTGCCTGCATTTGTGCATGGCAGCCATTTGTGCGCCAGCGCATGGGAAAAGGACAGGAATGCGCCTTATCTGATAGATACGGTGCATTCTGCCCTTTTCTTTTGACGTAGAACAGTGCAGAAGGAAGGCTTGCAGCCCTGCCTATGTCAAAAGATTGTGAATGAGGCCCTTAATATTTTTGTTGGACAATATTAAGTCCATGATATTGTGGTACCATAAAATTAAGGATTTAGAATTGTTAAATGTTCCAGACACCTTGACACCAAAAAAAATATAATCCACAGAGAACATATAGATAATACTGGTCACACAGGATATGTAACATTAATATGTCCTGCAAACACATAACAAAGATAGCACCTGATGTACAGGAAGATAACAAGTATTTAACCAGTCGCAAAGTGGTTAAATAAGGTGATTTTTACTTACAAAATATTGCTAATGGTGGGTCTCTTTAAATAGCATACCACAACAAATATTTAATGATTGCTTTTTTGTGATAGAAGATAGTGAATCGCTGTTTCGATTTGCAAAGCATTTGCAAATAGTAAATTGATTAAAACAGCATTTTATATGTGCAAAATACCATTAACTGGAAGCATGTGTGGAAGAAATTAACCTGTGCTCATCCCTCTGGTAGCTTGGCAGAAGCAGTGAGGTTTAACTTAGAGGTAATATGTTTAGAATTTGTGCAGCACTTCAAACAGTAATATAATGAAAACACCACACAAAAAAGGATCCCACACCAGGTTAGAAAAATAGAGCATTCTTTAATAAATAAAACAATACCAAAACAACATGAATCCAAAAACTAGAACAGGAGATATGCAATTTTAAAGATTTTAGTGGACATAGTACACAAAAGCACAAAGCGCCAACACTGGATTTTTGGTTGTGCGGGACCGTGACAAAGTCACAAGTTCAGGCCAACCACGATGGATCACGGGCTGGCTACATGGACCTAGTTAGGTCCACTGAACCAGGTACCTTAAATGTATTGGTTTGCAGAGCTTTGCGAGGCTGCGCTTCGTAGATGGGTCACGCAGCCGAATCGCTGCCTCGGTTCTGAGATGCGGCGAGGCGGTGGTGCAAGATACTGTGTCATCATCAAGGATCCATCAAAGACGGCTTGAGATCCGAAGTCCGGAACTGCGGGTGTGTTGTGCAGTCAAGGCGATGCGTTGTTACGGAGGAGCTACAATGCGGAGTCTGGCATTGTTGTGGAGGCTGTCGTCGACGAGGGATGCGAGGGCCTGTACAGAGGATGGGTCACACAGCGGCAGTTCCGAGGAGCTGTGATGCGATGCAGGTCTTTGCAACGGGTCATTTCAATGCAGCAGCGTGATGCATTGCTTCTGCTCGGGTTTAAGCTGCGCAGCAAAGGAGATGCATCTGGTTCGCTGTATCACATAGGCTGGCAGAGCACCTTAAGCCCCCTTCCAAGGGTCCTAGACTGGGTTGGCACCACTTGGCAGGGTAGACTCACTGGGGGCAGAGCCCGGGTGCAGGTGCAAGGTTGTTGGAAGCCTGTTCTTGGTACACCTAAGCTCCCTATTGTGTGTGGCTATCCAGGAGGACTACAAAAGCCCAACTGTCAACCGCACGCAGTCATGTGACCCAGAGACAGGTTGCAGGCACCAAATGGCTAAGGCAGGAAGATGCCACATTTCTAAAAGTGACATTTTCAAACATTTTCACAATTTTAATTTAAAAGCCGACTTCAGCATAAGTTAGGATTTTTCATTACAATTTCAAAGACACCAAACACGAACTGGTTACCTGTTTCCATTTGGAAATTAACCTTATAAAATGTGATAAGGTAACTCAAATGTTATTCTATGGGAGTGGTAGGCCTTGAAGTAGTGAAAAAGAAATGTAAGGGTTTTTCGCTACCAGGACATGTAAACCTCAAAAGTACATGTCCAACTTTTTAAATACAATGCATCCTGCCCTCTGTGCTGTCCAGCGCCTACTTTAGGGGTGACGTATATGTATTACAATGGAGGGTTTGGGTCTGGCAAATGGTTTTCTGGGTTAAAATGGTAGTTTAAATCTGCACACAGTGTCTGCAATGGCAGGCCTGAGAAATGTTTAAAGTGCTACTTAAGTGGGTGGCATAATTAATGCTGCAGGCCCACTATTAGCATTTAATTAACAGGCACTGAGCACAGGTAGCGCAACTTTACTAGGGACGTACAGGTAAATTAAATATGCCAATTGGGTATAAATCAATATTGGCATCTATAGAGCAGAGAGCAGAAACATTTTAACAATGGTTAGCAGCGGTAAAGTGTGAAGAATTCTAAATTCAGCAAAAAACAAAGTCAGAAAAAAGGAGGTCTGAAGGCATAGAGTTAGGGGAAAAACCACTCTAAGGATGCCAGGTCTAATAAGGTGCTAACCAGGTGCAACATATAAAACGGGCCCTAATGAATTGCAATATTTCACAATTGCTGCACTTTATGCTGTAGTGAGAAGGATGCAAATTCTTGGGGATTAACATAAGAGGAGGAGGATAGAAAGGATTTACAGACAGATACTGACTCTATTTGAACAAACGAGGAGCTTTATGATAGGTACAGGTTTGCCAAAGAGGTCATTCTTACTTTAATTAATAAATTGGACCCTTTTCTAACCTACATAACACAGTGGTACTATTGCTACACGCATTCAGTTTTTGTGTAGCTAACGCTTTACAACTTTTAGCTTCTGGTTGCTTCCAATGCACTGTTGCAGTTGCTGGACGGATGTCCCAGAGTGCCTAAGGCAAGGTTTTTAGGAATTTTGACTAGAATGTATTCACACATTGCATTTTCAAGTACTCCTGCTGAGTTGGAAGCTACACAAATTCAATTATATGCAATAGCACATTTCTTCCAAGTAATTGGATGTGTAGACAGTATACACATTCAAATTGGTCCACTCTCTGAAACAGACTATGTGTATCGCAATAGAAAGTGCCAACATACATTAAATGGCCAAGTAGTTTGTAATTACATATGTCTGATCACAGACCTAGTTGCTTGATAGTCTGGGAGCATGCATGACTCCTATATTTTAGACACTGTACTCAGTGAGCTGCTAGCAAGTAGAGATCTTGGAGATGACTGGTTGTTAAGTAATTGTTAGTTAAATTGAACCTTAGCACCAGATTTGAGTATTTCATAAATTCTAAAACAGCTTTGTTAAATTTCAGGTGACAGTACAATTGCGTTAAGACCATGGATCATGACTCCATACTTTTATCCTCGAACTCTTGGACAAAGGAAGTACAATGCTGCTCATAGACAAACAAGGAGCGTTTTTGGGTGGACATTTGGTTTATTTAAAGTCAGAGTCCGATGTCTGCACAAAAGTGGGGGTACCCAAGTGTAAGTTCCAGCAATTTGTTACAAAATAATAGCCACCTATGCTATGCTGCATAATCTAGTCATACATACAAGAGTCCCAAGTGACCCCGAAAAGAGTATCATTGTATGTTTTATTATTTGAGCCTTTGATGTTCAGTAGTTGGTCTTTCTAATGATCGCTGTCAGGCCCTTCCTTGCCCTTCTTCACTCTGGCTTCTAGTGCTCCTTGATTAATTTGGCTCACCAGTGGAAGTACTTCTCACACATGAGCCTTCCTCAGTTTCCTTAGCTAACCTTGCTGCCCTAATTCCTGAATTATCACTTTACATTTTCTCTAATGTGCTTGTTATTTGGGCTAGTCTCCATGCTACATCACTATTGTGGTGTACCAACTCCACCTGCATGTTGGCAGTTCTATGACACATTGATGAGGTGGTGGTAGCCAAAATTTCAATAGAACACCGAAATGTTTGGAGGTGTTTGTTCATGTGTCTCTGATGACACCTGTGTGATGCAGAGTCTTGAGCCATTTGTGAGCTATATATTTTATAGCCATAGTTAACTCTTCAGTGCCTGATTTAACTGTTTCATTACCTTCAGAAATGGTTCTATCTAACTTTGCTACCTGTCTACTAAATTCAGAAGTAGCCATGCGTTGCTTTAGTTGAATTTTCAACATTGATTTTTTCCAATGCATGGAATTGTGATGGAGTAGCAAGCTTTCCAGGACTTTTTTCATTCTGGACCTTAGAGTAGACCTTGAAGTCCTTATTTTTCTTTCTCAAATAGGAAGGGATGGCATTGGCTGTTATTGAGTTACTGCTGAAGAAGCAATAGTTGTAGTTGGGTCTCCTAATTTAATTTTGCTAGTTTGACTTCTTGGCGCACTTTCAGTCTCTGGAGAAATGGGAATCACAGATTCAGCAATTTCACTTTCTGTGGGACTGGATGTTTCACCATCCTCTTATGTTTCTGATGGAGTTATATGAATAGGTTTAGCTACTGTAGGTTAAAATACAGTGAAAATATTCAGTTAATATAAATGATCAGCATGTTTTAGAAATTACCTACACTAAATAAATGTCAACATTATTGCTTAATTTCATGATTGAGTTTTAACATATATGTTTCAGTATCAAGATATTTTATATAGGCCATCATTGTAGAAATATAAAGATAAGTGTTGTAGCTAATTCTTGGTTTTATGCATATGGCCTACATTACCCACAATGCATTGTTGTGATCACAATGAAAACTTGAAATGTAATAATGTCTCAATGCACATTGCAAAATCCTAACCTAGAGCATCAGATACAGTGGGTGGATGTTCATATTTGAGACACCAGACAGTGGCATAACACAGGTCCCCGCAGCCCCTGCGGGGTGGGGTGGCCCCCTCAGCACAGTACCCTGGTTTGAGACCTCTTGACTGAGTCAGGAGGGGGGGCCCTCCCTGCACTTTGCAGGGGGTTCCCTCAAGTTTTGTTGCGCCACTGACTCCAAAAAGGCTTCAGGCTGGAATTTCATACCAATGCACTCTGAAATAGGAGTGGGTGGCTCCTTTGTTCTTGACCCTCCATTTGCAGCTGTAGCCTCCTTTTTTCTCGTTACTTCTTCTCCTTGGTGCAGGAACACAGGTCGTACCAGCACCTCATGATCTCTTCCACCGGCCGGTTTGTAACTCCCATTCGATTAATGCAGTGCTGCATACTTGTTCAAATTTGTTTTTTAGTTATCTCTGGAGCAGACATGGGTGTTTTTCCAAAGAGTTTACTATGTTCTCCACTAGTCCTACCCGCTGTATCTCACTCAATTTTTGCTTTCTCTTTCTACCCAACTCCTCCTGTGGTTCCTGGCAGGACATGGTGCTCTCAGATAGTCCTCTGTAGGGACTGTTTCTGCTGCACACCTTAAAGTAAATCCACTTCTTGAACTAGGTGAGGTCATCACTCACTGCTGGTGTGATAGTGACAATTTGCAACTCATACAGATTCACAATTTCTGATTCAGTATTTACAAATGATGAATACTTATGAATCACTCACTGCCTAAAGGAAAGGGACGTAATTCATATTTAGCTATGTCTATTTTGTGAATTAGTATTTGTCGCCATTTAGGAAAGGCTAAACATCCTTTTTGTACATCTCACCCCTAAGGCATCACACCCCTAGGGCAGATGTATGAATACTTTTTGCAAATGAAAATAACACAAATCGCAGAATCGTGCTTTTTGTCATGTATGAAACAAAATTGCAATTTTGTAACATGTTACCAAATTGCAGTTTGGGTTTGGAACCGAATACTGATTTGTAATTGAATGGGTGTGTGTTGGGCATCCCTTACAAATACCAAATCAGAATGATATGTAGTAATGTTCTGCAGCAGTGATCTGGTTGCAAAACATAAATATTTTATCAACTCCAAACGTGTACTGGTAACTCAGAAGGGCTTTCCAAGGGACACCTTCTGCTTTGTGAATATTGACAAAGCATTTGTAAGAGTAGGCAGTAGGACCACTGCCTACTCTTAAAAAATGTCACTTAAACTTTTCATTTTTTTTTAATGCATCCAATTTTCCTTTAAGAAAACCAATTGCTTTAAAAAAAAGGCTTTATTTAAAAGTAATCACAGACATGGTGGTCTGCTGACCTCAGCAGGCCCCTACCCCTGTGTTGGCTGCAATTCATAGTGGGCTGCAAGTTGCGAATCACCTAGTCTATATTCATGAGGTGGGTTGCATTGCAACCCAGTATGATCACGTTTTTGTGAACCAACCCATTTGTACATAAGTGCGTTCACAAAAACCGAATGGATTCAGTAAAAGTCAGTGTGTAGTTTGAGACCCCTTTACTGAATCCATTCTTTTTTATATCTGGCCCTTAGTTCCTATATTTGGGTTTGTAAAATATTCGGTCATGAAGCAGCAAAAAAGATGTACATATTGGTATAAACATGGGAAAGGAATTTCTCTATTTAAATCCTATCTTTACCATTACTGTTTCCTTGCACATCTACGCCATACTTTTACCTCAGGACTGGAGCATTCCAGCCCTTTACACTTTGGACTAGATTTACTAAGCCTTTGTGTTGCCCTTGTGTCGCGCAAGGTGATGCAGGGCAACACAAATACTTATTTGGTATTTTTCAAAGCATGCAAGACCTTGCCCTACATTTCTTAGTGGTAAGCATCCATGATTGGAGCAAGGATGTTCCTGTGTATACATTCGTGGATTTCACACAATTCCAAATGTACTTAGGGTTGTAAAGATGGAATTGTGTCAAATCGGTATGCCCACCACAGAGAGACGTAACAAGGAGAAATATTTCTTCTTATTACTTCCTCTTTCTAGGCCTGATGCATTCTGCATCACGCTTAGAAAGAAGAGAATTCCACTTTGGATTGTTTTTTTGCAGGAAGGTATCCCTTCCTTCCCAAAAACAATCCTGCCTATAAAGCAGGTCCCCTTGCAACATGGCACAAGTGTGTTTGTGTTGGTGGTAGGCAGCCACATGTGCGTCAGCACTGGGGCAGAGCTGAGGCATGAACTATCTTTGTAAATATTGAGCTCTTCAGCTCTCTCCCATTCAAGTAATGCAGCACAGCAACTTGCCTTGCAGCACTGCGTTGTGTAAATTCTTAGTAAATCTGTCCCTTTGTTTGCAATGTCTGCTGTCTCATGGTGGACTGGCCTTTTTGGCAGTCTGGCAATCAGGCACTGTCAGGTGGGCCAGCGTGAAAGGCTGAGTGTGTGGCCCGTTTTTGTGGTCCCTCTTTATGGCCCATGAGCCAAAAAGGGTCTACACACACTGGCCCTTTCAAGCCCCCAAATGGCAGCAGGAAGCACATTTTTGTACCTACTTTTCATGATGCGTTTAAAGCTTCTTATCCCCTCTTGCTACCAGAATTCATCTGGAGAATTGAAAATAGCTCGTTCTGTGAGCCCCACACATGGAAATGAATAACTGCACTTGTTGACTGGAGGAACACTGACACATATTTACAGGCACTGTATGATTTATCAAAGGGTTGCATTCCCCTTACATCATGCACAGCGACGCAAGGGCTACGCAATTCTTAAGTCAGATTTACCAAGCCATGTAAGGCCACCTTGTTTGGCCCCAAGTGGCTTGATAAATCTGGAGTAACAGAAGGCAGGCCAAGCCGTTGCCTGCGTTACTCTGCACCAGGAAGGCATTACACGGGTGGAGAGTGGGAGTTCCCACACATCGACCCATGCATTTTGGCGCATTCCCATGCTTATCAAGACAAGTAAACCTGGAAATGAGTCAAAATTGAATGCCTTCTCAATAGAGGCACAAACAGGAGAAATATCTTTATTTCTCCTCGTTTTTAACTCTAAGTGTGCTGCATTCAATCAATATATCTTTATTTGGTTACATTTAAAGCCATAAAATCATAAATACGATACATAAAAGCAATACTTTCTACAAGGAAAATACTAAAAAGATTTACAGCACCATTAATCTTCCTGTGAACTCCTGAGTGTAATTATGGCTCTTAAAAATTATACAACATTTAAAAGAGTAAGTTCATCCAGTATAAAATTTACAAAACATGATAAAATGCATTGTGTCCTGAGGAGACTTACTGTTGCAGCTGCAGGAATCCAGGGATATATAATCATAAAAACCTCTAGGGAAGCTACAGACAGATGCAGTAGATTAAGTCTAAATCTACCAAGCGCAAATCTGCCCCTATTGTTCTTCACCAGACCTAAGTAGGGCTTCTATCCTGAGTGATGATTAGCATTACATACTTTTGAACATAGGTTTCAGCAACCCAGCCTCCTTTCTTAGCGTATTTCTTTCAAGGAAGTGCTCCTTCACCCATTTATAATCCAATCCACTCTATAAATACCCTCAGGATTCGAAAATAGCTCGGCCCTTCCCAACTTGAGAAGTGAGTCCCTTTTGTACTTGAGCCAGGCAATTTTTAAAGCATGATCAAGTGACAAACAATCCCCAAATATTAAGCAGTTCAGGCTAGGATACTTGACCCCCAGCTCCTTATACACACAAAAAGTCAACGTACTTTGTAGGACACACAATAGATGCCTAAGGAATTTATTTTCTTCGGTCTGGAATTCATTTGAGGCTGCATAACCCCAGATGTCGCTCCCATAAAATACCTTTGAAATGCACTTGGCGTGATAAATCTTCACTAAAGCCTTGAGTGGTCTACTCCCTAGACTTGTTGAAAAGCTAAATATGGCCCCAATAGTCCTCCTATGTTCCTCTTTCTTTGCAGTAACTATGAAAATTTCCAGCTCATATTGGAGTCAAATAACACACCCAAATAGGGGAAAGCCCTAACCTTTGCCAAGACGTGATTACTCATAGTAAATGTTTTAGAGCTTGTGGCATGAGGACCCATCACCATGATAAAAGATTTGGTAAAACTAACGTACAGATCCAACTCTCTCATAAACATATGAAAATAATTCAAAATGTTTTGTGGACCTTTATTCTAACTGTCAATACCACATCATCTGCATACAAAAGTATTTGAAGGGGATGAGAACCAATGTGGGGGCAGTCTACATTGGCAGCTATTAGTGCCTGTTCCAAACCATTTATATAGAGGGAAAATAAAAAAGGGGCAAGAATGTACCCCTGACAGACCACTCTCTTCGTTTTAAAACTATTGGTACATGCAGAATAATAATAATAATAATAAAGGCATTTATGGAGCGCACAGCTACCCCAGACGGGGTGTCCAGGCAGAGCGCAGACAGAGAGAAGGGAAAGGTGGCGCGCAGAACTAGTCATTCCGACTAAAGAGCCAGGTTTTCAGAGACTTGCAGAATTCCTGTTCTGACTGTATCATGCGCAAATGGGGAGGTAGGTTGTTCCAGCATTTGGTGGTACCCACCTCGAATGTTCTGCCTCCCATTCTAGCTTTTGCAAACCGGGGAGTGGAGAGAAAGCATTTGTTGTTAGACCTTAAAGATCTGGATTGTTGATAGGGTCGGAGTCTCCTCCTCAAATAGATTGGCCCTCTTCCTTTGTCTGCCCGATATGCGAATGTCAGGGCCTTGAATTCAATCCGTTTGGCTATAGGCAGCCAGTGAAGTTACGGGGAGATGTGATGTCGAAGCGGGACACCGCAGACCAGACGGGCTGCGGCGTTTTGAATGATCTGGAGTCTACGGATCAGGCCAAGCGGAAGGCCCATATATAGCCCATTTGCATAATCAAGGTGAGAGGTGATCAGAGCATGGACCACGGTTTTACGGGTTGCATTAGGCAAAAAGTTGATACATTTCCTAATAGTTTTAATTTTGCCAAAACAGGCTCGCGAGACCGTTTGAACATGCGTCGAGAGGGACAAATCTTTGTCCCATCTCACACCTACGTTTTTGACCGAGTCCTTAGGAGTGGGAGCATTACCCAGTTCAGAAGGCCACCAAGCATTAGGCAGGGGAGGGGAGGGTTGGTTAAAGAACAGGACCTCGGTCTTATCCGCGTTAAGTTTTAAAAAATTGCGGTTTATCCAGACGGCTACGTTCTTGAGGCATTCTTTTAGCGGGTCAAAGGTGAAGGCTGACACACCACTAAAGGTGAACAGTAACTGAGTATCATCCGCGTATGATGTTACTTTAATCCCAGTTTTGGAGATAAGCTCCACCAGGGGAGTTAGATAGACATTGAAGAGGAGCGGGCTCAGGGCCGAGCCCTGGGGAACTCCCCGTTTAAGAGGTTTGGCGGGTGAGGTGAAGGGGTGAGTCAGGACCTGTTGCTTACGGTCATGTAAAAAGGATGATAGCCAATTCATCACAGTTCCCTGGATGCCTATGTCCTTTAAACGGTCTAATAGGATGGGGTGAGAGACTGTGTCGAATGCTGCAGATAAATCTAACAGCACCAACATAGCCTTAGAACCTCCATCCACAGCCCACCGTATGGAGTCAGCCATTTCAATCAAAACAGATTCCGTGCTGAAGTCCTGGGCGGAAGCCAGACTGGGATTCATGAAGGAGGTTGTTAGTCTCAATAAATCCAGCCAGTTGCTGGTGCACTAATTTCTCTAAAACCTTCGCTGGTGCGGGGAGCAGAGAGATAGGTCTATAATTGCTAGTGATTTCAGGGTCAGCATTGGCTTTTTTTAGTATGGGTAGAAGAAAGGCATGTTTCCAGGCTGCAGGGTAAATACTCTGTCTGAGTGAAGAATTCCAAATGGCATTTAGATGGGGGCTAAGACACTCCGCAAGGGCACTATATTGTTTAGCTGGCCAGGGGTCACCAGGGGACCCTGATTTGCACTTCTGCAGTTCAATCAGCGAGTCCTCGACAGAGATCTCCACAAATTCTGAGAGGACTGGCTTCGGAGTCTGCTCCAGAATCATTAGAGTATCTCACTGATGCAGTCATATTGGCATGGAGATCCCATAAAAAATACACTATATTTCGGTCCACCCCATCCTCAAGAGAATACTCCATCATTTGTCATGATTTACATGGTCAAAGGCCGACGTAAGGTCCATGAAGGCGAGGTGGACAGACTCGGAGCTGGCAACTTTATATTTATTGATGACCATACAAAGGTTCATGCATTGATGGCAGATTTACCCTGCATAAAGCCATATTGTGAATCTGAAATGATATTGTTCTTTTCATCTCAACATGTAAGTCTATTCAGTATCACCCGCCTCGGGACCTTTACAACTGAACCGCTAGGTGAAATGGGCCTGCAACACTGAGGGTTGTCTTTATCACCCTTTTTAAAGACGGGCACTATAACTGCAGTACACCAGGAGGAAGGAGGACTATCTCTAACCACCGCATTCAGGATTAGAGCCAGCTAGTCGCCCCAAAATTCCACATCACTGACAAACAATTCCGGGGGGATTCCGTTAGGGCCAGGGGCCTTTTGTCTAGTAAGACTCATGATACCCTGTGTAGTCTCCTCCAGGGAGAATTTGAGGTTGTACCTCTCCCGGGTTGGGATTCCTATCTTAAGGGTAGCAGAGGGAAAGGAATAATTATAGCATACACCTGTGGGAATTACTCAGATCCTCAAAGGGACTTTCACATAGGTGGATATTAAAGTCACCGGCGGTTATTAGGTTTGCCTGCCCCACCTGATTCTCAGACAATGTATGAATATATGACCCCAAATTGTGCATGTTAGAAGAAACCTGTGGCCATGATTTTGCATTATAAAAAATCATCAAATATGTAACAAAAGAACTTGAGAGGGTTATTCTTAAGCCTTGTAAGATATGTTCCCCTGGGTACATTTCCTTGGTCTACCCACCAATCTCCAACGAAAGAAAATTATCAACCCACCCTTTGCCCTGCATCACACTTAGAAAGAGGAAAACAACTCTAAAGATGATTTTTCTGATGAAAGGTGTCTTTTCCTGCACAAAAGCAATCCTGCCTGCAATGCAGGTACCCTGGCACCATGGAGCAAGGGTGCCTGCGTTGGGGCTAGGGAGCACATAGTGGGCCAGTGCAGTGAGAGCGCAGGAATGCACCATATATTAGTAAATATGGTGCAGTCTCCATTTGACGCAGCGCAGCGCAGCACAGCGCATTAAGTTGCCTGCGTCAAATCTTGATAAGTCTGGCCTATGCTTTTTGTTCATAATTCGCTCAATTATGCAACGTCTGGCATACTGTAGACAAAAGTAGCTGGTCAATTACACAACAAATTAGTGAGATTAATCAATTAAAACAATTAGTAAACATTACTATAGAAAGCCATAGCTTGCTCACGGTTTTTATTGTGACTAGTGCCCAATTTGAGCCGGTGATTGCTAGTGGGGCCTACCGGCTCTTAAATTTGGGGACCAGAACTTATTTGTCTGCATCAGATATTTATTGAACACAAGAAAAGGAAAAGCACACAGCTCGGAAAGACAGAGGAAGAGGATTGCAGCAAAACTATCACAAAAGGAGAAAGCAGGAATTAAAATGAACCTGCCAATGTGAGATAAAAGGGTAGGCAGGTTCTAGTAGTGGATTAAAGAGGCCTGAGGTGAATTCAAGACTAAACGGCTTTGGTATTCAGCACACTGATGCTTAATTGCACCAGATTTGGGCTTCTGAACAGAGTTTCAGGCACCAGTACTCTTTCTTTTACAAATTAAGCACAGATCATGAATAAGTCTACACAGCAAACCAAGTAAAAAATGTTGTTCTCTCACAGGGAAAAATCTATGTCACTTCACACACCCCTTAGTTCTTTCTGGGACAGTATTGAGATTTTCAGTGTTAATTTGTATAAGAATATGTGTAGGGGCCAATGTTTTGCTCAGAAGACGGGGTGGGTGCTATCGTGCGTCAGGGGTGCGGAATAGCAATGCTGCTTACTCTGGATTCCACTTCATGGCTCTTTCATCCACCACCAGTTTCTCCCTTCTCTTTTACCTCACTTTTTCAGGTTTTTTTCATTACTGGTATCTTTCTTTATTACAGTTTTTCCATCTATCTCGTCATCCTTCTTTCTCCCTTTTGTGCTTTTCACTCTCTTGCTCTGGGTCAAAATCTGATGAAGAAAAATAAGTGCAGGTTTCCAAAAATGAGTGCTGATTGGCCCTACCTGCAGCCACCAGTTCAAATTAAGCACTTTATGCAATGTGCATATATGATTTATATCAGAGTAGGTTTAATAGTTTACTCTTCCCCATCAGTGATTTTAGCGACTCTATGAGCACCACAGAATGATATGAAATTGTTCTCTTGCTTCATCTGTCATCTCTCCTGTTGACATTTCCTCGGTTTACATTTAGAGAAGTCACATTATTATTTGTACTTCTGATGAAACTTACTTCTAGTCCGGTGTTCTTATTATTGGAAGTGTGCCTGTACCTTATCCACTGTGAACGCCTTACACCACATCATGATTCA
Organism: Calotriton arnoldi; assembly: GCA_963921515.1. Classification (NCBI taxonomy): domain Eukaryota; kingdom Metazoa; phylum Chordata; class Amphibia; order Caudata; family Salamandridae; genus Calotriton; species Calotriton arnoldi. Next base: position 552,466 of record CAWUFW010006221.1, on the reverse strand, counting down.
TCAGCCTATGTGGTGCCGTTCTACCCTTTTCACTTTATCCACAACACGTTTCCTTGATTAGCTGTGTTTTCAGAGGTTTATATTTGGAGTGATATTGAGGTGTGGGAGTGAAAGTGGAAAAAGGTTTAGCCCGTCAGTCATGTATGTCTGTTGAAGACCACTGGCAGCTATGGGGTAGGAAATTGCATATAATTACGTGTAATTACATGAAATGCACATCCGGCATTTAGCGCTATATTTTAGTGAAAAATGTGTCCTTGCTTTTTATTTGGAAACAAGGATGCAATTTATGCTAAACAAATAGTGTCAAACTACAAGTTCATGAATGACAGCCACTTGTGTTCTGGTCATTTGCATTGTTCCACAACAATACTTTTGCCACAAATGTGGTGCAATTATATAACATGGTATAATGGCATAATTTGGGAGAATTGATGTAACAAGCATAACATGAAATTCACAAATTATACAGTGTAGTTGAAGTTTTGCTTGGGCCTAGGTGGAATGATTTTGGTTTCATGGCTCAGCTTGCTGCAAACCTCTTTTGAGAGTTCTGCTCCAGCTCAGCAAACCACCATGTTTGTGACTGCTTTTCAAGAAAGCTTTTTTTTTTAAAATGCAGCCCATTTTTACACATGGAAAACTGGATGTGTTTGAAAAGGATCACTGACATAATATTGATGTATACAATCTCAAAACACAAACATATTGGAAAATAAATATTGTTAACAAAAATATCGCCTTCCTAGGGACGCCTCTTCGCTGAGGCAGCTGTGCGCTATATAAGTCTAGTTAACATTAACATTAACTAATAAAACCACAAATATCAAGAACACAAATATCATTGTTAAAAATATCCACTTTAACTTACATCGAAAACACAAATATCAGAAACAAAAATATCCTCACCTTGAAATAAACATATAATATGTCAAAAATATCCATTCACACAATATCGACTACAATATTATTGCCAAATTAATAACATTCTCATTAATAAATAGAAAAAACATTTTACGTAAAACATTATTTAAAATAAACATAACATTTTATAGACATGTTTAAATTAAAAATAAATCTATTACATCACTGAAATATTTACAATTCACCCCAATAAAATATATAAATACATTCATAACAATATAACTACAAAAAAAACTAGAAACATTTATATAACAACTTAAATATTAATACATTTTGCAAAGCAAACAAGAAGGCTCACTCAGGAATGGGTCAGCAAAATTCAAGTGGTTTATTGAGGCAACTGATGATGCATTCGGCCCCCGCAGGCCTTGATCACATGATCAAGGTTCTCGGGGCATCAATAAACCAATTGAAGTTTGCTTACCTGTTACAGTTTGAACATTATTTGTTTGCTTTGGAAAATCTTGAACAGGTCTGCTCCTACCGGGTTTATGCTTCACTTTCACCAGGCAGAGGTTGTTCTCAGAGCACTTTCGTGACCAAGGCTGCGGGCAGCAGCCTAAACGCGTAGATCTAAGCAACACTCAAATTGAAATAAACTGGAGTATATATATATATATATATATATATACATATATATATATATATATATATATTATCTACTGGCGGTCTCCAGTAGATAGTTATAGTTAGGACCTATTTTCCATAGGAAATCCGCAACATTCTATTTGCAATAACGTTGGCGCCGGTTGACGAATCTTCGCGAAAGCTTCCAACTTGTTGGGGCGCTCCGGTCCGCTCCTATCCTGAAAGTCTCGGGTGATTCGTCAAGTGGGGCCGAGAAAAAGGGGGCCCCAAAACGTGTTTTCCCCATTCATTTTTCCATAGGAACCTTTAGTCGCAGCTACAGCCTGAACTGCTGAACGGAATTACACCAAATTTGCCAAAAAGGTAGCCCTTGGTTCAGGGTCATGCCTTTTGCTTAAATGGTGTAAATCCGTTCAGTAGTTCCTGAGAAATCAAAAATAAAATCACATATATATCTATGGCCGAGTAGGGTCCGCGTACCCTCCCGATCACGAGCTGCATGCTAATTGGCTGTCACGTGGTTGTCAACACTCCAAATCACGAAGTGTTGGCAGCCATTTTGTCCCTCGGTAGAACCGAGGCACAAGAAACAAGTGTGCAAATCGCACAAAGGGGGCAGGGTAGAAACACCCTGACCCCTAGGTCTGCTCAGGGGTCCCACAAGGACCCCCTGGGCAGAAAGCATTTTTTTTTTAAAACGGCAGGATGCGCTTAGGGTGCGCGGATCCCGCCGATTAAAAAAAAAAAAACAAGAAACAAGTGCGCAAAACGCACAAAGGGGGCAGGGTAGAAACACCCTAACCCCTAGGTCTGCTCAGGGGGTCCCACAAGGACCCCTGGGCAGAAAAGCATTTTTTTTTTTTAAACGGCAGGATGCGCTTAGGGTGCGCGGATCCCGCCGATAAAAAAAAAAAAAAAAAAAAAAAAAAAAAAAATCGAAGCACGGTCTCCCGCGCTTCGATGCTAATTTGCCCCCGGGTGGCCCAAGTCCCGGGGGCATGCGGGGGTGAGTTTAGATTTTATGGGGGGGCCTCTAAGGCCCCCCAAGCCCCGGGAACCGCCACCCCCGGGGCTTTAAATAAAAAATGGTGCGGGAGGGCTCTCCGCCCTCCCGCAGCCCCGGGGACCGCCACCCCCGGGGCTTCTTTTTTTTAATTTAAATGACCTGTGGGGGGGCTCCAGTCCCCCCACACGCCCCGGGGACCGCCACCTCCCCGGGGCACTAATAAATTTAAAATGGGGGTCAGTTTTGGGACCTCGAAGCCCCGGGGACCACCACCTCCCGGGGCTTTGCAGATGTGGGGAGGGGGCCGCGCGGCCCCCTCCTGGAGCCTGTGGTGGCCCTGGGGACCGCCACCCCCAGGGCCGGCTCCTGCAGTGTCCCGGGGTGCCCACCCCGGGACACTGCTGTTTTCAATGGCAGGGCGGGAGCCTCGCGGCTCCCGTCCTGTCCTTATGGAAAAGCAAACTTGCTTTGCTTCATTGAAGCGAGAGCAGGAAACCTGCTCTCGCTTCAATGAAGCAAGCAGATTGCTTTTCCATAAGGGAGCTGCATGTCAGCAGCTCCCTTATGGAAAAGCAAGCCGGCTCCCGCAGGACGCGGGGAGCCGGCGGGACCGTGCGGGGATTGGGGACCCCCCACGGTCCCCAACAAGTGGCCAGGCCCCGGGGGATGGGGTCCCCGGGGCCTTAAATGTCCTGAGGAGGGGGGCCACGCAGCCCCCCTCCGAATAGTTTATAAAAAAAAAACAGTGGGCATGCCCCGGGGGATGGGGTCCCCGGGGCCAATAGAGGCCCAGGGAAGGGGGGCCACGCGGCCCCCTTCCCGTTTTTTTCCTTTAAAAAAAGAACATGCTGAGGCCCCGGGGTATGGGGTCCCCGGGGCCAAAAGTGGCCAAGGGAATGGGGGCCACGCAGCCCCCCTCCCATAAAAAAAAAATAAGAACAAAAAAAAAAAACGGCATCGTGCCGGAGGCCCCGCCTCCTCCCTGCAGCGGTCTGCAAACGCGCCCCCTGGCGCGTTTTAAGAAGGGGAAGTAATTCCCTTTGAATACTGGGGGTCCCTGGGGGCCAACTAGCCCACCAGGAACCTCCAGTATGCGCCAGGGAGATGCGTTGCAGAGACGTGTACAGAGGCCACGCCCCTTTTTACACCTCTCTGCAACGCAGCTCTGTGGCGCTTTTTGGAGGTACATGGTGGGTTACTTGGCCCCCAGGGACCCTCAGTATTCAAGGGGACTTAATCCCCCAACTTAAAATGCGCCACGGGGCGCGTTTGCACAGTGGTGAAGGGAGGGGGCGGGGCTTCAGGTGACATGTGTGCAAACAGGCCCTGTGGCACGTTTTAAGATGGGGAATTAAATCCTCTTCAATCCTGAGGGTCCATGGGGGCCAACTAGCCCACCAGGTACGTCCAGAAAGCGCCACAGAGCTGCGTTGCAGAGAGGTGTAAAAAGGGGCGTGACCTCTGAACACCTCTCTGCAACGCAGCTCCCTGGCGCATACTGGAGGTACAGGGTGGGCTAGTTGGACCCCAGGGACCCTCATGATTCAAGGGGACTTAATCCCCCAACTTAAATTGCGCCACGGGGTGCGTTTGCACAGTGGTGAAGGGAGGGGGCGGGGCACGTTATAGTTAGAAATGAGCATTTAAAAAACCTTTGAAATTCACTGAAAAAACCATAGGTTTCAGACACGTTATAGTTAGAAATTAGCATTTAAAAAACCTTTGAAATTCACTGAAAAAACCATAGGTTTCAGACACGTTATAGTTAGAAATTAGCATTTAAAAAACCTTTGAAATTCACTGAAAAAACCATAGGTTTTAGGGACAGTTATAGTTAGTTGGACATTGCACTCGTACAAAACCCGTGAAATTCCCCCGTTATAGTTAGTTCAGGTAACTATAACTCGCGCCCCGCAATGCACTGCTGATGACGTCACATATTACATCACTCATGACATGGTCAGTGACATCACTGATCACATCACTGAAGAATGTGCTAGTATTTGTATGAGTAAGTGAGTTGGTGTGTGTATAACTGTATAGGTGAGTAAATGGGTGTGTGCTTAATTTTTTGCATGGCTGACTAGGTGTGTGAGTACCTCTATGGATGAGTGGCGGTGTGTGAGTGTTTATATAGGTGTATGAGTGCATATAATAGTCCTGTACTGATTGACTATAAGTATGAGTGATTGTACGGGTGAGTGAGTAGATGTGTGTGTGTAGACCTAAGAATCAGTGTGTGTGTATATAGTAATTGGTGTTGGAGTGTCTATGGTTTTGACAATGGCAGTCTGTAATTTACAGTAGGTGTATCAAAAGTTATATTAGGGTGTGAGAAGATGCATCAAATTATCACATGGATGATGTCATCAGTGATGTCATCAGTGATGTCATTTGAGATGTCATCAGTGATGTCATCAGTGATGTCACTGACCATGTCATGAGTGATGTAATATGTGACGTCATCAGCAGTGAATTGCGGGGGCGTGAGTTATAGTTACCTGAACTAACTATAACGGGGGAATTTCACGGGTTTTGTATGAGTGCAATGTCCAACTAACTATAACTGTCCCTAAAACCTATCGTTTTTCAGTGAATTTCAAAGGTTTTTTAAATGCTAATTTCTAACTATAACGTGTCTAAAACCTATGGTTTTTTCAGTGAATATATATATATATATCATGAAGCGGGTGCTCAGCAGCAAGGGCGCACTCGGGAGTCAGAAATCTTGCCAGGACACCAGCGCGCACTTCCATATTCAAATAACAAGCCTGACGCGTTTCGGATAAAATTCCTTCCTCATAGGCTTTAATCAATCATTCGCTTTGCTACTGACATCATTATTTAAATATCTGTCCTCCAATGGGCTTCTGCAATGTATCCCAGTGCCTGCTGGGTGATTGAGTTTTAAGTAGCCTACATTAAACCAAATGGTGATTGATAAAAATTTAATAATTGGCCCCCAAATGGGAAGAAGTGTCCGTTTGTGTCCAAAATCCAAGCTTGAATCCCCACCTTACGTGCAACAGCAAATTCCGTGTCCGGTGGCCCCTTATTCCATCTCAAGGGTGGTGCAGCCATTCACGCCCGGAGCCGGCGTGATTAACATCATGAAACGGGTGCTGAGCAGCAAGGGCGCACTCGGGAGTCAGAAATCTTGCAAGGACACCAGCGCACACTTCCATATTCAAATAACAAGCCTGACGCGTTTCGTATAAAATTCCTTCCTCATAGGCTTTAATCAATCATTCGCTTTGCTATTGACATCATTATTTAAATATCTGTCCTACAATGGGCTTCTGCACTGTATCCCAGTGCCTGCTGGGTGATTGAGTTTTCAGTAGCCTACACTTCTTGCTCATTTGGGGGCTGATTTTCTGCAATGGACTCAAGCCCATTGTGGCGGGATGTAAGCCACGGACACTACATTGCCCAGCAGACACTGGGATTCTCATGCGAGGAGCCCGTTGGAGGGCGAGTATTTAAATAAATGTGCCGGTGGCCATCCAACTTGTGTCAAGCCTATGATTAAGGATCACATCCGAAACGCGTCAGGTGAGCACTGTTGGTGAGGTGCTCGTTATTGCCTGAGACTAATTTTTGCCTCCCGAGTGCGCCCCTATCTGCTGAGCAGTCGTTTTTTGATGTTATACGCGCCGGCTCGGGGCGCGAGGGGGTGCACCACCCTTGGATGCAGTAAGGGGCCACGGACATTGAAATCACGTCATATGTCTATTGTGGGGAGACAAGTCAGCGATGGCAGGCATCACGAACACTTCTTGCTCATTTGGGGGCTGATTTTCTGCAGTCGACTCAAGCCCATTGTGGCGGGATGTAAGCCACGGACACTACATTGCCCAGCAGATACTGGGATTCTCATGCGAGGAGCCCATTGGAGGGCGAGTATTTAAATAAATGTGCAAGTGGCCATGCAACTTGAGTCAAGCCTATGATTAAGGATCACATCCAAAACGCGTCAGGCGAGCACTGTTGGTGAGGTGCTCGTTATTGCCTGAGACTAATTTTTGCCTCCCGAGTGCGCCCCTATCTGCTGAGCAGTCGTTTTTTGATGTTATACGCGCCGGCTCGGGGCCCGAGGGGCTGCACCACCCTTGGATGCCGTAAGGGGCCACTGACATTGAAATCACGTCATATGTCTATTGTGGGGAGACAAGTCAGCGATGGCAGGCATCACGAACACTTCTTGCTCATTTGGGGGCTGATTTTCTGCAGTGGACTCAAGCCCATTGTGGCGAGATGTAAGCCACGGACACTACATTGCCTAGTAGACACTGGGATTCTCATGCAAGGAGCCCATTGGAGGGCGAGTATTTAAATAAATGTGCCGGTGGCCATGCAACTTGAGTCAAGCCTATGATTAAGGATCACATCCGAAACGCGTCAGGCGAGCACTGTTGGTAAGGTGCTCGTTATTGCCTGAGACTAATTTTTGCCTCCTGAGTGCGCCCCTATCTGCTGAGCAGTCGTTTTTTGATGTTATACGCGCCGGCTCGGGGTGCGAGGGGCTGCACCACCTTTGGATCCCGTAAGGGGCCACAGACATTGAAATCACATCATATGTCTATTGTGGGGAGACAAGTCAGTGATGGCAGGCATCATGAACACTTCTTGCTCATTTGGGGGCTGATTTTCTGCAGTGGACTCAAGCCCATTGTGGCGGGATGTAAGCCACAGACACTACATTGCCCAGCAGACACTGGGATTCTCATGCGAGGTGCCCATTGGAGGGCGAGTATTTAAATAAATGTGCAGGTGGCCATGCAACTTGAGGCAAGCCTTTGATTAAGGATCACATCCGAAACGCGTCCGGCGAGCACTGTTAGTGAGGTGCTCGTTATTGCCTGAGACTAATTTTTGCCTCTCAAGTGCGCCCCTATCTGCTGAGCAGTCGTTTTTTGATGTTATACGTGCCGGTTCGGGGCGCGAGGGGCTGCACCACCCTTGGATGCCTTAAGAGGCCACGGACATTGAAATCACGTCGTATGTCTATTGTGGGGAGACAAGTCAGCGATGGCAGGCATCACGAAGACTTCTTGCTCATTTGGGGGCTGATTTTCTGCAGTCGACTCAAGCCCATTGTGGATGGATGTATGCCACGGACACTACATTGCCCAGCAGACACTGGGATTCTCATGCGAGGAGCCCATTGGAGGGCGAGTATTTAAATAAATGTGCCGGTGGCCATGCAACTTGAGTAAAGCCTATGATTAAGGATCACATCCGAAACGCGTCAGGCGAGCACTGTTGGTGAGGTGATCGTTATTGCCTGAGACTAATTTTTGCCTCCCGAGTGCGCCCCTTTCTGCTGAGCAGTCGTTTTTGATGTTATACGCGCCGGCTCGGGGCTGCACAACCCTTGGATGCCGTCAGGGGCCAAAGACATTGAAATCATGTCATATGTCTATTGTGGGGAGACAAGTCAGCGATGGCAGGCATCACAAACACTTCTTGCTCATTCGGGGGCTGATTTTCTGCAGTGGACTCAAGCCCATTGTGGCGGGATGTAAGCCACGGACACTACATTGCCCAGCAGACACTGGGATTCTCATGCCAGGAGACCATTGGAGGGCGAGTATTTAAATAAATGTGCAAGTGGCCATGCAACTTGAGTCAAACCTATGATTAAGGGTCACATCCGAAACGCGTCAGGCGAGCACTGTTGGTGAGGTGCTCGTTATTGCCTGAGACAAATTTTTGCCTCCCGAGTGCGACCCTATCTGCTGAGCAGTCGTTTTTTGATGTTATATGCGCCGGCTCTGGGCGCGAGGGGCTGCACCACCCTTGGATGCTGTAATGGGCCACGGACATTGAAATCACATCATATGTCTATTGTGGGGGGACAAGTCAGCGATGGCAGGCATCACGAACACTTCTTGCTCATTCGGGGGCTGATTTTCTGCAGTGGACTCAAGCCCATTGTGGTGGGATGTAAGCCACGGACACTACATTGCCCAGCAGACACTGGGATTCTCATGCGAGGAGACCATTGGAGGGCGAGTATTTAAATAAATGTGCCAGTGGCCATGCAACTTGAGTCAAACCTATGATTAAGGGTCACATCCGAAACGCGTCAGGTGAGCACTGTTGGTGAGGTGCTCGTTATTGCCTGACTCATTTTTGCCTCCCGAGTGCGCCCCTATCTGCTGAGCAGTCGTTTTTTGATGTTAAATGCGCCGGCTCGGGCGTGAGGGGCTGCACCACCCTTGGATGCCGTAAGGTTCCACGGACATTGAAGTCACGTCATATGTCTATTGTGGGGAGACAAGTCAGTGATGGCAGGCATCACAAACACTTCTTGCTCATTTGGGGGCTGATTTTCTGCAGTGGACTCAAGCCCATTGTGGCGGGATGTAAGCCACGTACACTACATTGCCCAGCAGACACTGGGGTTCTCATGCGAGGAGGCCATTGGAGGGTGAGTATTTAAATAAATGTGCCGGTGGCCATGCAACTTGAGTCAAGCCTATGATTAAGGATCACATCCGAAACGCGTCAGGCGAGCACTGTTAGTGAGGTGCTCGTTATTGCTTGAGACTAATTTTTGCCTCCCGAGTTCGCCCCTATCTGCTGAGCAGTCGTTTTTTGATGTTATACGCGCCGGCTCGGGGTGCGAGGGGCTGCACCACCCTTGGATCCCGTAAGGGGCCACAGACATTGAAATCACATCATATGTCTATTGTGGGGAGACAAGTCAGCGATGGCAGGCATCATGAACACTTCTTGCTCATTTGGGGGCGGATTTTCTGCAGTGGACTCAAGCCCATTGTGGCGGGATGTAAGCCACGGACACTACATTGCCCAGCAGACACTGGGATTCTCATGCGAGGTGCCCATTGGAGGGCGAGTATTTAAATAAATGCGCAGGTGGCCATGCAACTGGAGTCAAGCCTATGATTAAGGATCACATCCGAAACGCGTCAGGCGAGCACTGTTGGTGAGGTGATCGTTATTGCCTGAGACTAATTTTTGCCTCCCGAGTGCGCCCCTTTCTGCTGAGCAGTCGTTTTTGATGTTATACGCGCCGGCTCGGGGCTGCACAAACCTTTGATGCCGTCAGGGGACAAAGACATTGAAATCACGTCATATGTCTATTGTGGGGAGACAAGTCAGCGATGGCAGGCATCACGAACACTTCTTGCTCATTTGGGGGCTGATTTTCTGCAGTGGACTCAAGCCCATTGGGGCGGGATGTAAGCCACGGACACTACATTGCCCAGCAGACACTGGGATTCTCATGCGAGGAGCCCATTGGAGGGCGAGTATTTAAATAAATGTGCCAGTGGCCATGCAACTTGAGTCAAGCCTATGATTAAGGATCACATCCGAAACGCGTCAGGCGAGCACTGTTGGTGAGGTGCTCGTTATTGCCTGAGACTAATTTTTGCCTCCTGAGTTCGCCCCTATCTGCTGAGCAGTTGTTTTTTGATGTTATATGCGCCGGCTCGGGGCGTGAGGGGCGGCACCACCCTTGGATGCCGTAAGGTTCCACAGACATTGAAGTCACGTCATATGTCTATTGTGGGGAGACAAGTCAGTGATGGCAGGCATCACAAACACTTCTTGCTCATTTGGGGGCTGATTTTCTGCAGTCGACTCAAGCCCATTGTGGCGGGATGTAAGCCACGGACACTACATTGCCCAGCAGACACTGGGATTCTCATGCGAGGAGCCAATTGGAGGGCGAGTATTTAAATAAATGTGCCGGTGCCATGCAACTTGAGTCAAGCCTATGATTAAGGATCACATCCGAAATGCGTCAGGCGAGCACTGTTGGTGAGGTGATCGTTATTGCCTGAGACTAATTTTTGCCTCCTGAGTGCGCCCCTTTCTGCTGAGCAGTCGTTTTTTGATGTTATACGCGCCGGCTCGGGCTGCACAACCCTTGGATGCCGTCAGGGGCCAAAGACATTGAAATCATGTCATATGTCTATTGTGGGGAGACAAGTCAGCGATGGCAGGCATCACGAACACTTCTTGCTCATTCGGGGGCTGATTTTCTACAGTGGACTCAAGCCCATTGTGGCGGTATGTAAGCCACGGACACTGCATTGCCCAGCAGACACTGGGATTCTCATGTGAGGAGCCCATTGGAGGGCGAGTATTTAAATAAATGTGCCGGTGGCCATGCAACTTGAGTCAAGCCTATGATTAAGGATCACATCCGAAACGCGTCAGGCGAGCACTGTTGGTGAGGTGCTCGTTATTGCCTGAGACTAATTTTTGCCTCCTGAGTTCGCCCCTATCTGCTGAGCAGTTGTTTTTTGATGTTATATGCGCCGGCTCGGGCGTGAGGGCGGCACCACCCTTGGATGCCGTAAGGTTCCACAGACATTGAAGTCACGTCATATGTCTATTGTGGGGAGACAAGTCAGTGATGGCAGGCATCACAAACACTTCTTGCTCATTTGGGGGCTGATTTTCTGCAGTCGACTCAAGCCCATTGTGGCGGGATGTAAGCCACGGACACTACATTGCCCAGCAGACACTGGGATTCTCATGCGAGGAGCCAATTGGAGGGCGAGTATTTAAATAAATGTGCCGGTGCCATGCAACTTGAGTCAAGCCTATGATTAAGGATCACATCCGAAATGCGTCAGGCGAGCACTGTTGGTGAGGTGATCGTTATTGCCTGAGACTAATTTTTGCCTCCTGAGTGCGCCCCTTTCTGCTGAGCAGTCGTTTTTTGATGTTATACGCGCCGGCTCGGGCTGCACAACCCTTGGATGCCGTCAGGGGCCAAAGACATTGAAATCATGTCATATGTCTATTGTGGGGAGACAAGTCAGCGATGGCAGGCATCACGAACACTTCTTGCTCATTCGGGGGCTGATTTTCTACAGTGGACTCAAGCCCATTGTGGCGGTATGTAAGCCACGGACACTGCATTGCCCAGCAGACACTGGGATTCTCATGTGAGGAGCCCATTGGAGGGCGAGTATTTAAATAAATGTGCCGGTGGCCATGCAACTTGAGTCAAGCCTATGATTAAGGATTGCATCCGAAACGCGTCAGGCGAGCACTGTTGGTGAGGTGCTCGTTATTGCCTGAGACAAATTTTTGCCTCCCGAGTGCGCTCCTATCTGCTGAGCAGTCGTTTTTTGAGATATATATTTATATTCAAAACTGTCTAACATTTTAAATAACACCTAAATTAATGTTTACCTTTGAAGGATATATCTGATTTAAAAAAATTCAGACTAAAACCAAACTAACCAATAAAATTAAACTATAAACAACCTTTAACCAATAAAATCACACAAACAATTAAATCGACATTATAAAATGCACACTAATTTTATTAACAAAACACTTTAAAAATGACACACGCTCCAAGATGAGGAAACTCTTCTGGATTCTCTGAACAGACCCTTAAAGAAGAAACACATACATCTTGACAACTACCTAACCAAGTAGGTAAACTTATATTTAAACTAAAACTTACTTGTAAATAATCTTAAAAATGTAAAATAGCAATTAATCAACAAAACACTCTCCAACTTCTATTTCTTTCTGTGTAGTCCCTAAAAGAAAACACTACAACTCTGAAAAGTTATAAGCTGCCAAACAAAAACACCTATCACCAGCCAACAAAAAGATATAACAAAGTAAGTATTTATAAATTATTTAAAAATATAAACTCACCCCGATAGCAAGTAATAATAAACCCTACAACCTCAACATCTACAAGCTCCCAACAAATAAACATTTAAAATGAAGCGGAGTTCTTTTTTTTATTCAAACAGAAAAGAAAACACCTGCTCTACATTAGAACACCTCCCGACGGAAAAGCTGCAAAACAGAGTGAAAGTTCTAAAAAGAATAGACATGTAAGTATAAAAAATAGAAGTAGTTGCATACTCATATGTAAATGACAAGCATATCAATTTAAAACTTTATTTATTTATACTATTACGCTACTTTCAGATACAATGATACAGAGAGCCAAGTACATAAAAGCATTTAGTAAATCACATGGGTTACACCTACAACCAAGAACGTGCATCTACAGAAAATGTGAACTGGAAATGTACCAAAAATAATTCTAATGCATGCTATGGGAGGGTCACTAGGAAATATGCTGTTGTAATTCATGTAAGAGAACACAGCCACCCCCCAAATGTGACAGAAATAGAAGTAATGGAGGCAATTGAGGTTATAAGAGAGCCGAGCACTGACTCCCATGAACCCACATCCAAAATCCTAAACGATATACTGCAAAAAGTCCCCAAAAACATCACGGGCCAACTATCACCTATACCCTCTTTAAAACTTTTAATTGCACAAACTAGAAAAGCAACCAGGGACACTTCTTCTCCTCCTGGAAGATACCAATACGTAGAAATACTTGAACATTTATGATAAAAGAATCTTAATATTCTCTACAGCAAATAACTTGCTAAAACTAAGCCATTGTGAAACCTGGATGATTGATGGGACCTTCAAAATGTGTCCAAAACCATTCACTCAGATATACACCATACATGGTGAAAACCACAACACAAATATCCTGTTTATATATGCCCTACTACCAAATAAACAAAGCAGCGTTGACTACAACCTCTTAAAGCCCATTAAACATAAACCAAATAACTGCACCTAACAAACAATAAAACTTAAACTTTAAACAGGCCATGATACAAACCATTTTAAAAATGTAACCCCCCACAGCCATGCAAGGCTGCTACACTTATTTCAATAAAAGCATATGGAGACACCTCCAACAATCTGCACTTAGGGCCTTATTATGAGTGTGGCGGTCCACGGACCGCCAGACTCATGGGGGCGCGGAGGTGGCAGTCTTCCGACTGTCCTATTACAACTAGGGTGGTCGGACAGCCATTGCACCGCCATAACCACCAGGGATCCCTGGTGGTGGCGCAGCGCTCTTGAGCCTGCAATATTCTTGGAGGGACCGCTGCAGTCCCACCAAGCATATTACGAGATTCCTCTCCGCTACGGTTTTAATGGCAGTTTTTCCTTCATGAAAACCATGGCGGAGAGGACACAAAGGGGGCCCACAAGGCCCCCTGTTGCCTTTGGGTCATGGGGCGCATTCAGAGGGCCACATGTTGTGCTCCCCTGTGTGCATGCACCCCAGTAACTGCACAGCAAGGACTGCACCAGTCCAAGCCGTGCAGGTACTGCCTTTGACGTTCCCATTGCGGTGCCTATTTCATAGGCATCGCCGTGGCAATGCCAAAGAACTGCCCACCAGTGACTGAAAAAGTCATAATCTGGTGGCGGTGTGCACAGGGTTTGGCGGTGCAGCAGCGGGGCGGTCCCGCTCCGCCAAACTCATAATCAGGCCTTGGCAGTTGCGGCGGTGCCATGGAAGTCCGACCGCCCTAGTTGTAATAGGGCTGTCGCTAGGGTGGCAGTTCATGGAGTGCCAGCCTTGTAATCAGATCCTAAGTATAGAATATGCTACAAACAGCCAATTTTCCTTTAAAATAAAAAGAATGATAGCACTTACCTATGTCCCTGTCACAGAGGTAGCTAACTACTACAATTTAATAATAGAAAACTCTTTTTACCAACAAAATTAAGTCAAACTAAGCCCCCTAATGGATTATTTCGAAGACACTTGGGTTTGCAGACTGCATCTGGGGACGCAGACGCCAACCCAAATTCCAAATACCATGGTGGAATGTCTATGACAGCAGCTTAGCATAGGGAGCCAAAAATAAACAGCGCAATGGAAGGATGGCACCATGCATCCAATCCACGCTAGGCAGAATGCAACCTATACTTATATTAATAGAAGTATTAGGAAAAGAGCAACACTACCAACAACTACAAAGGGAGCATCCTATAACCCAAATTACACCTAAACTTATCCAACAACCCAAAAGAACATACAACATGCTACAATGTAACGTCAAAATCTTCATAAACAAAAAAGGAATAGAGTACTAAGAAATAATAGACAAAAGCATATTATGAAATAAATATTAACTTACTGAAGTCCCAAAAACTATCATAAAATCTAAACCAACATGAGAAATATTTTATTAAATCAGTCTAAATATTAACTAAAACTTTAATCTTAAATAACACTGAGAAATTAAAATAATATATAAATTACTTACATGAATACTTTAAACCTAAGCAACCAAAAAGAACAAACTCAATCCTTCATGTGAAATAATGACACCACATAAACCACACATTTCCAAATAACAATCACATAATATTCATGCAAACAATAAAATATAACATTTCCCACCCAAAATAAATAAAATAAATATGACTTGCTCTTCTGTACCTGCAGATCTTCCCCCGAATCCCCATAGTCAAAAATAATAATCCACCAAAAACAGGAAAGAGATTTTCCAAAAAGCCCAAAACTAAATGCAAAAATAAAACAAATACAATAGACATTCGATGAAGCAAGTCAAAGTATCTAGGAACCATAAGACAATAGAAAAAGTAGTTAGTAAAAATAAATGCTCCTGGAAACCTGAAGAAAAGGAAATCAGAGTTAAAAATATTGGTTTATTATAAACAACAAGAGATTTTCTTGGAAAAAAGAATGGTAACTCCTAATGCCCATTGGACACGTTCGTTGACAAAGCAAGAAAACCTACATGCAAAACACAATACAATCCCAAAAAGCACATATACATTAGACTTAATCATCATAAAATAAGTAATATAACACAATGTAACATAACAATACATTACTAAAACAGTGTACAAAAACCCCAAACCCAACACTAGTAAAAAAAACTACTATTAATAAAACTAAATATTAAAAAACCCACAAATAACACTATGGCCCTCATTACAATGGCGGTCGGACGAACGTTCGACTGCCATCGCAGCGGGATGGAGACCGGCCAACAAGTAGTCGGCAGTTCCACGCTCCATATTACTATAAGTCCACCGTGTAGGTGGTCGGAAGCATGCCTTTTACTATTGTGGCTTGTGCTATTGGCTGGAAAAGGGCTGCAGCACAAGCTGCAGTAGTAGAAGGCTGCTAGGGGCCCCCAAAGTCCCTTTCTGACTGCCTTTCCATGGCGGTGGGACCGCCATGAAAAGGCTGTGGGAAATGGACATCGTAATCCCTACAGCAGTGCCTGAACAGGCACCGCCTTCATTGTAGGGGTTACTGTCCACCTGCTGCCCCACTGGGCTCCTTTAGCCAGTAGGAGACGTCAGTCTTTCCCCCAGCCTACTGCGCTCCGACTGCCGGTATATTAATCCAGGGGTCGGATCGTTGCCCTGGATGCCGGTCCGACTGCTACCAATGGCTTGTCAGTGTCAGTCTGCCCGTCATCCTTATGAGGCCCAATGACTAACGTCTGAACCTGCGCCCTACACCCTCTGCCCTCAAACCCCTTTAGAAAACTTTAAGAAAAGACTTACCTGTCCCAACAGGCAGCAGGACCTTACCAAGACCTAAATCCCAGAAAATCTAAAAATAGCACAAATAGACTGCAAAATAGAAGGAATGTAGCGCTGAAAAAATGTCCACCAAATGAAACGAAAAAAAGAATATCTCCCCAGAGAAATTAATGAAAAAATATTAAAAATGCAGAAGAAATATATTAAATAGTAAAAAATAGTGAGCATGTAAAACATGTCACAAAAATGTTGTTACAAAATGACAAAAAATGTTAAAGTATAAATTAAATAATAGTATAAAAGTATACAATTATTTAAGATATACTGAAAAAACATATGTGAAAATTATGTTGAAAATAGATATATTTAAAACAATTTAATAAATTATTAAAAAATGTAATACAATGAAAAAAAGTTGAAAATGTACAACATACAATACGATTGAAATATGGTTTCGATTTTTTATGCAACAATAAAAATTTATTAAAAATGTTTCATTTATTTATCTATTATCGTGCCTGCTTCAATTGAACTCTTGAACCCTGGCAATCAGCCTGCGCTTTCCTAATTGGGCATTTAGCTCCCATGCAACCCTGAGCCCTCCTCTTCCCACACCTACAGGTCCTTTAGTTCTGGGGAGGAAACCCCAAGACAGCCACCTCCTTTTTGTAGCCCCAGCCTCTCTGTGCCCTACACAGCCCAGTGATCAAACAACAGAAAAGGTGGTAAGGACATAGACTTGTACTGAGTATTCTTGACACTCAAAAACTGGTGTGCTTTTTATATCCGTGACTGCTTAAATTGAACTCTGTGTTTCTGTGCAATCTGAACTTTTAAAACTGCTGGTGTTTCTACCATTGACTATTGAATTTCTTCCCAAGTTTCCCTGCACTTTGCTTAGGCCAGCAGGGGCAACCCGACAGCCTCCCCCTTTTTTTTTCTTTAAATAAAAAAAAAAGACACACTATAACCTCAGAGGCTAAGCAGAGTGTGTTTGAGAGATTGCTTAATCTGCTTTATGGTTTAAGCTGTGTTTGGATAGTGTATGTAGCACACATTTTTGGCTAGGAAAAATGAGCGAAAAGCAGCATTTTCAGTGGTTTCAGATTTAGATTTGGGTCTTACCTGCTGGCTAAAACAGGACCTGAAAAGTGTGGATTGAGCCTGTCAGTATCCAAGGAGATTCTGACTTCAGGAGCAGCTCTCCTTGTCCCCTAGCCATCACCCTATGCTTGAGGTCACATGCTCCTTATATGGGTTTGCTATTAGACGTTACATCTGTGCTCTGATTGGCTGCTGTATCTGGGGTTTCTGTTGGGATTAGGTTTAGTGTTCTGATTGGCTGATAGATCTAGGGCTCTGATTGGTCCCTGGGTTTGTGATTCTATTGGACGTAGGGCTTAGGGTTTTGTTTCTGATTGGCTTCTAGGCCTAGGACTGTGATTGACTGGAAGGGTCTGGTCTCCTATTGGTCCTAGGGCTTAGGGCTAGTGTTGTGATTGGTTAGGGTTAGGACTAGGGTTCCCATTGGCCAAAGGGATCACTTGACCTAGGGCTCATGGCGTCTCTGCCTGGGCATCTGGGATACGGGCAGAGAGGACAAGGGCAGTTGCCTGTTTGGGCCTGTTTGGGACAGGTTGGGCCTAGTGGCAGAAATTATGCCCATTTTTCCTTTCACTAGCACCCAACTTAACCCCCCACAACCATATTAACACGCTCACAACAAATGTACTCTACTCATTTACTACAAACAAACCCTACACACGTCAATGTCTCAATACTCACAACAAAACCCCACAAACCATACCTATACTCCTTTCTACCCCAACTACCACACATTTATACCTTCACTCACTCACAAACCACTCTATCTAATACCACTAACCAATCCACTCATCACCAGCACAACCCAAATACATACATATATAATTATATCCCATCCAGACACACACACACCCCGCTCTAATTACTCCCAACAGACCCCTTTCTGTCACCAACAAACATATACTCAGCCTTCCATCTTTTCATCCACCAACACCCTCCTCTTCTTTTTAACAAAAAAACGCAACCACACAACCCTTACACTTCACTGCACCACACATACTACCTCTTTTATCAATCAAATCTAACACAAACACTCTTAACTCTTGTTCATCCCCTCTCATACACCACATGCACTCTTTTCCAAAACACTTCACCACCCCCTTTACCTTGCAGCTTCCACTCGCCAACAATACTTTATATACAGATACTTCTCAGAAAATGAACACATCATCACCTCCTCTCACTACTCCTCAAAAACAAAACATAACACACACCACCAGAACAAAATAACACACACACACTACCTTATTATACTTTCTGTTACAAACTAGAAACATATACCCACTCCCACCCTCCGGACTACACAAATAATGCACACCTTAAACCAACTCCTCTGCTGAGCTTTCTCTCTTCCCCCACACCTAACACATATACAGCAACACAGCAACTCTCTTTTAACCACCTCTTATCCATTGGACAATTTAGAACCTTACAACATGACCCAGACGCTGAACCACCACCCCTAACTCAAACACCTTCCACCCTAAACAGACGCAAACAAAATAAGCAACATTCTGCTCTTCGTCACTTTGCATCTCCATGTCCACTGCACAACAAGTCTACTCTACAAAAACCACACAGCTCACCAATTCACTCTCAACCACCATCTCCACCACCTACACACGCAGACCCACCAAAATGCCTTCTTAGCATTCTGGATCAGAAATACGATACAGAATAGCTACACTATTGTTAGCCTCATACACCTTTTATCAGCACTAAGGACACACCTGCTACAAGTCCACAAAACACTGCTTGCTCTTGTACAAAACAGAGTCACACCATCACTAAAATACATTCTCTAAACTACCTACTAATAAATGGTCGATCAATCTAAAAAAACAAGCATCAAATCTACGACCTTCTCACTGACACACAACCTAATCTATTCTTCATAAATGAATCATGGTTGGGAGATGACATGGCTCCTGTGTTGCATGAAGCCATTCTTCTATCAAACTATCACAAAAAAATTGTATAGGCAAAAGAGGAGGTAGCCTAGCTGTAATATTCAAGCAAACATTAAATATCACTAAAGCTGAAAACGTCTCCATACAAGTTGGTGAGGCCCTCTTCACCAAATGCAACCTTTCACCATCTTCCTCCTGTAACTTCCTACTCCTTTACAGACCTCCTCCTAGCAATGCAACATTCCCAGACACACTTCTAAGCACAGTTTCAAACCTTATAACACTACAGTCCAACCTATGCATTGCTGGTGACCTAAACATTTGGTTTGACAAAGTCAATATGCCCTATCCAAAAACAATCATCACTGGCTTAAATGCACTGAACCTACATCTGATCGTCCACAAACCCACACATATCCCTGGACACATCCTAGATGTAATTTTTGCAAATCCAGAAATAGCTACCTTTCAAACAATTACTCAAGTCACATGGTCAGACCACCATTTGTTTGCTTTCCAACATGAATCAACACAATGCAACACACCTAAAACCACCTTTCATGCATCCACCCATTGACCGTGGATCAAACTCAATTTTGAACACTTAGGAACACAACTAATATCCAGTACAGATCTAGACACAATAAATTCCATTCAAAAACTATATGACAGGCTACAGGCAGCTTTTTATATCCTAATACCACTAAGAACAGCACAATAGAACAAAAGAAAACATGCACTTTGGAGAAATACAGAGCTAAAAGAGATAAAACAGAAAATTAGAAAGCTGCAACACACCTGGTTCAAAACACACACCAATCAAGACAAACTTCACCTACAGAAACTTAACACATTATAGAAGTCAGCAATCAAAAAAGCTAAGAAAAAAATACTGTTCAGACATAATTCTAAATGCTAAATGTGCAAATGAAGAATTCTATAAAATTCTCACCGAATTTCGAAAACCAAATTGCCTAGAAGGAGCTCATCCCATTACTCAAGAATTCACAGACAAACTGGCAAATCATTACACGACCAAAGCAGACACATTGGACTCTTTTTTAAAACAAAGAAATTCAGCAGCACCAACCCTTTTCCAAAAAACCCTCCAAGAGTAGGCTAACTCAGCCTCTGCATTCCTTCCAATCAAATATCACACAATTAATTTATGGACCTGGTCAAAGCAAGCAGGCCTGCCGGCAGCCCTTCTGACCCATGTCCACCACAAACCTTCAAGAAAATTCTTCTAACTATCTCTGCTGCCACACCAGTAAGAAGAATCATCAACAATTCTTTAACTACGGGACTATTTCCAGAAGATCTAAAAAAGTAATACATATGCCCATTACTGAATAAAACAAACCTGGACTTACTTAACCCCAACAACTACATACCAATTACAAATGGACATTTCCTGGGCAAACTGCTAGAAAGAGAAACATTCCCCAGATGTCACAATTCATTGAAGATAATTCCATACTTTCAGACTTCCAAACAGGATTATGTTCTGGAAGAGACCCAGAATCTGCACTCATTGCCATCTGGGATGACCTTAAGAGCATAGTTGACTAAAACTGTGTTGCTTCACCACTTCTCTTGGACGTTTCAGCTGCCTTTGACACAGTTGACCATGGCACTCTAATACAAAGTGTTGGAAAGTGGATTATTAGTAGTGGTAAATATGCATTTACCACTGGCAATAAGACCACTAACACAATATAGGGTTCAGTACAGGTCTTAGATAATTATTCCCATGCTCAACCCTTGGTAGCTTGGCTGCATGCAGGCAGGCTTAACTTCAAAGACAGGTATGTGAAGCATTTAAAAACACCAATTCAGTAATTCATTAAGACACAACACACAATAAAATTCCAACACCAATTTATAAAAATAGGAACTATTTGTATCTTTAAAATGACACCAAAATGAAAACAATCCAATGTAGCAAACCGGAGATATGAATTTTTAAAGATTTAGCACTATATAGCACATAGAAACCTATAGCGCCTATTAGGACATCTGGTTGCGCTAGACCGGGGCAAAGTCAACATTTCAGGCCGACCGCGATGGAGCCCTGCACGGCTACCCCTCGCGGTAGGTCTCGGTCAAAGTTTTTACCTTCGGACTTAGAAACTTTTCTGGAGCTTTTCTTCCCGGGGTTCCTCGAAGCTCTCAGCCAGTCTGGATTCAGTGAGGGTTTGCCGGCTTGGCTTGCGACGAGCTCCTGGTCAAACTTGTGGAAGTCCGACCTCCAGAGCTTGCCAGCAGGACAAACCAGGGATCCAGGCCGGCTTGCGTTTGAAGGTGGGCGGCTTGGCTCTAGCGGTTGGTCCCTGTCACCTTTTAATTGTTCGGAGTTAGAAACGTTTATGAAGCTTTTACTTCAGGGGTCCCTCAATGCTCTTCACCAGACTGGATTCGGTGAGGGTTCGCTGGCTTGGGTTTCAGCTTACTCCAGGTCAAACTCTGAAAAGTTGGACGAACCTGGACGGCAGGCCAACTTGTGGTTGAGGGTCGCCGGCTTAGCTGGCCAGGTCGAGTCGGTCCACTTATGGAGCTTTTTTCCAAAGTTGCTCCAAACGTCTGGAACGTCTTCCTAAAGTTCCTTTGAGGGTCCCAAAGTTTTCAAAACTTACTCCAAGGATCTGGAAGCTCCAAGACAGTCCTTGAAAGTTTGGGACTTCAATTCCCACAATCCACTTGGACAAAACCCTTACAAATCCACTGGTAGTACTCCAGGCTGAGGATTCTTGGTGGTGATGTTCCAGTTGAGCTCTGTTAACCTGTAGCTTGCAGGGAGCCCACTCTTTAGTTCTTTTGAAGCAAGGTAGGTACACAGGGCTGTAGTTCCAGATTGTGCAGCAAGTGCATTCAGTCAGAGTGCAGGGCCTGGTTGGGGCAAATCAAACTTCCAGCATGGACCCTTCTTCTTCCTTAAGTTTCAATCATCAGATCTGAGAAACTCTGCCCCTCTCAGATACTTATTCCAAGTTCCCTGGGTCAAGGAGGAGGGCACTCCTGTTCAATGAGGTGCAGGGCAACACCCCAGGGTATGATCACATCCTACAAAGTGTGGCACTATTTTCTCCCAGAGAGCACCATTTCTCCAAAATTCATCATGGCTGATTTTCCAGCAGATAGACAAGAGCTGGCTAAGCCCTCATTCAGGATGGTCCATCTCCATACTGTCCCTCCCCCTTACATCTGCCTATTCCTTCCTTAATCCTGCCATCTGGCTGTGGGCATAGAGTAGAGATGTAAATGAAACAGGATTCTCCAGCCTGTTCCCTCCTTCCTTTGAAGAACATTATTTACTATCTCCCCCCGGTATTCCTATGCCCAGCAACCTTCTCATCCCAGAAGGGCTCCCTAACCCCAGGGGTCATTTAGCACCTCTTCACAGCAATCTGGCTAATCCACTTGACTCTGAGCAATTAGGACAGACCACTGGAAGGCTGAATTTTGGCTTACAGAAAAGAAAGTCTTATAACATCTTATCTGTACATTTTAGGATACATTCAACAATACCACATTGTTGGATGTATCATTACCATTCTTGGAAGTCCTTGAATAATATTTTTATCACCTACTTGACGTTAGTTATTATTTATTAACGTCTTGACATGTTAATCTATGTGGCGGGGAATTCCAATGTGAAAAATGTATAGGGCTATTTTTCCAACACCAGGGCTTATAAAAAACATATTTTATAAGGACCCTGCCTATATCTACAGGGCACCCCAACCCTGGGATACCTAGGGGAGACTGTAGGGGTTCTGAATATATTTACAAATATTGCAGATCCCCATGCCACAGAGCTCCTAGCACAAAAGTCGATTTTGAGAAGCACTTTACCACAATGTTGGGAGTGAAATTTTCGATTTTACTTAGCCCAGGGCATCTAAAACTCATTTTATAAGGGTCCTCCTTAAACATACCTGGCCCCCACCCGTGGGACACCTAAGGGAGACCCTGGAGGTACCTGATATGCCTAAACATTGTAGTGTATCTATTTATAAGTGCCCCAAACTCCAAAGTCGAGTTTGGGCACAATTTGCATTTTAAAACCAGTCCCGCAACACAGGGCTGCTTTTAAACTGACCCCAGGCTTCAGCAGTGCACACATGTAAGTGCAGAAAGGGCTGCTGGCCTCTAAACTTCCATGCTGTATTATATACTAGGGACTTAAAGGTAGTTTCAATCCCCCTGCCCTATTATGTATTAGGGCCTTACAGGGGAGGTCATGCCAATCACAGGGATACCCTAACCTATAGTGTACCCTAGTGTATATAGGGGTATTCACTGAATTCAAAGTGTCTCTTTCAGCATAGCACTGGCCCTGGGCCTGGTTAGGCAGAGCCCAGGGCCAGTCAGAGTCTGTTACCACCAGTACCAGTCAGCAAAAAAGTTGGGGGTGCCCAGGATGACTTTGCAACGCAAAGACTTTACAAAGCCGGCATTGAGGGGGCTGCACTTGACTGGATCGCATCCTACCTTCAAAGCAAAAAAAATGTCATCCACACCCCGACTTTCTCATCCAAACCGTACTTCACAAAAGCAGGTGTCCTTCGGGGCTCTATCATCTCACCCATGCTTTTCAACATTTACATGAAGTCATTACCGACACTGATCAATCAATTTCACCTCACATGCTGTTACCATGCAGATGATACACAAATACTGCTTAAACTGGAAACCCCCAAAGACATTGGAAACTCAAAAATGTTCAGCTGCCTCAGAGCCGTTGATCAGTGGATGACATGGAGCCATCTCAAATTGAATGCTTCCAAAAGAGAAATACTCACATGTGGCAATTGGAAAAATTATGACCCATTGGCCACCTGGCCTGACGATCTGGGAGCACAGCCTAAAGTATCTAAGGAAGTAAAAAACCTTAGAATTGGCCTCCAATCTGTCAATGAATGCCCAAGTGGACAAAGTAGCAAGATAACATTTTTTTGCTATAAAAACTCTGTGACGCATCTTCCCCCACATGAGATTTCCATTCAAGGTCCAGGCTATTATCTCTCTTGTTCTGTTTAAACTTGATTATGCCAATAGCCTCAACCATGGATCATCTTTAACAACTATGAAAAGACTACAACAGATTCAGAACACTGCTGCCAGACTACTTTTACATATAAAGCCACAAGCACATATCTCCTCTGCCTTGAAAGCTCTACATTGGTTACGGGTTGCCAGAAGATCCACATTCAAGCTGTTCTGTATCACCCACAAAGCGATACATGGAACAGGACCGCTCTTCATCAGGAATAAAATCACCAAATACATTCAAAAAAGGAACCTCCGCTCTAGACTGGCACCTCTCCTCAAACTCCCACCATAGAAGTAAAAAAACCATAGGTGGCGCATCCTTCTCTTTTCAAGCAGCCAAACTATGGAACTCTTTACCCCCAAATATATGATCCACGGATAACTACTTTATATTCAGAAGACTACTCAAGAGTTGGCTCTTCCCCATATAACCACCATACTCAAACATAAATATGCCGCATATTCCTAAGTGCATATAAGCATTTATTTGGACTATATATGTGTACCTACATATGTGCATTCCTTTGTATAATCGTGCATAATAATTATGTTTATAAAGGTATAGATATTCGTTAGTTCTGCTTAACAAATGTACATATTACTTATGGTTATATTTTTCCATGTTTAACATGTATTTAGGTCACTCCATAAATAAGTAAATTTTTATCATAGCTATTTATCTACAGTTGCTTCACTATTGAATTAAAAAATATAAATTATAAAAACAAATAAATTAGCTTAAAGTACAGCAACACTTGAAAGTCTGAGTTTATTAAATACAACTTAAATCTACATATATTACCTTCCTTATAAATATATACCTTTCATGCACGTATGTATCTTTATTTTTCTTACTTTACTTCTGATTCAGCATCTCCAATACAATACAATATATCCCACCTTTTACCTCTCTTAATATATCCTCTACCTCCATTTTCTGCCTCATCCAAAACCTCATTCTACTACTTTCTCCAATGCACTAACCTATTTCTCACCCTAAACCTCTCTCAATATATCCTCTACCTCCACTCTCTGACACATCCCAAACCCCATTCTACTATTATGATCCCCAAAATAACCCTTTCTAGACTCTTCCCTCCTCTACCCCTCCTTGCATCATCCCAAACCTCTTTTACCATTCAGATCTCCCAAACAAGCCTTTTTAACCCTTCCCTCTGACTCTTCCCCCTCCACCTCCCCTTTACTCATCCCAAACCTCCTCCTACTCTATAATCTCCAAAAAAAACACTTTCTAGATCCTTCCCTCTTCTATCCCTTCACTATCCTTTTCAATCCAACCAACAGACTTACATGTCCACCGCTCAAATTAATTTCATATTTCCCTATACTAATTCCCCACTAATCCCGTTTGGATTCTGCAGTAGCGTGCTACCTGCCGAAAAGCGCTTCAACACCTCATCAAGGGTAGCAAGCGCTATATAAATGCAACCCCTTCCCTCTTCTATCCCTCTACTATCCTTTTTCAATCTAAATATCAAACTCACATGTCCGCAGCTCAAATTAATTTCATATCTCCCTATACTAATTCCCCACTAATCATTTTTGGGTTCCGGAGTAATGTGCTACTCGCCGAAAAGAGCTTGGACGCCTCGTCAGGGGTAGTAAGCGCTATATAAATCAAATTAGAATATATAAATGTTTATTTTTGAGTTGAAATATATACATTTAATAATGTAAAAATATACATTAAATAAACTTTGAAAAATTATTTTTAGAAAAATATGTTGCATGTCTTTATTCAATAAAAAAATGTAATTAATAATATTATTTATTACAAACCTATAACTATGTTTTGTTATATTTCTAAACACCAATAAAAGTACCTAAATAACACAAGCTATTTCTACTGCATACAAATGCAATTTAAATAGAGGATTTCACACTAAAACTGTGAAATAATTACACTTCTCCGTAAACCATTTACAAGCCAGTGTTGGTCAGTAAAGGAATGACATTCACTATTCCCACTCCAGTCTATACCAGTTTGGGGAAGGTGCTGGAGATAAAGGGATGACATTTACTATTCCCACTCCAATCTATACCAATTTGGGGAAGGTGTTGGACACTAAAGGGGTGACATTTACTATTACCATTCCAATCTATACCAAGGGGCCAATTCCGATCTCGGCCGGTAGGGCACCGAATCGGATTCGGCTTTACCGGATCCGATTCGGATGCCCTGTTCCCGACCGATTCGAACACCCGTCCGCGCGAGCAAGTACGATGCGAGCGTATGCGAAATCCCTGACTGACTCGTTCCCGGCTCCAACCGCTCCGACCGACTCATACAGACTCGACTTGCACCACGCAATGGAGACGTTCCCCGACCGGGCAAGTACGATGCGCGACTCAAACAGTTCGACCGACTCGCGCCGTCCGGCTCGAAAGAGCAGTCAGAGCCGGACTTCGGGAATCCGTGTCGGACCCCCCTGTCCGCGTAGCCGCGCGAGTCGCACACAGGGGGGACCCATGGGTCCCCCCCTACACATGCATGTACGTCACGAGTCGCACCGATGCGTACCCGCTGTAGGGGGCGCCCTTGTTCGCGACGCACCCATTGAGTCAATGGGAGCCCGTGTACGCGTCGTACGACCGGCTCCCATTGACTTCAATGGGAGTCCGACCGAATCGAGTCCGATAGCATGCGTCCGCATCGTACTCGTTCGGTCGGACTGCTAGAGTCCGGTTCGGTCGGAAATCTCTCCGAATCCAACTCGGTCGGAGAGATTTCCGGCCCGAATCGGAATTGGCCCCCAAGTTGGGAAAGTGTTGATGCCATCACCAGCACTTGGAGTAACACCCCAGTGCCATCTCGGTTCTGCTCTCTTTACACTGCTAGCCTAGAATCGCCAGCACATGTCCTGTTTGCCTGTCCAGCCTATTTAAGCCCAAAAGCTAAGTGGCTTGCACCAATATGCAGGCAGATGGGAACACGTAGTCATAGCTGAAGTATTGCGTATACTCAGATCAGACCCGAGACCAGTGGTAGCCTGCGCAGTGGCAAGGTTTTTGGGCCTTATGTGGGGCATCAGGAGGAAGCTGTTACAAGCAGATTGAGGTTGAGGGGGAAGAGGAGTAGCTTACCTTACCTGCTTTGTAATAACTCTATGTCTCAGCTGTTTTGCATCTTATCACGGACACTGCAAGATCTGCGTTGGCTGCATATAATTTGCTGGTTGACATCACAACGGACCTCATTTGAAGATTTTGGCTCTTTGGAGGCTATTGTTGCTACTGCCATGGGTCCATGTGTTAGAGGGCTGCTCCGTATATGCATCATACTCCGGGTTCCAGCCCTATACGGTCCGATGATGATGATATGTTTTAAATGTTGAACAATTTATCATTTTTATGATTGTGTTGAATTTCTCATTTCTATCTAGAAATTTGATGGCTATGATATGTTTTTTTCTTTTAATAGTTTTAAAGTTTTATCAATCTATAACTCTGTATGTATGAGTTGAACCACACTTTACAACTAGGGGTCTTTGCTATCCAATGTTTGCCTGACTCATATTTTAATATTTTAAGCAAGAGTTATATTGCACATCACACTTTTATGGTCGAATGACTGAAATAAAGTTTGGAAGCTTTTGCTGGAAGGTGTTAGACACTAAAAGGGTGACATTTACTATTCCCACTCCAATCTATACCAAGTTGAGAAGGTGTTGGACACTAAAAGGTTGCAATTTACTATTCCCACTCCAACCTATACCAATTAGGGGAAGGCTTTGGACACTAAAAGGGTGACATTTACTATTCACACGCCAATCTATACAAATTGACACTAAAGGACTTACATTTACTTTTCCCTCTCCAGTCTATGCCAATTTGGGGAAGTGTTGGACACTAAAGGGTGACATTTACTATTCCCACTCAAATTTATATGAAGTTGGTAAAGGTGTTGAGCACTAAAAGGGTGACATTTACTATTCCCACTCCAATTTATGCCAATTTGGAGAAGGCGTTGGATGCTAAAGGGGTGACATTTATTATTCCCACTCCAATCTATACCAATTTGGGGAAGGCGTTGGGCAATAAAAGGGTGACATTTTCTATTCCCACTTCAAAATTAAACAAATTTGGGGATGGTGTTGAACAATGAAGGGATGGCATTTACTGTTCCCACTCCAATATAAAACAATTTGGAGAAAGTGTTGGACACTAAAAGGGTGACATTTACTATACCCACTCCAATCTATACCCATTGGGGAAGGAGTTGGACACTAAAAGGGTGGCATTTCCTATTCCCACTTCAATTTAAACCAATTTGTGAAACGTGTTGGACACTAAAGGGGTGACATTTACTATTCACACTCAAATCTATACCAATTTGGAGAAGGTGTTGGACAGTAAAGGGATGAAAATTACAGTTTCCTCTGCATTCTAAAACATTGTATGCAAGGTTCTACAGAATAAAAATGTGAAATATTCCATAATTACTCCATACTCACACTTAATTTTTCATCTATAAAATAAACTAAAATGTACTTAAAAATGACATTAACCAAAACTACAAACCTATATATTAAAATGTAAATCTTAGCATATCAAATAATATTATCACTATTAATTAATATATTAATTTAAATATTTACTACATTCCAAAACTTTGAACCATAAAATAAAAAATAAAAAAATCCAAAATTTAAAATTATAAAAATTAAAATATACAAAATCACATTTTAAAACAAATTAAAAAGATTTTTTACAGTGGCATTATAATTTTCCACATAACTTTAAAAATTTAATTATTCATTTTTTTCACAAAAATAATGTAAATTTAATTTTCTATTTCAAAAATGCAAATTAATTTACTTTATTAAATGTAACTTTTTATATGTTTTAATTAAATTTTTTATGTAAATATTTATTTAAATATATACAATAAATTCAGATTTGTACATGCTTAATAATTAATATATGTTAATTAACTACACATTATTTGTACAAATTAATAATGTAACGTAACAAAATAAATTAAAAAACTTACAATCCTTCTCAATCCAAATAACTGACTAACATATCCACCACTCAAATTACTTTCATATTTCACTATACTAATTCACCACTAATCCTTTATGGGTTCCGGAGTAGCATGCTACTCGCCAAAAAAGCGCTTCAACTCCCCATCAGGGGTAACAAGCGCTATATAACTGCAAACCTTTTTCCCTCTTCTATACCTCCCCCATCCTTCTGAATCCAAATAACTGACTAACCTATCCACCACTCAAATTACTTTCATATTTCAACAATACTAATTCAACACTAATCCTTTATGGGTTCCGGAGTAGTGGTTACTCGCCGAAAAAACGCTTCGACACCTCATCAGGGGTAGTAAGCACTATATCAATGCAATTACAATTACAATACTAATTTGCATATCATTAAAATAATGTACATTAAATCGACATTAAAATATCCACATTTTAAAATTCTCCCACCCTTATCCCCTGAAACCCAATATCCCGCAGCTATAATAAAATACATTTTATTATTTGTATACAATAATGCAACAAAAAACAAAAATGTCAGCAATTTCATTATTAATAAATTATGTAACTAAAAATACAAATAAACAGAATTCCTAAACATATTGCATCAAACCCACTATAATAAATGACATACAAATTAACACTTACAAATATTACATACAATGATATTTTTGAAATCAATTTTTTTTTAACAATATTAAAAACAACACTTAAAACTATATTTTTACCTTCGATATTTCTGTTGACGATTTTTTGACATCCCAGTATTCTTGACACAATATTTTTGTATCACGATATTTTTTATTCAATATTTTGCCTAAACACCATTTGAAAAAAAGTAAATGAAAAGTTTTACAAACATTTTTTACTAGTAAGCAGCTGTCCTGTGGATCCCTGCCAACTCTTAAAAATGTTTTTGTAAACATTCACAAAGTGGAAGGGGTCTTTTGGGGACCCCTACTTTTCTGCGAATGGGTTACTGCCTCATTTTGAGTTGGAGGTATAATATTAAAATTCTGCAACCAGATTTCGGTCGCAAAACACACACCAGAAGGAATCAATATTTGGAAGGGATGCCGTTTATATGCTGATTGCAAATAACGATTTCTAATGGTTACCTAAACCCATTTAAAATTTTGAAAACCTTATCTGAATTGTTAAATTGTTTAGTCCATTTAGAAAGGGTATTAGCATTCACAAACCCTATGATTTACCAAATCATTGGGTTTGCTAATGCTAAAACCATTTGTACATGAGACCCATTAATTTCTAAATAATTATTTCTTAAAATTCGAAATCTAGGAGTCACTAATTCTCACCATTTGACTCCAGTTCAGTGTTTTCAACCATTAAAAAGCTTTTAGTTATGTGTTAATCCCTTCTAAGATCCAGAAAAATGTTCTGACTCATAAAATGTTATTGCAAATGGATACTGATTTGGTATCTGGAAAGGTCTTGTTGTAGACGTCCCTTTCAAGATCTGAATCAGTATCTAATGTATCAATGTTTTACACCGAATATCTGGTTGCAAAACATTGACATTTTACTGACACCTCAAAGTAGGTGGCATTGCATTCACAAAATTCCCCTTGGAACCCCTTCCACTTTTTGGATGTAAAAAAAAAAAGTTTGTTTTATGAGTAAGCAGTGGTGCAAGGGACCACTCCCAACTCCTAAACTACCAATAAAAACACAAACTTCTCTTTTTAAACAAAGTCCCATATCCTTTAAGGAAAATGGGCTGCATTAAAAAAAAGGTTAACTTTATTGAAAGGCAAATCACAGACATGGTAGTCGGCTGGCCACGGCAGGCCACCATCACTGTGATGTCCTCCAATCATAGTGAGCTGCAATTTGAGACCTGCGTCTTTAATATTCATGTGCTAGGTCAGATTGCAACCCACTAGGATTCATATTTTAAGAACTGACCTATTAGTACATAGGTTGGTTCTGAACAATCTTTACTGGTAGTAAAATACTGATCACAATTTGCGACCAGATATTCATACATCTGGCCCATACTTTCTTTCTCAAACATGGTATTATTCATTGCTTCTGCAGAAATTGAGTACATAAATTTCACAGAGAGGCAAAGCCTTTCTTAGACTTAAACACTTCACTTTACTACTCATGCTAGCACAGCATTGCACAAAAATAGATATAGTTTTAGGATTTATTTAGGTCCCGTTCTACATGAAGGGTGGTGTACAGATAGAAATGATCATGTCACCCTCAAAGTCCTTTATGACATAAGGAAGACAGGAACATCAGCTGGGGTATTTTGGAAATAACGGTTCAACAGATCTCAAGCAACAGATGGCACAGGATGCAAAGGTGCTCTGTAAATAGGCAGTTTTGGAAAAATGGAGACCGTTCACTTGAAGACAGAAACAGGGAAACAAAACTCATAGATAAAGCCCCTGTGGTCTTGTCCTGCTGCAGGTTCACTTAAAGCCAGGGATATATTCTATCTGACCTCCTGCACACAGTTAGGTACCAGTGTTGATGTGGATGAGCAAACCACTGCAATGGGTCTTATACACAGCTTAGCTTGCCATCAGTCTGCTGTCTGCCAAGAATCACACCAAGCTCCCACTGACACTCACACTAATCTCAGACATATACAACACATGAACCACTACACCAACAACTCATGGGATACGCACATACACGCCGTGCACAAAAGGCAAAGCAGACACAATCCTGGAACACATATAAACACACCATATCACATACCACATACCAACCCCATATATCCACAAACCTATACCATACATGAAGGCAAAGACATCAAAAATTGAGACGATACATACACTATACACATAAAACATAATCCCACCCACAAGAGAACATGTATGTTAAATTAGTTAAAGTGCATTGGTGTCGCATTTTCTTGAACGGTTTATATGTTCCTGAAGTGCTTTCTGAAGCTTGGTGTCCTTTACAATTCCATGATTCTCATTGACTAATCCAAGTAGTCTGTTGATATTGTAATGTTGAGTTGTGTTCCATGTTGTGTTGAACTAAGTTATATTTTGTGTTGTTTAGAGCTGAACAAAGATAGATAAATGTTGAAATGGTAGATTGGACCAATGTACTTTTAATGATGAGTTGCACAGAGTAATGTCCAACCAGATCTCGTCATGGCCTTGTGTATTGCTTTATGTGAAATCATGCATGTGTCTAAGGGTATTGCCATTAGTTTTGATTGGCTGGAGTGTAGATTGACCTTTGCTCAGCTTCGTGTTGTTCTTATATTTCAAGACACTTGGGGGTCGATTCCGATTCGGGCCGGAAAACGTACCGACCGACTCGGAGCCGGAATTAATTCCGACCGACACGTACCGGTGCAGCCCGACCCGCAAAGTACGATGAGAAGTGTGCAAAACCCGACCGACTCGTATGGAACACAAGCCGAACGACCGAGCCGCGCGGAATACAGCAATCCGGCTGGAAAAACACGCGATTCGAACCGACCGACACGCACCCGGAACAATCCCGAACGAAACGTACCCGCGAACTCCTACCCGCCAAGTACGATGCAACGCGTGGAAAACACGACCGAGTCGCACGGAGGACAAGCCGTACGACCGACACGCATAGAAAACTGCGAGCCGAAGCAACCCAAAACACCGCGACCGACGCGTACGCAGCATAGAAAACAGCACAAACACAGCGTGAACGAATCGGAGAAGCTCAGTACGAGACAACTGCAGGATCCGACTCGGTCACAAGAACGTCTCCTACATGCACAAAAAGAACAAAGGGAAAATACACAAAAAAAGGCCAAACAAGCAATTACAAAGCCAATAAATACTGGGGGGGGGGGCAGGGAACAAAGACACACCCACAACTCCACCCATATAAAGGACAGAAATCCCTACCATGATCCTTTGCAAATTCAAATTACCTGCCAGCACTCAACAGACAGCAACCACACACCCACAGCTCATCCATCACACAAGCCACACACCATCAGCACCCCAACAAATAGCAACCTCACATACACCCAGCAAAACACACACTCACACACCTTCACCTGCACACCAACACACACATCACTCACCATCACCACCCATCACCATGCCCCCAAAAAGAATCATAAGTTCCTAGATAGTGAATTGGAAGTCCTGGTAGATGAGATCCTCAGGGTAGAGCCACAGCTGTTTGGTACACTGGTCCAACAGACACCCATGTCACAGAAAACCAAGATGTGGGAGAGGATCGTCGACAGGGTGAACGCACAATCACCATGTTTGCGCACAAAGATAGACATCCAGAACAGGTGGTATGACGTGCGCAGGAGGGTCAGGGAGCTGTTGAAGAAGGACTACCTCTTGAGCCAACACACCAGCAGTGGCCCTCCTGCCAAGCCAGTATACCTCAGGCCCTGGGAGGAGAAGGTGCGGGCCATCCTACCACCAGTGAGCGTATATGGACTAGAAAACATCCCAGAGCCTGGTGAGTACACAACAAATGTTCACAATATTGTGCGACAATACACACACATCACTGTCAAGGGGAGAGTCAAACCATGCACCCTTAGCAAATACACAGCAACCAGAACAGAATCATCCCAAAATGTGTATGTCAGTCAGATAAACACAACACATGCCATCTCATAGTGACATGTAACTGTGTCATCACATGTACAAACACAACTACAACTACAGCTAGGCAGTGGCACAAATATAACTAACAAACACATCCAGACATGTAGCCACCACTACAACACCACCACACAGTGAAGCCCACTGAAAGGAAGGAATTCTGTGTATGCTGGGCAAGTCAGTGTAGCCAATAGCATCATGGGAGTCGTAGTCACAGATATTGCCCACCCTCACAATGCGCACATCAACACCACCATGAACCATGCTCACATCACACGGAGTGGAAAACAACTGACAAGATGGCTGACACTGGCTACTGCTGTGGGGAGCACAAGGTCCTGCTGGCAACTGTGCACCAACCAACAGCAGGACACCACTGACTGACATCTTGCCATTGCTCTCACACTCACACACAGTGAAGTTCACCCAAAAGCAAGTAAGTATGGGCATGCTGGGAAGTGGGGTGGAGGCAATAGCATGATGGGAGTGGTAGTCACAGATATTGGTCACCCCCACAACTGTCCCATCAACACCACCCTGAACCATGCGCACATCACAGGGAGTGGAAAACAACTGACAAGATGGCTGACACTGGCTACTGCTGTGGGGAGCACAAGGCCCTGCTGGCAACTGTGCACCAACCAACAGCAGGACACCACTGACTGACATCCTGAAAGACAACTTGCACTCCCTGCAATGAAAGCACGTTCCATGGTGGGATATCTGGCTGGGTGGGAAGGAGGACTCACAGCCCTGACCATAGTTACCAGCAGCGTTTCTCACACACACCACTAACACAAACTCCACATAACTCACCTGGGAGAATGCATTGCCTCACACTCCAATCAAATATCCCACAAAGAACCACAACCCTGGGTCATGCTGAGTGAAGCACAGGGACACACATGGGACTTGTAGCAAAACTAACCCCAGGATAACACTGTCAGCCTTCTTGTCAGCACAGGCACACAACCCCACAGGGAAGCAGAGTCAAAGGGAAGGAAGCATGGGCATGCTGGGAAGGGGGGGTGGAGGCAATAGCATGATGGGAGTGGTAGTCACAGCTCAACATCCCCCACCCACATGGCCCAGCAAGCTCACACTCAAGCATGCACACCCCACAGAGAGTGGAAAGCCCCATCAAAGATGTCTGACACTGCTGCTCTGTTGTGGGGAGCACAAGGCCATGCTGGGAACTGGCCACCAACCAACAGCAGGACACCACTGTCAGCCATCTTGCCATTGCTCTCACAATCACACACAGTGAAGTCCACCCAAAAGCAAGTAAGTATGGGCATGCTGGGAAGTGGGGTGGAGGCAATAGCATGATGGGAGTGGTAGTCACAGCTCAACATCCCCCACCCACATGGCCCAGCAAGCTCACACTCAAGCATGCACACCCCACAGAGAGTGGAAAGCCCCATCAAAGATGTCTGACACTGCTGCTCTGTTGTGGGGAGCACAAGGCCATGCTGGGAACTGGCCACCAACCAACAGCAGGACACCACTGTCAGCCATCTTGCCATTGCTCTCACACTCACACACAGTGAAGTCCACCCAAAAGCAAGTAAGTATGGGCATGCTGGGAAGTGGGTTGGAGGCAATAGCATGATGGGAGTGGTAGTCACAGCTCAACATCCCCCACCCACATGGCCCAGCAAGCTCACACTCAAGCATGCACACCCCACAGAGAGTGGAAAGCCCCATCAAAGATGTCTGACACTGCTGCTCTGTTGTGGGGAGCACAAGGCCATGCTGGGAACTGGCCACCAACTAACAGCAGGACACCACTGTCAGCCATCTTGCCATTGCTCTCACACTCACACACAGTGAAGTCCACCCAAAAGCAAGTAAGTATGGGCATGCTGGGAAGTGGGGTGGAGGCAATAACATGATGGGAGTGGTAGTCACAGATATTGGTCACCCCCACAACAGTCCCATCAACACCACCCTGAACCATGCACACATCACAGGGAGTGGAAAACAACTCACAAGATGGCGGACACTGGCTACTGCTGTGGGGAGCACAAGGCCCTGCTGGCAACTGTGCACCAACCAACAGCAGGACACCACTGACTGACATCCTGAAAGACAACTTGCACTCCCTGCAATGGAAGCACGTTCCATGGTGGAATATCTGGCTGGGTGGGAAGGAGGGCCGGATGTCAACCAAATACAACCAGTGCAGACCATGTACACACCCCAACATTCACATAGAAATGCCCAAATAATGCAGGACAATGTGCTACACCAATATCAACCCCTGACTGTGACAACTTAGGACAATGCAATGTACAGGCCCGCATCCAGAGGCACAGTCACAACTGTCAGGTGTGTCAACCATTGATGCCTGCAGAAACATAAAATACATTGTGTGTGTCTCCCAAAAACAGGTGATGATGGGGACACAGCAGCAGACGCTGAGGAGTCCCCGTCCCAGGCTCAAGAGGATACGGAGCTCACTGGTGTGGAACAGCCTCTGCCCTCCTCGGATGAAGAAGACTCACCTGGCACCTCCGGAGCAAGTCATCATGCAGCACCAGCAGGACCACCAGCTGCACCCACCCCCTCCAACGACTGTCAACACACATACCACCCCTGCCGACATGGACAGACCAAGGAGCACCACCACCACCAGCACAGGGACCCTGGACCAACGTGGGGCCATGGACACCAACACCACCAACAACCCCCAAGGGGGCCCAGGGTCACCTGTGCGTGCCACCTCAGGTACTGCACATGTCGCATGGGGTGGTGGGAGGGGTGGGAGACATAGGTCACTGCTCACAGAGGGGTCTGGACTGCATGATGACCCACAACTGGCACGCATAGCCGATGCGTACCAGTCCAGCACCGGAGAGCTCAGCCAGGTAGTGGGGCTCCTCAGGGACATTAAACAGCAGCAGGCTGCCCATCATGCCCGCTTGGACTCACACATGTCCCGCGTGGAGTCCAAGTGGGACACACTGCAAGAGATGACGGCAGTGCATAGGGACATATTACAATGCCTCCGCCAGATGAGCAGCAACCAGTCAACACCTCCCTGTGTGCCCACAACATCTGCTGCTGAAACAACTGCAACTGCCACAGGGAGGCAGGTTGACTCTGGCGGAGAGTCCCCTGCACCGCAGCAGCCTGCACTTGAGGGTCCCCCCCCAAAGAAGAGGGGTCGTCCGAGGAAGGACAACTGAGAGGCTGATGGCCATGCACAACCCCCAGGAAGCCAACACCTGTTCTGGATAATCACCTTTGTGCGCAAACTGTTCACCCTGTTGACTGCAACACAACTCCCCCACATGACATGGGGAGTACAAGTTGGACCAATGTCTCAGATGACTGTGGACTTGATACAGGACATTTGTGCTACCAGGACTTCCAATTCATCTAGGAACTTTGGATTGCAATCAAAATGTACAGCACTCACCATCCTGTGCACTATTCACACACATGTATGACAATAAGCACACTAATACACCATACCTGCCTCTGTCATGATTCCAATGTGGTTTCTGTCATGGAGATGATGACCAGCGAAATTACACTGTGCATGCTAACTGCTACAGCAAGTACAACACAGGCATGTGAGTCATGGCAACGTGACACATATGAGGGAGACACACCACCAGGGCTACACAACAAATACACACCTAGGCCATCTGACTCATTGCCTACACTGATGTTGCCAGGAAGTACGGTGCAATGCACAGACACAACACCTATTCACAGTCTTAGTCAACTAGCCCACTGGTGCAGTAAGCAAATGTCAGTCAAATGTGTGACCACAGACAACGCACATCACAAAGTGAAGCACAGGTTTATTACACATTTGCAACATGTTGTAACCACCACAGATGCAAGGTAATCCCACCTGGCAGCGGGCACACAGTCAACAAGTGTAGAAGGAAGGAAGTCCATGGGTGTGGCACACATCACCTGTAGGGACACGACAGCTACCACCCTGGAAGTCGAATCACTGTGTCGGGGATCACAGTTGACCAAACGACTCTGAAAGTACCCTGTGAAGGACAGAAATGACACACAGTCAAAAGCACTGAAGAACAGGACAGAACTGCAATACTCATGCCCAATACATGTCACAAGATACCCACCCAGAACCAAGTTAGCATGTCAACACTGTTGGGGAGTACAGACTACCTGTAAGGACACATCGCTACACGCATACAGTCATGTAGCCCATGGACACACTCAAACAGCACCAGAGCACCACCAACACATATCATGCAAACTCACATCATTGACATGACATCTCTGGATGCTCACATTCAGCTGAAGAAGTTGGTGATGAGCTGTGTGCGGACATCACCATCATCATCATCACTGGCATCGTGGTCCAGGCCAGGATCCTCCACAGGTGGCGGATGTTGGTCATCGTCATCCAGGATGAGAGGCAACTCCTTCCGCACTGCCAGGTTGTGTAGCATGCAGCAGACGATGACAATCTTGCACACCTTTGCTGGGGCATATGGGAGGGCCCCTCCCGTCTTGTCCAGGCAGCGGAAGCGGCTCTTCAGGAGACCAAATGTCCGCTCAATCACTCTCCTCGTCCGACCATGTGCCTCATTGTAGCGCATCTGGGCTGGTGTCACAAGGTTCCTGAGGGGCGTCAGCAACCACGGCATGTTGGGGTATCCGGAGTCACCTACATACAGACAATTGCACATTAGCTGAGTTGGAAAAGAGGGTGGAACACTACATTGCAGAACACACACAATGGAACAAAGTCAGTACACACCAACAAGCCAGGCACGCTGGTTCCGCATCTGTGACATCATCCTCGGGATGCGACTACTCCTCATCACGTAGGCATCGTGTGCAGAACCGGGGAAACGGGCACACACGTGTGAGATGCTCATATCTGCAAGACAGACCACCAGTGCATTGACCGAGTGGTAGTGTTTGCGGTTCCTGTATGCCTGCTCTTGGGCCTGTGGTGGTACCAAAGCCACATGTGTCCCATCAATGGAGCCAATGATATGCGGCATCCTCCCCAGGGCATAGAAGTCACTCTTCACGTCAGTGAGTTGTTGGAGTCTAGGGAAATAGATGTACTGGTTCAGGTATATCAACATAGCCTCCAAAACATCGCGGAGCACACGGCTGAACATGGTCTGTGACATCCCACCAGCAGTCGCCACAGTGTGTTGAAAGGTACCGGTGGCAAAGAAGTGTAGGGCTGCCATCACCTTCACCTTGGGGGTCAGCGCTGTAGGGTACGGCCGGCCAGGTTGCAAATGTGGTGCCAAGCGCACTGCCAAAGCCTCAATCAGCTGCCTGGTGAAGCGGTACCGTCGGATGCCGTCACGTTCCACCATCGTTGCCAGGTCAGGGAATGGTCTATGGACAGCTGGTGCCCTGCAGTGCATAGGTGAAGAAAGAAAGATTATCAGTCACCCCACATATGTGGCATTGAACACACTCAATATCACATGATACATCATTATGAGGCACAAGTACATGATGTGTGCAGTTCCGTAAGGACATGTATGGCACATACATGGCCAACATCTAACATCACAGTTCAACAAGTGGCATCAATAAGTCCCAGGTTGTGCCATTGGATATCATGAGGCCGTGTCACAGTTCCCATCTCCTGCTGCCACGTTACAAACACACCCCACAGTGACATGTGAGGACAGATGTGCCCCAGGCATCACAGCTCAACGACAGGTAGATTCCCAGGGACCCTGTATTGCCACATGGACACTGGCATGACATGGTGTATCATGTATACACCACAGCAAAACAACCATGACCCCCACAGGTAGTGGTCCCTGTTGCCTCGGCAGGACAGACATGGACGTCTGTGACACACACACGCACAACATCAAAGTCCATGCACCAACAACGTGGATGTGGAGACTGTCTCCCATTGTGCACATGAAATCAGAGACATTGTAAACACAACATGCACACAGACTGTGGAGGACCATCACTATTGTGCCAATGGGTCACCCTGGGTTGAACATACCATCCCACATGGGACTCAGGGGGTATGTGACATGACATACACATACACCACTGTGAAATGTGACCATGCCACATGCTCAGATATGAACAGTTGCACATCACAGTGGTCATGTACACGAAGCACCAAGGATTCTGTCCCCATGAACACGTGCACAGCCTGGGGGTGGCTGCCCCCAAGTGACACCCACAGAACAACATGTTCACCCCCATACACGGAATAGGTAATGCAGCCTTACATGCCTTAGGATACAGTTTGGACAGGCTGTGGTGTTGTAGGTGTGCCCCTCACTCCCTGGGAAGTATATGTGGCTGGCATATGTTCACCTGTGACAGGCATGGTGACATATGCCAGTGACTTGTACAGGGACGCGTTGGACAGCAATGGACCGATCGGTGCGCACACATTGGCCATTGTATTCAATGTGTGCTGGTACGCGTTGTATTCGCAATACGCGTTGGACAGCAATGGACCGATCGGTGTGCACACATTGGCCATTGCATTCAATGTGTGCTGGTACGCGTTGTATTCGCAATACGCGTTGGACAGCAATGGACCGATCGGTGCGCACACATTGGCCATTGCATTCAATGTGTGCTGGTACGCGTTGTATTCGCAATACGCGTTGGACAGCAATGGACCGATCGGTGTGCACACATTGGCCATTG
Source organism: Calotriton arnoldi (assembly GCA_963921515.1). NCBI lineage: Eukaryota > Metazoa > Chordata > Amphibia > Caudata > Salamandridae > Calotriton > Calotriton arnoldi. The sequence continues at coordinate 512,232 of CAWUFW010006221.1, read as the reverse complement.
CATTCAATGTGTGCTGGTACGCGTTGTATTCGCAATACGCGTTGGACAGCAATGGACCGATCGGTGCGCACACATTGGCCATTGCATTCAATGTGTGCTGGTACGCGTTGTATTCGCAATACGTGTTGGACAGCAATGGACCGATCGGTGCGCACACATTGGCCATTGCATTCAATGTGTGCGGGTACGCGTTGTATCCTGGGTACGCGTTGAACAGCAATGGACCGATCGGTGTGCCAGGCCGGCCCATTGCATTCAATGTGTGCGGGTACGCGTAGTATCCTGGGTACGCGTTTAACAGCAATGGACCGATCGGTGTGCCCGGCCGGCCCATTGCATTCAATGTGTGCGGGTACGCGTTGTATCCTGGGTACGCGTTGAACAGCAATGGACCGATCGGTGTGCCCGGCCGGCCCATTGCATTCAATGTGTGCGGGTATGCGTTGTATCCTGGGTACGCGTTGAACAGCAATGGACCGATCGGTGTACCCGGCCGGCCCATTGCATTCAATGTGTGCGGGTACGCGTTGTATCCTAGGTACGCGTTGAACAGCAATGGACCTATCGGTGCGCACCCATTGGCTATGGCCTGGCCTGGCAACAGACGTGTTTTCAAATTTTGAACGAGTCTGATGCTGTAAATTCAGTTGGTCACCGACAACAGTGTTGCAAATTCATGGCTGTCATGAAGTTGAACTTTTGAAGGATGCTGTGGGCGTGAGTAAGTGGTGCAATTCCATGGATTGGCCAGATTCAGAAGATGCAAACGACTTGGACCTATCACTTTGGACACATGGGACAGTATCTGCCTCTGCAGCACACATATAATGCTGGCTGTTCCCCTGAGAGCTCACTTGCCTGCACTACATGCTCCAGGACGACATCTGCCACCACCACTGCTGCTGTATCTGCACCCTCTGGACCCTGCAATGGCACGTACAGTGGAGAGAGCCCCAGCCTTCAGCACTGAGGAGAACCAGGCCCTGCTGGACAGCCTCCTTCCACAGTACAGCAAGCTGTATGGGAAAGCAGGGGAGCAGGTGAGTGTTCTGTCCACTGCCTTCCTAAATGTGCATGTTGTCTGACTAGCAAGGCTAACAGTCTGCACGCCACTGGCTAGCAGGCTCACTGAGTAGTTGTCACCCCCCATAGTGTGTAGTTACATGCACTGGACAGGTATAGTGCAGTGACAGTGCATTTAAACAAGGTTTTACTTCCCAGGCAATGATACCATGTAGTAACTGCTGGCATACTGTCCATGGCCATCGTTGCACTGCCTGTGTACATCATGTGCCCCTGTGATTGAGACATGTATATCCAACTGTGTAATGCACGGATATGTTGCATGTGTAGTAATGGCAATCTCACTTTGTCATCCTCACAGGTTGATGCCCACCAGAAGCAGCAGATATGGCTGACCATCGTCCGGGCTGTGAGATCCGTGGGGGTCTACAAGCGCCGGATCCGCAACTGCCAGAAGAGGTGGCAGGACCTTAGGGGCTGGACCCGGAGGATCGCACGGGTCCAGCTGAAGCTGTCGCCTCCTCGCAGGAGGGGCAGACACCGGACCCTGACCCCCCACATGCTCACGATCCTGGCGGTGGTCTTCCCTGATCTGGATGGGCAGCTGAAGGCCAGAGAGCAGCAAGGAGGGGGTGAGTCCATGACTGCATTGTGAACTATGTCTGCCATGCTATGTGCCCTCCTCTGGCCTGGTTAAACTTCCACAGTACATCAGTCATGTGGTCCAGGACCCATGTCCCTCTATTGTGCATTGCCCACTCCTCATCTGATACCCAGGTGTGACCCTTACAGTCAGGGAATTGTGTCACTTGGGTACTGTGTCCTTGCAGTTTGCTTGACTCAAGGTGGGGGACAGCATCTGTTTCCCTAACTCTGTGGTGGGCATCATGGGTGGGTCCATTGCTTACACAATGCCTGTGTTCTGACATGTAATCTGCATGTTACTTTGATATGTGGTCCAATTGCTGAGCTGATCCACCACATGTGCCTGGGGTATCTGGCACACACCCATGCTGCGGGTGGGAACAATGTTTGGGCCCCAGGAGTGTGTATATTACGTGTGTCACACATACTTAGCCAGCTGCCTACTGTCCAGGGCTCATCCCTCATTCATGTGGGGCAGGACAGTCATGCCTACTCCAGGCCATACAATACACTCTGTACTCCCACTCCCGTGTATCAGCTGACACGTTGTGCTCAGTGATTTGTCCCCTCAGGTGTCTGCCTCTGTGTCAGTGTGCTGTGGCTTCATTGTCAGGACTGCTGGGGTGTTTCTCGGTTGGGGCTCAGCATGCCACCGGAGATGTGACCATAGGAGACGATACTTGTGTGACACATAGGTGTTTGATCACCTGACCGTGCAGACTGGGGTATGCGAATGTGAAGTTCAGGCAGCTGTTTCCCATTCACAGCAGATTGTGAGGTGCTCAGGTTCAGAGGGTTGTGTTACAGGTCTCCCATATGTCCAATCGGTATGACCTGGACAGATAAGGGTTCAGATGATGTGGTGTGTGGGGGATGTACATGTGCACTTGTTCAGCTCCAGGACTTGCATTCCCCATGACCTACTATTGTGACACAGTGCAGAGTGTTGTTGTCTGGCTGCCCTGCCCATGTGACTGGAGACAGTGATGTATGACTTAGCAGGCATGCCTGTGCCATGGCATGTGACTTCCTATGAGTGATCCTGCAGGGGAGTGACATGTGCTACATGCACACCATTGTGGCAATGGCTATCAGGACATGGGTGCATCATGGTGTCTGTCGCTGGTATGCATCACATGCATTTCCTATTTGACTCTGGGCATCCCTTTCATCCGGACACCTGTACTGACTCAGTGGCAAGAGTTGTGATGTGTGCATGTTCACATGCTTAACCGGGTTCTCTGCACTGTCCAACTACTGTGTAGGTGGTGCATGTGTCCACACTGGGGTATTGCCATCCAACAGACACCATACAGATGGCTGCAAGGCCAGGTGGGATGTGAGTGCCATGGTTGACCATCAGACTGACAATTGGCTTCTCCTGTTCTGTTTGGGCACTTTTAGCAATGTTCAACTAAGGATGCCAGGGCTTGCTCTGTAATGTGCTGTACTTACTGTGGTGTGTGCGTTCGGTGCAGGTGACTGATGTCTGTCTGTTTCCCTATTGATTGCAGATACATCCACGGCCACAGGAGGGGACAGCTCCACGGACCAGGAGGAGCCGCAGAGCCAGACTGGGTCAGCAGCCGAGGAGTGGTCGGAGGGACCCAGTGGCACGGAGGGCGAGGGGAGCCACACCGAGGAGTCCTCAGCACCATCCACCTCAGCTGAGGACCACAGCAGCTCGGAGGATGACTCCCTTATGGAGGCGGGTGTCAGCAGCCACCACACACCAGCTAGTGTTGCTGTCCCCGCCACCACCACCACCACCACCGCCCTCCCATCGGCTCCCATTCCCAAGGTCCGTGGAGGCTCCCATGTTCGGGAGCGTGTCTCCTTCGGGCCAGGCACCGCACCCCCTGCCCCTGTGTCCCCTGCTGCCCTGAGTGAGGAGTCTGTGTACCTCCTTCGCCAGCTCCATGTAGGGCAGACAGCGATGCTGAGTGTCCTCCATGCCCACACCACTCTGTTGACTCAGCTGGTGTCGTTCATGGAGGGCATCTCATCGGGCATGTCTGCCCTACAGAGGGGCAATAGGTCCATGGACTCCTCCCTGACGGCAGCAGTGTCCCTCCTCCGACAGTCCCTCACCCCTCCTGCCTCTGCCCCATCCACACTCCCCAGCACCTTACCTGTCCCAAGCACACACACACCGGCACAGGCACACACCAGCACAGACACGAGCAGCCCACAGACACACACGCCACAAACAAGACGCACACGCACGCAGAGTCAGGGGACTGAAACCACACTCACAGGGGATGGGGCCCAGGCACACACACACGCATCCACGAGCACTGCGCAGTCCTCAGTTGCCTCTCCCTCCAAAGCCCCCTCCCTTGCCTCACCTGCAACCCCAAAGACACAGCGGCTCTTCCTCAGTGACCTCGGCCTCTTCCCCTCCGATCTAGCTGATACAGCATTCAGGGGGAAGAGGAAGCCCACCCACACGGAGCGGAGTGCCTCTCGCCCCCGGACACCCTCCCCCAGGTGCAGACCGACTGACGCCCCCAACCACAAGTCCCCCCGGACCCGGAAGAGCAAGACCCCGCTGCCGCCCTGCAGCTCAGGCACCAAGTCTCCTTCCTCCATCCCTCAGGCCCCCACTCCACAGGTGCCCCCACCACACCCTGCCCCAGGTTCCCCCACCCACAGATACACCATCCCCAAAAGGATCAGGCCTTCTCCCCCTGCCACTTGCTCTTCCGGCCCCACACCCCCGCTGCGCTTGTCTGTGCCACTGGTGTGGTGAGGGTGTCCTCCCCTCTGTCCTGCCCACCTTACCTGATCCCCATTCTCCTCCCCTGGAGGTAGGCACTGCAGTGGAGGCCACTACCACCCTGTCTGACTTGGGCACTGCAGTGGCGAGCCTGTCCACTCCATTTGCACGGTCCACTGCAGTCGTGCCGGCGCCCACACCATCTGAGTCATGCCCCCCAGTTGTGCCGGCACACACCATGTCAGACACCTCCACTGCAGTTGTCAGTGGCTCTCCAGCACCCACCACCCCTTCCCTGCCTCCTTCTGGTGAGCCCTGATCCTGTCCCTGCGGTGCCTGGCCTGCCCCCCCGTATGCCCCTCCAAGGGGATTGTCCCTGGTTTTCATCAGTGCAGGCATGCGTAGGGTGACATCTGCCACTGTCACCCTGTTTTGACTTTCATGATGGACTGGCCATTGGCCTTTGTTTATTTTTTACATGACTTCAACTTTTGAACCCACATATGCTGAATAGAGCAACTTTCTGTTCTCTAGTGGTTTTGCTTCTGATGTACATGATGTTGATGATGCTAACCATGCCCTTGCTGCAGTGATGGTGATATTTGGTCTCATGAATATGTAGTGTTACTGTGCAGGAACCCATGTGGTCCAGGGGGACTGTGTCCTATCCTGTGGTGTATCCATGTCATCCATAGCAGCATCTGAGGGCGTCATGTGTTCAGTATTTGGCAATGGGTTTTCCTACTTAGATTGGCAATTTCACATCTGTGGCTTCCACCCCTGCACATCTGTTGTGCCTGCCATTGTTCAATTCGTCTACTTCCCTGACCGTGTGGCCATCTCCACTGGACATGCAGGTTTGGGCATCAATGGGGAAGGACTCACCTGTGTTGTCAGTGCAACTTGCTATACATGTGTGTTGGATCTGTGCTGATGATTTCGTTGACACTCCCATGACCAGGCTGATGTGACGGGAGCCTTCATTTGGTGCTAATTGTTGACTGTGTGACCAAGTGTTCTGCTGACATGATGGAGCCCTACTGAGGCGACATATGGCACAGCTTTCCTCACACAGGAGTGGAGTCCCCTCATGGCAGTGTGTACTCCTGTGACATCGCCTGCGCCCAAGGTGTGTGTTGTATGAGCATGTCTGTGTGTTCACTTCCATTTTGCTGTGTATGCTGGGATCCCTAGTGATGTTCCTGTTTGTGATGCTTGCTGAGTTGACCTATGTTCCCCCAAAGTCTTCTCCCTGGGTGATGTGGGTGCATGGCACATTACTGGTCATCAGGGTGTCACCCATAGGTGTGTTTGCTGTCAGGGCTGAGTTTGTGGGCAGACGCTGATGGGTCACAGTCAGGATTCCCCTTGGCACTTGTTGTTTACACCTGTCATGTGATTTCCGGTTTGTGTTAGCTTTCATTGGTTGTGACACGTTGTGTGTGTGACTGCTGGCACTTCTCAGGGTCAGGGCTGCAATGTTGGTAGTTGTCTATGTGTGTTCTTTGTGGGTGACCTTGGCTTCTTCATTGGTGTGTGACTGTGGCTGGGATCCCATTGGTTGGTGTGGTATTGCCGTCATGTCCATGTACAGCGTAGTGTGCAGTGTGTCAGACATTCAGGAGTCTTGTTGAGTGGCCATGTGTGATGTGTTTCTGCACCTTGGTTCCCACCACCCCCCTGGGATTGTCATGGGTGCATGTGCAATGTCACCAGTGCATGTGAGCTTCACTGCTGCACATTGTTGGAGGTCGAGGTGTGTGGTGTTGAGTGTGTGCAGATGAGAGTTGTTGCCCGGCTAGACCCCTGCCTCCATGTTGGCCTTGGCTTACTGGCCGTGCTGATTGATTTGTGCTTGTGTAGGTGTGATGGTAGTTTGTTGCTCAGGACACATGACTGTGGTTCACAGTGTGAACAACATCTAGCTTTGTCATCACAGTGGGTTTGTAATGCAGCCCAGGGTCACCACATTGTGGGGGCCCTGGGGGTAGTGCTGTGGTGTCTCTGTGTCTTGCTGTGTCAGTTGCTGTTCCTACATGCTTGTGTGACGTGTGATTTGTGCTCCCTCTCATCTGACAATGCCTGATTGCCCACATTGGGGATTTGGATCCATGAGTTACCTTTGTGTGGCACTGTATGCACATCTGTGTAATTGGTATTCAGGCCTCCTCATGTGTTGTGTGGTTGCCTGGGGACACTGGTACCCCCCCCCTCACCTGTTGTGTTTGATGTGCAGTGTGGGTCTGCCTGTTTGTGTTTGTGCATCTGCACCACTGCATTGGCATATCTTTAGTGTGCCATTGGCTGTATGTTGTTTGGTGTGTTTCCCCTGCTGTCCCTGGGACTCCTAGGTCATCAATCAGCACAATGATAATTGTTTGTGTGTCCCATTGCTGCCATGGATGGTATCTGTTCACCTCACATCTACAGTCTCCACAGGGTATCTGCATTTGTGTGCCCATTGGTGCAAATATGTGGGTCTGCATTCTGATGGTCACTTCTGTCATTGAGGTGGTAGTAGTGGTAGGCACCTGACACCCCCTGGGTAGGGGTGGTAGTAGTGACAGGCATCTGGCACCCCCTGGGTAGAGGTGGTAGTAGTGGTAGGCATCTGGCACCCCCTGGGTAGGGGTGGTAGTAGTGACAGGCATCCAGCCCCCCATGGGTAGAGGTGGTAGTAGTGGTAGGCATCTGACACCCCTGGGTAGAGGTGGTAGTAGTGACAGGCATCTGGCACCCCTGGGCAAGGGTGGTAGTAGTGGTAGGCATCCAGCCCCCCATGGGTAGAGGTGGTGGTAGTGGTAGGCATCTGACACCCCTGGGTAGGGGTGGTAGTAGTGACAGGCATCTGGCACCCCCTGGGTAGAGGTGGTAGTAGTGGTAGGCATCTGGCACCCCTGGGTAAGGGTGGTAGTAGTGGTAGGCATCCGGGCCCCTATGTGTATATGTGGCATTGGTGATGGCCATCCCGCCCCTATGGTGCTGCTGTTGCTGGTGTAAGTAATTTCTGCATCCCTCTGTGTGTGTGTGATATGTCGGGTACGTGTAGTTTGTTTTTGTGGTTGGTGTCTGACTTACCTTCTGCGCCGTATGCATCCGTGCCTGTTCCGGTAGTAGATGTAGAATATTGGTAGGATCGGCACGATGGGATTCATGGTTGGTTCGTCTCGTTCGTCTTTCTCGTTGCTTCGCCTCGTCCTCATCGCTGGCGTGTTCGTCTCGTAGCCGTGGATCGTGTTGTGGCGCGAATCGGAGCTTATGTGCGCCTCTCCCGGATGCTTTGACGTGCCGTGCATAGCGACGGGTTCGGCGCATACGGGAAGCACATCGTACTTGTCCGGCCAGACGGGGCTGCATTTTGGCTTCCGTGCGACTCGATTCTGCGTTTACGGATCCGGCTCGGTCGGGGAACAGGACCTGGATTGGGTGAGTACGACTGGGTCGGAATCTCTGCTGTTGTGCGCATCGTACTTGCTCGTTCGGAATAATGTGCGGTTCGGTCGAGAAACAGGCATTCGCATGGCTTTTTTCCCGACCGAATGATGTTAGGTGCGCCTCCGACCGAGATCGGAATCGGCCCGTAAGCCTATCATGTGGTTTTTATGTGATACTATGTGTATGTGGGTGTATTATGTCTCAGTTTAATGTCATTCCTTTAGGATGATTGCTATATGAGTTGGGGTTCGGCTGTAGATGTGTTGGTATAACATAAATTGATGTATAGTTAGCCAAGTAAGTGGCTTGGGGGCATGCTGTGTGTGAAAGAAAGCTAGGGGTTGTGCCTAAAATGAGCAGTTGGTGTGGGATGTAGGATGAGTATAATTTGATCTGGAAGTGCTGTTGCACTGGCAAACACTTAGCCAATTAGACGGCTGCTCATTATTGTAAACATGATGGCGTCACAAGTTGGGTCTGATGTTATCTGTTGTGATATTTGTGTATCCAACTATATTTGAATGCACCAGTTGGATAGCAAATGTTTAGCCAATCAAATGGCTTGCAGCCATGTTGTGCTTGTAATGGCTGATACAAAATCCAGGAGGCTGGCCAAGAACGGGTGATAAATGGATCTCTGAGGGAAAATGGAGTAGACGGGAGGGCAGCATGCTAGAAACCAGGCTAAAGAGGCCTGTTAGATTGATCACCACAAGGACACTCCAGAGGAAGATAGCCAGATCACTACATTAGCAGTGTGTGCCAGATCTTTCCCCACACCCAACCCCAACTGCTTCATCCATCATAATAAGGAACAATAATTAGGCAAAATTTAACACCCCCACTTCTAGCCCACCGGATATACCCCTCAATGAGCTACCCTCTCAGAAATTCACCCACCCTGTATCCACAACCAGAGACCAGAATATCAATTCTAGCAAGTTCAATGCCAGGCTGATGCTCCCAGTTACTCTGCACTCCAGCTCATTTGTCCCAGCCTCATAATTCTTACACTTTCAGTTCTCATCCCAGCCCAGCATCCCAGGTCCGGATGAGTTGTGCACACCCTGTCCATGGAATACACAGTGCCTCAAAAGCGGCCCTAAGGATTCCTGCTACTCCTAGGAACCATTTCATGTGTGACTGGTAAAGTGCCAGGAAGATACAGGTGGGCATATCTAAGAAAATGCCACCACTCAGGTTGGTGGGCCTAAATTTCCAGAGCAAAAGAGAAGCAAGGGCCAATCAGGTTGTACTCACCCATCAGACCAATCCCACGCAATTGGCCACAAAAGTCACAACACACAGACATACTGTGACAAAATAGACAAAGCCACTTGCACAGGTCCAAATAGTCAAATCTAACACGGTAGCCCCAACACTCTACCACCTCAAGAGCACAGCCGTCTTTCCAGAGATATTGACTGCAGATGAACGGATGGCTTGCATTCAAATGAACAGCAGCTGTTAATGCAGGAGATTGCATAAATCACACTGGGTTTGCCCATTTCACTGGACACATTCCCACGCAGGCAGACCTACCAAACTTGTGCAAATCTCAAGGACATGCTTCATAAGAATATGGGCACTGGTTGGCTGCCGTCCTTTTAGGTCATTGCATGGACTGAGCATCGGGAGCATAGTTAGTGAGGTTTGGGCGTGTGAATCTCAAATTTCCCAACTAAAAATGCAGTAGACAGCAGGATGGAAGGCTGAGATGGCCAAGGTTCTGAATGGACACTTTCCATGAGGAGCAGGGCCAGTAATGATTTGTATTAGGTGCAGCTCTTTCTAGAATGCACAGTGGGTGAAAAACAATGGGTTGGAATGCTACCCTGAGTGATAAAAGTCCTGTCGAACCTACAGATTTAAGATCTAATGTTGCAATTAACAAGAATACCGGCTTTAAAAAGACAGTAAGAGAAGCCCAAAAGAATGTAGAATTGACCTTCCCATAGCCGCCACTCCCCTGGTTGCGATTCTTGTAGGGGTTCCCCCTTTAAGTGTTCATGATAACGAACCAACGGAGGCACTGATGCGCAAGACAAAAAATTGGTGTGATCATTATTCATCAGGTCAACCTGGGATATCAGACCATATTATAATGACTAGACGGGTGGCCTGGGTGGGAAATGGCCCCAAATGCGTACCAGGAGACTGTATTATAATTAATTTTAATAAACGGGATATAGCTGACAGGCTGTTCTGGGATGCTACAGAACTATATGGGGGGAAATTAGGCTTTACCTTTAGGTTACTTTTACTCTCCGGTAAATGCTCGGCGGCCTTTTGAGAGGGCCAGTGGGGCTACTTTCACTGGTTCCTCCCTCCCTGACCTGGGGCTGCTCCATAGTCACGGTAGTGGATTTTACCCTAGTAAAACTAAAGTGGGAGAAGTAACACAAAAAAGTGGTAGCCTTGATACCAAGGTCTAGGGAGGGAGGCTTATCTGTCTCAAATAGATTTTCTCCACTCACTTTGATGGATCAGAATGATTGACTGGTGGAACCAGTGGTTGGTAGTTTACAACCATCCCCTATAAATCCAGGTTCAGATGATGTAGGCGTGGTAATTCTCCCAAGTTGTAGAATTATTAGTTGGAATATTGCGGGCCTTAAAGCTAAAAGGGATGATCCACTTTGGTTGAAGGTTATAAGATCTTACGACATAATTGCGCTTCAAGAAACCTGGGATAGGGGGGATAGTTTTTGGGTGGATGGTTTTAGATCCTATGTTCTACCCGCTCGCCCGGCTACGGCTGGTTGAGCAAAGGGTGGTTTGATGTTCCTCCTCTCCAATAAGCTAGCGGGCTCTTTATGTAGACTAGAGGTAGACTCATTTAATGCCCTGCTAATAGAAGTAACCCGGGCAAATAATTTTAAGTTATTACTCATTAATTTCTATAATTCTGGGGAAAATGATTTTTTAAATCAACATTGGATTAAGTTGAACTCCTTTTTAGAAGACTATAGGGCTAATCAATCCACTTTTTATCATATATTAATTATGGGTGATTTTAATATACATTTGTGTGATCGGCATTGTCTTATCGAAGATCACTTAGCCCACACTCATTCGGTGAGCCCTCATTTTGAGCACTCGCCCCCAGGGGAGGGTCTAGAGAACCTTTGTCGGGGGCCGATCTTTTTGAACCAGCTTTTTTTTTAATCAATTTGATCGTTGTCCTACATTTAAATCCAAGGCTAGAGACACTATTATAGATTATATATTTTTGTCCTCTACTTTACTTGACAAGGTAGTTTTTTATAACGCTATAGTTTCATCCTTCAGTGACCATAACCCCGTCATATTGGAACTGGATAATAGCTGTGGGTTTCTGGGAAACGGTGGGGAAAATTTGGGTGTTAATAGTATGGTAACCCGTGATCAAGGGCGGAGGCTCAAGTGGTCGAATGTGGTACCAGATTCCTTTTTAAAGATCTTTGCCTAAAAATTAGCGGACATATTGCAATATGTGCTGACCCTTTAAGTCCCGAGAATGTGGTCCTAGGAGCCTTTGTTGGCATCTGTAGACAGATATCAGTGGATTTGACCATCAACTCTAAAATGAAAATTAAATGAAAAATGGTTTGATGAAAATTGCTCACGAGCACACCGTGCCCTTATTTTAGCCTTGAAATGTTCTCCTCGAGATAGGGACTTGATAGTGTGGTTACGGAAACAATACAAGATTGCAGTTCATAGGCGGAAATCAGAGATTAAGGCAGAGGCTTGGAATGATCTCGTTTCTGTCGATGTGTTAAAAGATAGCTCTAGATTTTGGTCTATTGTTAACTCCCCACTTTTTACAGGTCAGGAAAACGACATTCAGGAAAGTAATATCACAGAGGCACAGTGGTTGGCTCATTTTGAGGGAATTTATGGTTCTGATGAGACGATGGAAACTTATTTTAAGGCATCAACCCACCAAGTTACAGCATCCCTTATTTTTAATGAGGAAGACGTTGAGAGAGCAATAAAAGATACATCTAGTAATAAAGCACCAGGTCCAGACCGTGTTCCGGCAGATCTTTTTAAGTGTAACCCCAAATTTTGGGCTAAGATACTTGCAAATGTATTTAATGCAGTGAGAACGAGCGGGTTTCCCGCATCCTGGTCTCAGTCGATTATTATACCAGTTTTTAAAAAGGGTCAGAGAGGGGACCCGAGGTGCTATAGACCGATATCTTTAATTGACTCGACGGTTAAAATTTTGGGCAAAGTGATTTTAGAAAAGATTTTAGACTGGGCCAATGATAACAAGATTGTTTCTAATTTACAGTACGGTTTTAGAAAAGGACGAAGTACTATGGACCAATGTCTCAACCTGTATTTATTAATTAGTAAATATACCATGGCTAAAGAGGGTTCGCTTAAAATGGCTTTTATGGATTTGTCCTCAGCTTTCGACCTGGTTAACAGGTCGAAGCTGTGGAGTATTTTATTAGAAATGGGATTGGATCCGGGTCTGGTTTATTTCCTAGCTGATCTTCATCGTGACCTATCTGCATCAATTAGGCTTTCACAAGATGGCAAGTGCTCAAAGTCTTTTAAATCAGGAAGAGGCGTAAGACAGGGGTGCATATTGGCACCCCTGCTTTTTACACTATATACTAACGCCCTGGACAGATCTCTGGTGGAGGCGAGCTTGGATATACCGCGTGTAGGAGACTGTCCAATCCCGGTTCTCCTATACGTGGATGATGCCGTTCTTTTGGCACGAACTGCAGTAGGTCTCCAGCGGCTTCTGGATGCGTTTGGAGCCTATATGCAGACTTTAGACCTGGTAGTAAATATCGGGAAATCACATATTATGACCAAGAGTCATAGAGCTCCTAAAGCAAAAACTTTTTATTGTAATGGGGGGGTTGTGACTACTGTACCCTCGTTTACATATTTAGGAGTAGTGTTTGATGAAAGAGGCTCTTGGGTTCCCCAACAAAAAATTAAAAAAAATGCAGTAATTAGATCAACCTCTGCCATACTAGGGTTTGCTCAGCGGTTGGGAGCTAGACCTGTGGAGGCCATTATAAAATTATATAGATCTAAGTGTTTGGCTATTGCAGCATATGGCTCATCTATTTGGGGATACAAGCAACAGGCAGGACTACAGACAGTGGAAAACAGATTTTTACGTAGTCTCCTGTCTGTTCCTCAATCTACTTCAACCTTTGCCATACACCAGGAATTGGGGCTGGGTTATGTCTCAGATACTTTGCGTACAGCGCCGTTACTCTGCTGGCTCAAAGTATGGCTTAACCCAGTTTTAACCCTGAATCATTTGATATTGCGGGATTGTGTCAAATTGGATAAAATAAGTAACATTAATTGGCTTGCATATGTTAGATCTATGTTATCCAAAATAGGGCGGCTAGAACTATTTGAATTCCCGGAGAGGATTAGGAAGGAAGATTTGAAAGGGGTTAGAACGAACTTTATAAATATGTTGATGTTGGAACGGGAAGAACAGGAGCTACAGAAACCTTTAGTTAGGGCTCACTTTCTGACAAAAACGTCGTTATTAATTGAGCCGTATTTGATAACCGTTACTAAACCGTTCCATCGCTGGCTCCTGACTAGGTTCCGTTTTAACTGGATTCATTTTAATTTGGGCGACTATGAGGGGTGGTGTAAGCCAGAGGATGCAGGACCGTGTTCTTGCGATAATTTTTCCACACAAGATACCCTACATTTTGTAATGTTCTGTGACCTCTATTTGGATATACGTAGGAAGTTTCTAGTCCCTCTATTAAATAAAAAGGGTTTCCTACAGGTTAGACCTGCACTGCTTTACCTGCAAATGTTAAGTAATACATGGGACATTTTTAATATTGCTTGTTTTTTGGTTGCTGCTATTAGGATCAGGAAGAAATTAAAAAAAATAAGCACATTGTTACGCACTTTAACGAGCCGATTAACCTCATTTGCTGAAGCTGAGTATTCTGTGGATTATTTTAATATTACTAGTTCTATTGCTGCTATTGTATGGATTCTTATGCTATATATTGTATTATGCTGATACTTTAATGAAATAATTTTTTAACTTTTGTAATTTTTTGATGCTGCTGAATTACACAAATAGGATTGTGCCCAACCTTTTATTCCCAAAATTTTGTATAGGTATGTGTGTGTTTATGTATTTTATGTCTTGTACTTTTATGATTTTAATTAATCGAATAAAGTGGATTGATTGATTGAGTTACTTATCTACTGGCTATTAGTTGTTTCTCTAACACTGGGCAAACCGGACAAACAAGGCAAAAACATTCCACACACTGTTTCTTTCTTGTCCACTCCGTTCTTATGAAGTTGTAATCAGTCACTTGGGCTTATGATAATAGAGGTAATTTAGGGCCTTGCCTTTCACCGCCATGATGTACATTAAATAACATTTAATTTGAGGGTAAATGTGTTTTTGTCATCATCTTTTAAATGCAAAGTAAACCACCTTGGAGAAGTCTTGAGGTAGGCTTCCTACCACATGCAGCGAAGGGAAGGCAAGTGCATGTGAAATAAGCACTGGCAAATCCAATTAGTCTGTTTGGCTTTTTGAATATCTGCTGTACCACAAGTAATTACTAGATGTACCTGTCAAGTCAGGTCCTACTGCTTTAAGTCTTTACAAAGCTGCAGTACCTCAAGTTGTTACTAAATCTCTCTCTCAAGTCAGATGCTGCTGCTTCACATCTCTTTCACAAAGCTGAGATGGGGTGGCTTCAACATAAAAATTGAAGATAAACATTTTTGCTAATAAATTGTGATTGTTTCCTATAGGAAATCCGACTGCTAAAATGGGATTGATACATATTGAACTTCTTTTTGCAATAGCAAATTCTGATTCGGAGTTTTTGCGCCTGTGAAAAGGTTAGCATATCTGAGCCTATGTTCTTTGAACTCTGCTTCTGGGTATATGATTGGTCAAAGTAAATTAAATGTCATTATTTTTCAAAGGCTGGTATTTGAGTAATCAGTATTATTACTGACTACATGATGTAGATGTAATGTTGAGCATTGTAGTCCGTCTAATGTGTTGACCATTCCAGAGTTTTGGTATGAGTGGAAAAGGTAGTGCAGATTAATATAGTGTAACCAGGGTTGACATATCAATAATGCACATCTGGAATGGAGGATGGCAAGTGTGATGTGTGTGTGTGTCCATTTATGTGTAGCCCTCATGTTTGTTCAATTGTTCATAGACTATTTGATTGTCTGCCTAGCGGCCTCGGTGTATTTCTATAGAAAATGCAATAAAACATCTTCATTTCTTACTTATCATCCTTTCCCTCTACATGTAGGATGTTGCATGAAGAATTGATAATGTAGGCCCATCTTTACTGTTACAATCTTTATATGTGATGTATTGGTCTGTTTCACATTTAGGTGTCTTATGTTATGTACTGTTTCCAGGGTTGCAAATACTACAGTCTCCAAATGTGTACTGGACGGTGAATTTCATAATTCCCATGATGGTGTTTATTGTTGCTTGTGAGGTTGGATGTTTCATGGTACTCCTCTATGAGAACCCTTAAATAGACTTTTGGAAGTAACCTGTGGCCATTTATTTATATTTCACCTAGGAAAAAATGATTTTTCTCAATTTTCTACATATTCACCGAAAATCTAATTTTATTATTACAGGCAATATTTCAAAGTATTTCTGAATATGCCAGAAACTGTTTTCCAAACAATGGATTTAATCCAGGGACAGTAGATTATTTGTCAATGTTAATATTTATTAATGGTCTTAGAAAAATAGCTGTGCTATTAGATTAAAAACCACTTTATCCTAATATGTGTAACGGGACCCGTTTTAAAACCTCAAGTCTAACATATGTTTCTTCATTATGCAGGTTAACCACACAGGAGAAAAACACTGGCTCCATGTCAGTTCAGATGCCAGCAGACTTGCAATAATCTGGAAGTTTGGTGGGATTTATATGGACACAGATATCATCTCCATTAGACGTATTCCAATGGAGACTTTTCTGGCTGCACAGCATCAGAATTTTTCCAGTAATGGAATCTTCAGTTTTTCTCCCCAACATGACTTTGCATGGGATTGCATGAACAGTTTTGTCAAAAAATACAATGGAAACCTCTGGGGGAATCAAGGACCATTTTTATTTACTAGAATTTTGAAAAAGTGGTGCAGTTTCCCACTGTTCAAGCATAAAGAGGATGGGTTGTGTCAGAACATTTCAATCCTGAATCCTCAACGGTTTTACCCCATTGGGTACCCTTCCTGGAGAAAGTATTATCAAGTCTGGAAGACCAACCCAACCTTTAATGACTCATACGCCTTGCACCTATGGAATCACATGAACTCAGAGAGAAGATCAGTGGTTGCAGGGAGCAATACACTAGTTGAGCACCTTTACAAAACCTACTGCCCAAAGACCTATGAGGTTCTGATCCAAAACACATGGATGTAATTGAAGAAGATTCACAAAAGCATTGACTGGGTCACTTGGCTGTAGGTTTATCAAGCCAGGTTGATCAACGAAATGTTACTTTTTTAGTATAATTTTTCCTTTCCCTTTCTACACAAGAATGATCCATAGGAGAATCACGGAAGCAGCAAAGCATCTGGGATTAAATCAAATGAATTAATTATTATTTGTAGGTCATTTTCTATATTATATGAGTAGAGCCTGAGTGTTACAAGTCATTTTGCCCATCACAGTTCACACAAAGTGGAAATGAAGACTGACCACATACGCCTAAGGTGGTATTCACTCTGTCCGGGTGAGGGTCAGATGATTTGCTCAAACAGCTGTTAAAAACACATGGATCACTTTGATTAAAGCTATGTGAACCAAGCTTTCTAAAGGACACTCAGAGCAGACAACAGTATGGTGATTGTCTATAAATGCAAAATTGGGAAAACAAACATTTATTCCCTATCCTACAAGAATGGCAGGTCTTAGGTTAGGTGCCATACAGATGCCCAACTTTGAAAAGACTGAAGGTATTACTCACACTAAGACACATTTCCGCTGGAGATGAAGAGTTGCAATTTCAGTGAAGGTCCTGGTATACTTGGCTTCTAGTACCAATGATTAACAACTGATGGGAACCATACTGTATATATGCAAACTTTGGGAGAGCACAAAACAATTTTATAAATCTATTTTTTATGATAATGGCTATTTTGACTGTTTTTGGTTTTATCCATCACCTACTATGTGATTAATATTAAAGTTGCTTTTAATTTGGTTTGGTGTAATTAAATATACATTTTTGCTATACATGTGTGATCCCATGTCATGTAACTGGTGCAGTTACTCGAGATGAGGAATTATGTTCCAAGTGGATTCAAAGCTGGGTTTGTGTTGGCTAGAATATTTACTCTTGGCATATCTCAACACCTAAAATATACCCAGTGAGCTCAACAAAGAGTGTGGTGAGCAGGTATTGACTCATCAGCAGTGCTTTAAATGGGCCGGTACTCACCGGTACTGAGTACCGGCACTTCCGCTTTTTTTTGCCGTCAGTACCGGCACTTCTCTGTAGCCAGGGAGAGTACCGGTACCCTGATCCACGGCAGGCGCAGGTTAGGTTTCTCCTCCAGTGCAGGACAGATGCCGCTCTGCTTCCAAGGATCTTGTAATGAACCCAGCTGTGAAGTAGCCTTTTGCAGAGTTGCAGCGCAAATTTGAATGTCCCCAAACTGCAGGGGTTTGAAAGGGCTTGTGTCATGCTGTGATTAACAAGACAGGATCTCTAGACAGACCCTGCACTGTCAATCAGGTGCGCAGCGACCATTCCGGTGAAAGTGCCATCATGGCTTTCATTATGTGTAATGAGTTAATTTGTTTTATTGACATAAACGCATTTCTCGTGTGCTTTAATATGTGCTGCAACTAGTACAGAGGTCATTATGTGTGATCATATCTTGCTCTTAGCCCCGCCCCTAGCCCGCCCACTTGCCACACCTCTATTTTATTGAGTACCTGCACTTATTTTTTCCCATTTAAAGCACTGCTCATCAGTGTCAACCAAACAGGATGACATGGGACCCGAAAGGAGGATTGATGTTGCTTAAGACCCGCTCCTCTCGACTTAAAAAACCCTAGTGCTCTTTTTCAGCCACCACTTTTCTTTTTACGACCCAACGGAGCTACATACTTCCCACAGGTTAGGCACAAATGCTGCCATGCATGCTGATCTATTTGTTTCCACTCAACAGCATACAACTGCGCCTTGGTCTCATTTGCTGTCTGCACAAGAGGTGGATGGAAACTATAAAGCCAACCCCAAACTCTAACACAATAATGTTGCAGCACTTTCCAAAATTCCAGACAGGCATCACTGAGGTGGAGAAGTGAGAACATTAGAACAACCCAAACTCGAAGCTAATAACCCCAGGGTGTGCTTTTGCCTAACTGAGGAGGGCTTTTTAAGTATATATGCAGATCTACTGCTTGGAATCTTGATCTTACCCATTATTCTGCTATTCGGGCTTATGCACCCTGAGATTCTATTCTGTCTGCGCTGCTGGAGAAGAGTCCTGCCTTTCAATGGCGCCGGGAGGGCTTGCTCCGCCTCGCGCACTGGAAGAAAACAAGGAACACTGGGGGACCGAGTCCCACCCCAGTCAGGCAGCAGGTGAGTCGGGGCCTCAGGATTGCCCTTTGTAGCATCCCGCGTTGCAGGAGAAGAGTGCTGCCTTTCAATGGCGCCGGGAAGGCTGGCTCCGCCTCCCGCACTGGAAGAAAACAAAGAACACTGGGGGACCGAGTCCCACCCCAGTCAGGCAGCAGGTGAGTCAGGGCCTCAGGATTGCCCTTTGTAGCATCCCGCGCTGCAGGAGAAGAGTGCTGCCTTTCAATGGCGCCGGGAAGGCTGGCTCCGCCTCCCGCACTGGAAGAAAACAAAGAACACTGGGGGACCGAGTCCCACCCCAGTCAGGCAGCAGGTGAGTCAGGGCCTCAGGATTGCCCTTCGTAGCGTAGCGATTGATTGAATAAATAATGTACAGCTGTGCGGTCTTGAAGTTAGCATTAGTTCGGTCTGCATGGTACATGAGGCTCTTTCCCATCTCTACACGCTACATGCCATGGCCAAAATTTAATCAGGCAACCTAAATCTCACAGTTCTCTACAATAAGCGGTGACTATACTTAATATTGAGCATTCCTCAAAAAGGCACCTGCAGGGGAAAGAG
This sequence comes from Calotriton arnoldi, assembly GCA_963921515.1. NCBI lineage: Eukaryota > Metazoa > Chordata > Amphibia > Caudata > Salamandridae > Calotriton > Calotriton arnoldi. Next base: position 493,244 of record CAWUFW010006221.1, on the reverse strand, counting down.
CATCATTAAACTTGCAATGCATTTATAAAGAAATAATCCAAGTGACCGACGCCTAGATACAAGTCATCTCATCCACAAGGGATAAAGATGGCAACCAACTAATACAGTTCGCATGAGAGAATACAATGATTACAATACAGTTATATATGTGGCTCTCACTATTTTTAAATGAAGCCACTTACTGTTGATTGAATAATACAATGCACACAGATTGCCATTGTTACAGCATAATATGTAAATATGATGCATAAGTGCATGAAACGCTAAATTATGCTGCACCAGACTACTGCATAATAAATTCTGCTGTACCAAGGAGAATCTGCCCCACAAAGTAACGTGGAGAAAATGTTCGAACATTGAGCTTTACAGTTCCTGCTTTTACCTTTTCATGAATGGACTATCTCAAGTCAGCCTGACTCTCCCACAAATGGGATAGCACATGCCCCGCTTTTTCCTGTTCTTCTCATACACACCAGAGTTGACGCTGGATTACACATATCTGCCACCAGCTAATATTTTAATAGAAATGCATTTCCATAACTTGATTCACATATAAATGGACTCTTATACAACTATGTACAGGAGCATAAAGCAGGCCCCTGCAGCCCCACGGTGCAGTGTAGGCTCCAACCCTCCAGGGGCACCCCCCCCAGTTCTTCAGGGGGGCCATTCAGCCCAAGGCCAAGCATTATCTGCATCTGTATTTAGGGTGGCCAGTGTGATGCCCTTTTTTCTATCAATCACCGCCAAGTAAAACCTGATGGTGATGGATAGAAAAAACAAATAATGACCCCAACACTCAGTGACAAATCTCCCTGGGTTTGAGGGTCATTAGTTATTTGCTTTTCAAAACAATCTCTAACTTTGGGAGTTTGTTTTTGAGGAACAAAACTTTTGTAAAGTTTGGTAGACTACCGTCAAAATCGATGGCGGCTGTCCACCAGACTATTTGTACCTTCACAGGTACTGCCATGGCAGCTGCTCCTATCAATGTACAGAGATCACTGCTGGGCCAGCAGTGATCTCTAAATTTGGTGGACTGTAGACCCTCAGGGTTGCTGACATAATGTCTTTTTCTACCCAAACAGACTGTACTCCATCCTCCAAACTGTAGATCAGCCTCAAAGGGGCATATGTATGACAAATCCGTTTTGCAAGTCCTTAATAGCGATTTTTAGCGAATCGCTATTAAGGACTCGCAAAAGGCAATGTATGTAGGATTCGCAATATTAATTGCGATTCCTACGTATTCCTTAATTGCGATACGCAAATTGCGATTCACAATTAAGGAATACCTTCCCATTCATTCCTATGGGCCTAGAGGCCCATAGGAGTGAATGCGAAGACATTCGCAATTTGTGAGTACCCATTAGGTACTCGCAAATTGCGAATGCAATTTCAAGGGTGTCAAAAGGACACCCTGTTGCACCCCTGAAATGAGCATGTGTGCACATGTGGCGCACATACATGCCCTAAGGGCATGTAAGTGTGCCACATGGCACTTTGAAAAATTCCCAAAAGTGCATTTTTCAAAGAAATCGCACATTACCACCAACTTGAAGGTGGTGGTAATTTGCGATTTCCAAAGGCAAAATCGCACAACTTGGGTGCTTCAGGAATTGCATTTAAGGAATCGCAATTTGCGATTCCTTAAATGCATTCGCAGAATAGGGAATAGCAATTTTGCGATTCTCTATTGTGCAATGGCCTTTTGGGATGATGCATCCCAAAAGGCTTTTTCCCGTTCGCAAACGGGACGATTCTGAGAATCGCCCCGTTTGCGAATGGGAAATAGGCTTCATACATATGCCCCTTAGTCTCTGAAATGGAAGTCAAAATTCTTCTGCAGGTCTAAGGCTAACTTGGGAGAAGGACCTCCGAAACTGGACACATCGGGGCCGATTCCGATCTCGGCCGGAAGCGCACCGAATACGATTCGTCTGGAAAAAATACGAGCCCAACGCGTTTTTCCCGACCGATTCGAACTGTCGTCCGAGCGAGCAAGTACGATGCGCATTACTGCTAAAATTCCGAGCGAGCTGTACGTACCCATTCAAGCTCCAGTTCCCCGAGCGAGCCGGATCCGTAAACGCTGATTCGAGTCGCACGGAAGTAAATACAGCACCTTCCGGCCGGACTAATACGATGTGCACTCCGTACGCGCCGAACTGGTCGCTACGTCCGGCACGTCAGAGCATCCGGGAGAGCTGCACATAAGCTCCGATTCGCGCCACAAGACGATCCACTGCTACGAGATGAACAAGCCAGCTACGAGTACGAGTCGAAGCCACGAGAAACCCAAACGAGACGAACAAACCATGAATCCCATCGCGCAGGTCCTACCAATACTGTACATCTATTACCGGAACCGGTACGGACGCGTACGGCGCAGACGGTAAGTCAGACACCCACTACACATACAAACGACACGTACCCGACATATGTCACACACACATAGGGATGCAGAAATTACGTACACTAGCAACAGCAGAACCATAGGGGCGGGATGGCTATCACCAATGCCATACACACCCATAGGGGCCTGATGGCTACCACTACCACCACCCCTACTCATGGGGGGCTGGATGCCTGTCACTATCACCACCCCTACTCATGGGGGCCTGGATGCCTACCACTACCACCACCCCTACTCATGGGGGCCTGGATGCCTACCACTACCACCACCCCTACTCATGGGGGGCTGGATGCCTGTCACTACTACCATCCCCACTCATAGGGGGATGGATGCCTACCACTACCACCACCCCTACTCATGGGGGCTGGATGCCTGTCACTATCACCACCCCTACTCATGGGGGCCTGGATGCCTACCACTACCACCACCCCTACTCATGGGGGCTGGATGCCTGTCACCATCACCACCCCTACTCATGGGGGCCTGGATGCCTACCACTACCACCACCCCTACTCATGGGGGCCTGGATGCCTACCACTACCACCACCCCTACTCATGGGGGGCTGGATGCCTGTCACTACTACCATCCCCACTCATAGGGGGATGGATGCCTACCACTACCACCACCCCTACTCATGGGGGGCTGGATGCATGTCACTACTACCATCCCCACTCATAGGGGGATGGATGCCTACCACTACCACCACCCCTACTCATGGGGGCCTGGATGCCTGTCACTACCACCACCCCTACTCATGGGGGCCTGGATGCCTACCACTACCACCACCCCTACTCATGGGGGGCTGGATGCCTGTCACTACTACCATCCCCACTCATAGGGGGATGGATGCCTACCACTACCACCACCCCTACTCATGGGGGGCAGGATGCCTGTCACTACTACCATCCCCACTCGTAGGGGTATGGATGCCTACCACTACCACCACCCCTACTCATGGGGGGCTGGATGCCTGTCACTACTACCATCCCCACTCATAGGGGGATGGATGCCTACCACTACCACCACCCCTACTCATGGGGGCCTGGATGCCTGTCACTACCACCACCCCTACTCATGGGGGCCTGGATGCCTACCACTACCACCACCCCTACTCATGGGGGCTGGATGCCTGTCACCTTCACCACCCCTACTCATGGGGGCCTGTATGCCTACCACTACCACCACCCCTACTCATGGGGGCCTGGATGCCTACCACTACCACCACCCCTACTCATGGGGGGCTGGATGCCTGTCACTACTCCCATCCCCACCCATAGGGGGATGGATGCCTACCACTACCACCACCCCTACTCATGGGGTGCTGGATGCCTGTCACTACTACCACCCCCACTCATAGGGGGATGGATGCCTACCACTACCACCACCCCTACTCATTGGGGCCTGGATGCCTGTCACTACCACCACCCCTACTCATGGGGGCCTGGATGCCTACCACTACCACCACCCCTACTCATGGGGGCTGGATGTGTGTCACCATCACCACCCCTACTCATGGGGGCCTGGATGCCTACCACTACCACCACCCCTACTCATGGGGGCCTGGATGCCTACCACTACCACCACCCCTACTCATGGGGGGCTGGATGCCTGTCACTACTACCATCCCCACTCAAAGGTGGATGGACGCCTACCACTACCACCAACCCTACTCATGGGGGGCTGGATGCCTGGCACTACTACCATCCCCACTCATAGGGGGATGGATGCCTACCACTACCACCACCCCTACTCATGGGGGCCTGGATGTCTGTCACTACCACCACCCCTACTCATGGAGGCCTGGATGCCTACCACTACCACCACCCCTACTCATGGGGGCTGGATGCCTGTCACCATCACCACCCCTACTCATGGGGGCCTGGATGCCTACCACTACCACCACCCCTACTCATGGGGGCCTGGATGCCTACCACTACCACCACCCCTACTCATGGGGGGCTGGATGCCTGTCACTATCACCACCCCTACTCATGGGGGCCTGGATGCCTACCACTACCACCACCCCTACTCATGGGGGGCTGGATGCCTGTCACCATCACCACCCCTACTCATGGGGGCCTGGATGCCTACCACTACCACCACCCCTACTCATGGGGGCCTGGATGCCTACCACTACCACCACCCCTACTCATGGGGGGCTGGATGCCTGTCACTACTACCATCCCCACATAGGGGGATGGATGCCTACCACTACCACCACCCCTACTCATGGGGAGCAGGATTCCTGTCACTACTACCATCCCCACTCATGGGATGGATGCCTACCACTACCACCACCCCTACTCATGGGGGGCTGGATGCCTGTCACTACTACCATCCCCACTCATAGGGGGATGGATGCCTACCACTACCACCACCCCTACTCATGGGGGGCTGGATGCCTGTCACTACTACCATCCCCACTCATAGGGGGGATGGATGCCTACCACTACCACCACCCCTACTCATGGGGGGCAGGATTCCTGTCACTACTACCATCCCCACTCATAGGGGGATGGATGCCTACAACTACCACCACCCCTACTCATGGGGGGCTGGATGCCTGTCACTACTACCATCCCCACTCATAGGGGGATGGATGCCTACCACTACCACCACCCCTACTCATGGGGGGCTGGATGCCTACCACTACCACCACCCCTACTCATGGGGGCTGGATGCCTGTCACCATCACCACCCCTACTCATGGGGGCCTGGATGCCTACCACTACCACCACCCCTACTCATGGGGGGCTGGATGCCTGTCACTACTACCATCCCCACTCATAGGGGGATGGATGCCTACCATTACCACCACCCCTACTCATGGGGGGCTGGATGCCTGTCACTACTACCATCCCCACTCATAGGGGGATGGATGCCTACCACTACCACCACCCCTACTCATGGGGGCTGGATGCCTGTCACCATCACCACCCCTACTCATGGGGGCCTGGATGCCTACCACTACCACCACCCCTACTCATGGGGGCCTGGATGCCTACCACTACCACCACCCCTACTCATGGGGGCTGGGTGCCTGTCACTACTACCATCCCCACTCATAGGGGGATGGATGCCTACCACTACCACCACCCCTACTCATGGGGGGCAGGATGCCTGTCACTATCACCACCCCTACTCATGGGGGCCTGGATGCCTACCACTACCACCACCCCTACTCATGGGGGCTGGATGCCTGTCACCATCACCACCCCTACTCATGGGGGCCTGGATGCCTACCACTACCACCACCCCTACTCATGGGGGCCTGGATGCCTACCACTACCACCACCCCTACTCATGGGGGCTGGATGCCTGTCACTACTACCATCCCCACTCATAGGGGGATGGATGCCTACCACTACCACCACCCCTACTCATGGGGAGCAGGATGCCTGTCACTACTACCATCCCCACTCGTAGGGGGATGGATGCCTACCACTACCACCACCCCTACTCATGGGGGGCTGGATGCATGTCACTACTACCATCCCCACTCATAGGGGGATGGATGCCTACCACTACCACCACCCCTACTCATGGGGGCCTGGATGCCTGTCACTACCACCACCCCTACTCATGGGGGCCTGGATGCCTACCACTACCACCACCCCTACTCATGGGGGCTGGATGCCTGTCACTACTACCATCCCCACTCATAGGGGGATGGATGCCTACCACTACCACCACCCCTACTCATGGGGGGCAGGATGCCTGTCACTACTACCATCCCCACTCGTAGGGGTATGGATGCCTACCACTACCACCACCCCTACTCATGGGGGGCTGGATGCCTGTCACTACTACCATCCCCACTCATAGGGGGATGGATGCCTACCACTACCACCACCCCTACTCATGGGGGCCTGGATGCCTGTCACTACCACCACCCCTACTCATGGGGGCCTGGATGCCTACCACTACCACCACCCCTACTCATGGGGGCTGGATGCCTGTCACCTTCACCACCCCTACTCATGGGGGCCTGGATGCCTACCACTACCACCACCCCTACTCATGGGGGCCTGGATGCCTACCACTACCACCACCCCTACTCATGGGGGGCTGGATGCCTGTCACTACTCCCATCCCCACTCATAGGGGGATGGATGCCTACCACTACCACCACCCCTACTCATGGGGTGCTGGATGCCTGTCACTACTACCACCCCCACTCATAGGGGGATGGATGCCTACCACTACCACCACCCCTACTCATTGGGGCCTGGATGCCTGTCACTACCACCACCCCTACTCATGGGGGCCTGGATGCCTACCACTACCACCACCCCTACTCATGGGGGCTGGATGTGTGTCACCATCACCACCCCTACTCATGGGGGCCTGGATGCCTACCACTACCAGCACCCCTACTCATGGGGGCCTGGATGCCTACCACTACCACCACCCCTACTCATGGGGGCTGGATGCCTGTCACTACTACCATCCCCACTCAAAGGTGGATGGACGCCTACCACTACCACCACCCCTACTCATGGGGGGCTGGATGCCTGTCACTACTACCATCCCCACTCATAGGGGGATGGATGCCTACCACTACCACCACCCCTACTCATGGGGGCCTGGATGTCTGTCACTACCACCACCCCTACTCATGGAGGCCTGGATGCCTACCACTACCACCACCCCTACTCATGGGAGCTGGATGCCTGTCACCATCACCACCCCTACTCATGGGGGCCTGGATGCCTACCACTACCACCACCCCTACTCATGGGGGCCTGGATGCCTACCACTACCACCACCCCTACTCATGGGGGCTGGATGCCTACCACTACCACCACCCCTACTCATGGGGGCTGGATGCCTACCACTACTACCATCCCCACTCATAGGACGGGTAATGCATGACACAACCAGCATACTCCAACATAAGGAATGTCAGCAAAAGACATCCCCCCAACATCATGACAAGAGTGTGTAGTCTGTGTCAAATGCCTACAACACTGAACATGACATTGAACATACAATGTGACCCCCTATCACATGTGTCACACATGGGGACTGACATTGTCTCCATTTATCAATTACACAATGCCAGAAGTGACCATCATAATGCAGACCCACATATCTGCACTAATGGACACACAAATGTAGATATCCTGTGGAGACTGTAGATGTGAGGTGAACAAATACCATACCATGGCAGCAATGGGACATACAAACCATGATTATTGTGCTGACTGATGACCTAGGAGTCCCAGGGACAGCATGGGAAATCCTCCAAACAACATACAGGCAATGGCACACTAAAGATATGCCAATGCAGTGGTGCAGATGCACAAACACAAACAGGCAGCCTCACACTGCATATCAAACACAACAGGTGATGGGGGTGTGCCAGTGTCCCCAGGCAACCACACAACACATGAGGAGGCCTGAATTCCAATTACACAGATGTGTAGACAGTGCCATACAAAAGTAACTCATGGATCGGATTCCCCTATGTGGGCAATCAGGCATTGTAAGATGAGAGGGAGCCCAAATTACACATGTCACACAAGCTTGTAGGAACAGCAACTAACACAGCAAGAGACAGACCCACCACAGCACTACCCCCAGGGACCCCACATTGTGGTGACACTAGCCTGCATGGTAATCCCACTGTGATGACAAAGGTAGATGTCATTCACACTGTGAACCACAGCCATGTGTCCTGAGCAACAAACTACCATCACACCTACACAAGCACAAATCAATCAGCACGGCCTGTCAGCCAAGGCCAATATGGAGGTAGGGGTCTAGCCGTGCAACAACTCACATTTGCACAAACTCAACACCACACACCTTGATATCCACCAATGTGGAGCAGTGAAGCTCACATGGACTGGTGACATTGCACATGCACCCATGACAATCCCAGGGGTGGTGGTGGGAACTAACGTGCAGAAACCCATCACACATGGCCAGTCAACAAGACTCGTGAATGTCTGACACACTGCACAGTACGCGGTACATGGGCATGACGTGAAATCCACCCCAATCAATGGGATCCCGGCCACAGTCACACACCAATGAAGAAGCCAAGGTGACCCACAAAGAACACACGTAGACAACTTCCAACATTGCAGCTCTGACCCTGAGGAGTGGCAGCAGTCACACACACAACGTGTCACAATCACTGAAAGCTACCACAAACTGTAAATTACATGACTTGTGTAACCAACAAGTGCCAAGGTGAATCCTGACTGTGTCCCATCTGCGTTTGCCCACATCCCCAGCCCTGACAACAAAGACAACTAGGGATGACAACCTGATGAACATTAGTTTGCCATGCACCCACATCCCGGAGAAACCAGGTCCAAGATGCTGGATGAACACAGGACAACTCAGCAAGCATCACAAACAGGAACATCCGTAGGGACACAGCTTGTGTAGGAAAAGGGAAGGGAACACACACAGACATGCTTACACAACACACAACACGGGCCCAGCCAATGTCACAGGATTACACACTGCCATGAGGGCACTCCACTCCTGTGGAAGGTCCGCTGTGCCAAACCTTGTCTGTGCACGACTCAAACATGTCAGCAGAACACTCGGTCAGTGAGTCAACAATTGCAACACACTGAAGGCTCTGCTCACATCAGCCTGGGTACGGGAGTGTCACTTCAGTCATCTGCATATACCCAAAACACGTGCCAAGCAAGTTGCACTGTATACACAGATGAGTCCTTCAACATTGATGTGCTAAACTGCATGTCCAGTGGAGATGGGCACACAGTCAGGGAAATAGAAACATTGAACAGTGGTAAGACCACCAGATGTGCATGAGTGTAAGCCACAGATGTTAATTTACAAATGCAAAACGTACATCCCTGTGTCAAATGCTGAACATTACACCCTCAGACTGCAGCAAAGGATGCTTTGGATCCAAACTAGATTAGGACACATATCCCATGGACCACATGGAGTCCATCACAGCAACACTTCATTTTCCTGATCTGAACACTATTACAACAGCAAATGCATGATGATACTCATCTACATCATGTACATCAAAAGAAAAACCACTAGTAAACAAAAAGAGGCTTTATTCAGCAAATGTGAAAGAAAAATTTGAAGTCCAAAAGAAACTAAGGCCAATGGCCAGTCCACATACACAGTCCGAGCAGGGTGACATGTGACAACTTGTCACCCATTGCTTGCCTGCACTGGTAAGGACAGGGGACATCCCCCTCGGAGGGGCATACTAGGGGCAGGCCAGGCACCGCAGGGACAGGATCAGGGGATGCCAGAAGGAGGCAGTGAAGGGGTGGTGGGTGCAGGAGTGTCACCGGCAACTGCAGTGGAGGTGTCTGACTCAGTGGGGGCCGGCACCACTGTAGGGCACAAGCCAGATAGTGTGGGTGCTGCAACCACTGCAGTGGGCCAGTCAGATGGAGTGGACTGGGTCCCCACTGCAGTGCCCAAGTCAGACGGGGTGGTTGTGGACTCCACTGCAGTGCATAACTCCAAGGGAGTGGGAGGGGGCAGATGAGGTGGGCAGGACAGAGGGGGGACCCGGTCTCCACACCAGTGGCACAAACAGGCCGAGCGTCTGGGTTGGGGGTGGAAGAGCAAGTGGTAGGGGGAGGGCCTAAGCAGTTTGGGGATGCGGTATTGGTGTGTGGGGGAACCTGGGGCAGGGTGTGGCGAGGGAACCTGTGGAGTGGTGGCCTGGGGGATGGAGGAGAGAGACTGTGTGGTGGAGCTGCGTGGTGGTGGTGGTGGGGTCTTGCCCTTCCTGGTCCGGGGGACTTCCTAATGGGGTCCTCAGTCTGCCTGTGCCTGGGGGAGGGTGTCCGGGTGTGAGGGGCACTCCCTCTGTGTGTGGTGGTGGCCTCTTCCGCCTGTACGTTGTGTCAGATGGATCTGTGGGGAAGAGGCCAAGCTCACAGAGGAAGAGCTTCTGGGAGGGGGGGGTTGCAGGTGAGGCAAGGGAAGGGGTTTTGTAGGGAGAGGTATCTGAGGACTGCGGAGTGCTCGTGGATGCGTGTGTGTGTGTCTGGGCCCCATCCCCTGTGAGTGATGTATCAGTCCCCTGACTGTGCGTGCGTGTGCGTCTGGATTTTGGCTTGTGTGTCTGTGTGCTGCTTGTGTCTGTACTGGTGCGTGCCTGTGCCGGTGTGTGTGTGCTTGGGACAGGTAGGGTGCTGGGGATTGTGGATGGGGCAGAGGTAGGAGGGGTGAGGGACTGTTGCAGGAGGGACACTGCTGCCGTCAGTGAGGAGGCCATGAACTGATTGGTCCGCTGTAGGGCCGACATGCCAGATGACATGCCCTCCATGAATGACACCAGTTGTGTCAACAGACCCGTGTGTGCATGGAGGACACTCAGCATTGATGTCTGCCCTACATGGATCTGTTTCAGCAAGTCCACAGACTCTACACTCAGGGCAGCAGGGGGGACAGAGGCAGAGGGTGCGGTGCCTGGCATGAAGGAGACACGCTCCCCTACACGGGAGCCTCCACGGACATGTGGGATGGGAGCAGATGGGAGGGTGGAGATGGTGGTGGTGGCGGGGACAGACTTGCTCGATTTTGTCTGTGGTCTGCTGACACCCGCCTCCACAAGGGAGTCCTCACTGGAAGTGCTGTGTTCCTCAGCCGAGGTGGTCGTAGCTGAGGTCTCCTCAGTGTGGCTCCCTCACCCTCCGTGCCACTGAGTCCCTCGGTCTCCTCTGCAGTGGACCCAGTCTGGCTCTGCCGCTCCTCTTGGTCCGTGGAGCTGTCTCCTCCTGTGGCCGTGGATGTATCTGCAAACAATCAGGATAAACAGAGCAACATTAGTCACCTGTACTGACCACACACACCACCGTAAGTACAGCACATCACAGAGCAAGCCCTGCCATCATTTGCTAGACATTGCAATAAGTGCTGACACTGATTTGAAGAAGCCCATTGTCTGCCTAACAGTCATTCATGCCACTCATATCCTACCTGTCCATGCACCCATCTGTCTGGTGCCTGTTGGATGCCACTAATCATATGTGCACACATGCACCACATACACAGTTGTTGGACATCCAAGAGAACATATGGAAATGTGTCACTCCAAACACATGCCATCTCCTGCCAATGACTCAGTACATGTGTCAGGAAAAGTGATGGGCAGAGTCTCTGTCGATATGCGGGTTTTGCTTCCATCACCAGACACAATGATGTCCTCATGTCCTCATAGACAATGCGACAATGGTGTGCATGCAGGACATATCACACTACTGCTGGATCACCCTTTGCAAGTTGAATGTCATGGCACAGGCCTGTCTGGCAAGTCAGTCATAACTGTCTCCTGTCACAGGGGCAGTGCATACACACAACACCAGTCTGCACTGTGTCACGATCATGGAAGTTTTGGGAATGCAAGCCCTGTAGCTGACAGGTGCACATGTGCACCCCTGGCCACCCACATCATGAGGACTAAGATGATCCCACGTCATTCAAATGAGACATTTGAGTGACTGCAAACACAAATCCATACACATGAGCACTTCACTGTCTGATGAGAATGAACCAAAGCTGCCTGCACCTCAATGTTTCATACACCATTGTGCACAGTCAAGGGATCAGAGACCTATGCATTAACCAATGTGCAGATCCTATAGTCACAACTCAGATGGCTGGCCACCCCAAACTGTTAAACACTCCAGGAGTCCAAAAGCAAGGCCACACCACGGTGACACAGAGGCAGACACCTGAGTGCACTCTTCACAATGCCCAAGATGTATGCTGACACACGGGAGTGGGAGAACAGAGTGCCTTCAATGTCCGGAGTAGGCATTACAGTCCTGGTCCATGTTCAACATGGTATTACCCTGAACACTAGGCAGGTGGCTATGCATGTGTCACACACATGATGTACATACTTCTGAGGCTCCTACCTTGGTCTCAGCTGCAGCATGGGTGTGTGGCACATACCCCAGACATGTGGTGAGTCAGAGCAGCAATTGGAACACATATTAAAGCCATACCCAGAGTACATGTCAGATCACAGGCATTGTGTGAGCAATTGTACCACCCATGCAGCCCACAACAACGTTCCTGTAACTGATGCTGTCCCCAACTTGAACCACAGGTAACTGCAAGTACACAGTACCCAAGTGACCTAAGTCACAGACTGTAAGGGCCACACCTGTGTATCAGATGAGGAGGGGGCATGACACAAGTGAGGGACATGAGTCCAGGACGACAAGACAGTCATACTGTGGAAGTGTAACCAGGCTAAAGGAGTGCATAGAGCATGTTAGTCATAGTACCCAGAAAAGGCTAGCACTTACCCCCTCCTTGCTGCTGTCTGGCCTTCAGCTGCCCATCCAGGTCAGGGAAGACCACTGCCAGAATCTGGAGCATGTGGGGGGTCAGGGTCCGGTGTCCGCCCCTCCTGCGAGGAGGCGACAGCTTCAGCTGGACCCTTGCGATCCTCCGGGTCCAGCCACGAAGGTCCTGCCACCTCTTCTGGCAGTTGCGGATCCTTCGCCTGTGGACCCCCACAGATCGTACTGCCCGGGCGATGGTCAGCCAGATCTCCTGCTTCTGGTGGGCATCAACCTGTGAGGATGACAAAGTGAAAAGGCCATTACTACACAGTTGGATATACATGTCTCAATCACAGGGGCATATGATGTACACAGGTAGTGCAACTATGGCTATGAACAGTTGTCCAGCAGTTACTAAATGGTATCATTGCCTGGGAAGTAAAACCTTGTTGGAATGCACTGTTACTGCACTATACCTGTTCAGTGCATGTAACTACACACTTTGGGGGGTGACAACCACTCAGTGAGCATGCTAGCCACTGGTGTACACACTGTAAGTCTTGCTAGTCAGACAACATGCACAATTAGTAAGGCAGTGGACAGCACACTCACCTGCTCCCCTGGTTTCCCATACAGCTTGCTGTACTATAGAAGGAGGCTGTCCAGCAGGGGCTGGTTCTCCTCAGTGCTGAAGGCTGGGGCTCTATCCACAGTACGTGCCATTGCAGTAGCCAGAGGATGCAGAGACAGCAGCAGTGGTGGTGGCAGATGTCGTCCTGGAGCATGTAGTGCAGGCAAGTGAGCTCTCAGGGGAACAGCCAGCATTATATGTGTGCTGCAGAGGCAGATACTGTCCCATGTGTCCAAAGTGATAGGTCCAAGTCGTTTGCATCTTCTGAATCTGGCCAATCCATGGAATTGCACCACTTATACACGCCTACAGCATCCTTCAAAATTTCAACTTGATGAACCCCATGAATTTGCAACATTGTTGTGGGTGGCCAACTGAATTCACTGCATCCGACTCGTACAAGCTTCGAATACGCGTCCGTTACCATGTCAGTCCATAGCCAAATCGTGCGCACGGATCGTTCCATTGCTGTACGACGCGTATTTCGTCACACAACATGCATCCGTCAACATCATATGCAATGGCCAATGCGTGCGCACGGATCGGTCCATTGCTGGACGACGCGTATTTCGTCACACAACACGCATCCATCAACATCATATGCAATGGCCAATGCGTGCGCACGGATCGGTCCATTGCTGGACGACGCGTATTTCGTCACACAACACGCATCCGTCAACATCATATGCCATGGCCAATGCATGCACACGGATCGGTCCATTGCTGTACGACGCGTCCCTGTACAAGTCACTCGCATATGTCACCATGGTTGTCACAGGTGAACGTATGCCAGCCACAATTACTTGCCAGGGACTCAGGGGCACACCTACAACACCACAGCCTGTCCACACTGTATCCTAAGGCATGTAAGGCTGCATTACCTGTGTGTGTATGGGGGTCAACATGTGGTTTGTTGGGTGGCACTTGGGGGCAGCCACTCCCAGGCTGTGCACGTGTTCATGGGGACAGAATCCTTTGTGTGTTGTGCACATGACCACTGTGATGTGCAACTGTACAGTTCAGAGCATGTGGCATGGTCACATTTCCAGGTTGTATATGTGTATGTTATGTCACATACACCCTGAGTCCCATGTGGGATGGTATGTACGTCACAGGGTGACCCATTGCCACAATTGTGATGGCCCTCCACAGCCTGTGTGCATGTTGTGTTTCAGATGTCTCTGATTCCATGTGCACAATGGGAGACAGTTCCCACATCCACGTTGTTTGTGCATCGACTTTGATGTGTGTGTGTGTGTCACAGACGTCCATGTCTGTCCTGCAGAGGCAACAGGGGCCACTACCTGTGGGAGTCATGGTTGTTTTGCTGGCGTGTACATGATACGCCATGTCATGCCAGTGTCCATGTGGCAATACAGGGTCCCTGGGAATCTACCTGTCAAAGAGCTGTGATGCCTGGGGCACATCGGTCCTCACTTGTCACTGTGGTGTGTGTTTGGAACGTGACAGCAGTACATGGGTACTGTGACACAGCCTAATGATTTCCCATAGCACAACCTGGAACTTGTTGTCAACACATGTTGAACTGAGATGTTAGATGATGGCCATGTAGGTGCCATATATGTTCATACAGAACGGCACACACATCAAGTACTTGTGTCTCGTAATGATGTATCATGTGATATTGAGTATGGTCAATGCCACATATGTGGGGTGACTGACAATCTTTCTTTGTTCACCTATGTACTGCAGGGCACCAGCTGTCCATAGACCATTCCCTGACCTTGCAACCATGGTGGAACGTGACTGCATCCGACGGTACTGCTTCAACAGGCCGCTGATTGAGGAATTGGCGGGGCGGTTGGCCCCACATTTGCTACCTGGCCGGCCATACCCTACAGCGCTGACCCCCAAGGTGAAGGTGATGGCAGCCCTACACTTCTTTGCCACCGGTACCTTTCAACACACTGTGGCATCTGCTGGTGGGATGTCACAGACCATGTTCAGCCGTGTGCTACGTGATGTTTTGGAGGCAATGTTAACATACTTGAACCAGTACATCTATTTCCCTAAACGTCAACAACTCACTGACGTCAAGAGTGACTTCTATGCCCTGGGGAGGATGCCACATGTCATCGGCTCCATTGATGGGACACATGTGGCTTTGGTACCACCACAGGCACATGAGCAGGCATACAGGAACAGGAAAAATTTCCATTCTATCAATGCTCTGGTGGTATGTCTTGCAGATATGAGCATCTCACATGTGTGTGCCCATTTCCCCGGTTCTGCACACGATGCCTATGTGATGAGGAGTAGTCGCATCCAGAGGATGATGTCACAGATGCAGAACCAGCGTGCCTGGCTTGTCGGTGTGTACTGACTTTGTACCATTGTGTGTGTTCTGCAATGTTGTATTCCACCCTCTTTTTCAACTCAGCTAATGTGCAATTGTCTGTATGTAGGTGACTCCGGATACCCTAACATGCCGTGGTTGCTGACACCCCTCAGGAACCCTGTGACACCAGTCCAGATGCGCTACAATGAGGCACATGGTCGGACCAGGAGAGTGATCGAGCGGACATTTGGTGTCCTGAAGAGCCGCTTTCGCTGCCTGGACAAGACAGGAGGGGCCCTCCCATATGCCCCTGCAAAGGTGTGCAAGATTTTCATCGTCTGCTGCATGCTACACAAAGTGGCAGTGCAGAAGGAGTTGCCTCTCATCCTGGATGACGATGACCAACAACCGCCACCTGTGGAGGATCCTGGCCTGGGCCACGATGCCAGTGATGATGATGATGATGATGAGGGTGATGTCCGCACACAGCTCATCACCAACTTCTTCAGCTGAATGTGAGTATCCAGAGATGTTATGTCAAGGATTTGAGTTTGCATGATATGTGTTGGTGGTGCTCTGTTGCTGTTTGAGTGTGGCCATGTGCTACTTGACTGGATGCGTGCAGCGATGTGTCCTTACAGGTAGTCTGTACTCCCCAACAGTGTTGACATGCTAACTTGGTTTTGTGTAGGTATCTTGTGACATGTATTGGGCATGAGTATTGCGGTTCTGTCCTGTTCTTCAGTGCTTTTAACTGCTTGTCATGTCTGTCCTTCACAGGGTACTTTCAGAGTTGTTTGGTCAACTGTGATCCCCCGACACCATGATTCAACTTCCAGGGTGGAAGCAGTCGTTTCCCTACAGGTGATGTGCCACACACCCCTGGACTTTATTTCTTCAACACTTGTTGACTGTGTGGCCACTGCCACGTGGGATTACCTTGCATCTGTAGTGGAAACAACATGTTGCAAATGTGTAATAAACCTGTGCTTCACTTTGGGATGTGCGTTGTCTGTGGTCACACATCTGACTGACATTTGCTTACTGCACCTGTGGGCTAGTTAACACAGACTCTGAATAGGTGTGGTGTCTGTGCATTCCACTGTATGTCCTGGCAACATCAGTGTAGGCGATGAGTCAGATGGCCCTGGTGTGTATGTGTTGTGTTGCCCTAGTGGTGTGTCTCCCTCATATGTGTCACGTCGCCATGACTCACATGACGGTGTTGGAATTGCTGTAGCAGTTAGCATGCACAGTGTCATTTAGCAGATCATCATCTCCATGACAAAATACCACGTTGGAATCACAACAGAGGCAAGTATGGTGTATTAGTGAGTTTATTTACATACATGTGGGAGGATAGTGCACAGGATGGTGGGTGATGTACATTGGGATTGGAATCCAAAGTTCCCAGATGAGTTGGAAGTGTTGGTAGCAGAAATGTCCTGAGTAAAGTCCACAGTCATCTGATACATTAGTCCAACTTAAACTCACCATGTCATGTGGGGGAGTTGGGTTGCATTCGACAGTGTGAACAGTTTGCACACAAAGGAGAATTTCCAGAACAGGTGTTGGGTTCCTGCGGGATGTACATGGCCATCTGCCTCTCAGTTGTCCTTCCTTGGACGACCCCTCTTCTTTCTGGGGGGACCCTCACGTGCAGGCTGCTGCGGTGCAGAGGACTCTCCACCAGAGTCATCCTCCCTCCCTGTGGCAGTTGCAGTTGTTGCGGCACCAGATGTTGTGGGCACACATGGAGGTGTGGACATGTTGGTGCTAATCTGGCGGAGGCATTTCAATATGTCCCTCTGCACCGCTGTCAGTTCTTCCAATGTATCCCACTTGGACTCCATGCCAGACATGTGTGTCTCCACACGGGACATGTGGGAGTCCAAGTGGGCATGATGGGCAGCCTGCTGCTGTTGAATGTCCTTGAGGATCCCCACTACCTGGCTGACCTCTCCGGTGCTATTCTGGTACGCATCTGCAATGCGTACCAGTTGTGGGTCATCATGCAGTCCAGACCCCTCTGCAAACAGCGACCTCTGCCTACCACCCCTCCCACCACCCCTGACCACATGTGCGGGACCTGTGGTGGCACGCACAGGTGACCCTAGGCCCCCTTGGGGGTTGGTACTGGGGTTGTTGTCCGTTGCTTCCCGGGGGGCCGGGGTCCCTGTGCTGTTGTCATTCAGTGTCCTTGGTCTGTCCGTGTCGGCGGGGGTGGTCTGTGTGTTGGCAGATGTTAGAGGAGTGGGTGTAGGGGGTGCAGATGGTGGTCCTGCATGATGACTCACACCGGAGGGGCCAGGTAGGTCTTCGCCATTCGAGGAGGGCAGAGGCTGTTCCACACCAGAGAGCTCAGGGGCCACCGGAGCCTGGGACAGGGACTCCTCATCATCTGCTGCTGTGTCCCCATCATCACCTGTGTTTGGAAGAGACACACAATGTATGTTATGTTTCTACAGGCATCAATGGTTCAAACACATGACAGTTGTGACTGTACATCTGGATGCGTGCCTGTACATTGCATTGTCCTAAGTTGTCACAGCCAGAGGTTGATATTGTTGTAGCACATTGTCCTGCCAACCTGAAGCATTTCAATGTGAATGTTGAGGTGTGTGCATGACCAGCTCATGTATTGATTGGCTGTACATGGCCATTGCTACTCAAGGGCCATCACGTGCCTGACACAGGTGTGTCATCCTTGTCCACATTTGTCCTTTAACAGGGACATACGTGCAATTCCACTTAGGATATCTTTCAAGATTGGGACATGTGTGGTGGCAGTTTCTGCCAGTCTTTGTGCGTCACATTGGTGTGTCTGGACAACATGGTCACAGTCCGGTATGCCTGGGATCTCTTGGGAGTATTAGTGTTGTTGTCTGGGTTCCTAGTTCACGTCTCATTTCATACAAGTGATGTTGTTAACGTAGCTAATGATGTTGTTGCTGAGTTTTGTACGTGCAAACGTGATTAATCTTGTCAATGTCCTCCATGGTGATAAGGATTGGGCACGGCAGCTCTCTGGCTTTTCCATTCTCATTACAGTGATGGCCAGTGGTGTGTGTTGCAGTTCTGCTGCTGTGAGTAGCATGTCTCCTCAAATGCAGTCCAGCTTGGTGCTTGTGTCTACAGTGTCTATGACAGTGAGTGGTGTGTTGTGTGAAGGATGCATATGTTGCCGAACGATGTGGGAGTGGAATGCAGATCACAACCGCAACTTGTGTGACTGACACCATGGTACAGTGTCCGGTATATTGGTGTGACCATTGCATTCACTGTCAGGTGTCCCCTGTCAATGATGTCTCTGTGACTTCCTGTGTGTTTTGTGCTATGTAGTATGTCTGATTCTCCACAGTTGTCATCTGCAAGTCACACCTTCACAGCCAGGCCAGGGGTCACCCATGGACACTGCATCCCCTGACAGTGTATGTAAACATAGAGTTGCAATGGCTGTGAGTGTGTACGTGTTTGGATTGGCCAGTGCATGGGTGTGAATTGCAGGCACATCATTTCTCATGCCCATGTGTCAGCCATCTTGCCAGGGATTTTACTTTCGGAGTGACTGGTCCCACGTGTGCAATGTGTTTCTGCAGAGTAGGTGTGTGTATGGCCAGCATTGGTGGTATTTGGTTGACATCCGGACCTCCTTCTCCCCCCAGCCCAGTTATCCCACCATGAAGCATGCCACCCTTGCAGTGGGTGCAGGTTAACTCTCACGATGTCAGTCAGTGGTGTCCTGCTGTTGGTTGGTGCACAGTTCCCAGCAGGGCCTTGTGCTCCCCACAACAGAGCACCATTGTCAGACATCTTGGAAGTGGCTTTTCACTCACTCTCTTGTGGAGCATGGTCCCAGGTGTGTTGTTTGGAGTTAGTGGAAGTGGTGTGTGTGTAAGGGCCTGCTGGTAGCTGTAGTCGGAGCTGGCACTCCTCCTCCCCCAGGCCAGACATCCCACCATGAAACGTGCTTCCATTGCAGGGAGTGCAAGTTGGTTGTTCAGGATGTCAGTCAGTGGTGTCCTGCTGTTGGTTGGTGCACAGTTCCCAGCAGGGCCTTGTACTCCCCACAAAAGAGCACCATTGTCAGACATCTTTGAAGTGGCTTTTCACTCCCTGTGAGGTGTGCATGCTTCAGTGTGAGCTTGCCGGGCCATGCGGGTGGGGGATGTTGAGCTGTGACTACCACTCCCATCATGCTATTGCCTACACCCCCCTTCCCAGCATGCCCATACTTCCTTCCTTTTGAGTCGACTTCACTGTGTGTGAGTGTGACAGCAATGGCAAGATGGCTGACAGTGTGGCCCTGGCGTTTGTTTGGCTACAAGTCCTAAAAGTGTCCCTGTGCTTCACACAGCATAACCCAGTGTGGTAGTTCTTTGTGGGATATTTAATTAGAGTGTGAGGCAATGCATTCTCCCAGGTGAGTTGTGTGGGGTTTGTGTTAAGGGGGTGTGTGAGAAAAGCTGCTGGTAACTATGGTCAGAGCTGTCAGTCCTCCTTCCCACCCAGCCAGATATCCCACCATGGAACGTGCTTCCATTGCAGGGAGTGCAAATTGGCTTTCAGGATGTCAGGCAGTGGTGTCCTGCTGTTGTTTTGAGCACAACACCCAGCAGGGGCTTGTTCTCCCCACAGCAGTACCCAGTGTCAGCCATCTTGTCAGTTCTTTTCCACTCCCTGTGATGTGAGCATGGTTCAAAGTGGTGTTGATGGGCCAATTGTGAGGGTGACCAATATCTGTGACTACAACTCCCATCATGCTATTGGCTACACCCCCCTTCCCAGCATGCCCATACTTCCTTCCTTTTGAGTCCACTTCACTGTGTGTGAGTGTGACAGCAATGGCAAGATGGCTGACAGTGTGGTCCTGTTGTTTGTTGGTGCACAGTTCCCAGCAGGGCCTTGTGCTCCCCACAACAGAGCACCATTGTCAGACATCTTGGAAGTGGCTTTTCACTCCCTGTGAGGTGTGCATGCTTCAGTGTGAGCTTGCCGGGCCATGCGGGTGGGGGATGTTGAGCTGTGACTACCACTCCCATCATGCTATTGCCTACACCCCCCTTCCCAGCATGCCCATACTTCCTTCCTTTTGACTCTGCTTCCCTGTGGGATAGTGTGCCTGTGCTGACAGGATGGCTGACAGTGTTGTCCTGGCGTTTGTTTGGCTACAAGTCCCAAAAGTGTCCCTGTGCTTCACACAGCATAACCCAGTGTGGTAGTTCTTTGTGGGATTTTTAATTATAGTGTGAGGCAATGCATTCTCCCAGGTGAGTTGTGTGGAGTTTGTGTTAAGGGGGTGTGTGAGAAAAGCTGCTGGTAACTATGGTCAGAGCTGTCAGTCCTCCTTCCCACCCAGCCAGATATCCCACCATGGAACGTGCTTCCATTGCAGGGAGTGCAAGTTGGCTTTCAGGATGTCAGGCAGTGGTGTCCTGCTGTTGTTTTGAGCACAACACCCAGCAGGGCCTTGTTCTCCCCACAGCAGTACCCAGTGTCAGCCATCTTGTCAGTTCTTTTCCACTCCCTGTGATGTGAGCATGGTTCAGAGTGGTGTTGATGGGCCAATTGTGAGGGTGACCAATATCTGTGACTACAACTCCCATCATGCTATTGGCTACACTCACTTCACCAGCATACACACAATTCCTTCCTTTCAGTCAGCTTCCCTGTGAGGTGGTGTTCTAGTGGTGGCAAAATGTCTGACAGTGTTTGTTGGTTAGATTTGTGCCACTGCCTTGCTCTATTTGTTGTTAGGTTTGTGCCTGTCATGACACAGTTACATATCACTATGAGATGGCAGGTATTGTGTTTGTCTGACTAGCATACACATCTTGGGATGATTATCTTTTGGTTACTGTGGCTTTGCTAACGGTGCATGGTTTCACTGTCCCCTTGACAGTGATGTGTGTGTATTGTCACACAATATTGGGTATATTGGTTGTGTACTCACCAGGCTCTGGGATGTCTGATAGTCCATCTACGCTCTCTGGTGGTAGGATGGCCCGCACCTTCTCCTCCCAGGACCTGAGGTATACTGGTTTGGCAGGAGGGCCACTGCCGGTGCGATGACTCAAGGCGTATTCCTTCTTGAGTAGGTCCTTGACCCTCCGGCGCACGTCATACCACCTGTTCTGGATGTCTTCCTTTGTGCGCAAACATTGTGATTGTGCGTTCACCCTGTCGATGATCCTCTCCCACATCTTGGTTTTCTGCGACATGGGGGTTTGTTGGACCAATGTACCAAACAACTGTGGCTCTACTCTTAGGATTTCATCTACCAGGACTTCCAATTCACTGTCTAGGAACTTTGGGTTCTTCTTTGGGGGCATGGTGATGGGTGGTGGTGGGGATTGATGTGTGTGTGAGTGTGCAAGTGAGGGTGTGTGAGTGTCAGTTTTGCTGGGTGTATGTGAGGGTGCTATTAGGGAAGTGCTAATGGTGTGTGGCTTGTGTGGGGGGTGGTGGGGATTGATGTGTGTGTGAGTGTGCAAGTGAGGGTGTGTGAGTGTCAGTTTTGCTGGGTGTATGTGAGGGTGCTATTAGGGAAGTGCTAATGGTGTGTGGCTTGTGTAATGGATGAGTTGTGAGTGTGTCTGTGGTTGCTGTCTGATGGTGTTCTGTGCTGGCAGGTCAGTTGAATTTGCAAATGATCATGGTAGGGATTTGTGGCCTTTATATGGGTGGAGTTGTGGGTGTGTCTTTGTTCCATGTTTTGTTTCCCAGTATTTATTGACTTTGTCATTGCTTGTTTGGCCCTTTTTTTTGTATTTTTTCCTTTGTATTTTTTGGGCATGTAGGAGATGTTCTTCTGACCGAGTCGGACGCTGCAGTTGTCTCGTGCGAGCTTCTCCGAGTCTTTCATGCTGTCTTTCTGCTGGGTTTCATGTGCGGCGTACGCGTCGGTCGCGGAGTATTGTGTTGCTTCGGCTCCCTGTTTTCTATGCGTGTCAGTCGAACGGCTCGTGCTCCGAGCGACTCGGTCTGGTTTTACACGCATTGCATCGTACTGCGCGGGTCGGAGTTCGCGGGTACGTATCTGTCGGGTTCATTCCTGGTGCGTGTCGGTCGGTTCGATTCGCGTAGATTTTC
This sequence comes from Calotriton arnoldi, assembly GCA_963921515.1. Lineage (NCBI taxonomy): Eukaryota > Metazoa > Chordata > Amphibia > Caudata > Salamandridae > Calotriton > Calotriton arnoldi. The sequence continues at coordinate 470,543 of CAWUFW010006221.1, read as the reverse complement.
CGGCCGGATGGCTGTTTTCCGTGCGGTTCGGTCGTTCGGCTTGTGTTCCGTACGAGTCGGTCGTAATTCACATGCATAGCATTGTACTACGCGGATCGGACAGCGCTGGTACGTGTCGGTCGGACTACATTCCCGTACCGAGTCGGTCGGTACGTTATCCGGCCTGAATCGGAATCGGCCCCATCATCTTTGAGCCCTCGCTGAAGCTATTGGTGTTGGTACCAAAAGCTCTTAGCAGGACTGAGCTGGATTTTATAGCCGGTGAATTCACTTTGCTGTTTGGATTAATTTGGCTCCTCGGCCTGTCAAGGTTTTATCTTCAGACTAAGGGCTAGATATACAAAACATTGGTTGCAAAATACTGGTCACAAGTTACAACTATTTTTTGCGCTACTAGTGAGGTGTTTTGCTAACCAATCCATATACTAACAGGTAGGTTCGCAAAATACTGACTCATAGTGGGTCGCAATTTCGACCTACCTCATTAATATTAATGAGGTTGGTTGCAAATTATTACTCACTATCATTCACTGCCATCACAGGGATGTGATTGATTTTAAATAAAGCAATCTTTTTTTTTAAAATGCAGCCGGTTTTCCTTAAGGGAAATAGGACTGCATTTAAAAATATTTTTTTTTGTTTGTTTGGGAGGGGGCAGTGGTCCCATGGACTACTGCCTCCTCTTACACAAACGATTTTTTTCCATTCACAATAGGGAATGTTTTGCAAATGGGTTACCTCCTCCTTTGAAGTGTCTGTAAAATATCAATGTTTAGCAACGAGATTTTGGTTGCAAAACAATCATATATAGCATACCAATTTGGTATTTCAAAGGGACGTCTACAACAATCCAAATACAAAATACCTTCCAAATATTAAATCTATACCCATTTCTAAACACATTTAGCAATTGCAAAACAGTTTTCCGAATCGCTAAATGAGTTCAGTACATAGGAAAAAGCATTTTAGCATTTGTAAACCCAATTCAGTTTGTGAATGCTAAAACTCTTTGTATATCTGGTTTTGTTCACTTTTTCTTTTATTCAAAATCCTCATGTGGAGCAAGGCTGGAAACTGTAGTCAGGCAGAGCTCCACAAGGCCAGATACCTTTTCCACAAAGTCCCACTGAATCTGTCTTTAGCAGAGCACAAAATCCCAAGCAGTATGACCCTGGTTTTCTTGCCTGCCTTAGATGCGCCCTCACTGGGCTAGCCTCAGTACGTTGTACTGATCCTCTAGTAGTTAAAACATTTCTAACTCTCACTTTTATTTAACTGTGGGCAAAGTTTTCTGCTCACATTTAGAGACCCCGGTCCTCAGGCAGATCTCTAGGCACTTGGGGGGTTATTTATGAGAGTCTTGCAGCACTTTTGCACCACATAAAGTGGTACATGAGTGACACAGGGCTCTGATTCAAATTTATAAAGCCGTAAAGCCACCTGCGTGACTTTGAATGGCCTCATAAATCTTGAGTAAGGCGATGCAGCGCAAATCACTGTGCTGCCTTACTCTGTGCTCGAGAGGCGTTCCATGGGTGTTGCTCTGGGTGCTTCCACGCAACACCCATGGATTTTGATGCTGCCCCAGATTTACAAAATCATGTTAACCTAGGGAAGTGCCAAATCCTTACGCCTTCTAAAGGTGAGACGTAACAAGGAGAAATATCTTTCTTTCTCCTCGTTTTTTCCTCTTTCTGTGTGTGCTGCATTCTGCAGCACACTTAGATAGAGAAAAACGCCTCTTAGGACTATTTCTGAACAGGAAGGTGCCCCTTCCTGCAAAACAACAATCCTGCATGCAACAGAGACACCCTTGCACCATGGTGTAAGGGTGTCTACATTGACACTAGGTTGCAGAAATGGCACCAGTGCAGGTAGAAAGGACAGGAATTGCATAAATATGGTGCATTCCTGCCCTTTCAGTTTGGCGTAGGGCAGTGCAGCAAGGTGATTTGCTGCCCTGCCCTAAGCCAAAGTCCCGTAAATGAGGGCCTAGATCTCTATCCAGCCAGTACTCCTGCACAGTCTTGTCCTCTGTGATCAACATGACCTTCTGCTTTTTGTATCCTTGTAGCAAGCAAACAGGAATATAGCCACCTGGCTCTTGGACTTCAGTTTCTGTCCTATGTGCCAGGCAGAAATCAGGCATCAAGAGTCTTCTTTCTTTCAGCACGTCCTTCTTTTTCAGCGGTAGTGTTTCACATTCAGAAATGTTCTGAGGAGGTGATGGTGAGGTGCCAGTCTTATCCTGTACACTAGCCAGTGATTGGAGAATTTTGCCTTGACAATCTTGCCTACTTTCCTGCCCTTTGCCCATCAGCTTTTGGAGAAGCTCCCCTTCACTTCACTCTAAAAATTCCGAGAAGCCCTACAGTCAAGATGGCTGAACCCTTACTCCCGCTGGAAGAGCATCAGGCAGGTCCCTAGTCGCTGCTTATATAGATTAGCTCACCTACCCTCCTTCAAGGGTCCAGACTGGCTCTCAGGGAATGAATGAGAGAAGATCATGTCATCTCCATTTGGGATCAGCAAGTCAAATGAAGAGGTGTTAAGACTGTTCTTTGTTCTGACAACTATCAAGTACCCCTTCCAAATGGCTAATCCTTGGGTGGCCAAGTGGCCCTTTGATGACAACACCTCTGTCTTCATGGGTCCAGAGGTCAAGCCATTGTTCTCTGATAGGCAGAGTGCTCAACCCCAGCCAGGAATGTGAACTGGCCTCTAGAGGTGTAATAAGTGGTCATTCTAGTTTTAAGCTAAGTCTGGCAGTGTCAACCCAGTGTACATTTTTTATAAAACTATTTTCCACTAAATTTATCAAAACTTGAATCCCACCAATAAATTAGATTTTGAAAACTAAGTGGAAAATAACTTTGAATTATATTTCTGGCATTTTCAAAATTGGAAATATTTTAATCATACCTAGGTCTGGGTAAGGAAAATCTAGTCTAACTTACACAGTTGAACTGCTTTTAGGCCTTCAGTTACTGTGAAGATACCTGTTGCAAATGTGCTCCACCCATTTAGTCCACCAGGATTGTTTTCGCTTTTGTTCACCCGGTTTTTGTATTTTAGTGTGGATGAGTCTCATTACCTGTGTCACACTCTGTGTACTTACAGGATAATTGGACTGAGCATGTTTACCACCAGTGTCCCCTTTTTAAGATAAGGCCACTGTGGCACTGCTAGGGTAAGGGGCACTGAGCTGGTGACATTGTCTGATCCCTGGGACCCCGATGGAGTGATGCCATGGTCCCTCTCTGCCATTGTGCCCATGTCTAGGAGGGGAGTGTTGGTCCACGAGCCAGCAGTGCCCCATCTGTGCTCCACGTGAGCTGGAAAGCAAAAGCTATATTCTTCCTGCCGGTGGCTGCAGGAGCATTGGAGGCAAAAGTACCGCAGCACTGGTTCGGCAGTGTGGGAGTGAACTCCACGCACTGTACCTTCAGAAAATTGAGCAGAGGCCGTGGGTGCCCCACAAAACAAAAACACCCCATGCAAGGCTGTGCTGTAAAATTGAAGGGAAGCAAGCCGCTATTATAATATTCATTACCCTGGCCCAGGAGCATCCTATAATGCCCTGTGTAGGCCAATTAACATATCTATCTTACTTGTGGTGGCCCCAAGAAGTGATGGGGCACCACAAATGGGTTTATGAAGTGATGTGGGAGGCTGCAGGGAGTGCAGCAGCCCCCCAGAACAGTTTTAAAAACTTGCCCTAAGTCTCGATGACCTTGGGAGAGGTTTTGCTTTGCATTTAAAGTACTCACAGAGCTGAGCTTTTTCTTTCGTGCTCTAGAATACCAGGATCTCTAGTGGTTGGTTCTATGGTTTCATGTTGTGGCCTGCTTAGATGAAAAAAGACTCATGACACATGTTTATCTTTGAAACAAAATACTTTATTTATTATGTTTTATTGACCGTATCATTGATGAGCACTGCAATGTTAATAATGAATGTATTTGAATATGGCTATTGATTCTACAGGTTATATTGATAAATCTTGTTATGTGGTTACTGTTTTATTGAGGTGGTGGCTCATTAATGAAGCCAATAGACTAGCCTTACATATTGATGAGGTAACCCCTTGACAAAGCCAGAGGTCTGACCTTATATATTGTTGTGGTGACTCCTTGACAAAGCCAATAGGGCTGCCTTAATATTGATGTGACGACTCCTTGACAAAGCCAATAGGTCTGCCTTAATATTGATGTGGTGACCCCCTGACAAAGCAAATAGGCCTTCATTGTGGAAAATGGCACCCTGTTGTACTGCGATGATGCATCAGGCATAGGTGGGGGGCCCACATCACCAGCCCTGGGTAGGAGGACTACTCTTCTTCGCTAGCCTGAGAGAGTTAAGTGCTACAATGCGATACTTGGTTCCTCGTAAGAAGACAATGGTGGACCTATTACTTGTGAAGGACTAACATCCATCGCAATTAATAACCCAATTTCTTACAATACCTATTTCAAATATGCAGTTGAACACTTTTTCATATATCAGGCACCCTGCACTGTGGATTACAAGGTATGCTTTAGGGGTTCCTTATTAGTTCATAAAAATGCTTCCATAAATGTTAAAGTTGCTTTTCCTGATCATAATTTATTGTAGTTTCTTTAAACTGCAACCCAGTGTTGCTCGTGGCAGCTATACATTTTTAATTTTTTTTTATTGTTATTGGGTGAAAAAATAGGAAGAAAGAAAATATTCTTAATAATCATAAACATATGAATATCATTAATAAAATATGTGTGTGTAGATATTACTGCATAATTGAGTTAAGATTTCACTATGTTCAAGAGTGAAATATTGCCATGCTTTAAGAAATTGCTTCATGGAAACTTGTTTTTTCAAACAAAGTTTCTACATTTTTTACTTAATGCATCCTGGTGCACCAATTCTGGAAACCTGATGCCTACTTAGATTTCCAATGCAACATAATTAATGACCTAGCTATAAACACTGCAATATAAATACATTTCCTATTTGTAAGTTCCAGCTCTTTTGCTTGCACTGGAAAGCTGAGCAGTGTAATTAAAGGGTCTAGAACAATGTGAAAGTTGATTTGATTACTTAAAGAATTACAAATTTATTTCTAGAAAACTTCTAGTTTAGGGCAGCTCCAGGTCATATAGTTCCAGTCTTCCATACTTCGAAACTGTCAGTGTGGCATCCAGGCGCGGCCGGTACAGGTAAGAGCAGTAGGGAGGAGTAGGGGTGGGGCAGGGTCGGGGTTTAGTCGACATACGACGGGATAGGGGAAATAAAATAAATAAATAAAACCACTTACCTTGCGCTCGCCGCATCGCAGACTCGGCGATGCAGCAAGCGCAAGGTAAATGGTTTTCTTTCTTTCTTTATTTTATTGTCCCTATCCAGTTGAATGTTGATCCCCCCCCCGCCCGCCCCACTGCCTCACTGCTCTTACCTGTACCGGCCGCGCCTGGTGGCATCTCAGAGAATGAGGGGAGATTCTATAGTTAACCTCATTAAGATTTTTTGCCATATAGTAAATCAGCCATTTTTTGATTGGATGTCTAAACGCTTAAAACAGGCACCTCTAATAGGCTCGAAATTGAAACATAACAATGCTTCCCTATTTTCCTAATGACCTTCACCCTGACATCTGTTTCCTGTTTATTAAACAAGTCCTGAATGCAGTTGACATACATTCCCTCTTTCAGTGTTTTTATACCAGCAACCCATGCCTTCAACTTGCTAGTCATCCAAGAAGAAGGCTTTCACTTAATTCTCTGATTATGGAATTATCATAACAACAAATTTGAAAATTTAAGTTAAACATTGATATGACATTTGTGAATGAAACTAAATCATATAGTTTAAAATGTGGAGAAGCTCAATATGCTACCAATTTTCTGAATAAATATTTTGTTAGACACAAACGTTGTATTTTATTGTTTCATATAAAATTTTAAAGCACTCCCTCGACTCGCTTAAACACGTAGGCCCACATTTATCAAGGGCTTGCATTGCCTTTGCGTCAGGCAAGGAGATGCTAGAGCATAGCAGGCCTTAAGTGCGAATTACTATGCTATGCAGGTCCACCTTGTGTGGCTCTGCGTGGCATAGTAAATCTAGAATAATGCAAGGCAGCGCAATGCAGCACAAGTTGCTACCTTGCATTACTCTACCCTGGAAAGGCGTTCTATTTGTGGAACGTGGGTGTTCCCATGCATCAACCCATGGTTTTTGGCGCATTCCCAGATTTACTAACACTTGTAAACCTGGGAATGCATCAAAATACTACACCTTCCCAGAGGAGGCATAATGAGGACAAATATGTTTATTTCTCCCTGTTATTACCTCTTACTTAGGGCCCGATTACGATGCGGTTAGGAAAGCATTACCACCGAATCAGTTTGGGAAGGGTTTCTGACTGACTCGGATCGGGAGAGTTCAACCAACCGATTACGATGCATCCGGATGCTTCCAGATACGATTCGGTCAAAGTCCCATTGACTTCAATGGGAGCCTATGTTCCGACCGAATGTATTGGCTCCCATTGAAGAAAGGGGTGGCTGGGGAAAATTGGGCACCCTGTGGCGAGCACCCTCTGGTGCCTGCCACACTGTGCATGGCTGGTAAGGGGGGACCCATGGGTACCCCCACGGGCCCAATTGGGAAGACTCCGGGAGCAGGGGGGCCCGCCACGGGCCCCCGAAGTCTGATTCCGACTGCTGATTCGAGTCAGATGGCATGATTCGGAAAGGCTGTCCAAATCCAGCATCGTAATCGGTCGTTAAGAAAACGCGGCCCGTAGAGACGTACAAGTCTGCTAAGTATGGCTTTGACATTCTGAATGCCGTTGGGTTTGGATTAGGACATTCCTAACGTCTAGCTCGCATCGTAATCGGTTGGTCGGAAACCTTTCCGATTCGGTCGGAAAGACACGTTCCAGATCCGATTCGAGCGGAGCAAATGCCATTAGGAGGCCTTCCTAACTGCATCTTAATCGGGCCCTATGTGTGCTGCATTCTGCAGCAGACATAGAAACAGGAAAACGCCTCAGAGGATTGTTTTTGTGCAAGAATGTGTTCCCTCCTGCACAAAAACAATCCTACCAGCAACACATGCAGCCTTGCACCATGGCACAAGGGTCCCTGCATTGGCACTTGGCAGCCACTAGTCCACTAGCATAGAGGGAGCTCAGGAATGTGCCATACCTTAATAGATATGGGGCATTCCTGCCTTCTCCATTTCATGCAGCACAGCAAGTTGTCTTGCTATGGTGTGCTGCATCAAATATTGATAAATCCGGACCTTAGATTGCAATTTGCAAGACACGTTTAAAAATAAATATATAAATAATGATAAGATTGACATCTTTAACAATGAAACTCTGCCTACCATAGACAGGGGAGGCACTGCCTTCACATTAATAAACTCTTGATTTTAGGTAAGAAAGGAACATAAATTAATTTATAAATGTTCTCATAGCATTCTGAAATGTAACCCCTAAATGCCTGATTGGTTTATCTTTTTCATGTAAGTAGACCTTCATATTGGGAGATGAACCTCCAACGAGGCATTAAACTGTACGTTTTCCATTTTTAAATGATTGACTGCATCCCCTTATTGAGGTAAACGCCTGGATTCTATGCAGGGATTTCCGTTTGTTTTCTCTGCTTTCAAAATAAAATTATATAATCGGTTTACAGTTGGTGTTTCTTTGTTAATTGAAGTATCAAGAGGTTCAATAAATAGTAGAAATCACATTGGGGACATCGGACAGCTCTGCCAAGTACTTCTTGTAATAATAATTTCCTGTGTTGTCTATGAATTTATCGGTACAGTAGTCATTGCATTAGTATAAGGTTTGGTGGAACCCTCATGAGCTGGAAAGCAAACCAAAACTTTTTAAAATAAGGATCAAACTTTCCCAGATTACAAGGTCAAAGGCTTTATTGCCATCCAGCATTACTATGGCTCCAGTGAATTTGAACAATAATCAATTACGTCAATATATAGAATTATACATTGGTAGCAGTGAATTATGGGGATGCTTTTCACTGAGGAGTTCTGAGTGACATCAAGTAGTCAACGAGAAGTTTGAGTTGGCTATTTTGTCATTCAGAACCCCGAGGTGAAAAGCATCATGTAATTTATTTTTTACCCATCGTAATTTTATGTCATGTATGGCCCCTAAAGTCAATTGCCCCTGCTCTTTCAACTGTTACCCCAGGGACAGAAGAGTAATGGGGGAGTCATACATGGCATGGCAGCTCCTCCCTATCCGAAATTCAAAAAGATATGTGGCCTCTTGCCATTCATCCCCATCACTGTCAGTGTCTTCCCTTCTCTCTCCTTTCAACACTGATCTTACATGACCTGAGGGAGCCCTGCCAGCGCAGCCTGAAATTCCTTAATGATTTAGCAACTGTTGTTAACAAATTCTATTACCCACCGTAGCAGCATCATAGCTTTAGAATCCAGTCATTCATGCTAGTGGCTATCTGAGAGCCATGCATAGAAAGATAATTGTTTCTTCCTGCCAACTGCCTCGAGGAAAAAACAGTTTTGGTCTCCATGAAGTAGACATTTAGCCCATTAGGTGATAGTTTGGTGAACAATGTATAGACTGACTTAAGGAGACTGATTGGCCTGTATGAGCTCTAGGGCCAGAGGCAGTGGTCCCTGGGACCACTGCCTGCCCTTAAAAAATATTTTTAGAGCCAGTCACAAAGGGGAAGGGGTCCCCTGGAGACCCCTTCCCATTTGCGACTCCATTACCACCCTCTTGAAGAGGGCGGTAAATTGCAAGTGTTTTGCGAACGCAATTGCAGTTGCAAAACATTCATACATGGCTTGTGAGTCGCTATTAGGCCCCTTCCTAATAGCGAGTCGCAAAACACTATTTTTCGAGTCGCAATTTTTTGCGAGTCACAAAATAGTGTTAGTACATTGGCCATGTAGGTTTTTGCATGTGCAAACGGGTCGTAAACCCTGTTGCGCATGCAAAAACTGATCGTACATCTGGCCCCTAGTCTTTTGTTTTTTTTCTCTTTAAAAAAATAAAAATAAATAAGAAGTCCTCTAAGAATCAGCCAGGGTCTTCCCCCGATTGAAAGTTGTTGAACAACACATTTAGCTAAGTTTATAGATTGTTTTTTAATAAAACACTGATTGATTTGAGCACAAACATATAATTCTTTCATCACATTCCAGTGCTCCCTTCTGCAAGCACAATAATCCCTCACACTCACACTCACATTCACCTGTATAAAAAGCAGGACCCAGATTAAGTAGCATTTTGTGCTGTTGTGAAGTAACGCAAAATCATGCACAGAGGCTCAAAGCAACACATTGGAATTTACTCTCCAGCCCAAAAGGCATTTTGAGCTGATCAGCTGCCCTTTTTTGCACTGCTTTGTGTCAAGGGGGCATTACTGGGATATTACAGTGCAAAACCTCACAGTTGTTGATGCAAAGTCCATTATACTAAGATAGCTTGACCAGACCTTGAGTCAAAAACTAACACCTCCTTGAAGTAGGCGCTAACAAAGAAAAATTTTGACATTTATCAACCCATGCACAGCATGTTTGCTGACATTCTTAGCCTACATTCAATACATGGGATCTTTGTACTGGAAGATTATGAGGCCGATCACGATGGCGGGCGGATCGCCCCCGCCGGGCCGGCGGTAGTCACCGCCGGCCCGGCGGGGGCGATCCGCCCGCCATCCACCTGAATATTCCCACCGCCAAATCAGGATGGCGGTGGGCATGGGAATGGTACCGCGGCGGATGGAAATACCGTCCGCCGTGGTCCCACAAGGCGGTCCCTTTCCTCCTGCCTTGCGGGACATGGTACAATGGGCCAATGGCCGCGGTGCCGTGCAGGCACCGCCGTAGGCATTACGATGCCTGTCTTCTGCGGCGGAGATCCTGCCGCAAGAAGACAGGCGGAGAATGCCTTCGGGGGCCCATTGCGGGCCCCCAGAGTGTTGGGGGGGTGGGGGGTGCACATGGGGGGTACACATGGGGGGGTACCTACTGCATGTACAAGGTGGCAGGCACCGCACGGTGCCTGCCACCTTGTACATGCAGATGCACAACATGTATTTTTACATTGCAGCGGGTGCTGCTTGAAGCACCGCCCGCCGCAATGTAAAAATACGGGATGCGCCCGCCAGTGTGGCGGGCGCATCCTAATTCGTATAGCGGGACTGCCACACCTATGGCGGGCGGTCCCTTTTGCCACTGCGATGGCGGGCGGACTTTGTCCGCCCGCCATCGTAATCGACCCCTATGTTTCCAGTGCAAATCCTATGCTAGACAGCACACATTGACATCTGCTGCAAGGCAACCTTTAAGCACCCCAGCATAGAGGAAGAAAGCAGCAGCAGGCCAATCTTAACAGATATGGCTCTGCAATGTTTTCCACCATGTGTAACGCAGCACAGCAAATTGAGTTGCTGTGTGCATTGTGTTAAAATTGGTAAATCTGACTTCATGTATTCGTTTAATCTATTATTCATTCTCATACTGGAAAGGCCAAATAGTTGCAGGCAAATTATTTTTGACCCCCTCCAAGTTATTCCAACTGGTGATTAGTCAAAGGGACAGTGCAGGGAAAACAGCTTGCAAGCAATGAGTTGAGCCAGAAGAATCCAACGTGGCTACCAGACATGCGCAGTGCTGAATTCATACAGTGCTCATGTCTGGAAGGGTAAACAAACATAATATCGAGTTGTAAATGTCGACTTGCACTAATATGGAGTGCAAAATATCGTAATACAAAAATATCGACTGTCAGAATATCGTTGTCAAGAATATCGAGTTAAGGTAAGTAATATCGTTTTTAAAAATATCGTTGTTAAAAATACCGTTGTTTTAGTTAGTGTTATGTATTTTAGTGTGTATTTTAAATGTAGGTGTTCTATTTTTTTGTGTAAGTATTGCATTTGTTTTTTAATATATGTGTTAAATTTTTAGAAGTTATTATTTTTTTTAAAGAAAATTTTGCGTTTTAATTCCGTAGCGGGTTGTGGGTTTATAGGGGAATAGGGTGGGAAGTAATTTAACTTTAATAATAAATGTATTAATAATTTTTAGAAGTTATTAATTTTTTTCATTACATTTTGCGTTTTAGTTCTGTAGCGGGTTGTGGGTTTATAGGGGAATAGGGTGGAAAGTAATTTAATTATAATTAATTAATATTTTGTATTAATTAATATTTATGTATTTAATATTTTATGTTGTTAATTGTGGAAATTAATTTATTATTAATTAGTTATTAATTGGTTGTTAATTATTAATAATTAATTGTTAATTCTGTTAATTGTGTCATTTTTTTAGGAGTGGGTTGTGGGATTATAGGGGAGTAGGGTTCGAAGTAATTTAATTATAATTAATTAATTAATATTTATGTATTTAATATTTTACATTGTTAATTGTGGAAATTAATTTATTATGAATTATTTATTAATTGGTTGTTAATAATTATTAATTAATTGTTAATTATGTTAATTGTGTCATTCTTTTAGGAGCAGGTTGTGGGTTTATAGGGGAGTAGGGTGGGAAGTAATTTAATTATAATTAATTAATTAATATTTTTTATATAGTATTTATTTAATGTTGTTTTATAGTGTTAATTGTGTGAATTAATTTATTAATAATTGGTTTTAATTTGCTTGTTAATTGTTATTAATTGAGTAATTAATTGTTAATTAATTATGTTAATTGTGTCATGCTTTACGACATTGGTGGTGTCATTTATAGGGGAATATGGTGGGAGGTAAATTATTTTTAATTAATTGATTGTTTGTTAATTAATGCTAATTAATTTACTGGAGTGGGAATAGTAAATTATTCCCCTCCGCTATCCAACACCTTCCCTACTGTTGTACTTGCTGGAGTGGGAATAGTAAATTATTCCCCTCCGCTATCCAACACTTTCCCTACTGTTGCACTCGTTGGAGTGGGAATAGTAAATTATTCCCCTCCGCTATCCTACACTTTCCCTACTGTTGCACTCCCTGGAGTGGGAATAGTAATTTTATCCCCTTCGCTATCCAAAATGTTCCCTACTGTTGCAGTTAATGTAGTGTAAAATGTGGTTTTAAAAAAATAAAAATATTTTCATATTTTAATTTATTATATATATATTTTATTTTTATTTTTATTTTACAGGTGTATGTATATATATATATATATATATATATATATATATATATATATGTATTTATAATTTTTAATATGTTTCTAACATTTTATAATTTATTAAAATAATTATTTAATATTATTAAGTAAATATATATATTATATGTTATATATATATGTATGTTTAATTTATTTTTACATTATATTTATTACTTATAATTTTAATCATTTTATAATAATTCTATTATTTAATTTATTTTACATTATTTTTTAGACATGAAAAAAAAAAACGATATTTTTAACAACGATATCTTTAACAACGATATTTTGTTTTCGATATTTTTGTACTTACCATTATGTAGATAGGAGGTCGATATTTTTGACAATGATATTTTTGTCACGATATTTTTGTAGGTCGACATTTCTGTTGTTGATACTCTGTCAGTGATCCGTCTGGAAGCCATGTGCAGAATGGTCATAAAAAAAAGATGAATCCTGGCACCAGCAGACACAGACTGCATAATGGTGTTGACAGCAATGGAAGAAGCAGGAGCCGGAAGCAGCCACCAAAGGCTCAATACGGATGGAGGTGAAGGTGGTGGAGGAGGCTGGGACAATGATATGGAGAGTGCGGAAGGCATAGTAGCAGTCTTCCCAATCTGCACTATTTTCATACCCTCTCATAACCAGCATTGGCAATGTCAATAGGCCTGGCTTATGAATGAAAGTACCTCTTGTGTCACTGATGAGTTCAGACACTCAATAAGCCATCATACATGTACTCTGTCACTCATCTTTCGACTCATACATCTATTCACCCATTTATCCACTGACTCATACTTGTTTCACCCTCTGACACAGTAATTCAACAACATATTCATCATAAATTAAAAGAAAACTAGAAAAAAAGAAAAACCTGCTGATGTCTAACACGGCAGACATATGCTTGCAATAACAAAAATAAACAGAGCGGCTGTCCGTCTTACAGAGGTATTGTAAAGAACGTATTCCACATTTGTTGATAATTTTCTGTATAAATGTGACCAGTGAGTAAGTTGGGTTTAGCAGCTTTCCTCTACTATGGATATGCCGCCCTACCAACGGTATGTGTGTAGTTCGACAGGTACTTATCTTATTACTTTTCTCTCAATATTTTGCCACTACATATCTATCCACTTTGACAGTTGATGATAGTTTTTTGCATATACCCAATTGAGAGTAATTAGGGTTTTGCGGTTTTCATTTACTATGGAGATGCCGCCCTACTCATTTTATGTTCCGGAGCTTGATTTGGATACATTTTATTAATTTCTAATCTAATTTTCTGCAGCAACACTGCTTGTACCTACCTTGATCCCCTGAATTAGCATGACGTTCGGGACCATCGACAGTTGGACACTGACTTGGATCTGATAGCCATTTCTGGCATACATCCTCATTATTTTGAAATTGAGGTTCTCTCTGTGAATTTTCCAGACATACCTACAGGTATGTGTGTGTTTCGATTTCCCTACACTTATTAGGGGCGAGACATATACGTTTTTCTGCTTATATCTGGCAATTGTTTCTATTTTCTGACAGATTCGGCTTCTACTATTTCAAGTCTAAGTGCCTGATGCACAACTTATGTTGATTCATTCTTTGTGTCTATTGAGGTGATTACTAATTTAGACTTATTACTTTATTTACTTGCTTGTACTTTCTCTCTTCCCCCTTTTCTCTAGGGTGTTCCTTTAAATATTCTCACTTAGTTGGTCTTCCCCTTTCTGGTCACTATCTTAGATTTCTGTCACGTTTTCAGTGCTAACTAAGGGGCCCATTACGATGGCGGTCGGAAAACCATTCCGCCCGCCGTGGCAATGGGAAAAGACCGCCCGCATGGCCTGCGGCAACACCGCCGATCACATTACGATGCACCGCCGGAAAAATACAACCGCTGCGGTCGGAACCCAAGAAACACCGGCGGCGCACGTGCAGAAAAGGCGAAATACCCTCCACGGCGGTCGGATTCACTGCGGAAAGCTCACAAACCGCCGATACACAAGCGGAATTTCCACGAGTGCAATTATGATCTTACCGCGGTGCCTGCGGTACGACTGCTTGTTTCCGACCGCCGCGATTGACAGCAATGATGAATGGGAGAGCTGGAGGAATGACCATTGCAGTCCGACCGCGGTGTCCGCGCGGAAATAGTAATGGCGGTCGAAAGCAACTACACCACAAAACCACCAAATGTGGCTGTGTATCTGTCTCAGCCAATAAAAACAGCTAACACACCCCATTGACACATGCCCCTGGCAAATAAGAACTACAAATCCCAGCTCAACACAGACAACACACCTGACATGAATCCTCAGTTTGGACCCACCCACATAGCAGACCATAAAACCAGCCCCTGCATGACCACAATTCTTTGCACAACTCCAGAAATGAAGGGCCCAACAATATCACACAAAGGATAGGCAACCCTGCACACATCACACCATCACAAACACACACACACCACACACATCACCACCACCTGCACACCTGCACTCTTAACCACTCAGCACATCACACACCATGGCACATAAGATGCCCAAATTCACTGATGGTGAGTTGTCAGTCAAGGTGGATGAGATAATAAGAGTTGAGCCATATATTTTAGGAAGCAGGGTCCAACAGACCCCATCAGCCAGGCAAAATCAAATGTGGCAAAGGATAGTTGACAGAGTCAATGCTGTAGGGCAAGTTCCACGCAACAGGAAGGAGATCAGGAAGAGGTGGACTGACCTCAAGAGCAAGGTCAAGGAGAAGAACAGCAAGAACCGTGAGCTGGCAAACCGGACTGGCAGTGGCCCTCCCATTCCACCAAGAACATTCAACGCATGGGAGGAGAAGGTGCTTGGCATACTGCACCCAGAGAGTTGCACTGGAATTGAGGGGGGAATGGAGGCTGGTAAGTACCAACAAAAGTCTGCCATAACACTGCTATGTAGTAGCTTGCACAACTAAAAAGCAACACCTCCTAGGCCCAAATGTGCTCATGTCTACCACACTCCCCCCAAACAGGTCTCACAGATCCCACAATACCTCCCTCTCATTCACCACAAATGTACATAACAATATTTACATGGGGGCACATGTACAGGCAGCCAGCACTACAACTCCCAACAGGCCCCCTTGTCCCACAGCTCAGCAGGATGGAACATTCCCCACACCCCCAAGCATGGGGCAGCCATTTCCCTCCAATGTGTAACCTTACAGGTAGGTAGCCATCTCAACAGGGAGGGGTCTTTGTGGCTGGGAAGTCTACACTATAACTCCCAACAGGCCCCCTTGTCCCACAGCTCAGCAGGATGGAGCATTCCCCACACCCCCAAGCATGGGGCAGCCATTTCCCTCCAATGTGTAACCTTAAAGGTAGGTAGCCATCTCAACAGGGAGGGGTCTTTGTGGCTGGGAAGTCTGCACTACAACTCCCAACAGGCCCCCTTGTCCCACAGCTCAGCAGGATGGAGCATTCCCCATGCCCCCAAGCATGGGGCAGCCATTTCCCTCCAATGTGTAACCTTAAAGGTAGGTAGCCATCTCAACAGGGAGGGGTCTTTGTGGCTGGGAAGTCTGCACTACAACTCCCAACAGGCCCCCTTGTCCCACAGCTCAGCAGGATGGAGCATTCCCCACACCCCCAAGCATGGGGTAGCTATTTCCCTCCAATGTGTAACCTTACAGGTAGGTAGCCATCTCAACAGGGAGGTGTCTTTGTGGCTGGGAAGGCTGCACTACAACTCCCAACAGGCCCCCTTGTCCCACAGCTCAGCAGGATGGAGCATTCCCCACACCCCCAAGCATGGGGCCTCCATTTCCCTCCAATGTGTAACCTTACAGGTAGGTAGCCATCTCAACAGGGAGGGGTCTTTGTGGCTGGGAAGTCTGCACTACAACTCCCAACAGGCCCCCTTGTCCCACAGCTCAGCAGGATGGAGCATTCCCCACACCCACAAGCATGAGACAGCTATCGCATTGCTCTCCCAAAACTTAAACGTAGGTAGTGACTGCATGTACACCGCCATCCTTATCTAAATGCATGTAGCCACATAACCACATCAGCACTAACATGTCAGCCAACTTGGCATAGTTTTAAATGCCACATCCAGTGTGCAGACATCTAAGTGCACGTAACTGTCACATATTTTGAACTCATACTCACCAAGTCACAAGTGAAACAAATGCATCCCACAATTGTGCACAGCAGAGAATGCAATGTGGAAGTGCCATGGTGTCTGAGCATGAAGGCCCATCTCAACACCAAACATGCATGGTCTACATGGAAAAAAAAGAAAGTACATGTGATTCCAAAGCTATATATAACATGACAATGGTTCCTTCTAGCTCTGTTGAAATAGATTACATGAACAGCTAAATGGAAAGACGCACAACAGAAAATTGATGTCACGCAATTAGGTAGATGAGGACTTGTCCGTGTAGTTACACTATCTGTACACTGCACCAAGTTTTAATTCACAACGGACACCATGGACTAATAAGGTATGTACCTCAACGTCATGTCATGGTGCACAGCATATAGTAGGCATACAAAGTCATTGCATTGTAAAGTGTGTGTTGTATCAAATGTCTCAAACAATTGTCTAACATCAAGCTTGTTGCGTGCAACTCAATTACCATATCACCTCTGTTCAACAGGAGATCAACAACTAACTGCAGAGGATGACACCAATATGCGGAGCCAGTCTCCCCCCCTGGAACGTGGACTCTCGGATGCAAATTCCCCAACATTCTCGGACGAGGATTCTCAAGCTGGCCCCTCTGGTGTGGCAGGGACTAACATGTCTCAAGCCC
The DNA here is from genome assembly GCA_963921515.1 of Calotriton arnoldi. Taxonomy (NCBI): domain Eukaryota; kingdom Metazoa; phylum Chordata; class Amphibia; order Caudata; family Salamandridae; genus Calotriton; species Calotriton arnoldi. The sequence goes on along the minus strand of CAWUFW010006221.1, from coordinate 453,575 downwards.
TCATTGTCCCCACCACCACCACTACCACCATGGCAAGAACAACTGTGCTGCCCCCATCCACTACAAGCTGTGTGGCCTCCACCACCACCACCATGGCAAGAACAACCGTGCTGCCCCCTGCCACTATGACCTGTGTGCCCTCCACCACCACCACCACGGCAAGAACAACTGTGCTGCCCCCTGCCACTACGACCTGTATGGCCTCCACCACCACCATCACCACTGCTGCCTGCAACACACGCCCTGCCACGGTGGTTACCAACACCACCACACAATCACAGCATGCCAGGGAGAGTGTGCCAGTGCGTCAGGGGACTATGCCACAGGTCTGTGTCAGGAGGGCAGGTGGGAGTACAACTGGGGCAGAGACACAGGAGGACAATGACCCTGAATCCCTGGCCACCATTGCAAGAGTCCTTGGTGCCTACCAAGAGAACCATGGAGTAATGGGCCAGCTTGCTGAAGACATGCATGAGATCCGCCTGCTGCAGCAGTCTATGGACACACGGATGGGCCAACTTGTCGACCTTGTTGGCCAGCTAGTGGGTATTCTGAGGGTCAGACTCCCAGCCCCAAGTGCAGCTCCACCCCCTCCAGTGGATTGCCTGCTGTGCAGCCCAACATTCCAGCTGCAGCCACAGAGAGGGGTGTGCAGGAGGAGAGTGAGTTCTCAGACACCACTGACCCTGCAACAGATGCCCCCCCTCCCAAACGCACCAGGGGCCGTCCGAGAATCCACAGGGGAGGATTTGGTGGCAGGCCACCATACCAAAGCCACTCACAGAGCCAGCCATGATGGTATCTTGTTGTTCCCCTTTGCATTGACTATGTTGACTATCCTTGCCCACATTGCCATGTTGATGGCCTAAGTCTGTTGGACTGTGTGACTTCAGCTTTGTGGTGACTACACTATTTGTCTCAACTACCATGACTGACAACTCATTTATTCACTGTTCACATTTATGTACATATCCCCGTCACTTGCACAAAAACTAATTTCAAATAAACACTCTTCACATACCTATGTCTGTGTGAGCTACATGTTTATTCCAGTATGTACAATGACAAATCAGATTTCAATGTTCCAACAGCTGTGAAGCAGAGGAGGCATTCAAAGGGAGAATGAACCTAGAAAGACACAAGAGAATGACATTTACTTATCAGGTGACACCTTTACAACAGAAACACAACACTAGGCATCAAGGTACAAAAACAAGCACCCATAGCAATGATCAACAACCTCAACATACACATATTGTACCTGGATACAGATACCCTGTGCCACACACATCATCCCTTATCACACACACAACAACAGCCAGCAGTTAAAATTCTCTATGCCTTGATAGTAACATCCAAGCAAACACACAATGTCACTTGTCTACAAAGTCACTTACATTCAAGGGAAGTAGTTGGCAATGAGCTGTTGACGCAGGTCAACACCTTCCTCTTCACCACTATCATCCGCACTGGAAGTGTGTGGGTGTGCAGGAGGGGGCATCTGCTGCTCATCGTCATCCATGATCAGCGGAACGGCTTTGTGCAAGGCAAGGTTGTGTAGCATGCAGCATGCTACAACTATCCGGCACACCTTTCGTGGGGAATACAACAGTGCACCTCCGCTCTTGTCCAGGCACCGGAATCTGGACTTCAGGAGGCCAAAGGTCGACTCCACCACACGTCGTGTCCTACCATGTGCCTCGTTGTAGCTGGCTTCACCCGGGGTACTTGGATTCCGCAGTGGGCTCAGCAACCACGGCCTGTTGGGATACGCTGTGTCACCTAGGTGTGACATACACAGAGAAATGTTGTGATACAAACAGTTGACGAGAACAGCATGTCACACACAGCACACTACTTGACTCAGTGTACGCACCTACAAGCCATGCGCGCTCTGGATGTAGATTTTCCATCAGCCGGGGTACAATGCTGTTCTGCAGGATGTAGGAGTCATGGGGGGAGCCAGCAAATGGTGCACAAACATGGCTGATGATCATATCAGCTTGGCATACCACCTGCACATTTATGGAATGGTAGTGCTTCCTGTTCCTATACACCTGCTCACGTGCCTGTGGTGGGACAAGGGCAATGTGTGTGCCGTCAATGGAACCAACTACATGAGGAATGTGGCCAAGGGCATAAAAACCAGCCTTCACAGCAGGCAAATCTGCTGTATTTGGGAATACGTATGTATTGGTCCTTGTATAGCATCATTGCGGACACCACATCCCAGAGCACCATGCTGAATGTTGGTTGCGACATCCCACTGGCACTGGCCACCGTGTATTGGAAAGAGCCCGTAGAGAAAAAATGCAGCGCTGCCATGATCTTCACTGGTGGGGATATGGCAGTTGTATATGTTCGTTGAGGCCTCAGATGGGGCTCCAACTGAGCACACAGCTCTTGCAGTGTAACGCGATCCAGACGAAATTTCCGGATGATGTCCACATCCTCCATGTCCGCCAGGACTGTGAAAGGCCGGTGCACATTTGGTCGTCGCCTACATGAAATGGGAGAGGACTAATGTTATTCAAATTACACAATGAGATGTGTCCGACTTCTCACATCTTGACTCACGCAGCAGAAACAATGAACGTACTCCAACAATTGCTGAATCCACAACTCAGATGCAGAGACACCTTCACCACTTGTGTTTTTACAAGTGGACATGTTGTACATACTGACTACCCCAAAAACATATTCAGAGGTTGTGAATGGTACACCAATACATCTGGTGTCCCCAGGCCTAGGAGTAGGTGACACAGCAGAGGTATGAGACAGGAACACTGCTGACTCATATGTAGCTGCTTTACCTGCCACACCTTCTTGCTTAAGTTGCACAGACCACTAGTTATCATCACAATGTGCACAGTGTGTGTAAGCTGATCACATATCCTACTTAAATCAGCTATGGGCACAGTAAAATACCACCATTATGTGTTCAGGCAATCATTACTGTTGTTTGATTAGCCATCTCACACATTAAGTTGATTTCAAAGATGAGACAACATCATACAACCAATAGATGTACATCCACACACATATCATAGGTGACGTGAGTAAGTGCATGTCAATGCATGTCACATTTTCCACAGACATGGCATGTGTAGGCATCAGTGAGTTGAATGTCACACCAGCATTCATTGTACAAAACAAGTGCAGTAAGACACTATGGAGGCTTAGGGGCCGATTCCGATCTCGGCCGGTAGGGCTCCGAATCGGATTCGGCTTAACCGGATCCGATTCGGAGCCCTATTTCCCGACCGATCCGTACGCGCGTCCGGGCGAGCGAGTACGATGCGTATTCGCCGACCGACTCGTCCGGGTGTCCCGACCGCTCCGACCGACTCGATCCCGGGTCGAACCGCACCGACCGACTCGCACGGACACGACTCGCACCGCGCAATGGAGACGTTCCCCGGCCGGGTAAGTACGATGCGCGCCGCGAGCAGTCCGACCGAGCCGCGCACTGCGGCTCGAAAGAGCTGTCGGAGCTGTACTTTGGGGGTCCGTGTCGGACCCCCCTGTATGCGTAGCCGCGCGAGTCGCACACAGGGGGGACTCCTGTGCGTGTACGGCGCGAATCGCTTCGCCGCGTACACGCTGTAGGGGGCGCACTTGCCCGCATCGCACCCATTGAGTCAATGGGAGCCCGCGTACGCGTTGTACGACAGGCCCCCATTGACTTCAATGGGAGTCCGACCGACTCGAGTCCGATGGCATACGTGCGCATCGTACTCGTTCGGTCGGACTGCACGGGTCCGATTCGGTCGGAAATCTCTCCGGGTCCGGCTCGGTCGGGGAGATTTCCGGCCCGAATCGGAATCGGCCCCATAGTGTTCAATTGTTAAATTTGACCATTGCCATTGCTAGTGCATAATGTGTCCATAACCGCAGTAGGCATGCACCGCCACCGCGGTGCCGCTCATTGGCCACAATTGAAAGATGTAGCATAGCGGTAACGACCGCCTGTCCTCTGCGGTGTGACACCACCAATGCCATTGCAGCCAATGGGACCCGCGATCGCGGTAATGAAATTCTACTTTGGAAATCGCGGTAGGCGTGCACCGCCACCGCGGGGCCGCTCATTGGCCCCAATTGAAAGATGCCAGCCAGGTGGACCAATTGCAGCAGCTGCCTGCCACTGATACCAACCCAGGGGCCTATAAATCTCTGTGGGAGAGCCACACATTTCACATGCATTCAGACACTGCTGACTGCCATTCCTCTACAACTGCATATTTTGCTGTATCCTGGACCCAGTGATGGCAAGAACAGAGAATGTCAGGGCCCATCCCTTCACTACAGAGGAGCTGGAGCTTCTGGTGGACGAGGTCCTTGCACAGTATGGGAGGCTTTTTGGTGCGCCAGATGTACTGGTAAGTGTTCCTGATTCCAAGTGTGAGAGTGATCAAAATGATACCATGATGTTGCTGTACAGTAGTATGTGCCTGTGAGTGCAAGTCGATGTACAGGCATCCTAATAGTTAACATGGCATGCTCCATACATGTTCTGTGGGAATTGAATTTAATTATGTGTAGAAAATGGACACGCCTACAGCCATTCTTGCACAAACTTAATGAACATGTTGGTCTGAGACTAGGTGATGTAAATGTGTGTTACACTGCTATGCATGCTAACTTCATGTCAATGGTGCCTGTAGGCTTATTTCCACACCTACATAAGTTGATTGAAGGTAGGGGAGACATGCATTGTTTAAACAGCCACACAGATACGATGGTGTTCTGAAACAGCACAAGTCGGGACTGATTTTTACTGTGCCATGTTATGTGACTGTCCACTCACTCTTCACAACCTCATATGTGACTGTTGAAATGTATTTTGGAATGGAGCACTAACTTATGTGTGTTGAATATTTCTTAAATGCACTATGTTGATGTGAGCATCATGCACAATAGTCCAATGCATGAGTGGAACCCACTTGATGTTAATGCAACTATTAAACTACACATCAATGTAAGTAGTAGATGTCATCCTTACATTGATTTGAACATGTGTTCAGTCTCGCATGTGTTGGCACTTTTCACCCTCTCATGCTGTACATCCATGTGATTTATCTGAGGGACCATGTTGAACCGCACTGTGAGTTCCTCTGGCCTGCACAGACACTGTCCAATGTTACTCTGAGCCATGCCTAACAGGACTGAGTCAAACGTGTTTAGTCCACACACCTATTACTCACTGAGCCATCATAGTCCTGAGAATTGCACAATCGAGGACTTAACATTGTGAGAAAGGCGTTATAATTCAGATTATGTCCCAATATGTTTCCTGAAAAATGCATTGAGCCATTCACAGGCCAAGGGCATCGAGGGGTGTGTAGTGGTGGACACAGTGAGTCTGCCACTACACTTCATTAGCACTGTATTGCATGTCATGCTCACTCACATACTGCATCACAGATGAGGGCCTTCTGCACATAGCTGTCTGTGCTGCCATTGTGCATGTGTATGAGATGGCCATGTACTGTGTGCCGCGTCATACATGCATTCATTTCTATGTAGTATTGTAATGAACATGTACTATGTGTCATGCTGTATGGCCTCTGATGAAGATGTAGCGATTTGTGTGGAAAGCATTTATGGTCTCCTATGCCTACAGCTGAAGGTCCACCAGCGTAAGGCCACATGGAAGAACATTGCACGGAAGGTGGGGATTCTGGGTGTATCCAACAGACGGCACACACACTGCCACAAGAGGTGGGAGACATCTCCCGTCTGAGCAGGACCGTGGCAGAGATGACGGTGGGGCTGGTCCCTTGAAGTGGCAGGTTGGCGCGCCGAACCATGACTCCACTAATGTCCCGCATCTTGTCTATGACACAGCCAGAGCTGTATGAACGTTTGAGGGACCATCAGCAGGGAGTTAGTGGTGAGTATTCTGCATAGGCTGACTTTGGGTGTGAGTGACTGCATGAATGGCGACCGGGAGCCATTGCTGATCTTGCTGCTGTGTAAATTTTTAGGAACTACTTCTCAGTGGCCTATGTGTTCAGTGCAGGTGTCATGTATTTTCCCATAGATGGACTTGATCATGTGTTTCATACAATGGCCCTTGAAATTGCATGATGAGATGTGGCCTTATGACATCTTCTGCATTCTGGGTGTCATGGACATCACCAGGCAGTGTACAGCAGTGTGCATCATGTCAGTGTGCATTTAACGATGTGTGCACTGCAGGACTTGTAAATGGTGTGAAGTACACATCTGACACCAACGTGCAACAGTTTGCATGATGAATTGCTCAACTTGTTAGACATCAGTAGCTCATGGACATTCTTAAGTACAAATTTGAATCTGTATCTGTGTTGTCCCCTTACAGTGACTCCATATGTGACAGAGGAAACATGCTGAGATGTATGCCTCTCTCACATACAGGCACGTGGGTATGCTTGCAGAGATGTTTATGTTAGATTACAAGGAGGCAGGGACCTGCTATTTGCCGGTGTGAACCTCACATGGCTCATTGTTGTAAACAATGCATATTTCCATGCATCTTCTGTGTTCAGCATGATTGTTGCACATGCAGACTGCACAGGGTGTTGTGCAACTTGGAGTTGTCATTATCTAGTCTAGTTCTGTGCTTGCATTTGATGTTTGTGTGTATGGCACTGTACTGAACCTATGTCTCTGTCCATTGCAGCATCTACCGAGTGCACGGAAGGCCATGATACGGACACCAGTGCTGAAGCATGTGGCACGCATGATAGCCATGAGATCACTGACACTGAGGTGACCAGCGCCTCGGAGGGGGACAGGAGTGTCCTTGAGGACTCACGCGCAGAAAGCACAACCTCAACATCCTCGGACTCCAGTGGGGAGTCAGCGACAATGGTGGTCACAGGGAGTGACAATGCTGCCTCTTCCTCCACCACCCATCGGCCAGTGCCCACCATCCCGGCTACTACCACTAGTGCTGCCGTGCCCGCAGGGCTGTTAAGGGTAGAGTCGCCTTCACCCCAGGCACCGCTGCCCCTGCCCCTGTCTCCCCTGCTGCCCTCAGTGTTGAGGCGGTAGAACTCTTGCGCCAGCTGTGTGTGGGTCAGACAGCTCTCCTAAATGCTTTCCAGGATCAGGACAAGAAGTTGGGACAGGTTCTGGAATTTATGGAGGGCATTCATTCGGACGTGGGTGGGCTACACAGGACTGTCCAGGGTTTGTCCTCCACCTTGACGGCAGCCATTCAGCTATCACAGCATCCAAGTCCAGCCCCAATGCCTTCACCAACCACCCTGCCAGTGGCAACCCCTGAGGAGAGTGACCACACAACTGAGCACTCAGGCCCCGAGTCGTCGACACCCAGCACATGACAGCAGCGCTCCAAGCGTGCCAGACCACAGACAGCATCCCCAAAAAGTGACACAGGCACACAGGGACGCAAAGAAAAAAGCCCTTCACATGACACTCAGGGGCATCAGGCAAAGAAGCAGACCTCTAGCTCATGGTCCACAAGATTGCACCCATCACAAGAGACTCCCATCCACACAACTGCTCCAAGTGACAGACAAACAGTTGGCATGCCTGCTGTGGTGCTGGTGCCGCTGAAGGGAAAGCCCACAAAGCAACCTAAGACTGCTTCACCCAGGACCTCTACTCCCACCCACACCCCTGTGAAGCATGTTCAGGAGAGCAATGTGAGTGGTTCACCAGGACCACAGGGGATGGAGGGTAAAAGGCAAGCAAAAAACAAGGCTAAGTCCATATCCAGGAAATCCCCACAAGGAGGGCCACCTGCACCTGTCACACCTTTGGTGTAGAGGGACTCTGTTGTGCCAGCCACACTTCCCACTACTCCCAAGACACTTCTGCAATATCGGATACCCAAGAAGTGTAGAGGCAGCCCTCAACATTCACCCTCACCCACTGTGTCTCACGGCAGCGTCTCTCCGCCTCCACGTGCCACCATGCTACCCGGTCTGAGCAGCCCTACACCTGCCACAGCCACTACTGCCTCTGTGTCTCACGGCAGCATCTCTCCGCCTCCACGTGCCACCATGCCACCCGGTCCAAGCAGGCCTACACCTGCTACAGCCACTACTGCCTCTGTGTCTCATGGCAGCATCTCTCCGCCTCCATGTGCCACCATGCCACCCAGTACGAGCAGGCCTACACCTGCCACAGCCACTACTGCCTCCGTGTCTCACGGCAGCATCTCTCCGCCTCCTCGTGCCACCATGCCACCCGGTCCAAGCAGCCCTACGCCTGCCACAGCCACTGCTGACTCTGACTCTGATGATCCTCTCTCTCCCAGGTCTAGTTCCGCCAGTGGCCACGACAATCAGCCACCTCCCACTCCAACTGACAGGCAAGTCTGAGGCACAGACCCCCTCCCATACCCATCTCTCCCACAGTGGTGCCTGGACTGAGCTTTGATAGCCCCGGTGCTTTGGTCATTCACATGGCAGTGTACGGTGTTACACATTCACTGTAAACATTTTCATGCACACATGTGCATTGTTTGGACTGTGGACTGGCCAATGGCCTTTTATTTGTTTGAAATTTTGTGACTATCAGGATATTTTGCAATAAACACTGTTACTCCTGTCGTATCGTTTGTTACTGCCCTTGCTTAATTATACATTTTGATGTGTGGGTATGGATAAATGTGCCACATGCTCTGCATGGCACTTCCACATTGCCATTTACTTCATTCACTTTGTCATTATTTGGCAAACGTAACACACACTTTTGGTCTGCTTGACTCTGAGGTTTGGGGGTGCAATGATGTTTGTGGGTGTTGATGTACTCTTGCAATCATCATTCGCTGTTAATTTCAGTATGATTGTACACATGTCATGTTAGGGGCTATACCACAACAGAGGTGAATTCTACACACAGTCTAACTTGCGGGGTGTCCAAGGTTGGTGATGTCTGTGTGATGTATTTGGATGTGTGAACAGCAGTGTGTGTGTGGTAATCTTGTGAAGGCCTGTCTTCGTACTCACATGGGTATATTTGGATGTGTGCAGTTGAGTGGTCACACAGTGTGCTTGGCCTGTCCTTGTCAGTGGTGTTGAGGTGTATGTGGCCCTGTACATGCCAACTACAAATGTGTATGTTCCAGGTGGGGTTTGCCCCCTCATACTCATCTTGGCAGTGGCAGGAAGGGGTTTCACACCACAAGCACCTTTTTGGCATTACTTTGCAGGTGGGGTTTGCCCCCTAATACTCATCTTGGCAGTGGCAGGAAGGGGTTTCACACCACAAGTACCTTTTTGGCATTACTTTGCAGGTGGGGTTTGCCCCTAATACTCATCTTGGCAGTGGCAGGAAGGGGTTTCACACCACAAGCACCTTTTTGGCATTACTTTGCAGGTGGGGTTTGCCCCTAATACTCATCTTGGCAGTGGCAGGAAGGGGTTTCACACCACAAGCACCTTTTTGGCATTACTTTGCAGGTGGGGTTTGCCCCCTAATACTCATCTTGGCAGTGGCAGGAAGGGGTTTCACACCACAAGCACCTTTTTGGCATTACTTTGCAGGTGGGGTTTGCCCCCTAATACTCATCTTGGCAGTGGCAGGAGGGGGGTTTAACACCACATGCACCTTTTTGGCATAACCTTGCAGGTGGGGTTTGCCCCCTAATACTCATCATGGCAGTGGCAGGAAGGGGTTTCACACCACAAGCACCTTTTGGCATTACTTTGCAGGTGGGGTTTGCCCCTAATACTCATCATGGCAGTGGCAGGAAGGGGGTTTCACACCACAAGCACCTTTTGGCATCACCTTGCAGGTGTTGTTTTGCCACCTATTACTCATCTTGGCAGTGACAGGAAGGGGGTTTCACACCACAAGCACCTTTTGGCATTACTTTGCAGGTGGGGTTTGCCCCTGATACTCATCTTGGCAGTGGCAGGAGGGGGGTTTAACACCACATGCACCTTTTTGGCATCACCTTGAAGGTGTTGTTTTGCCACCTATTACTCATCTTGGCAGTGGCAGGAAGGGGGTTTCACACCACAAGCACCTTTTTGGCATTACTTTGCAGGTGGGGTTTGCCCCCTCATACTCATCTTGGCAGTGGCAGGAAGGGGGTTTAACACCACAGGCAGCTTTTTGGCATTACCTTGCAGGTGTTGTTTTGCCACCTATTACTCATCTTGGCAGTGGCAGGAAGGGGGTTTCACATCACAAGCACCTATTTGGCATTACTATGCAGGTGTTGTTTTGCCACAATACACCTATGAACTTTTTCACATACATCACTATCCCTGAATATCAGATGGGCACACATTTTGTTGTTGAACAGGGTGGGATGGTAGGAGCTGTGATGGTATCAGGTAATGACAGCTGCTACCAACAGAGGCACACAATGTATATTTGGGCCAGGGCCAACACAATCCTTACATGTCCCTGTGACTGCCCATGCGTGCAGCTGGACCTGCCTACTGGATTGTGCGGAACTTTTCCCGCGTCTTCACCGCTGCGGTGACGTGACGGGGAGGATGTGGTGATGACGTTGTTGATGGATGACCCCGATGCGGAGGTGTGGCATTGACGTACCTGCGGTGTTGTCGAAGGCGGCAGCGTCTTTGTTGATCGCGGATCAGGAACAGCAGCGGTAGGGCTTGTAGAGCAGGATCCATTGCGGTAGTGAACGTGTGGAGTTGTGTGTTATCGCCGTTTTCCTCCGCAGTATTGCTTCCGCCGTGTTTCAATGGGTGGTTTCTCCGTTGTGGTCCTATTGCCTATTTGAGGCATTGTGATTCGGACGGCGGTCTACACGTCTTTCCGCACGGTGGTCTCCCGCTATTGGCTACGTCCGCCCTCGTCGCGGAACCAAAGTACTGGCGGTACTAAAAATACCGCGGCGGTAGGCATTTGGCCTATGTCTGCCCATCGTAATATGGCAGTCGGGGATTTGCGACCGTGGTTGGCAAAACAGCACCCGCCAGGCCGGCGATCCGCCCGCCATCGTAATGACCCCCTAAGATTCTACATTACTCTTTGGAACCCATGTACATATATTTGATTTTTTAGATTTATTTGAAAACAGTGGACGCTCCTACATATGATGCTCTTGTCCTGATGATGACCCTCTAAGTACCTTTGGGTTGAAACGTCGTCGATGCTATTAACGTGGCTCAAATGAAAGAGGACACAATTGTTGTATTGTGTATTTTTGTTTTATTTTGAGACCTGCTTTTTGTATTTTTCCTCAGCCACTATCTGTTTAGTTTACACTTGTTATTGTCTATAATTATAACACTGTCTGTGTAACTGTATGAGCGCCATTATTAATGTGTATATATATTTGTAACATGTTTTTTGTTCAATTAACATTAAATATCAGTCTTTTGATACAATTACTGGTACATGGGTAATGTGGAATATAGATAGCATTTGTCCTTTCCTATTTTAGGTTCTCTCTTAAATTTTAAAACAACAAACTTTATTTTTAAGTTTGGCTCACAAACCATTGTTCGGAATATAGCGTCTATTACCCCAGGTTCTTGTTCTAGGGTTGCCCTTGTTGTTTGTAAATCTTATCAGGTTTGGGCACTGGCCCAAGAGTATGTTTCTGAAGGGCATGCTTCCCTAATGTTCCCTAGATTCTAGTTTTTTAGATAGGAAATGACAATGTTATGATGGCATGTTTCTATATATAAATAAATTTATTTGAAAAAATTAGTAAAAAAAAAAGAGTATAAATTATAAAAATGTCAATATATATAAAAAATAGATATACCATTTGGATAGGAGTATTTTGAGCCAATTTAAAAGACAGCATGCATAATGAGGGGGACATGTCAGCAACAGATGTTGTTTCTTTTATGTCTACTAGTGCTGTACCTTTAAATTTGAAAGAATCTTACAAAAAAATGACTTTGAAAAAGGATGGGACCAGCCGAAACGCGTCAGGACAGACATCGATATGTGAAAAATCAATATAGAATTTGCTGCTTACCAGGAGTGCCCACTTTTGCTTTTTTTGTAGGGGCTGTGGAGAAATATACCCTGTGTGGTCGAAACACGTTGGTGTGGTAGCGCTGGTTTGAAATTAAAACCAGATTTTTGGAACCACTGAGTGCTGCGAATTCTTTGGAAAGTAAAAAGCACATTGGGCTTTGGGTGAAGCCCATCGCGAGCACCCGCATTGAGCGCGCCTGGAAATTAACCCACAATGTGTAACATATATATATATTCACTGAAAAAACCATAGGTTTCAGGCACATTATAATTAGAAATTAGCATTTAAAAAACCTTTGAAATTCACTGAAAAAACCATAGGTTTCAGGCACGTTATAGTTAGAAATTAGCATTTAAAAAACCTTAGAAATTCACTGAAAAAACCATAGGTTTTAGGGAAAGTTATAGTTAGTTGGACATTTCACTCGTACAAAACCCGTGAATTTCTCCGTTATAGTTAGTTCAGCTAACTATAACTCACGCCCCCGCAATGCACTGCTGATGACGTCACATATTACATCACTCATGACATGGTCAGTGACATCACTGATGACATCACTGATGACATCTCAAATGACATCACTGATGACATCATCCAGTGAATGTGTGTTTCTGTAAAGTTTAAATATGTTTAATATATATAGGGAAAGGCGTATTGAAGAATGAGTGGGTGTATAAGTGTCTGAATGGATGATTTAGTACGTGCGTGAGTGACTCTACAAGTGAGTGATTAAACGTATCTTACTGAATGCATGTGTTAGTGACTAAACTGTGTGAATGTCTGTATCCGTCTGTCTGTTGGTGTGTAAGTGGATGCATGGATGTGCGAATAGCTACATGAGTGTCTATATGGGTTATTGATTGGTTCTCTGAGTATGTGTATGGGTGCCTGAGTGTTTGTGTGGGTGGGGTGTGTGTGACTCTGTACATAGATGTGTGAGTGGGTGATTCACTGGGTGCATGATTTCAAGAGTGCATCTGTGATGGAATGCTTGGGTGGGTGAGTGTGTGTATGGGTGTGTTAGTGAGTGAATGTAGATCTCAGTGGTACATGTGCGAGTAACTACATATGTAAAAGGCAGTATATATGTGTGTTAGAGTATTTAAATGGCTATAAGTGAGAGTGTGTGATTGTGAGAGTGGCTGTATGGATGCGTGTGTGCTTGTATCAGTTATTGTATAAAAGCGTAAGAATGTGCTAGTATTTGTATGAGTAAGTGAGCTGGTGTGTGTATAACTGTATAGGTGAGTAAATGGCAGTGTGAGTAATTATGTGTATGACTGACTAGGTGTGTGAGTACCTCTATGGATGAGTGGCGGTGTGTGAGTGTTTATATAGGTGTATGAGTGCATATGATAGTCCTGTACTGAGTGACTGTAAGTATGAGTGACTGTACGGGTGAGTGAGTAGATGTGTGTGTGTGTAGACCTAAGAATTAGTGAGTGGGTATGTAGTTATTGGTATTGGAGTGTGTATGGTTTTGAGAATGGCAGTCTGTAATTTAGAGTAGGTGTATCAAAAGTTATATTAGGGTGTGAGAAGATGCATGAAATTATCACATGGATGATGTCATCAGTGCTGTCATCAGTGATGTCATTTGAGATGTCATCAGTGATGTCATCAGTGATGTCACTGACCATGTCATGAGTGATGTAATATGTGACGTCGTCAGCAGTGCATTGCGGGGGCGCGAGTTATAGTTAGCTGAACTAACTATAACGGGGGAATTTCACGGGTTTTGTACGAGTGCAATGTCCAACTAACTATAACTGTCCCTAAAACCTATGGTTTTTTCAGTGAATTGTAAGGTTTTTAAAATGCTAATTTCTAACTATAACGTGCCTGAAACCTATGGTTTTTTCAGTGAATATATATATATCAAAACAAAACTCTTTCAGGCATAGAGTGATGAATAAATTATGCAAAAACAGGAGCAGAGAACTCTGGGTAGTTCTCAAGTTTAGGTGGAAAGCAGCTCCAGTAAGAGCACTCTCAACACCAGCGACACTCTAAATTTGCTCACCTCAAATGTCTGCTTTTCTATCAAAGTTTTTAAGCATAGGATTAGCGCAGTGCTATCCACGCCGAGATAGAAAGGGACAAAGTCTTTTGCCATTTTTACAGCAAAGTCTTTAAGCATAGGATTAGCACAGTGCTATCCCTGCCGAGCTGTAAAATGGCCAACGCCTTTTACCACTCCAGGCACAGCATTACAGCTTTGGATTGGTAAAATACCATCCAAGCCAACCTGAAATGAATAAAAGCAACCCCTGACACGTGTTTCGCTCTCGTAAGAGCTCTTCAGAGAGGTATAGCTTTGTCCAGACACAAGGGAGCACCCAGTATAAGTCAAAGCAAAACCCTTTCAGGCATAGAGTGACGAATAAATTATGCAAAAACAGAAGCAGAGAACTCTGGGTAGTTCTCAAGTTTAGGTGGAAAGCAGCTCCAGTAAGAGCACTCTCAACACCAGCGACACTCTAAATTTGCTCACCTCAAATGTCTGCTTTTCTATCAAAGTTTTTAAGCATAGGATTAGCGCAGTGCTATCCACGCCGAGATAGAAAGGGACAAAGTCTTTTGCCATTTTTACAGCAAAGTCTTTAAGCATAGGATTAGCACAGTGCTATCCCTGCCGAGCTGTAAAATGGCCAACGCCTTTTACCACTCCAGGCACAGCATTACAGCTTTGGATTGGTAAAATACCATCCAAGCCAACCTGAAATGAATAAAAGCAACCCCCAATATAAAATCCCTACAATTAGAGCCTAATAAGGATTACTGTCGTGCAAATCGTCCATCCCCATGGTTTGTTTGAGTGGGTCAACAACACTAAAATCCTTGCCTACTAAGGTAATCTGTGAGATTTCATGTCATAAAATACCGGACTCCAGGCTTTGGCACAATGTAATAACAATTTGCCATTAAAAGCCTATTGCCTTTAACACATACTCTTCACAATAAGTAAGAAATGCCTATTTGCTTTTTTGTAACTTTTCCTTATAAACAGATCACGCCTAAGGAATCTAACATAGGTTTTTCCAGTCAACTGATAAGGCCTCTAGCCTTTATCAATGCCTTAACTCTACATACAACACACTGCTACTCAATTGTGCATAAACTGGCAACCATCATGCATACAGTTGTAAAATTACAAATATGTACACAATTATAGGTAGCAAAACAATATACAGCCCCTCTCAATAGTACCTAACACGAAAAATCGCAGTGAAATTCTGCTCCCTGGTTGTGTCGGAGTCGGTGACCAACCTAAAAACACTGGGCTACTTTGGTAATCTTTGAGATTACGTGTCACTAAATGCCTTTCTACAGACTGCAACCTGATGCAACAACAATCTAATGGCCTATTAGATTTATCATATGGTTTTCACAATAAATAAGCCAGGCCTATTGCCTTTGAAATAACTTTTCAGAATACATAGTCCAGACCTTTGACATTTGGCGTAATATTTATCTACACACCCTATTGCTGTTATCATTGGCTTGTCACCATAGCCAACTCAGGCCAGTGGTTTCGTGACCCCCCAACCCTCTTTAGCAGCTTAAGTGGGGGAAACCATTACAAATTGAATTGTTTTATATTGGTCTCTGTCGGGCTGCAGACAAAAGCTCATATAACTTCTAAGAGAATATCAGGGCAGGGCTAAAAAGTGGTGTTTGACTGCTGCTATGTGAGCCACGGTCATAAAAGAGAGAAGAAAATAAATTATGGAAGGATAAAAGGTACAGAGAGAGCAGAAAATAGTGTTTTAGAGAGAAAGGCAAGTAAGGAAAATCGATGTGAGAAAAGAAAGAATTGCAGTAGTTGGAAACTGGACAGGAGGAAGGGGAGAAGGAAGAAGGTAAAAGTAATTACAGATGCAAAGCAGGGAGGAAATAGCAAAGTGAAAGGAGTGGTGGATGGAAAGAAAAAAGGAAGAGTGAGTGCAAAGATGGATGGTTGAAAGGATGAATGGATGATAAAAATAAAGGATCAATTTGTGAAAGGATGGAAAAAAGGATTAATGGAGAGATGGATAAGCAGATGATAAGATGGACAGTAGAGTGGAAGGATGAATGGCTGAAAGAGTCTACATGTGAAGTGAATGGTCATTGTATGGATGGATGAAAAGGTGGATGGATGGGTAAAAGGATTGATAAACATGTAAACCAATGGATGGATGGAATTTCAGTGGCTAGTTAGAGAAAGGTGAGGATGGATGGAAAGGTGAAGGGATAATAGATAGATAGAACGATAACAGAATGGATAATAAATGAGTGGAAGGAAGGATGACGAGAACGATTATAAGAAGTCTTACTTTCTCCGCTTGCTCGGTGTCATTAGAGGCTTGCTTGAAAGTGGGGGATATTTTAATTTTCTGGCTATTCCCTTGACTCAGGCCTACTGTACTGAGACTAAGCTTTCGTACATGGCAGCCTTCAGGCATAGTGGCATAAAAAGAGCAAATGTATGCATAATTACAGTTGCCAAAGCAGAATACTATCTCACTTCCTAACAGGGATAAACAAGGATTCGTACAGTGCAAATTTTCTGTACACATGGTTTGTTGTAAGGAGTAACCAAAACCCTTGCCTACTAAGGTTATCTGTGAGATTCCATGCAACAAAAAATCTATCTGTAGGTTTTAATTCAGAGTAATAGCAATCTACCCTTAAATGTCTATTGACTTTAACTTATGCTTCTCACAATCAATTCACCAGGCCCATTGCCTTTATTGTAACTTTTCATAATAAACAATTAGCCTTGAGCCTTTATCATTGGCATGTTACCATAACCAAGTCACAACTTCTTTACTGTGCATATGATTTTTATAAGGCAACCATCTGGCATGCAGTCATAAAAGTACAGCTGAATAAAAACTTACAGTTGGCTAAGCAAAATACTATCTCTTTAAAGTGGGCCTAACAAGTATCATTGTAGTGTATTTCTCCTATCCCCACTGTTTGTTTGGGTTAATCACCAACACTAAAACCCTTGCCTAGTATGATGATCTGCGACATTGCAAGTAACAAAATAGCTACATACAGCATTTAGCACATTTTAATAAAAATCCATCCTTAAAAAACTTTTGTCTTTAACAAACACTTTTCACAATAAGTTAGGCAGGCCTACTGGTTTTGTTATAACATTTCATAATAAACAGATCAAGGCTACGAAATCTGTCAAGACTTTTCCAACTGACCCGATGTAGCCTTTACCCTTTACCATTGGCTTTAAACCTTACCTAACACTGGCCTATTCAAGCGCACATTAACTGGCAACCATCATGCATACAGTTATAAAATTACAACTAGGTAGACAAATACATCTTGCAAAACAATATACAACCCCTTGCAACAGAACCTAACAAGAATCATCACAGTGATAGCCCACAGGGTTTGTCAGAGTGGAAGTCCAATGCCAGAACCCTTGGCTACTATAGTAATCTACCTGTCTACTGCCTGACACACAATATGATAACAGCCAACTGTTAGAGGCTTACTGACTTTAAAAAATGATTGATTTTCACAGTTAATAAGCTAGACCACCTGTAATTTGTCATAACATTTCATAATGAGCGGACCAGTCCCATGGCATCAGATATAACATTTCCCAGCGCGCCAATAAGGCCTATAGCTTGTCACCATAACTACCTCAGGTCTACACTTTTGAGTGCAACATTTTCCACAAGGCAACAATCAGGCACAGTTATAAAATTAGCAAGTAATACAAAATTATAGTTGGCTAGGCAAAATACTATCTCTCCTGTGAGCCTTAGAATCATTGTTTGGAGCCTATAGAGCAAAGGGGACACCAATGCCATTAGAAGGCGCCCAAGTTTAGTTCCTGGCATCAATAAAAATGATTGACTAGTGTGAACCTCCAACGTGGCACACCTTTTTTAGCTTGAATAAAAACATTCCTATGAAGGCAATGCACCTAGATGCTAAAATGACTGCAACTGATAATAGAGATAATGAAGTAATTCAGGCAGTCTTATTCTGGTACGTGGGTCTATTATGCTTTTCAGTTGATTAAATAACAATCAATCAAGCAATCAATCAATCAATATATCTTTTTGGGCTAATTAGAACCATACAGATAAAACCTTTACAAAATTAATGACAATTGATTATATACAATATCTAAGTTGACTATTTTGAAGAGCTACTGAGCCACAGATCAATGGTATAAGGAGGCTACACATGGAGTGTGATCAGTGCAATGATCAATTCGACCTACCATAAATGAAGGACTCAAATGGCTTGCTGTGAATTAATCGAAAGCTGAAGTTTGTAGCTGTGGTGGGAGAAGTGAGAATGTAAGGGGATATACAGTAGACCCGGGCAAAATGCAAATTAGGGG
Source organism: Calotriton arnoldi (assembly GCA_963921515.1). NCBI lineage: Eukaryota > Metazoa > Chordata > Amphibia > Caudata > Salamandridae > Calotriton > Calotriton arnoldi. Next base: position 435,276 of record CAWUFW010006221.1, on the reverse strand, counting down.
TCCTTTACCATGCCTACATGGGTGGTGCAAAATGTGCCATGCCAACGTTATTGGTGACATTTTGTGCTTGAAATAAACAAAACCCATCATTCCCTTTACATGACTCAGAGTTCAGATTCCCAAACTGCCCTGGCAGTCTGAATGAGGGCTCATTTGAAGCTTGAACCCCAGTCAGGGCTCCAGGACGCTGGATATATTGTCTCAAAAGTCCTCTCTGTCACTCGGTGTGCATGGATTACAAGGATGGGCATTTCTCAGCAAGGCCCAGGGTGGAAACCCAGGGGACCTGCTTTCCATGTGCCATCTTGCAAAGGTCTAATTAGGCCTCTCCTGCTTGCCTGGGATAGGAAGCTCTGCCCAGGCCCCGGGTCAGGGCCCGGCAGGCCTGGGTGCAGAAGCCTCCAGTACTGGGCTTTGTACCATGGCCCACCGTGTCCCTTGGAGCCCGGGGCAGTGACTTGCAAGCACAGGGAGGCCACCCCTGCCTGGGTTATGAGGCTCTGACCGGGCCCCGGGTCAGAGCTCTGGCTGGCCGGGGTGGAAGCCCCAAGCTCTGGATGTCCTTCTCTGGTCTCCCTATCACAAAGTGCTCAGGATGGGGTCCCACAGGGCCAGGGAGGTCCCCCCTGCTTGTCTGAGTTCAAAAGCTCTGACCGGGCCCTCGAGGGCTCTGGGGTGTAAGACCCCGATGCTGGGCTCTGTTACCTTGCCATCCGGGATTTAGAATGCTCCCAAAGGGGAGTTGCAGGCCTGCGGAGGCCTCCCCTTCTTGTCTGGTTTTAGAAGCTCTGACCGGGCCCTGGACAGAGCCCCAATGGACCTAGGGCCAGGAGACCCAAGCCCTGGGCTCCCCTCTCTAGCCCACCATGTTGCACAGTGCCTAGGACGGGGTCTGGCAGGCCCGGGGAGGTCTCCCCTGCTTGTCCATGTTCAGAAACTCTGACCAGGTCTTGGATCAGAGCCCCGGCAGGCTCTGGGTTAGAAGCCCCCATCCCTGAGCTCCCTCTCCTGCCTGCTGTGTTGCAAAGTGCAAGGGGTGAGGTGCAGGAGGGCCAGGGAGGTCTCCCCTGCTTGTCTGGGTTCCGAAGCTCTGACCGGCCTCAAGGTCAGAGCCCTGGAAGGCATTGGGGTGGAATACCCCGGCCCTGGGCGCCATTTCCTTGCCGGCCGTGTCTCAAAGTGCAGCGGGCAGGGGTCTGCAGGCCCTGGAAGTTATCCCCTGCTTGTCCATGTTCAGAAGATCTGATCGGGCCCCTGGTTGCCTTCTCTGGTCCACTATGTCGTAAAGTGCCTGGAATGGGGTCCCACAAGCGCAGCGAGGCCTCCCCTGCCTGCCCGGGATAAGAAGCTCTGACCGGGCCCCATGTAAGAGCTCCAGTGGGCCCTGGTTTGGAAGTCCTACACTCCCTTCTCCAGCCCACCTTGTTGTAAAGTGCACGGAATGGGGCTTTGCAGACCCTGGTCCCTGCTTGTCTTCAAAAGCTCTGACCGGCTCCTGGGGTGGAAGCCCCAGGCCCTGGGCTCCATTCTCAGGCCCGCCGTATCACAAAGTGCTCGTGACAGCATCCCACAGACCCGCTGGAGTCTGCCCCTGCTTGCCCGGGTTAAGAAGCAATGATCAGGCCCCGGGTCATTGCTCCAGCGGGCCCTGGGATGGAAACACTCATCCCAGGGCTCTCTTCTCCATTCCACTGTGTTACAAAGCTCACAGGATGAGGCCACGCAGGCCTTGGAAGGTCTTCCCTGCATGTCTGTGTTCAGAACCTCTGACCGGGCCCCATGTCGGAGCTACGGTGGGCCCAGGGTTGGAAGCCACCTCCTTGGGCTCCCTTCTCCAGTTTGCCGTGTCACAAAGTGCATGGAACAGGGTCTCAGAGGACCAGGGTCTCAGAGGACCAGGGAGGTCGCCCCTGCTTGTCTGGGTTCAGAAACTCTGACAAGGCCCCAGGTGAGAGCTCATGAAACCCCTCACAGCCCCCTTACTGATCACCAGCTCAGGCTCCAAGAACCTGGGCCTTAGAGTCCATGTCCCTTCCAAGGGTGAGTGGAATCATTTTTCAGAAGTCACGGTGTGACTAGATGGCTGTCCCTTGAGTCTGGACATCTAGTCGCTCTGAACATCTGGACATGCACAATGAGTTCCTATGGCATGTCCAGATGGCCGGGCTTCCCTGGAAGTCCTGATGAGGGCTCATTTGAGTTTTCAAGCCCAGACAGGGCCCCATGAGTTTGTGTGCGTTTTCTCCAATGGCCCCCTCTGTCATTCTGCAAGCACTGATTACAAGAAAAGGGGGTAATCTTCCTCTGGATTAGTAGGGCGAGTGTCCCTGGATCACCCTTGTTTTCCAGTAGTTCTCACCCTAGGGGGCCCCAGATTCCTGAGACTGGAGCTGCCTTCCAGCCTTGTCCGATGGGCCTTTCCTCCAAGCCTTGCTTCGTGGAGAGCAGGCAGGGATGCAAAAGGACAACTCCTCGAGGGGGATGGGACCCGAAAGAAGGTGAACTGTACTGGGGCAGGGTGAAACCAAAGGAAACTCTGGTGGAAGTCCGTAGCGGTCCTGACTCCTGATGTGTAAATCAGTCATCTGACCTGGGTATAGCGGTGAAAGACTAACCAAACCATCTAGTAGCTGGTTCCCTTCAAAGTTTCCCTCAGGATAGCTGGCACTCGGAAACCCCAGTTTATCAGGTAAAGCGAATGATTAGAGGTCTTGGGGTTAAAACAATCTCAACCTATTCTCAAACTTTAAATGGGTAACAAGCCGGCTTGTTGGTATGGAGCATGGCATTGAATGTGAGAGCCTAGTAGGCTACTTTCCGTAAGCAGAACTGGCACTGCAGGATGAACCGAATGCCAGGTTAAGATGCCCAACGCCAACGTTCATCAGACCCCAGAAAAGGTGTTGGTTGATATAGACAGCAGGATGGTGGGCATGGAAGTTGTAAACCATTAATCAACCTGCCGAATCAACTAGCCCTGAAAATGGATGTCGCTGGAGCACAGGGCCCATACCCGGCCATCGCTGGCACTGAGAGCCATGGGGGCTAAGCCACGATGAGTAGGAGAACCACTGCGGTGTGCTTGGTTGCCTGGGACAAGGACCCAGGTGGGGTCGCCAAAGGTGCAGATCTTGGTGGCAGTAGCAGTTATTCAAACAAGAACTTTGAAGGCCGAATTCGAGAACGGTTCCATGTGAACAGCAGTTGAACCATTTCCCTCGGCCAATATAAAGGGAGTTGGGTTAAGATCCCTAACCTGGAGGGGTGGAGATGGGCATCTTTGCGGTGTCCTGTGTGGTATCAGTAAAGATTCTGGAGAAGCAGGCGGGAGCCCAGGGGAAGAGTTCTCCTTTCTTTGTAAAGAGCAGGGCACCCTGGAATGAGTCCACTCTGAGAGAGGGACCTGAGCCTTAGAAAACGTTGCTGTTCAGGCAGCGTTCGATTTGCTCTGGTTGATTCCTGAAAATCTGGGGGGGGTGTGTCAATCTCGCAATGGGCTGCACTCATATCTGCAGCAGGTCTCCAAGGTGAACAGCCTCTAGCATGTTGGAACAATGTAGGTAGGGGAAGTTAGTGAGTCAAATTCATAACTTTGGGATAAGGATTGGCTCTAAGGGCTGTGTGAATCGGGGTGGGGTGTGAAGCGAGGCTGGACATGTGTCAGGGCGGGATGAAGTGTTACCCTCCGGGGCAGCGTCAACTCTTTACTTATTTATTTGGAAAGTTTTGTATAGCGCAAACATGACCCTAGAGGGTATCAGAACGCTTTACAGAGGGATGCGACACATTTGAGGGGGGGGGGGCAATCGTGGCAGAATCAGAGCAATAGACAAAATAACAATAGTTACGTGACGACATGGTAATCGAAAAATAGCAATAGTTACATAACGGCTTAATAGTGGGCAAAAAGAAATAGTCAGTAGGAGAAGGCGAGAGAGTCATCAGCGTGATAGTAGTTGCTGTGACTCAGGACCCCCACTGGACTTCAGGATAGGCAAGTGTTCATCAGTAGCGCTTTCATTTCCTTTTTGAAGGACACTGTAGATGGAATCAATCTCATTTCCGTTGGCAGGGAGTTCCAGATTCTTGGGGCGATTCCTGAAAAGGAACGGTTGTAGGTTTTAGTTTTATTGAATTTCTTTGGTTTAAGTAGGAGAGGGGCGGGAGCTCCTGGAGGTGCGGGCACCACCCGACAGCTCAAGTGTTTGTGCGAGGTAGAGAGGTGTGTTGAAGTGAAGGGCTTTGTGGGTCATGCAGGCAAGTTTTAGGTGTATCCTTGCTTCGAAAGGTAGCCAGTTGAGAGTTTTCAGATCCAGGGAGATGTGATTGTACTTCTTGGAGCCTGTGACGAGACTGGCGGCCGCATTCAATGAGGCTCTGAGGGGGGCCAGTCTGTATTTAGGCAGACCGCAGAGTGTTGCACTGCCATATTCCAGTCGCGAGATGACTAAAGCTTGTACTGAGGACTTGAGGTCATCAGAGGGAAGGAAAGGTTTTAGTTTCCTTAGGATGCTCAGTTTGAAGTTCGCTCCTTTGGTAGAAGCACTAATGTGATCCTGCATGCTCAGGTTCCTATCGAACACTATACCCAGGGATTTCGTAGAGTCAATGATATGTGGTGTGCAGTTGAGAGCAGACAGATTTTTCATGTATTCCTCAATGGTGAGTGCTTGCTTGGGCAGGGAAATAAGGAGGAATTCTGTCTTGAGGGCATTTAGTTTGAGATGGTTGAGGGTAAGCCAGTTAAGGGTTTTGTGTAAGGTTCCGTTGAGTGACTTGATGTCGTCAGGTGAGGAGATTTTCATGAACAGCTGGGTGTCGTCTGCATACATGTGGTATTGGATGTTAGATGCTTTGAGGATTTCGGTGAGGGGTTCAATAAATAGGTTAAAAAGTGTGGGTGAAAGCGAGGAGCCTTGGGGCACCCCAGGGTGCAGGGACTGGGATGGGAGAGGGATTGGTTGGATTTAATTCTCTGTGTTCTGTCATGGAGAAAGGAGGCAAACCATTTTAGAACTGCGCCAGAGAACCCCATCCTATGTTCCAGCAGACTCAGGAGGTTGTCATGTTTGACCGTATCGAAGGCTGAAGAGAGGTCGAGTAGGATTAATAGGCAGGATTCGTTCCGGTCCAGTAGGGTAAACGTGTCATCAACTATGTGAGTGATGGCTGTTTCGGTGCTGTGACCTTGACGGAAGCCCGATTGAAATTGATCCAGTAGCTGTAATTCCTCAATGTGGTTACATAGTTGAACCTGTACACATTTCTCAATGAGCTTAGCCAGAGTAGGGGTGTTAGTGATTGGTCGGAAGTTATTCAGATCCTCAGGGTCTGCCGTGGGTTTTTTGAGAATGGGGAGAACTAGCCCGGACTTTAGGCAGTCAGGGATCTCACCTTGAAGTAGGGAGGCATTAACGATCTTGGTCCAGAGCGGAACTAGAGGCCTTATCATTTCTTTGAAGAAATATGAGGGAAGGGGGTCGTTGAAGTGATTCGAGGGTTTCAGGGTAGAGAGAATGTTGAGAATGGAAGTGTCATTGAAGGTAGAAAATTGATTCCAATGCGCATTGTTTTTAAGTGAGTGGTAAGTAGGGAGAGGGGACTGGGGAGTTAGGTTGGAGTCTGGTGAGGATGATAGTTCGAGCAAGGCAGACGTTAGATCAGATTCAATTTTGTTGGATTTTTCGAGGAAGAAGGCAGCAAAATCCTCGCAATTAGGTTGGGGATTGGCGGTGATTGTCGATTGAGTGGGTGTGTTGTTGGATTGCTGTTTGATCAGTTCAAACAGCATTTTGGGGTGATTTCTGGCTTTGTCTAGTTGGCTTCTGAAGAAGGTCGATTTTGCAGTTCTGATGTGTTTGTTGTACAGACTCCTTCTTACTCTCAAAAGTTTGAGGAGTTCAGCGATGGAGAGGATCTCCAAGCTTGTTCCGCTAGTCTTAAGTTACGCCTGTCTGAGTTTAGGCAGTCATTGAACCAAGGATTGGAGTCTTTGTTGGATTTTCTTTTTAGTTGAAGGGGGCAATTGCATCCAGAACGTTTAGCATGGAGTTGTTGTAGTGATCGGTGAGTTCATGGACATCTGCCATGAGCGTGGGTGGAGGCAGGGACAGATTGCTGCGTGATATGAGGTTGTCCATGTTTGCGTTTTGCATCGATCTTTTCCAGTGTTTCAATTTCTTGGGTTGAAGTCTTTGGGTGTTCCATCGTTCAAGTATGAGGAAGGTGATAAAGTGGTGATCTGACAAGTCACATGGGGCTATCGATTCAATCCGAATGGTGTCAGGGTTGGAGATGATTAGATCGAGGGTCGAGCCCAAGTTGTGTGTTGGGCTGTCGCAGAATTGAGTCAGGTTGAGGTCAAGTAGGAATTTTTTAAGACTGTTCACAGCCTGGTCATTTGGGTCATTCCAATGAAGGTTGAAGTCTCCCAGGAAGATCTGGGGGCAATGATGACCTAGATTGGATGAGATGGTTTCCATGATTTGTTAAATCAGAAGGAGGTTATCTCCGGGTGGATGGTAGAAGATGTGGAGGTTGCATAGGGGTTTTTATTTGCTGAAGATGTTGATACTTAGGTAGTCGCAAGATGAGAGAGAAGTGGACAGAGACTGTTTCACTGAGAGACTGTTTTGGTAAATACAGGCTACGCCTCCCCCGTACTTTTAGTTCCATCCATCTGATAATGCTGTGGATAGGAGGAACTAGGATGTCCAGGACAGGACCAGAGGAGACATTGAGCCAAGTTTCAGTGAGAATCAGGAGGTCAAGTTCCTGATCAAGGATGAGGTCAGCAATATCCGCGGCATGTTTTACTGCGGATCTGCAGTTGAGAAGGATGCATTTCAGGTGAGTTTTGGAGTCAGTGGGAGTAGACTGTGCAATGTGAACTTGCATGAGGTTCGTGGTATTTAGTATATTGGAGTTATAAGTGGGGGTTCTGTACGGGTTTAGAGTAATGGTTTGAATGGTCTCCGGAGTGACTGTTAGATGCCTAGGATCTTTAAAAGGATGCGAGCTGAGTCCTTCCTGTGGATCGACCGCAGCTGCAGTGCACATACCCCTCCTTGGGGCAGGGGCCGGCACTCTGCCTCGACTGGCACCTAGCAACTGACTTAAAACTGGTGCTGACCAGTGGAATCCGACTATTTAATTAAAGCAATGCATCGCAAAGGTCTGAGGTGGTTTTTGACACAATGTAATTTCTACGCAGTGCTCTGAATGTCAAAGTGAAGAAATTTAGTGAAGTGAGAGTTAATGGCGTGAGTAGCAATGACTCTGTTAAGGTAGCCAAATACTTTGTCATCTAATTAGTGACAAGCATGAATGGATGAATGAGAGTCCCACTGTCTCTGGTTACTATCTAATAAAACCACAGCTGAGGGAACAGACTTGGCAGATTCAGCGATGAAATAAGCCCTGTTGACTTTGACTCTAGTCTGGCACTGTGAAGAAAAATGAGATGTGAAGGCTAAGCGGGATGCCCTTGGACTGCGGACGAAATACCACTATTCTTATTGCTTTTGTCATGTACCTGGTGAGGTGGAGGGGGTGAGCCCCATGGGGTTCTCGCTACTGGCTCCAAGTGGTGGTGCCTGCCAGGTGCGACCCACTCCGAGGTCAGTGCCAGGTAGGGAGTATGACTTGGGAGGTACACCATTCAAGCAATACTGCAGGTGTCCTAAGGTGAGCTCAGGGGGGACAGAACTTCCCGTGGAGCAGAATGGCAAAAGCTCTCTTGATCTCAATTTTTAGTAGGAATACAGACCATGAAAGCGGGCCTTGCAATCCTTTTGACTTTTTGGTTTCAAGCAGGAGGTGTCAGAAAAGTTACCACAGGGACAACTGGTTTGTGGCGGCCAAGCATTCATATTTACATCACTTTTTGATCTTTTGATGTTGGCTCTTCCTATCATGGTGAAACCGAATTCACCATGTGTTGGATTGTTCACCCATCAATTGGAAACATAAGCTGGGTTTAGACCATCATGAGACAGTTTAGTTTTATCCTACTGATGATGTGTTGTTGCAATAGTAATCCTACTTAGTACAAGAGGAACCACGGGTTCAGACATTTGGTGTATCTGCTTGGCTGAGGAGCCGATGGAGAGAAGCTATCATCTGTGGGATTATGACTGAACGCCTCTAAGTCAGAACCCCCCTAAACTGTAATGATACAGCAGTGCCTTGGAGCCTCAGTTGGCCTGAGATAGCTGGCCTCTGGGCCGGTGCATAGTGCTGCTCACTTGGGGACTAGAGTGCGGATGAAAGGGGGCCACCTCCATCGACCTTAGTGCACCCCATGTTCGCGGGCTCCTGATTCTAAATCATTTGTAGGTGATCTGATTCTGGGTTAGGGTTTCATAAGTAGAGGAGCAACTACCTTGCTGCGATCTATTGGAAGTCATCCTCTGAGCCAAGCTTTTGTCTCCATCTGTGGGATCCTGTGTCCCCCTAGAGTCCCTCTGATGCCAGGCCGGTGGGAGGGACGAGGTGCAGGGAGGGGGTTGTCCCCTACTGCCCTGTGCCATCGGGTGCAGGGATGCGGGCATGCCCCTCGTAGGTCAGCAGGGTACCACCTGGAGACAAGAAGCCGGTCAGTGACTCGAGGAAGGAGCCTCCTGATTTCTGGCCTCATCATCAGCTACTGCCCAGGCACTCCGGTCATCAGGTCGGGCCGAGCCACCTTGTTCCCGGGCTGGTGACCAGATGACCATCCAGTGGCTGGCTGACCAGATGACCGGTCAGTGGCTATCTGACTAAATGGCCGGAGCAGCTAGCTCTGAATTGTGTCTCTCCCCAGGTTCTATAAGCCCCCACTTTGTTGGGGCTTAATAGTTGAGGAAAAATGTCTTTTCAGACAGGCACAATGAGAGAGGGGGATTGGCTGGGGTCTGGGGGCTTAACCCTCCTTAGATCCCCAGGCTCAGGCATGAGGAGGGTGGAACGCACTAACCCAGGGCATCCTTATCTGATGGACTGGGGGTGATAGTCCCTACCAAATGCATGGTGACTGCCAACTGGGGAGGACCCTCATGCCCTTCTGGGGGGTGTAGCCTAGGCGGAACCCAACGTGAAGGCCGATACCAGGTCATGGTGGCATCCAGGCACCAGGCAGGGCCACCTTCCCTATCTGGGCCAGGGTGGCGTCAGACCACTAAGAAGTTTGGGGCTCCTGCGGGCTTTACATCTGCTGTGGTCCCCTGTGAGAGGTGGGTGAAGCCATGGCTTTCAACTGGGAAGCTAGGGCCTCATGCACCGGGCAGAGAAAACTTCTCTACCAGGGCCAGAGTGGCGTGAGACTGAGGGGGAGTCTGGGGCTCTTGTGGGCTGAACAGCTGCCATAGTCCCCTGTGAGAGTGTTATAGGGATTATCTTAGTTTTCTTTTTTAACTTAGCATTTTTCTGAGATGGTGGATTGTACATGTTTTTCACTGACATGAGACAATGCCATGCACACATTGTCTGCGCTATTAGTTCCAGGAACACAAATAGTAGAACACGATGTCCTTGCTTTATTATGTGCTCGTAAGAGACAACTCATTCCCTCCAGACTAACTAAAGCTGCTATTCTGCGTCTCTAGCAGAACGCGGTAAGACCGGTGTTTTATTACTTAAACCTTGCCCGTGTTGAAGACAGTGAGAGGCACTTCAGACCGGAGTTATCGTGAATGCATCAGAGAGCTGTGAATGCCATTCAGCCCTGCAGGCCCGACATTCATCTTAAGAAGGAAGTTAGCTGCGCAAGCAGAGATGTGTGCAGGCTTGTAAGCTCAGACTGCGTGCATTTGTTAATTCACTTAGGCCGGCTTCCTGAGACATTAAACCAAGGTATGGGGTTGCATCTTTCAAACTGGGTCAGGCAGCAGGACACTTCAATTATTCTCTCATTAGAGTAGGAGTATTGTTGATAGATAGGAGTAACATTAGGAACAATTAAAATGGTTGAATTTTTTGTGTGTTTCACTATTCTAGGAATGCTTATAACAATGTTGTGTTTCATCTGTTTAATAATTGCAGTTCACGTCTTATTTACAAGGATAAGATCGTTTCAATAAACATTTGAAAATGTATTCTCTTTTCTCTTCTTTGTAAAAATTTGGGCATGCAAAAGTGATAAACAAAAGGATTAGGTCTGTTTACACAAATTCCTTGGGAATCAGAGTGGTCATGATCAAGGTTACCGGCAGCATCTACAGCTCTAGAGGTTTAGGAGTTTAGATGCGGTACTCTGAGCTAGCCGAACCAACATTTACTGATGATATGAGCAGACTCAGTCTTTACATTGTGAAGTTCTATTGACCTAATAAACAGTCCTAATAAATTTGTAGAACCCGTATAACAAGCGGCGAGCAAAGCCATGGCTTTTGCATGGGAAGCTGGGGCTCCTTCCCTACCCAGGCCAGGGTGGCATTGGGCCTGGGAGGAATTTGGGACTCTGGCCAGCTGAACAACTCCCCCTTGGAGGGGGAGTTGTTCAGCTGACTGGACTGGTGGTGTCAGCAAGCAGGCAGAGGCTCCTACCTAGGTTTCAAGATGTCCACCAGTTATCTTGTTAGGTTTACGTGGGCAAAAAAGGTCACCAGTGATATTTTATTCTCAAAGCTGATCCAGCCAATGGACGAGTATGGGTGTGCCAGTTCAGTGAACCAAGTCACCAGCACAGCCTTCTTTTTTGAAATTTTTATTTTATTTATTGGCTTTTTCAAAAATAGAAAAAACATCCAACAACAAAGGAGCACAGCCACAGTTGTCCAATTAATAGATGAATGACATAGTTTCCATATGCACAATGAGCATAACGTAACAATTTGAACAGTAGGGACACAATTAGCAGGGTCCACACATTTATATAGATGTATACATTTCCATCCAGCGACTGATACATGCCAATTAAAATAGACAACTACACACTAGCACTTTAGCAGAATGGCAGGGTGGATACAGCCATAACTCTACTCTTGGGGAGGTAAGTGGTGTGGTTTGGCATTAGCCTATGTGTTAGAAGGCTGTCTCCATCTTGCCATTTGATGGTATCAAGGAGTCTTGTCGACGAAGAAAGGAGAGTAAGGGCTTCCAGATATCTTTAGGGGGAGAGCATATGGGCATGAGCTCCCAGTAATTGGTTAATTGTTCTTGGCAGTATGTGATATCCTGCAACCATGTCATGTAAGTAGGACCAGGCTTATGCCCCCAGTGTACCGCGACTCTACGCTTGGCTAGTAATAATAGCATGGCAGTGAGACGGCGACCGGAGGAAGGCGTGTCTGACACATAACCGAGGAGCCCAACCAAGGGGGAGTAAAGTGGCTGGTGCCCCATGATATCATGTATAGCCTTGTAGACTTCCCTCCAGAACAGCGTCACCTTCGGGCAAGGCCAAGCCAAATGTATGTAATCGGCCTGGGGGAAACCACAGCGCAGATAGCGTGGATCAGGTACTAAGCCAATCTTGAAAAACTGAAGTGGTGTGCAATATAATCGATGTAGGATTTGAAGTGTATGAGCCGAAGTTTGTAGTTAGTGCAAAGGTAATGTAACTGCCCGCAGCAGAAATCCAATTGCTTGTTGGTCAAGGGGGGGGGGCAATGTCTGCAGCCCAGGCCCCCTGCACCATTGGAATGGTAATCGGCGATGTGCTTTGCATGCTGTTGTATAAACGTGTAATAAGATTACACGAGGAAGGGGAGGCGTGTATGAGCTCCAAAGCTGGGAAGGTGGGCGAGGGAGCTGGAAATGTGGCATGAATAGCGTGACAAGCAGCCTCAAGTTGGTAATAAAGGAGAGTATCCAATGGGCCTGGTTTAGGGTCAGCCTCAAATGGAACGATGAACCGATCGTCGGGATATAGTTTTGAAAAGGTTCTAATTTGGCACTTGTGCACTCGGAACATGGCTCCCCTGTCCTGGAATGGCGGGATCAAAGGATTATGAGCGATTGAGGCAGAGGGGCGTATAAACACTCCAGCCCGCACGTCTATGCAGTCCTCCCTAAGCCCAATGGATACACTCCACTGTGTCTATTTCAGCTGTTGGTGCTTTGTATGGAGCAAACACTGCTGTAGTCAATGGCCAGGGGGAGGCATGGTCTTGTTCAATGGCTGTATGGGGTTGAAATGGCATTGGGTGAAGCAAATATTGTAGACATTGCACCTGAGCGCAGCAGGCATAGATCATCATATCCGGCTCCTCCAGCCCTCCCTGCACAAGTGGTAAGGTAAGGAGATCCCAGGATACTCAAGGTTGTTTGTGCGCCCATATAAGTGTAGTTAAGATGGATTTAATACGTTGAAAGAAGTGTGCGGTGAGCTGTAATAGAACGTTGAGAAATAGATATAAGAATTTAGGGAGTACTATCATCTTGGCTATAGCAATGCAGTCTTTTACAGACAGCAGCAATTTGGACCAGTTAGGGACTCTGTCCTCCAGCCAGTCCATCGCTCGAACAGAATTAGCTCGCCATAGATTTTCGGGGTTGTGGCTGAGCCATATACCAAAATAACAAATCGGTTCAGAGGCCACCATAAAAGGATATTCCGTTCGGAAAGGTAGTGTTCTGTCTGTGAGGGGAAACATAACAGATTTCGGCCAGTTTACTTGATTACTTGAGTACCCACCAAAGCGCATTACCTCGCGTGTGAGGGGAGGCAAGGTTCAAATGTGGGTTGTGCACATAGAGAGTAATATCGTCTGCATACATAGAGATGATTAGTCCCCTGGTAGAAAAGCCAATGCCTTTATTTGTGTGGCATTGTCTGAGCTGAGCCGCCAAAGGTTCCATAGCTATCGCAAAGAGAAGCAGCGATAAAGGGCAGCCTTGTCTCGTACCACGGGTAATATTGAAGGGTTTGGAAAGTAGACAATTCAACTGGACCCCGGCTGTTGGTAAAGTGTAGAGTATCTTTATCTGCTTAATGAATAGAGGACTAAGGCCAAGGTGTGCCAGCAATGGAGACAGGTATGCCCATTCTAAAGAATCAAAGGCCTCAGTGGCATCTAAAAGAACAGCATTTGCAGAGACATGAGGGTCCAGGTGGTGCATCAGAGCAAATAGTGTGCGTAAGTTGTGCGACGTGGATTGATCGGGTATAAATCCTGATTGGTCGGGCCGGACAATTAAGGGCAGAAGGGGCTGCAAGCGGTTTGCCAGTAGCTTGGCATTGATAATGTTGTCCACATTAATTAAAGATAGGGGTCTATAGGAGTCACATAGGTTAGCCTGTTTGTCCCGTTTTAATAGCGTGATTACAACAGCTTCCCGTAGCGAAGGCGGTAGATATCCGGTTTCAAGCGAGTCTTGGAACACAGCTAGCAGGTGAGGGGCCAGTAGGGAGGCAAATTCCTAATTAAAGGCCGTGGTCAAGCTGTTAAGGCCAGACATCCTGTCCCCAGGGAGGGAGCCAATAATCTGTTCTATTTCGTCTGTAGCGATGGGCGAGTCTAAGTATTCTCGATGCGCGTGGTCAAGACAAAGTAACTGTACAGTGTTAAAATAGGCCGTGAGCTTGTCTAGACCAAGCACCTGTGCGGCCTCATACAAACGAGAATAGAAATACGTCATTGTTTGGAGTAGATCAGACGGGGAAGAAATCGGGTTCGATTCCTCATCCAGTAGCTTCACAACATAAATGGAAGTACTCGATTTAGGGAGTAGACTCGCAAGGGTCTTGCCTGGGCAGTCACCCTTGCCATATCTCCGATCCTGAATGTGCCGATGAAGGTGATGGTTCTACCTTTCCGCCTCCTCCCGAAATTTGGACAGCACCTCCCTAATGTGGGCGAGCACAGTAGCATCAGAGGTATGGAAATATTCAGTTTCCCACTTATGGATGTTTTGTTCGATGCGGGCCAGGCAATCATGTGTGCGCTCAGCACCCCCGACTGTTTAGATATGCAGGTCCCTTGAATTACCATCTTAAAGGCCTTCCAGAGTGTGGAAGGTGATTTAACAGAACCCACATTGGTGGCAAAAAAGTCCACGATGGCACCACGAATCTCCTCCCAAAACACCACATCTTGAAGTGCATCTGGAGGTAAACACCAGGTAAATGCCCGGACACTGCTTGAGGTAACCTGAGCTCTAGCAGGACCGGGGCATGGTCTGACAGAGTAGGGGGAAGGTATGTCACTCTGGCAGACCACATCTGAACCTCCCTGGAGATTAGCCAGTAGTCTATCCTGGACCAGGTGCTAAAATGAGTAGTAACGTAAGTGCCTTCTGAGGTGTCACCATGTGCCCGCCTCCAAACGTCACATAGGCCATTATCAAGGATTATCGTATTCAGTGACTGCACAGCATTAGGATGGGGCCGCCTGGAGGTCCCAAATCGATCCTAGTAGACATCAAGAGCCACATTAAAATCTCCACCCGAGATCTGCGTATGAGCGCCCAAATTGGAGATCAATCTACAAATCTCAGCGAAAAACTCTGGGTTGTCAGTATTTTTGGCCGTATATGGCCGTTAAGATTACAGGGTGTTTGTTTAGCTGAAGAGGCAAAATAACGTATCTCCCCTCACTATCAATGAGAGAGTGGGACAGTTGCCAGGGAAGCCCCCTGCGGAGTAAGATCGCGTATAGAGTATGGGGCAGTGTATATATCCCTGCACCATCTGTATCGCAACCCTGATGCCGATGGGTTCGCCAAGTGTGTCTCCTGTAGGAAACAAATATCTACTTTGTGCCTAATGAGATAAGTGTGAACTAACCACGTTTTCCTATAGTCATTGAGACTATGTATATTCCATGTAGTAGTAGTCATGTTATTAGCGGAATGTGGGCAAGTGATCAGTGTGGACATATTAACTTGAAATTGGCAATGTGTGCAACTGGAACATGATGTATGTGTAGTGGCTGGATCCCAAAAACAACAGCAATATACCCTGAGAACAAACATGCAAAACAAACAGTCCCCCACCATTCACCACCCATTCCAACCCGTACCCTAGGTTGAGATAAATCATCCCGTAACCCAACCAAACAAACATTCCCACAATTCAGAGACATCAGTAGGAATCATCCCTGAGTGCAGAGTGAAGCCAGGTGAACAAACCCTACCAGATGCGGCAGGGAGGCCGAGCCAACATTACAATGGGCTGCATATTGCAAATAAACATGCTATGGGTCCCCTGGTGCAACATAATGTGGGGCAAATGCCAGGGCATCCCGAACAGTGTCATCTAATAAACATTGAAGGTTGCCCATGGGTAGAGATCCGTTAAGAGAGTACCTCCTACTGTGAGCAGTACTTGCCAATAGGCTGCAGGAAGGGGGTGACCTCAGTCATTGTCGCTCAGTGAGTTTCTATCTCCTGCATGTTGTGAAGCCCTCTGGGACCGTTTATCATTGGTGACATTTTTTAGCAAATTTCAGGGCAGCGTTAGCATCCAAGAAGAAGTGCTGTTTACCCTCCCAGGATACCTGTGGCTTAGCAGAGTAGATTAGAGCATACCGAATTTCTGCTTCCAGCAGGAACCTTTTAGCTGGCAGAAACTCGCAGAGGGTGGCATGTACCAGCAGCGTGAAATCAGGATAAATGGACAGATTGCTCCCTTAGTCTTGGATGGATCCGTGCTCCCATGCCAGTCGCAAGATAGCATTGCAGTCCCGGAAGTTGAGGAGGCGCGTGACTATGGGGCGAGCCGGCGCCCTCGGGGGGAGCCTGGGACCCAGCGAGTGATGCGCACACTTCACAATACATACAGGAGAGAGCCCATCCGCAAAAAGTTACTGGAGCATAGACTCGATGTAGTCTTCCATTTCTGTAATGTTGGTAGACTTCAGTACTCCGGTAATCCGGAGGTAGTTGTGCCAGAAGTGCGCCTCGATATCTTTGTTTTTAGCCTTTATAATTTTTAGCACTCTGTTCATCCTCAGTAGCTGCTCTCCTGATTCCGCCTGCACATCATCCACGCCCAACACGCGAGTCTCTAGATGATTGATGCGATTTTCATGTTTGTCGACTCTCTGTTTAACCTGGTCCAGGCGGGTGGTGAGGATGTCGAGTTTAGTGTCTGTTGACTTAAGGCTGGATCGCACTTCCACCAGATGTTCCTTCACATCAATGTCCTGCAGTGGATCTGGGTCAGAGCGCTCTTGGGACGTCTCGGACAGTGACATCTGATCGCCTGGTAAGGCGTCTGCTCTCAAAGGGGAGCTTTGATTGCTTAATATCATGTTTCCCCATGATGTAAATTGGTACCAGTAACAAGCGAGAGAAAATGCAGAGGGCAGGTGTGTGAGGAGATGCAGCTCTGGTGTCCGGCCATGACAAGCAGGGCAGGATATATGAAGACACGGCTTACGCCTCTCAGCAGTGCATTGGGGCGCCGCCACACCCTGGGCCATGTCCAAAGCCGAGCAGACCCAGGATCAGGACCAAGGACCGCGCTTCCTCTAATATGTTGCAGCAGCAGCTTGAGGTGCGTCACAAACAGAAAATAGGGGGCCCCATACTCCCGGAGCAGCTCAGCCCCACCAAGTCACCCCCAGTATCGCAAACCCGGGCCTCAAATAGGGATCACAGTCTCAGAAGTGAGCAATAGTAGGAGCATATCCCACATCGTGAAGCCCCCACACGGCTGCAGCAGACCAGCTGCGGTACGCGCACCAGCTGCATAGCTGTACAGAAGGTGGCTATGTAAAGGAGGCCAAGTTTCAGCACTATTGCTAGTGTCTTCTTCCTGCAAGTGACCACTGTGTCCAATGCACTGCTTTTCGGATGATCAGTGATCTGCCTCTCCCCCTGCACACATTCACCGTGGACTGGCAGTGTCAATTCAATGCCTCCAGCCAAGGAGCCTGCAGTCCTTTGTCCGGGTCCTCTATCACCTCATATCGTAAGACGGGGGATGGGGTCCACCACACTCCACCCACCCCAGTGACAGCAGCCCCCGGGGGGGTCTCAGGTGTAGGGAGGATCAGATTGCGGCATCCAACAGCACGGATGCACAGCGCAGTTCCCGCAGCACCCGCCCCGGGATCCACACAATGTCGGGGCCAGGCACGGACGTCTAGGCCTAGTCTCGCTGTCAGCATATTCCAGCGCGTCTCTGTGCAGCCTGAGCTTCCGGAGCGCACGGCGACAGCAAAAACGCCCTTTCAGCAGGTATGATGATCAGGGATCCCCATTGCAGCCAGCAAGCGAGTATTCGGCCCGGTTGTTGCAGGATTATGATCAGATTTTGGGCTCAGCCTGCGCTGTCTAGAGAGCGGCCATTATGCAGCTCAGCCAAGCTCCACCCCCCAGCCCAGCCTTCTTTACTTGTATTATGCCGAGGCCTATTATTCAGTTACTGAAAGCACGAAAGAGAAAGTTATTCAGGAATGGTGGTGAGTGATTTCCATTTTTGACTGAGATTAATGGAAAACAGAGCCATACACTCCTAGTGTACATAGTCGTAAGCTAGCCAAATTCATGACTGGAGTTAGAGTCTGAGGGGGGAAGCAGAAGAAAATTGGTGTGTCATCTGCATAGCATTAGAATAAACTGCCAAAGCATAAAATAATGTTGCCGAGGGAGTTGTTGTAAATGGAGAATAAAAGTAGTTCCAAGAAGGATTATGGGCATACCAATTAGAAGAACTTCATGTGAGAGTGATGAACACATGGAAACAGAATTGGTGCAAATAAAAAGATAGTAGGAAACAATTTAATGCGTTTTTTCATATTGTTTAGGGAGCGGAGGGTACCCAGTATAAATGTGTCAATTTATGTGCTAAGAAAGGTGTTTGTGGTGGGTACAGTTGCGCAAGTCGCCGAAATGTTGTAGTATTTTCATAGAATTGAATTGGTAGAATGTAGGCTGCAGTACTTAAAATCATTTAATTAAGGTAGGTAGCAGGCCAGTATTTTCAATGCCACTTATCCATGTTTTTCAAAAGAAGATTGGTTGAGATACAAAGACTTACTTGGAGGGAGAGGAAATGTCTGTTTTACATTGTAAATTCAGTATTAAGTCTACTGCAGACATAAAACGTTCAGAATATAAGCTAGAGTGTAGACAGAAAGGAGTAGCTAGCAATTGTAGAGAAGCAAACTAAATGTGGTTGACAGTGCTAGGAGTATACCCATAATTACAGTGAAGTGGTCAGAAGGACTGCAAGATAGTTTTGCTGAATGAAATATGGGGATGTGTTCATTGATGGAGGTTCTGACAAAGGAATCTATGGGGCTAGAGAAAATAGAGAGTGGAGTGGCAGTGTAAAAGAGTGGATGATGGAAGTGAGAATAGAGTCACGATTGTCTCAAATGGCAAAGATTATGGTAAAAAAATAGCATACAAAAAGACTACCGGTCTGCTTGATTAAGATTGTGTGGGAAATGTGGTGGCGTGAGAAGTAAGTGCAGATGTCAATAGAGAAAGGAGATGCGGGTCATTGTAAGATGATGATTTTGTAGAGTTTGGAAATGAGGTTAGTATATCGACAGCCTCTATGGTAGTATTAAGGTTCACTTGGATGCTGAATTTTGTCCACGTTTAAAGATATACGCAGGTGTATTTTTATCCTGAGGGTTCTGATTGGTAGACTCAAAAGATGTCTTAAACTTACTGCTGAAGGCCTCAGAGAAGGTAGTGCTGTAGATGATCTTCCTTTGAGAAATCAAAGTAATCATAACAGGGGGTTGTGGGATGCCAATAATTATGTGTATCAAGGAGAGATCAGAGTGAGGGATTGATGCTGTGTGGCTTGCAAAGGGGCATATATACTACAAGATCTAGTGATGTAAAATGAAATGCTATCAGATGCAAGTATGAACAATATTTTTATCAGAATTTTAAACATGCTTTATCAACCCTGGAATTTCTTATACATTATTTATAGTACTGGCCATATAGCCATTTAAGATTAGTCCTCAAAAGAACGATCCCTCAACCACCTACTGTCCATCACATGGGCCCTTGACAATTGATGAATAGTCAGTGTGGCTCTGCTTGATGTCAGTATTTCCATTGTCCATTCGTACGAGGGTCACTAGGGACTCACTAATTTTACCTGAGACTGTTGGAACTTGGGTGGCTGTCAATAAGGGAGCATAGTCATGCTGTACTCAGAGTCTTTGGAACAATCCTTCTAAAATCTCTGATGACTAACTTAATGCAGTTGCATGTTTTGATGTATCCTTCGACAAAACCGGCAACTTTGCTCAGTGGGTAGTTAGTCCTGAACCAGTGGCGTCTCTAGAAGTGATTTTCAAAGTAGGGGGGCACAAAAAGTACCATAGATAAAATGGGTGGGGCTACCTCTTACAACGGACCATCATGCATGAAGATTGTGCACATATATTACATATATGTAATATATTTAATATTATATATATATATTATCTACCGGCGGTCGCCAGTAGATAGTTATAGTTAGGACCTATTTTCCATAGGAAATCCGCAACATTCTATTTGAAATAACTTTGGCGCCGGTTGACAAATCTTCGCGAAATTTTCAAACTTGTTGGGGCGCTCCGGTCCGCTCCTATCCTAAAAGTCTCGGGGTGATTCGTCAAGTGGGGGCCGAGAAAAAAGGGGGGTCCCAAAACGCGTTTTCCCCATGCAATTTTCCATAGGAACCTTTAGTCACAGCTACAGCCCGAACTGCTGAACGGAATTACACCAAATTTGGCAAATAGGTAGCCCTTGGTTCAGTGTCGTGCCTTTTGCTTAAATGGTGTAAATCCGTTCAGTAGTTCCTGAGAAAATCAAAAGTAAAGTCACATATATATCTATGGCCGAGTAGGGTCCGCGTACCCTCCCGATCACGAGCTGCATGCTAAATGGCTGTCAACACTCCAAATCAGGAAGTGTTGGCAGCCATTTTATGCCTCGGTAGAACCGAGGCACAGAAACAAGTGCGCAAAACGCACAAAGGGGGCAGGGTAGAAACACCCTGACCCCCTAGGTCTGCTCAGGGGGTCCCACAAAGACCCCCTGGGCAGAAAAAAGAATTTTTTTTTTTTTAAATCGCCGGGATGCGCTTAGGGTGCGCGGAGCCCGCCGAGAAAAAAAAAAGAAACAAGTGCGCAAAACGCACAAAGGGGGCAGGGTAGAAACACCCTGACCCCCTAGGTCTGCTCAGGGGGTCCCACAAGGACCACCTGGGCAGAAAAAAGCATTTAAAAAAAAAAAAAAAACGGCGGGTTGCGCGGATCCCGCCGATAAAAAAAAAAATTCGAAGCGCGGTCTCCCGCGCTTCGATGCTATTTTGCCCCCGGGTGGCCCAAGTCCCGAGGGCATGTGGGGGGTGGATTTATATTTTATGTGGGGGGCCTCTAAGGCCCCCAAGCCCCGAGGACCGCCACCCCGGGGCTTTAAATGAAAAATGGTGCGGGAGGGCTCTCCGCCCTCCCGCAGCCCCGGGGACCGCCACCCCACAGGGCTTCTTTCTTTAAATATTAATAACCTGTGTGGGGGGCTCGAGCCCCCCCACATGCCCCGGGGACCGCCACCTCCCCGGGGCACTAATTAAACAAATGTGGGGGTCCGTTTCGGACCCCCGAAGCCCCGGGGACCACCACCTCCCCGGGGCTTTGTAGATGTTGTGAGGGGGGCCCCCCTCCTGGAGCCCTTGATGGCCCTGGGGACCACCACCCCCCAGGGCTGGCTCCTGCAGTGTCCCGGGGTGCCTACCCCCTGGGACACTGTACTTTGCTATAACAGGACGGGAGCCTCACGGCTCCCGTCCTGTCATTGCAAACTGCTTTGGATTTTGGAAGAGAGAGCAGGGAAACCTGCTCTCTCTTCCAAAATTCAAAGCAAATTGCTTTTCCATATGGGGAGCTGCATCTTAGCAGCTCCCCATGTGGAAAAGCAATGCCGGCTCCCGAAGGACGCCGGGAGCCGGCGGGACCGTGGGGGAGTTGGGGTCCCCCCACGGTCCCAAAAGGATAGGGACAGCCCCGGGGGATGGGGTCCCCGGGACAAGTAGTGGCCCAGGAGGGGGGCCACGTGGCCCCCCTCCCCCAAATTAACGTAAAAAAAAAAAAAGGCAGGCCCCGGGGGATGGGGTCCCCGGGGCCTAAGGAGGCCTGAGGAGCGGGGCAACGCAGCCCCCCTCCATGAAAATTAAAAAAAAAAAGGTGGCAATGACCCGGGGGATGGGGTCCCCGGGCTAAAATTGGCCACGGGAGGGGGCCCACGCGGTCCCCTTCCCGATACTTTAAAAAAAAAAAAAAAGGGGGTCAGGCCCTGGGGGATGGGGTCCCCAGGGCCCAAAATAATTAAAAAGAAGGGGGGCCACTCAGCCCCCTTTTAAAAAAAAAAAAAAAAACGGCATCGCGCCGGAGGCCACGCCCCCTCCTTGGCAGCACTCTGCAAACACGCCCCCTGGCGCGTTTGCAAAGGGGGAATGAATTCTCCTTGAATACTGGGGGTCCCTGGGGGCCAACTATCCCACCAGGAACCTCCAGTATGCGCCAGGGGGCTGCTTTGCAGAGAGGTGTTCTGAGGCCACGTCCCTTTTTACACCTCTCTGCAACGCAGCTCTGTGGCGCTTAATGGAGGTAGCTGGTGGGCTAGTTGCACCCCAGGGACTCTCAGGATTCAAGGGGAGTTAATCCCCCGACATAAAACGCGCCACGGGGCGCGTTTGCACAGTGGTGAAGGGAGGGGCTTGAGGTGACATGTGTGCAAACAGGCCCTGTGGCGCGTTTTAAGATGGGGAATTAAATCCTCTTCAATCCTGAGGGTCCCTGGGGGCCAACTAGCCCACCAAGGTACGTCCTGAAAGCGCCACAGAGCTGCGTTGCAGAGAGGTGTAAAAAGGGGCGTGGCTTCAGAACACCTCTCTGCAAAGCAGCCCCCTGGCGCATATTGGAGGTTCCTGGTGGGCTAGTTGGGCCCCAAGGACCCTCGGGATTGAGGAGGAATTAATTCTCCAACTTAAAACGCGCCACAGGGCGTGTTTGCAGACATGTCACCTTAGGCCCCACCCCCTTCCTTCACCATTGTGCAAATATTCCTCTAAAATCAGCCGAACTACGAATTCCGATTTACTCACCTGTTATCAGGAGAGACCTCAGTGCTGCATCTTTGAGCCCAGTAGTGATCCTGAAAAGTAATTTTAACTGTACTTACCAGTAACTTGAATTTCCTTCCATAGGATATCATTGCCTGCTTTTGCTGAAAAAGTTTCTAAGTGTCGATTTTTGAAACATACAAATATTCCTCTAAAATCAGCAGAACTACGAATTCCGATTTACTCACCTGTTATCACGAGAGAACCCAGTGCTGCATCTTTGAGCCCAGTACTGATCCTGAAAAGTAATTCTAACCGTACTTACCAGTAACTTGTATTTCCTTCCATAGGAATCCATTGTCTGGTTTTCAGCAGAAAAGTTTGCGTCGATTTTCACAAACTACAAATATTCCTTAAAAATCGCCTATATGACTTAAACGCATTCTTTCAACTGTTTACAGGAGATGCACCAGTGCTGGATCCAGGATCCACCACTGAGTAAGAAAAAGTAACGATAACACTACTTACCTGCTAAGTGATTTTCCTCCCATAGGATAACATTGGTGATTCTATGTGAAAAAGTTTCTGTCAACTTTTAAAATACAATAATATTCCTTAAAAATCACGACTGTAACCAAAACACTTTTACTCAACTGTTTACAGGAGATGTCGCAGGACTGAATCTAGGATCCAGTCCTGTGGTTAGAAAAAGTAATCCATAAAGTAACTAATTGCATTTAACTAGAAATTCACATTGAGCTCAATGTTGCATTGTGTTTGAAATTGTGTTGCCCATTGCAACAACTGTAACTACTGTACTTAAAAGTCTATTGCCTATTTGCAAAGCATTTAAACTAAAGTAATTCATTCTGAGAAAGTATATTTTGTAATGTAATGTATAATGTAATTACAATGTAATTTAAAAAATAAAATATCTAAAAATAAATAGATTAAAAAAATGTAGTAAATCAGTATCAAAAAAATAAATATAACAATTAATACATTTAAAAATTGTCATTTACAAAACCTTTGAAATTCACTGAAAAAAACCATAGGTTTCAGACACGTTATAGTTAGAAATTAGCATTTAAAAAACCTTTGAAATTCACTGAAAAAACCATAGGTTTTAGGGACAGTTATAGTTAGTTGGACATTTCACTCGTACAAAACCATAGAAATTCCCCGTTATAGTTAGTTCAGCTAACTATAACTCGCGCCCACAATGCACTGCTGATAACGTCACATATTACATCATTCATGACATGGTCAGTGACATCACTGATGACATCACTGATGACATCTCAAATGACATCACTGATGACATCATCCAGTGACTGTGTGTTTCTGTAAAGTTTAAATATGTTTAATATATATAGGGAAAGGCGTATTGAAGAATGAGTGGGTGTATAAGTGTCTGAATGGATGATTTAGTACGTGCGTGACTGACTCTACAAGTGAGTGATTAAACGTATCTTACTGAATGCATGGGTTAGTGACTAAACTGTGTGAATGTCTGTATCCGTCTGTTTGTTGGTATGTAAGTGGATGCATGGATTTGCAAATAGCTACATGAGTGTCTATATGGGTTATTTATTGGTTCTCTGAGTATCTGTATGGCTGCCTGAGTGTTTGTGTGGGTGGGGTGTGTGTGACTCTGTACATAGATGTGTGAGTGGGTGATTCACTGGGTGCATGATTTCAAGAGTGCATCTGTGATGAACTGCTTGGGTGGGTGAGTGTGTGTATGGGTGTGTTAGTGAGTGAATGTATATCTCAGTGGTACATATGCGAGTAACTACATATGTAAAAGGCAGTATATA
Organism: Calotriton arnoldi; assembly: GCA_963921515.1. NCBI lineage: Eukaryota > Metazoa > Chordata > Amphibia > Caudata > Salamandridae > Calotriton > Calotriton arnoldi. Next base: position 411,510 of record CAWUFW010006221.1, on the reverse strand, counting down.
TGTGTGTTAGAGTATTTAAATGGCTATAAGTGAGAGTGTGTGATTGTGAGAGTGGCTGTATGGATGCGTGTGTGCTTGTATCAGTTATTGTATAAGAGCGTAAGAAAGTGCTAATATCTGTATGAGTAAGTGAGCTGGTGTGTGTATAACTGTATAGGTGAGTAAATGGGTGTGTGATTAATTTTTGCATGACTGACTAGGTGTGTGAGTACCTCTATGGATGAGTGACGGTGTGTGAGTGTTTATATAGGTGTATGAGTGCATATGATAGTCCTGTACTGAGTGACTGTAAGTATGAGTGACTGTACGGGTGAGTGAGTAGATGTGTGTGTGTAGACCTAAGAATCAGTGAGTGGGTATGTAGTTATTGGTATTGGAGTGTGTATGGTTTTGAGAATGGCAGTCTGTAATTTAGAGTGGGTGTATCAAAAGTTATATTAGGGTGTGAGAAGATGCATGAAATTGTCACATGGATGATGTCATCAGTGATGTCATCAGTGATGTCATTTGAGATGCCATCAGTGATGTCATCAGTGATGTCACTGACCATGTCATGAGTGATGTAATATGTGACGTCATCAGCAGTGCATTGCGGGGGCGCGAGTTATAGTTAGCTGAACTAATTATAACGGGGGAATTTCTATGGTTTTGTACGGGTGAAATGTCCAACTAACTATAACTGTCCCTAAAACCTATGGTTTTTTCAGTGAATATATATATATATATATATATATATCGCGAAAATTCCCGTTTTTAAGAGCTCCTCACTCAAACAGGAAAAAGGGGACTCACCCTGCAGTGCGAGTCCCTTTTTCCTGTTTGAGTGAGGAGCTCTTAAAAACGGGAATTTTCGCGTATCTTAGCCGGGATCCGACACCCGGAACTCGCACCGACCCCGAGTGGAGAGGAGCCGGTATTTGATCGGAGACTTTCCTCTCATATATATATATATATATACACATTACCTACTAGCGGTCGCCAGTAGGTAGTTATAGTTAGGACCTTGTTTCTATTCAAAAAGCAGTTTTTCTTTTGCCAATATTATTGGCGCCGTTTGATGAATTTTCGCGAAATTTTCAAAACTAATTGTTCACTCAGGTCAGCTCCTGTCTTAAAAATCTGAGATGATTCGTCAAGCGGGGGCCGAGAAAAAACGGGGGTCCCAAAACACGTTTTCCCCATGTTAATTTCCATAGGAATTTTTGGAACAGGCTACAGCCAGGGCTGCTGAACGAAATTAGACCAAATTTGGCAAAACGTTAGCTCTTGGTTCAGAAAGCGACCTTTTTTTTAAACGTTGTAAATCTATTCAGTAGTTCCTGAGAAATTCAACAGATAGAAATATCGATATCTGAGCACTGAGGAGGAGCCGCGAATCCTGCCGAGCACGAGCTTAATTCTGATTGGCTGCCAAAGCTCCAAACCAGAATGTGTTGGCAGCCATCTTGTGACTCGAATCACAAGAAAACAGTTAAAAAAACATTGAAAAAAAAGAAAAGGGGGCAGGATAGAAACACCCTGACCCCCTAGGCCTGCTCAGGGCTAAAAAAAGCATTTTTGTTTTCTAAATCGGCCAAATTCGTGCTGGGTGCACGAATCCGGACAAAATGTAAAAAAAAAATGAAACGCGGGCTCCCGCGCTTTGTTTTCTATAAGCCCCCGGGTGGGCCAGTTCCAGGGGGCAATACGCAATTAATTAGCGGGGGCCAGCGGGGGCCCCTGCAGCCCAGGGGACCGCCACCTCCCTGTGGCTTAGTTAATTATATGCGGGGCATGTGGCCCCTCCAGCCCCACCCCAAGCTGCCCCCGGGACTGCCACCTCCCCGGGGGCATTGTTATTTTAAGTTGAGGGGGCCTCACGGGCCCCCTCAAGCCCCGGGGACCGCCACCTCCTCGGAGCTATCATTAATTTTGGGTGGGGGGTCTCGCGGGCCCCCCAAGCCCCAGGGACCACCACCTCCCCAGGACTACATGATTGAAATGCAGGGGCACGCGGCCCCCCTGCAGCCCCGGGGACCGCCACCTCCCCGGGTCTACTTGTAAAAACAAAGTTTGGGGGGGCTCAAGCCCCCCCACACTGCCCCGGGGACCACCACCTTCCCGGGGCACTGTTTATTGAAATACAGGGGTCCGTTGCGGACCCCTGTCCCCGGGACCACCACCTCCCCGGGGCTGTGCAAGTGTAGGGAGGGGGGCCACGCGGCCCCCATCCTGGAGCCCTCAATGGCCCTGGGGACCACCACCCCCCAGGGTGCCCACCCCATGGACATTGCTGTTTGCTATGGCAGGGCGGGAAATTAACTCCCCTTGATTCCTGAGGGTCTCTGGGGGCCAACTAGCCCACCAGGTACCTCCAGTAAGCTCCACACAGTGGCATTGCTGAGAGGTGGTCCGAGGCTACGCCCCTTTTTACACCACTCTGACAACGCGCCTCTTGGCGCACTGCTGGTGGGGCGATGAGGTCCTCTTGTGTCCTGAGGACCTCAGGACACAATTGGACTTCATTCCCCAAGCAGCAGTGCGCCAGGAGGTGCGTTTGCAGAGTGGTGTAAAAAGGGGGTGTGGCCTCGGACCACTCTCAGCAATTCAGCTGTGTGGGGCTTACTGGAAGTACCTGGTGGGCTAGCTTGCCCCCAGGGACCCTCAGGAATGAAGGGGACTTAATCCCCCAACTTAGAACGTGCCAGGAGCCGTGTTTGCAGAGTGGTGGACAAAGGGGGCGTGGCCTGTGTCCACCTATCAGCAATCCCACTATCTGGGGCATACTGGAGGTATCAGGTAGGCTAGTTGGCCCCTAAGGACCCCCAGCAGCGAAGGGGACTTTCATCCCCATCCAAGAGCGCACCAGGGAGTGTGTTTGCAGAGTGGTGGGGAAAGGGGGCGTGGCCTGCTATGACAACTTAGCAATCCCGCTGTGTGGGACTTACTGGAGGTAATAGGAGGGGTAGTTGGCCACCAAGGTTGTCCTTGGGGGCCAACTACCTCTCCTATTACCTCCACTAAGTCCCACACAGTAGGATTGCTAAGAGGTCTTCGGAGCCACGCCCCCTTTTCTCCACTACTCTGCAAACACTCCTCCTGGCACAGTACTGGTTGGGGGATGAAGTCCACTTTACTCCTAAGGGTCTTTGAGGGCCAAGAAGCCCTCCTGGTATCTCCTGTAAATCCTACACAGTGGAATTCCTGAGCGCTGGTCGGAGGCCCAGCGCCCTTTCTGCACCACTCTGCAAACGCGACTACCAGTTAAAGAAGCATTTGTAATGTAGTAGGTCTCGCATTTGCGAGAGTTAGAGCTATTGGCGTTGTAAATGTAAAAGTTTTTTGCTAATTTTTTGGGGAGTGGAGTGGATGTGCGTTGTGTGAAGTGGAATTATGTGGTATGTTGTGCGGTGAAATTATGTGGATAGAAAGTATGTGGTATTTACTGTATAGGAATTATGTGGAGTGGGATTATGTGTTTTGGAGAGTAATTATGTAGCATTGTAGTCTGTGTTGTGGAGTGGTAACATCAGGTTTAGTCTTCCTCATTTCCATAGAAACTAAACTATAAACTCAATGAGACACAAAAAAAGAAGGAGACACTGAGGAGCACTTCTGGACCTAGTCGGAGGTATGAGCAGGGCTACTAGAATTATGTGACTGTTCGGCTGCACCAATTTTCACATAATTAAACATTTTCCGCATTTTCCAAATATTCCATCATCTGCTGCCTAATCTGCAGATTTGAACAAAAAAAGCCTTGTTTCTAGCTCAAATGGCTCAAATGTTCCCAACAATGCAGCGTCACGTGTTACAGCGTGGTGGAAGGCCCTTTGCAAAGCTGGAATGGTCACGTTATTTATTGCTAAATGTGGGTGTTAAATTGGTACTAATGGAGCACAAACCTCTCTTCTTTCTTTGCCTCTCTTGCCACTTTCTGCATTTCTCTTGCTTCTTTCTGCACCTTTCTTCCTCTTTCTGCACCTCACTGTCTCTTTTCTGCACTTCACTTGCCCCTTTCTGCACCTCACTTGCCTCTTTCAGCACCTCTTGCTTTTTTATGCAGATCTCTTGCCTCTTTCTGTACCTCTCTTCCCTCTTTCTGCACATCTCTTGCCTCTTCTGCACCTCACTTGCCTCTTTCTGCATTTCTCTTGCTTCTTTCAGCACCTTTCTTCCTCTTGCTGCACCTCACTGTCTTCTTTCTGCACTTCACTTGCCCCTTTCTGCACCCCACTTGCCTCTTTCAGCACCTCTGTTGCTTTTTTCTGCAGATCTCTTGCCTCTTTCTGTACCTCTCTTGCCTCTTTCTGCACCTCTCTTGCCTCTTCTGCACCTCACTTGCCTCTTTCTGCACCTCACTTGCCTCTTTCTGCACCTCTCTTGCCTCTTTCTGCTCCTCTCTTGCCTCTTTGTGCATTTCTCTAGCCTGTTTCTGCACTTTCCTTGCCTCTTTCTGTACCTCTCTTGCCTTTTTCTGCACCTCACTTGCCTGTTTCTGCACCTCACTCTCTTCCTTCTGCACCTCTCTTCCCTCTTTCTGCACTTCTCTTACCTCTTTCTGCACTTCTCAAGCCTTTTCTGTACCTCTCTTGCCTCTTTCTGCAGCTCAAGTGCCTCTTTCTGCACTTCTCTTGCCTCTTTCTACACTTATCTTGCCTCTTTCTATACCTCTCTTGCCTCTTTCTGTACCTCACTTGCCACTTTCTGCACCTCTCTTGCCTCTTTCTGTACCCCACTTGCCTCTTTCAGCACCTCTGTTGCTTTATTCTGCAGATCTCTTGCCTCTTTCTGCACCTCTCTTGCCTCTTCTGCACCTCACTTGCCTCTTTCTGCACCTCACTTGCCTCTTTCTGCATTTCTCTTGCTTCTTTCTGCACCTTTCTTCCTCTTTCTGCACCTCACTGTCTTCTTTCTGCACTTCACTTGCCCCTTTCTGCACCCCACTTGCCTCTTTCAGCTCCTCTGTTGCTTTTTTCTGCAGATCTCTTGCCTCTTTCTGTACCTCTCTTGCCTCTTTCTGCACCTCTCTTGCCTCTTCTGCACCTCATTTGCCTCTTTCTGTACCTCTCTTGACTCTTTCTGCTCCTCTCTTGCCTCTTTGTGCATTTCTCTAGCCTGTTTCTGCACTTTCCTTGCCTCTTTCTGTACCTCTCTTGCCTTTTTCTGCACCTCACTTGCCTGTTTCTGCACCTCACTCTCTTCCTTCTACACCTCTCTTCCCTCTTTCTGCACTTCTCTTGCCTCTTTCTGCACTTCTCAAGCCTCTTTCTGTACCTCTCTTGCCTCTTTCTGCAGCTCAAGTGCTTCTTTCTGCACTTCTCTTGCCTCTTTCTACACTTATCTTGCCTCTTTCTATACCTCTCTTGCCTCTTTCTGCACCTCACTTGCCACATTCTGCTCTTCTCTGGCCCCTTTCTGAACCTCACTCTCTTCTTTCTGCACCTCTCTTGCCTCTTTCTGCACCTCACTTGCCTCTTTCAGCACCTCTGTTGCTTTATTCTGCAGATCTCTTGCCTCTTTCTGCACCTCTCTTGCCTCTTCTGCACCTCACTTGCCTCTTTCTGCACCTCACTTGCCTCTTTCTGCATTTCTCTTGCTTCTTTCTGCACCTTTCTTCCTCTTTCTGCACCTCACTGTCTTCTTTCTGCACTTCACTTGCCCCTTTCTGCACCCCACTTGCCTCTTTCAGCACCTCTGTTGCTTTTTTCTGCAGATCTCTTGCCTCTTTCTGTACCTCTCTTGCCTCTTTCTGCACCTCTCTTGCCTCTTCTGCACCTCATTTGCCTCTTTCTGTACCTCTCTTGCCTCTTTCTGCTCCTCTCTTGCCTCTTTGTGCATTTCTCTAGCCTGTTTCTGCACTTTCCTTGCCTCTTTCTGTACCTCTCTTGCCTTTTTCTGCACCTCACTTGTCTGTTTCTGCACCTCACTCTCTTCCTTCTACACCTCTCTTCCCTCTTTCTCCACTTCTCTTGCCTCTTTCTGCACTTCTCGAGCCTATTTCTGTACCTCTCTTGCCTCTTTCTGCAGCTCAAGTGCTTCTTTCTGCACTTCTCTTGCCTCTTTCTACACTTATCTTGCCTCTTTCTATACCTCTCTTGCCTCTTTCTGCACCTCACTTGCCACTTTCTGCTCTTCTCTTGCCCCTTTCTGAACCTCACTCTCTTCTTTCTGCACCTCTCTTGCCTCTTTCTGCACCTCACTTGCTTCTTTCTGCATCTCTCTTGCCTCTTTCTGCACCTCTAGTGCCTCTTTCTGCACCTCTGTTGCTTCTTTCTGCACTTCTCTTGCCTCCTTCTGCACCCTCTTGCCTCTTTCAGCACCTCTGTTGCTTCTTTCTGCACTTCTCTTCCTTCTTTCTGTACCCCTCCTGCCTCTTTCTGTACCCCTCTTTCCTCTGTGTGCACCTCTCCTACCTCTTTCTGCATCCCTCTTGCCTCTTTCTGCACTTCTGTTGGTTCTTTCTGCACTGCTCTTGCTTCTTTCTGCACCTCTATGCAAATGTCTGTATCCCTCTTGCCTCTTTCTGTACATTTCCTGCCTGTTTCTGCACCTCTCTTGCCTCTTTCTGTACCTCTGTTGCTTTTTCCTGCACTTCTCTTGCCTTTTTCAGCACCTCTGTTGCTTCTTTCTGCACTTTTCTTGCTTACTTCTGCACCCCTCGTGCCTCTTTCTGTAGCCCTCTTGCCTCTTTGTGAACCTCTCCTTCCTCTTTCTGCACTTCTCTTGCCTCTTTCTGTACCCCTCTTGTCTCTTTCAGCACATCTGTTGCTTCTTTCTGCACTTCTCTTCCTTCTTTCAGCACCCCTCCTGCCTCTTTCTGTATCCCTCTTGCCTCTCTGTGCACCTCTCATACCTCTTTCTGTACCCCTCTTGCCTCCTTCTGCACCTCTGTTGGTTCTTTCTGCACTGCTCTTGCCTCTTTTGTAAATTTCTGTATCCTCTTGCCTCTTTCTGAACCCCTGTTCCCTCTTTCTGTACCTTTCCTGCCTATTTCTGCACCTCTCTTGCCTCTATCTGCACCTCTGTTGCTTATTTCTGCACTTCTCTTGCTTCCTTCTACACCCCTCTTGCCTCTTTCTGTACCCTTCTTGCCTCTATCTGTGCCTCTCCTTCCTCTTTCTCCACCTCTCTTGCCTTTTTTGCTGCAGTTCTCTTGCCTCTTTCTGCACCTCTTTTGCTTCTGTCTGCACTTCTCTTGCCTCTTTCTGCACCTCTTTTGTAAATTTCTGTATCCTCTTGCCTCTTTCTGCACCCCTGTTCCCTCTTTCTGTACCTTTCCTGCCTGTTTCTGCACCTCTCTTGCCTCTATCTGCACCTCTGTTGCTTATTTCTGCACTTCTCTTGCCTCTTTCTGCTCCCCTCTTGCCTCTTTCAGCACCTCTGTTGCTTCTTTCTGCACTTCTCTTGCTTCCTTCTACACCCCTCTTGCCTCTTTCTATACCCCTCTTGCCTCTATCTGTGCCTCTCCTTCCTCTTTCTCCACCTCTCTTGCCTTTTTTGCTGTAGTTCTCTTGCCTCTTTCTGCACCTCTTTTGCTTCTTTCTGCACTTCTCTTGCCTCTTTCTGTACCCCTCTTGCCTTTTTCTGCACCTCTGTTGGTTCTTTCTGCACTGCTCTTGCTTCTTTCTGCACCTCTTTTGCAAATTTCTGTATCCCACTTGCCTCTTTCTGCACCCCTGTTCCCTCTTTCTGCACCTTTCCTGCCTGTTTCTGCACCTCTCTTGCCTTTCTGTACCTCTGTTGCTTCTTTTTGCACTTCTCTTGCCTCTTTCTGCACCCTTCATGCCTCTTTCAGCACCTCTGTTGCTTCTTTCTGCACATCTCTTCCTTCTTTCTGCACCCCTCCTGCCTCTTTCTAAATCCCTCTAGTCTCTTTGTGCACCTCTCTTACCTCTTTCTGCACCCCTCTTGCCTCTTTGTGCACCTGTTGGTTCTTTCTGTACTGCTCTTGCTTCTTTCTGCACCTCTTTTGCAAATTTGTGCATCCATCATGCCTCTTTCTCCACCTCTCTTGCTTCTTTCTGCACTTCTCTTGCTTCTTTTTGCACCCCTCTTGCCTCTTTCTGTACCCCTTTTGCATCTTTGTGCACCTCTCCTGCCTCTTTTTGCACCTCTCCTGCCGTTTTCTGCATTTATCTTGCCTCTTTCTGCACCTCTTTTGCTTCTTTCTGCACTTTGCTTGCCTCTTTCTGTACCCCTCTTGCCTCTTTCTGCACCTCTGTTGGTTCTTTCTGCACTGCTCTTGCTTCTTTCTGCTCCTCTGACTTAGAGGTAGGTTTAATCCCCCTGCTTTATTATGTCCTAGGGCCTTACAGGGGAGGTCATGCCAATCACAGGGGTACCCCAACCCATAGTGTACCCTAGTGTATGTAGGTGTTTTTACTGTATTCTAAGTGTCTTTCAGCATAGCACTGGCTCAGGGCCTGCTTAGTCAGAGTCAGTTACCACCAGTACCAGTCAGCAAAATGTTGGGGGCACAGGATGACTTTGCAACAAGGCCTCTTTCTGCACCTCTGTTGGTTCTTGTTTCATATCTCCTGCTCTTTTCTGCACCTTTCTTCGTCTTTCTGGGCTTCTATTGCCTCTTTCTGCATTTCTTTTGCTTCTTTATGCGCCTTTCTTCCTCTTTCTGCACATGTCCTACCTATGTAGGCATAGTTAGAAATTAGCATTTAAAAAACCTTAGAAATTCACTGAAAAAAACAGGTTTCAGGGATGTTAAAGTTAGAAATTAGCATTTAAAAAACCTTTGAAATTAACTGAAAAAACCATAGGTTTCAGGGACGTTATAGTTTGAAATTAGCATTTAAAAAACCTTTGAAATTCACTGAAAAAACCACAGGTTTCAGGGACGTTATAGTTAGTTGGACATTTCAGTCGTACAAAACCAGAGAAATTCGGTTGTTATAGTTAGTTGAGGTAACTATAACTCGCGCCCCCTCAATGCACTGCTGATGATGTCACATATTACATCACTCATGACATGGCCAGTAACATCACTGATGACACCATTTATATATATATATATAATCTACTGGCAGTCGCCAGTAGATAGTTATAGTTAGGACCTATTTTCCATAGGAAATCCGCAGCATTCTATTTGAAATAACTTTGGCGCCGGTTGACGAATCTTCGCGAAATTTTCAAACTTGTTGGGGCGCTCCGGTCCGCTCCTATCCTGAAAGTCTCGGGGTGATTCGTCAAGCGGGGGCCGAGAAAAAAGGGGGGTCCCAAAACGTGTTTTCCCCATGCAATTTTCCATAGGAACCTTTAGTCGCAGCTACAGCCCGAACTGCTGAACGGAATTACACCAAATTTGGCAAAAAGGTAGCCCTTGGTTCAGAGTCGTGCCTTTTGCTTAAATGGTGTAAATCCGTTCAGTAGTTCCTGAGAAAATCAAAACTAAAATCACATATATATCTATGACCGCGTAGGGTCCGCGTACCCTCCCGATCACGAGCTGTATGGTAATTGGCTGTCAACACTCCAAATCAGGAAGTGTTGGCAGCCATCTTGTTCCTCGGTAGAACCGAGGAACAAGAAAGCAGTAAAACAACTGCGCAAAATGCAAAAAGGGGGCAGGGTAGAAACTCCCTGACCCCCCAATTTCTTTTTTTTTTTAAAATCAGCAAAAAACGTGCTGGGTGCGCGGATCCTGCCGATAAAAAAAAAAACGAAGTGTGGGCTCCCGCGCTTCGTGGTTAATTGGCCCCCGGGTGGGCCAAGTCCCGGGGGCATGCAGGGTTTAATAAATAACATGGGGGGCCTCTAAGGCCCCCCAAGCCCCGGGAACCGCCACCCCCCGGGGCTTTATAAAAATAATGGTGGCGGGGGGCACACGGCCCCCTGCAGCCCCGAGGACAACCACCCCCGGGGCTTCTTTTTAAAAATTTAAATTACCTGTGTGGGGGGCTTGAGCCCCCACACGCCCTTGAGACCGCCACCTCCCGGGGCACTAAATAATATAATGTGGGGGTCCGTTTAGGACCCCCGAGCCCCGGGGACCACCACCTCCCCGGGGCTGTGCACAGGATGGGAGGGGGGCCGCTCGGCCCCCTCCTGGAGCCCTTGATGGCCCTGGGGACCGCCACCCCCAGGGCCAGCTCCTGCAGTGTCCTGGGGTGCCTACCCCGGGACACTGCTGTTTGCAATGGTAGGACGGGAGCCTTCGGCTCCCGTCCTGTCATTGCAAACTTGCTTTGCTTCATTGAAGCGAGAGCAGAAACCTGCTCTCGCTTCAATGAAGCAAAGCAGATAGCTTTTCCATAAGGGGAGCTGCATGTCAGCAGCTCCCCTTATGGAAAAGCAATGCCGGCTCCCGCAGGACGCGGGGAGCCGGCGGGACCGTGCGGGGATTGGGGACCCCCACGGTCCCCAGCGAGTGGCCAGGCACCGGGGGATGGGGTCCCCGGGGCCATTGAGTGGCCCGGGAGGGGGCCACGCAGCCCCCTCCCAAAAAAAAAAATTAAATAAAAAAAAAAGGGCAAGGCCGGCCCCGGGGATGGGGTCCCCGGGGCCTTAAATGGCCTGAGGAGGGGGCCACGCAGCCCCCTCCAAATATTTTTAAAATTAAAAAAAGAGGGCATGCCCCAGAGAATGGGGTCCCCGGGGCAAATAGAGGTCCAGGGAAGGGGGGCCACGCGGCCCCCTTCCCTTTTAAAAAAAAAAAAGAAAAGAAAATGCTCAGGCCCCGGGGGATGGGGTCCCCGGGGCCAAAAGTGGCCGAGGGAAGGGGGGCCACGCAGCCCCCCTCCCAAACAAAAAAAAAAGTTAAAAAAGACCGGCATCGTGCCGGAGGCCCCGCCCCCTCGCTGCAGCAGTCTGCAAACGCGCCCCCTGGCGCGTTTGCAGATGGGGAACGAACTCCCCTTGAATACTGGGGGTGCCGGGGGGGCCAACTAGCCCACCAGGAACCTCCAGTATGCGCCAGGGAGCTGCGTTGCTGAGAGGTGTACAGAGGCCACGCCCCTTTTTACACCTCTCTGCAACGCAGCTCTGTGGCACTTTTTGGAGGTACATGGTGGGCTACTTGGACTCCAGGGACCCTCAGGATTCAAGGGGAGTTAATTCCCCAACTTAAAACGCGCCATGGGGCGCGTTTGCACAGTGGTGAAGGGAGGGGGCGGGGCTTCAGGTGACATGTGTGCAAACAAGCCCCTTGGCGTGTTTTAAGTTCAGGAATTAATTCCTCTTCAATCCTGAGGGTCCCTGGGGGCCAACTAGCCCACCAGGTACCTCCAGTAAGCGCCACGTAGCTGCGTTGCAGAGTGTTGTAAAAAGGGGCGTGGCCTCTGAACACCTCTCTGCAACGCAGCTCTCTGGCGCATACTGGAGGTATCTGGTGGGCTAGTTGGCCCCTAGGGACCCTCGGGATTGAGGAGGAATTAATTCTCCAACTTAAAACGCGCCACAGGGCGTGTTTGCAGACATGTCACCTCAGGCCCCACCCCCTTCCTTCACCATTGTGCAAATATTCCTCTAAAATCAGCCGAACTACGAATTCCGATTTACTCACCTGTTATCAGGAGAGACCTCAGTGCTGCATCTTTGAGCCCAGTACTGATCCTGAAAAGTAATTTTCAGTGAATTTGTAAGGTTTTTTAAATGCTAATTTCTAACTATAACGTGCCTGAAACCTATGGTTTTTTCAGTGAATTTCAAAGGTTTTGTAAATGACAATTTTTAAATGTATTAATTGTTATATTTATTTTTTTGATATTTATTTACTACATTTTTTTAAACTATTTATTTTTAGATATTTTATTTTTTAAATTACATTGTAATTACATTATACATTACATTACAAAATATACTTTCTCAGAATGAATTACTTTAGTTTAAATACTTTGCAAATAGGCAATAGACTTTTAAGTACAGTAGTTACAGTTGTTGCAATGGGCAACACAATTTCAAACACAATGCAACATTGAGCTCAATGTGAATTTCTAGTTAAATGCAATTAGTTACTTTATGGATTACTTTTCTAACCACAGGACTGGATCCTAGATTCAGTCCTGGGACATCTCCTGTAAACAGTTGAGTAAAAGATTTAGCTTTGCCAAATGTAGACATTAAATGGATTGGTCAGAGAGGATTAAAGTGGCACCAATTGATGCCATTGGTTAAATCCTTTTTGCATCTCCAACACCCTGACCTCATAATTGTGCACTGTGGTGGCAATGACCTAGGCACTTTGACTGGGGTAGGTCTGGAAATGCTTATGAAGGACACCTTTGCAGAATTCATGTCACTTTTCCCCCAAACTGCCTTTGTCTATTCGAACATATGCCAAAGACATCAGTAACATTCTTTTCCCAATAACTTTGGCGCCGGTTGACGAATCTTCGCGAAATGTTCAAAACTTATGGCCCGTTACGGTCAGCTCCTATCCTGAAAGTTTCGGGGTGATTCGGCAAGCGGGGGCCGAGAAAAAAGGGGGGTCCCAAAACGCGTTTTCCCCATGCAATTTTCCATAGGAAACTTTAGACACGGTTACAGCCCGAACTGCTGAACGGAATTACACCAAATTTGGCAAAGAGGTAGTTCTTGGTTCAGAAAGAACCCTTTTTGTTAAATGGTGTAAATCCGTTCAGTAGTTGCTGAGAAAATCAAAAGTAAAAGTACATATATATCTATGGCCGCGTCGGATTCGCGCACCCTGAGCGCACCCTGCGCGCACCGTCCCGATCACGAGCTGCATGTTAATTGGCTGTCAGCTGGCTGTCAACATTCCGATTCAGGAAATGTTGGCAGCCATTTTGTCCCTCGGTAGAACCGAGGGACAGAAACAAGTGTGCAAAGCGCACAAAGGGGGCAGGGTAGAAACACCCTGACCCCCTAGGTCTGCTCAGGGGGTCCCATAAGGACCCCCTGGGCAGAAAAAAAGCATTTTTTTTTTTTTTAAATTGGCAGGATGCGCTCAGGGTGCGCAGATCCTGCCGAAAAAAAAAAAATCGAAGCGCGCTCTCCCGCGCTTCGATTGCATTTTGCCCCCGGGTGGCCCAAGTCCCGGGGGCATGGTGGGGGTGTTCAATTTATGTATGGGGGCCTCAAAGGGCCCCCAAGCCCGGGGACCACCACCCCCGGGGCTTTCTTTTACAAATGGTGCGGGAGGGCTCTGAGCCCTCCCGCAGCCCCGGGACCACCACCTCCCGGGGCTTCTTTTTTAAATTAAGAAACCTGTGTGGGGGCTCCAGCCCCCACACGCCCGAGACCGCCACCTCCCCGGGGCACTAAACATTTAAATATGGGGGTCCGTAACGGACCCCCAAGCCCGGGGACCACCACCTCCCGGGGCTGTGCACTGGATGGGAGGGGGCCGCGCGGCCCTCCTCCTGGAGCCAGTGATGGCCCTGGGGACCGCCACCCCCAGGGCCGGCTCCTGCAGTGTCCCGGGGTGCCTACCCCCGGGACACTGCTGTTTGCTATGACAGGACGGGAGCCTCGCGGCTCCCGTCCTGTCATAGCAAACTCGTTTGCATTTTGAAAGAGAGAGCAGGAAACCTGCTCTCTCTTTCAAAATGCAAACCAATACTTTCCACATGGGGAGCAGCATGTTAGCTGCTCCCCATGTGGAAAAGCAATGCCGGCTTCCGCAGGAGGCGGGGAGCCGGCTGGGACTGTGGGGGATTGGGGACCCCCACAGTCTCCAACGTGAGGCCAGGCCCCGGGGATGGGGTCCCCGGGGCCATAAGTGGCCCGGGAGGGGGCCACGCAGCCCCCTCCCCAAAGTTAAAAAAAAAAAAAAAAAATAAGGTCAAGGCCGGCCCCGGGGATGGGGTCCCCGGGGCCTTAAATGGCGTGAGGAGGGGGGCCACGCAGCCCCCTCCAAATAAAAATATAAAAAAATCGAGGCCATGCCCCGGGGGATGGGGTCCCCGGGGCCAATACAGGCCCAAGGAAGGGGGGCCACGCGGCCCCCTTCCCATTTTTTTTTTTAATTTTAATTAAAAAAAAAGGGGTAAGGCCCTGGGGGATGGGGTTCCCAGGGCCTAAAGATAGGAAAAAGGAAGGGGGGCCACACAGCCCCCCTTCAGGGGAAAAAAAACAAAAACAATCGGGCCCGCAGGCCCCGCCCCCTTCCTTCACCACTCTGCAAACGCGCCCCCTGGCGCGTTTGCAGATGGGGAATTAATTCCCCTTCAATACTGGGGGTCCCTGGGGGCCAACTAGCCCACCAGGAACCTCCCAGTATGCGTCAGGGGGCTGCCTTGCAGAGAGGTGTACAGAGGCCACGCCCCTTTTACACCTCTCTGCAACGCAGCTCTGTGGCGCTTAATGGAAGGTAGCTGGTGGGCTAGTTGCACCCCAGGGACCCTCAGGATTCAAGGGGAGTTAATCCCTCGACTTAAAACGCGCCACGGGGCGCGTTTGCACAGTGGTGAAGGAGGGGGCGGGGCTTCAGGTGACATGTGTGCAAACAGGCCCCGTGGCGCGTTTTAAGATGGGGAATTAAATCCCCTTCAATCCTGAGGGTCCCTGGGGGCCAACTAGCCCAACAGGTACATCCAGAAAGCGCCACAGAGCTGCGTTGCAGAGAGGTGTAAAAGGGGTGTGGCCTCTCTACACATCTCTGCAACGCAGCCCCTAGCGCATACTGGAGGTTCCTGGTGGACTAGTTGGCCCGTAGGGACCCTCATGATTCAAGGGGACTTAATCCCCCAACTTAAAACGCGCCACGGGGCGCGTTTGCACAGATGTCACCTCAGGCCCCGCCCCTCCCTTCACCATTGTGCAAATATTCCTCTAAAATCTGCCGAACTACGAATTCCGATTTAACCCCTGTTATCAGGAGAGACCTCAGTGCTGTATCTTTCAGCCCAGTACTGGTCCTGAAAAGTCATTTTAACCGTACTTACCAGTAACTTGAATTTCCTTCCATAGGCTAACATTGACTGGTTTTTGCTGAAAAAGTTTCTGTGTTGATTTTTGAAACATACAAATATTCCTCTAAAATCAGCCGAAATACGAATTCCTTTTACTCACCTGTTATCAGGAGAGACCTCAGTGCTGCATCTTTCAGCCCAGTACTGATCCTCAAAAGTAATTTTAACCGTACTTACCAGTAACTTGAATTTCCTTCCATAGGATATCATTGCCTGCTTTTTGCTGAAAAAGTTTCTAAGTGTTGATTTTTGAAACATACAAATATTCCTCTAAAATCAGCCAAAATACGAATTTCGATTTACTCACCTGTTATCAGGAGAGACCTCAATGCTGCATCTTTCAGCCCAGTACTGGTCCTGAAAAGTAATTTTAACCGTACTTACCAGTAACTTGAATTTCCTTCCATAGGCTAACATTGACTGGTTTCACTTGGAAATTCTTCTAAGTGTGGAGTTTTGGAACTTTATAATATTCCTCTAAAATCAGCCGAAATACGAATTCGATTTACTCACCTGTTATCAGGAGACACCTCAGTGCTGCATCTTTCAGCCCAGTACTGATCCTCAAAAGTAATTTTAACCGTACTTACCAGTAACTTGAATTTCCTTCCATAGGATATCATTGCCTGCTTTTTGCTGAAAAAGTTTCTAAGTGTCGATTTTTGAAACATACAAATATTCCTCTAAAATCAGCCGAAATACGAATTCCGATTTACTCACCTGTTATAAGGAGAGACCTCAGTGCTGTATCTTTCAGCCCAGTACTGGTCCTGAAAAGTAATTTTAACCGTACTTACCAGTAACTTATATTTTCTTCCATAGGAATCCATTGTCTGGTTTTCAGCAGAAAAGTTTCAAAGTGTCGATTTTCACAAACTACAAATATTCCTTAAAAATCGCCTGTATGACTTAAACGCATTCTTTCAACTGTTTACAGGAGATGCACCAGTGCTGGATCCAGGATCCAACACTGAGTAAGAAAAAGTAATGATAACAGTTTTTACCTGCTAAGTGAATTTCCTTCCATAGGATAACATTGGTGATTCTACGAGAAAAAGTTTCTAAGTGTCAACTTTTAAAATACAATAATATTCCTTAAAAATCACGACTGTAACCAAAACGCTTTTACTCAACTGTTTACAGGAGATGTACCAGGACTGAATCTAGGATCCAGTCCTGTGGTTAGAAAAAGTAATCCATAAAGTAACTAATTGCATTTAACTAGAAATTCACATTGAGCTGAATGTTGCATTGTGTTTGAAAATGTGTTGCCCATTGCAACAACTGTAACTACTGTACTTAAAAGTCTATTGCCTATGTGCAAAGTATTTAAACTAAAGTAATTCATTCTGAGAAAGTATTTTTTGTAATGTAATGTATAATGTAATTACAATGTAATTTAAAAAATAAAATATGTAAAAAAAAAAATCTAAAAATGTAATAAATCAGTATGAAAAAAATTAATATAACAATTAATACATTTAAAAATTGTCATTTACAAAACCTTTGAAATTCACTGAAAAAACCGTAGGTTTCAGACATGTTATAGTTAGGAATTAGCATTTAAAAAACCTTTGAAATTCACTGAAAAAACCATAGGTTTCAGATATGTTATAGTTAGAAATTAGCATTTAAAAAACCTTTGAAATTCACTGAAAAAACCATAGGTTTTAGGGACAGTTATAGTTAGTTGGACATTGCACTCGTACAAAACCCGTGAAATTCCCCCGTTATAGTTAGTTCAGCTAACTATAACTCGTGCCCCATAATGCACTGCTGATGACGTCACATATTACATCACTCATGACATGGTCAGTGACATCACTGATGACATCACTGATGACATCTCAAATGACATCACTGATGACATCATCCACGTGATAATCTGATGCAGCTCCTCACACCCTAATATAACCTTTGATACACCCAATCTAAATTACAGACTGCCATTCGCAAAACCATAGACACTCCAACACCAATAACTACATACCCACTCACTGTTTCTTAGGTCTACATACACACATCCACTCACTCACACGTACAGTCACTCATACTTATGGTCACTCAGTACAGGACTATCATATGCACTCTTACTCCTATATAGACACTCAAACACCGCCACTCATCCATAGAGGTACTCACACTCCTAGTCAGTCATGCAAATAATTAAACACACTGCCATTTACTCACCTATACAGTTATACACACACCAGCTCACTTAATCATACAAATACTAGCACATTGTTACGCTCCTATACAATCACTGATACAAGCACACACTCATCCATACAGCCACTATCACAATCACTCACTCTCGCTTATAGCTATTTATATACTCCAACACACATATATACTGCCTTTTACATATGTAGCTACTCACACATGTACCACTGGGACATACATTCACTCACTAACACACTCTTACACACACTTACCCACCCATACAGTCTATCACAGATGCACTCTTGAAACCATCCACCCAGTGAATTCCCACTCACACATCTATGCACAGAGTCGCACACACCCCTCCCACACAAACACTCAGGCACCCATACAGATACTCAGACAACCATTCAATAACTCATATAGACACTCATGTAGCTATTCACAAACACATGCAGCCACTTACACAGCAACAGACAGACGGATACAGACATTCACCCAGTTTAGTCACTAACCCATGCATTCAGTAAGATACGTTAAATCACTCACTTATAGAGTCAGTCACGCACCTACTAAATCATCCATTCAGACACTTATACACCCACTCATTCTTCAATACGCCTTTCCCTATATTTATTAAAAATATTTAAACTTTACAGAAACACAGTCACTGGATGATGTCATCAGTGATGTCATTTGAGATGTCATCAGTGATGTCACTGACCATGTCATGAGTGATGTAATATGTGACGTCATCAGCAGTGCATTGCGGGGCGCGAGTTCTAGTTAGCTGAACTAACTATAACGGGGAATTTCACGGGTTTTGATACGAGTGCAATGTCCAACTAACTATAACTGTCCCTAAAACCTATGGTTTTTTCAGTGAATATATATATATATTCACTGAAAAAACCATAGGTTTTAGGGACAGTTATAGTTACTTGGACATTGCACTCGTACAAAACCCGTGAAATTCCCCGTTATAGTTAGTTCAGCTAACTATAACTCGCGCCCGCAATGCACTGCTGATGACGTCACATATTACATCACTCATGACATGGTCAGTGACATCACTGATGACATCACTGATGACATCTCAAATGACATCACTGATGACATCATCCAGTGACTGTGTGTTTCTGTAAAGTTTAAATATTTTTAATATATATAGGAAAAGACGTATTGAAGAATGAGTGGGTGTGTAAGTGTCTGTATGGATGATTTAGTAGGTGCGTGACTGACTCTATAAGTGAGTGATTTAACGTATCTTACTGAATGCATGGGTTAGTGACTAAACTGGGTGAATGTCTGTATCCGTCTGTCTGTTGCTGTGTAAGTGGCTGCATGTGTTTGTGAATAGCTAAATGAGTGTCTATATGAGTTATTGAATGCTTGTCTGAGTATCTGTATGGGTGCCTGAGTGTTTGTGTGGGAGGGTGTGTGCAACTCTGTGCATAGATGTGTGAGTGGGTGATTCACTGGGTGGATGGTTTCAAGAGTGCATCTGTGATAGACTGTATGGGTGGGTAAGTGTGTGTAAGAGTGTGTTAGTGAGTGAATGTATGTCCCAGTGGTACATGTGTGAGTAACTACATATGTGAAAGGCAGTATATATGTGTGTTGGAGTATATAAATAGCTATAAGCAAGAGTGAGTGATTGTGATAGTGGCTGTATGGATGAGTGTGTGCTTGTATCAGTGATTGTATAAGAGCGTAACAATGTGCTACTATTTGTATGAGTAAGTGAGCTGGTGTGTGTATAACTGTATAGGTGAGTAAATGGCAGTGTGTTTAATTATTTGCATGACTGACTAGGTGTCTGAGTATCTCTATGGATGAGTGGCGTTGTTTGAGTGTCTATATAGGAGTAAGAGTGCATATGATAGTCCTGTACTGAGTGACCGTAAGTATGAGTGACTGTACGGGTGAGTGAGTGGATGTGTGTGTGTAGACCTAAGAATCAGTGAGTGGGTATGTAGTTATTGGTGTTGGAGTGTCTATGGTTTTGCGAATGGCAGTCTGTAATTTAGAGTGGGTGTATCAAAGATTATATTAGGGTGTGAGGAGGTGCATCAGATTATCACGTGGATGATGTCATCAGTGATGTCATTTGAGATGTCATCAGTGATGTCATCAGTGATGTCACTGACCATGTCATGAGTGATGTAATATGTGACGTCATCAGCAGTGCATTGCAGGGCGCGAGTTATAGTTAGCTGAACTAACTATAACGGGGAATTTCACGGGTTTTGTACGAGTGCAATGTCCAAGTAACTATAACTGTCCCTAAAACCTATGGTTTTTTCAGTGAATTTCAAAGGTTTTTAAATGCTAATTTGTAACTATAACGTGTCTGAAACCTATGGTTTTTTCAGTGAATTTCAAAGGTTTTTAAATGCTAATTTGTAACTATAACGTGTCTGAAACCTATGGTTTTTTCAGTGAATTTCAAAGGTTTTTAAATGCTAATTTCTAACTATAACGTGCCTGATACCTACGGTTTTTTCAGTGAATTTCAAAGGTTTTGTAAATGACAATTTTTAAATGTATTAATTGTTATATTAACTTTTTTCATACTGATTTACTACATTTTTAGAAACAATTTTTTTACATAGTTTATTTTTAAATTACATTGTAATTACATTATACATTACATTACAAAAATACTTTCTCAGAATGAATTACTTTAGTTTAAATACTTTGCACATAGGCAATAGACTTTTAAGTACAGTAGTTACAGTTGTTGCAATGGGCAACACATTTTCAAACACAATGCAACATTCAGCTCAATGTGAATTTCTAGTTAAATGCAATTAGTTACTTTATGGATTACTTTTCTAACCACAGGACTGGATCCTAGATTCAGTCCTGGTACATCTCCTGTAAACAGTTGAGTAAAAGCGTTTTGGTTACAGTCGTGATTTTAAGGAATATTATTGTATTTTAAAA
The DNA here is from genome assembly GCA_963921515.1 of Calotriton arnoldi. NCBI lineage: Eukaryota > Metazoa > Chordata > Amphibia > Caudata > Salamandridae > Calotriton > Calotriton arnoldi. Next base: position 391,531 of record CAWUFW010006221.1, on the reverse strand, counting down.
GTTGACACTTAGAAACTTTTTCTCATAGAATCACCAATGTTATCCTATGGAAGGAAATTCACTTAGCAGGTAAAAACTGTTATCGTTACTTTTTCTTACTCAGTGTTGGATCCTGGATCCAGCACTGGTGCATCTCCTGTAAACAGTTGAAAGAATGCGTTTAAGTCATACAGGTGATTTTTAAGGAATATTTGTAGTTTGTAAAAATCAACACTTTGAAACTTTTTGCTGAAAACCAGACAATGGATTCCTATGGAAGAAAATATAAGTTACTGGTAAGTACGGTTAAAATTACTTTTCAGGGTCAGTGCTGGGCTAAAAGATGCAGCACTGGGTTCTCTCCTGATAACAGGTGAGTAAATTGGTATTCGTACTTTGGCTGATTTTAGAGGAATATTATAAAGTTCAAAACTCCACACTAGAAGAATTTCCAAGTGAAACCAGTCAATGTTAGCCTATGAAGGTAATTCAAGTTACCGGTAAGTACGGTTAAAATTACTTTTCAGGACCAGTACTGGGCTGAAAGATACAGCACTGAGGTCTCTCCTGATAACAGGTGAGTAAATCGGAATTCGTATTTCGGCTGATTTTAGAGGAATATTTGTATGTTTCAAAAATCAACACTTAGAAGAATTTCAAGTGAAACCAGTCAATGTTAGCCTATGAAGGAAATTCAAGTTACTGGTAAGTACGGTTAAAATTACTTTTCAGGATCAGTACTGGGCTGAAAGATGCAGCACTGAGGTCTCTCCTGATAACAGGTGAGTAAATCGGAATTCGTATTTCGGCTGATTTTAGAGGAATATTTTAAAGTTCCAAAACTCCACACTTAGAAGAATTTCCAAGTGAAACCAGTCAATGTTAGCCTATGGAAGGAAATTCAAGTTACTGGTAAGTACGGTTAAAATTACTTTTCAGTACCAGTACTGGGCTGAAAGATACAGCACTGAGGTCTCTCCTTATAACAGGTGAGTAAATCGGAATTCGTATTTCGGCTGATTTTAGAGGAATATTTGTATGTTTCAAAAATCAACACTTAGAAACTTTTTCAGCAAAAAGCAGGCAATGATATCCTATGGAAGGAAATTCAAGTTACTGGTAAGTACGGTTAAAATTACTTTTGAGGATCAGTACTGGGCTGAAAGATGCAGCACTGAGGTCTCTCCTGATAACAGGTGAGTAAATCGGAATTCGTATTTCGGCTGATTTTAGAGGAATATTTTAAAGTTCCAAAACTCCACACTTAGAAGAATTTCCAAGTGAAACCAGTCAATGTTAGCCTATGAAGGAAATTCAAGTTACCGGTAAGTACGGTTAAAATTACTTTTCAGGACCAGTACTGGGCTGAAAGATGCAGCACTGAGGTCTCTCCTGATAACAGGTGAGTAAATCGGAATTCGTATTTCGGCTGATTTTAGAGGAATATTTTAAAGTTCCAAAACTCCACACTTAGAAGAATTTCCAAGTGAAACCAGTCAATGTTAGCCTATGGAAGGAAATTCAAGTTACTGGTAAGTACGGTTAAAATTACTTTTCAGGACCAGTACTGGGCTGAAAGATACAGCACTGAGGTCTCTCCTGATAACAGGTGAGTAAATCGGAATTCGTATTTCGGATGATTTTAGAAGAATATTTGCACAATGGTGAAGGGAGGGGGCGGGGCCTGAGGTGACATCTGTGCAAACGCGCCCCGTGGCGCGTTTTAAGTTGGGGATTAAGTCCCCTTGAATCCTGAGGGTCCCTAGGGGCCAACTAGCCCACCAGGAACCTCCAATATGCGCCAGGGGGCTGCGTTGCAGAGACGTGTAGAGAGGCCACACCCCTTTTACACCTCTCTGCAACGCAGCTCTGTGGCGCTTTCTGGATGTACCTGTTGGGCTAGTTGGCCCCAGAGACCCTCAGGATTAAAGGGATTTAATTCCCCATCTTAAAACGCGCCACGGGGCCTGTTTGCACACATGTCACCTGAAGCCCCGCCCCCTACCTTCACCACTGTGCAAACGCGCCCCGTGGCGCGTTTTAAGTTGGGGGATTAAGTCCCCTTGAATCCTGAGGGTCCCCGGAGTCCAACTAACCCATTATATACCTCCAAAAAGCGCCACAGAGCTGCGTTGCAGAGAGGTGTAAAAAGGGGTGTGGCCTCTCTACACGTCTCTGCAATGCAGCCCCCTGGCGCATATTGGAGGTTCCTGGTGGGCTAGTTGGCCCCCAGGGACCCCCAGTATTCAAGGGAATTCGTTCCCCCTCTGCAAACGCGCCAGGGCGCGTTTGCAGAGTGGTGAAGGAAGGGGCGGGGCCTGCGGGCCCGATCGTTTTTTTTTAATTTTATTTTTTTGTCCCCTGAAGGGGGCTGTGTAGCCCCCTTCCTTTTTCCTGTTTTTGGGCCCTGGGGACCCCATCCCCCAGGGCCTTACCCCTTTTTTTTAATTTAATTTAAAAAAAAAAAAACGGGAAGGGGGCCGCGTTGCCCCCCTTCCCTGGGCCTGTATTGGCCCCGGGGACCCCATCCCCTAGGGCATGGCCTTTTTTTTATTTTCTTGGGAGGGGGGCTGAGTGGCCCCCCTCCTCAGGCCATTTAAGGCCCTGGGGACCCCATCCCCCGGGGCCGGCCTTTCCATTTTTTTTTTTTTTTGGGGGGGAGGGCGGCCGCGTGGCCCCCTCCTGGGCCACTACTTGCCCCGGGGACCCCATCCCCCGGGGCTGGCCCTCTCCGTTGGGGACTGTGGGGGGTCCCCAATCCCCCACAGTCCCGCCGGCTCCCACGTCCCTTGGGAGCCGGCATTGCTGTTCCACATGGGGAGCAGCTGACATGCTGCTCCCCATGTGGAAAAGCAATCGGCTTTGGATATTGGAAGAGAGCAGGTTTCCTGCTCTCTCTTCCAATATCCAAAGCAGTTGCTATGGCAGGACGGGAGCCGCGAGGCTCCGTCCTGCCATAGCAAACTACAGTGTCCCGGGGGTAGGCACCCCGGGACACTGCAGGAGCCGGCCCTGGGGGTGGCGGTCCCCAGGGCCATCAAGGGCTCCAGGAGGGGGCCGTGCGGCCCCCTCCCTACATCAGCACAGCCCCGGGGAGGTGGTGGTCCCCGGGGCTTCGGGGGTCCAAAACGGACCTCCATTTTAATTTGTTAGTGCCCCGGGAGGTGGCGGTCCCCGGGGCGTGTGGGGGCTGGAGCCCCCGACACAGGTTGTTTAATTTTTTTTTAAAAAGCCCGGGGAGGTGGTGGTCCCCGGGGCTGCGGAGGGCTCAGAGCCCTCCCGCACCATCTTTAAAAGAAAGCCCTGGGGAGTGGCGGTCCCCGGGGCTTGGGGGGCCCTTTGAGGCCCCCACACATAAAATTAAACCCCCACCATGCCCCCGGGACTTGGGCCACCCGGGGGCAAAATACAATCGGAGCGCGGGAGACCGCGCTTCGATTTCTCCGGCAGGATTCGCGCACCCTGAGCGCATCCTGCCGATTTTTTAAATTTTTTTTTTTTTTTTTTTTTTGCCCAGGGGGTCCTTGTGGGACCCCTGAGCAAACCCAGGGGGTCAGGGTGTTTCTACCCTGCCCCCTTTGTGCGCTTTGCGCACTTGTTTCTGTCCCTCGGTTCTACCGAGGGACAAAATGGCTGCCAACATTTCCTGAATGGAATGTTGACAGCCAGCTGACAACCAATTAACATGCAGCTCGTAATCGGGACGGTGCGCGCAGGGTGCGCTCAGGGTGCGCGAATCCTCCGTGCCCATAGATATATATGTACTTTTACTTTTGATTTTCTCAGCAACTACTGAACGGATTTACACCATTTAACAAAAGGGTTCTTTCTGAACCAAGAAATACCTCTTTGCCAAATTTGGTGTAATTCCGTTCAGCAGTTCGGGCTGTAGCCGTGTCTAAAGTTTCCTATGGAAAATTGCATGGGGAAAACACGTTTTGGGACCCCCTTTTTTCTCGGCCCCCGCTTGACGAATCCCCCGAGACTTTCAGGGTAGGAGCGGACCGGAGCGCCCCACAAAGTTTGAAAATTTTGCGAAGATACGTCAACCGGCAAGAGAGTTATTTCAAATAGAATGTCGCGGATTTCCTATGGATAATAGGTTGTAACTATAACTATCTACTGGCGACCGCCAGTAGATAATATAAATATATATATATAAAATAATGATGACATCTCAAATGACATCATTGTATTTTTCAGTTAACAAATATATGTATATTTATATATATGTAAATATAAATATGTATGTAAACATATATATACACACACACACTCACACACACACACACACACACATACATACATATACATAAATATGTTCACTGAAGTAAACCATTGATGTGATTTGAGATCAGTAATGTCATAAATAATGTCATAAAACATGTCATGAGTGATGTAATATGTGAGGCCATAAGCAGTGCATGGCGGGGGCACAAGTTATATTCAGCTCGACTGACTATCACTAATACATTTCTTTGTCATTTTTTTAGTTCAAAACATTAATGTTGTCATTGACAAATTCACCTAACTATAATGTTACCTTAATCTTTGTTTTTTTTCAGTAAATTTCTTTATTTTTTTTTACATAAAGTAGTATTTGATTGCCATACGTAAATCTGACCTCCCACAGGCAGCCAAACCCACCCTGCACACAGCGTTTGGCCATACGCAGTGGGGGGTTGGCCAGGCTAGGCCATGTGGCCAAATCCCCTAAGGCAGCAAACCCACACTGCACATGGCCTGCGGCCATGCATGGCAGGGGTTTAGTCATAGGGCCTCGGGACCCCATCACCCAAGGCCTTTTTTTAAGAGTTAGTGGGCCACGTGGACCGCTTCCCCAAACCTATTGTGGCCCTGTTGACCCCATTCCCCAGGGCCATATATATTTTAAAGGGGTGGGTGGCTGCATGGCCCCTCTCCTCAAGCCTCATTAGGCCTTGAGGACCCCATCCCCCAGAGCTGTATATATTTTAAAGGGGAGGGGGCTGTGTGGCCCCCTTTCCTGAACTTTGTCAGGCCCTTGGAACCCCATCCCCCAGGAGAATTACTAAAAATAAAGGGGAGGGCATCCGTACGACCCTCCTCCATGAGCCTTGTTAGGCCCTGGGGATCCCATCCCCAGGGCCACTGGTTTCAATAAAAGGGAGGGGGCCAAGTGTCCAGCGCAATCGGAAATTATAAAATGTGATTGGTCAACAGGCCCGTTTTTCCCGTGAGCCTTCATGCTGCTGTGGGAGTGAGAGACTCCTGCGAGTCTTGTCGGAGCGAGCGCTCTGATTCGCTAGCTGTTGGAATGTTAGAAATGAAATGGCCACCAACTGTTTATTAAGAAATTGCAGTGTTGTGGAACATGAGCTAAAAAAGGTATAAAAGGGGGCAGGAGAAAGGCATCCTGTCCCCTTAGATTTTGACAGGATGTCTCAAAGGTCTAAATACTGTGATGAAAGTAAATGTATATTATTTTTAAAAAACAAATTACAATCCCAAGGGACTGTCTCAGGATTGTTAAAGGTACAAAGGAGTAGGTGAGTTCTCAATACACTCTGCTAGGAGAAATGCATACTGTCCCCATATTTATTTTCCCTATTTAGACATTCTTTTCGACCAGAAGGGGTCACGGTCCCAGGCAGTTAAAGCTAGAAAGCTTTTATTTGTGAAAGCCACGGCTGTCTTAGCTAATTTCTCAAGGAAGCTTGGCAAAAGACCACCAGTAGAGCTGCTAAACATATATAGGGCAAAATGTGTTACCACTGCTTTATATGGAGCAGGCGTGTGGGCTATTGTGATTCCCAGCCCCTACAACTGGTTGAGAATGCCTTTTTAAGATTCCTCTTGGCTGTCCCAGGCAGTTGTTCTACCAATATATGCCATACAGAGTTAGGGTTACCCTATATAACGGACTTAATAAAAATCCAACCAGACTTCAGAGAAAACTACCATTAATAGGGATAACATAAGAGACTGTGCTAAGTTACATCGGCCCTTTAACATCCCATGGCTGAAATATATAAAAGATTTTATGAACAACCTAGGACACCCAGAGTATTATGAAGATCCAGGCTCCATAATTTTGGTTACTAGAAAAGATCTCAAAAGAGACTGTATGACTCTCTTGGAGACAAATAGATTTTCTGCAGAAATATTAAGGCCAACTGTACACTTTAACCAAATGACACTGATCGCCTATGACAATCAGCCCTACCTTAAAAACATCAAAGGCCTGCAGGATAGATTTGTCCTGACTCGCTTTAGATTTGGCATCTTTCATCGATTAATAATCTTTCCTGTAACCAATGGCTGGTCGACATTGTTAAGTAAATGCCCATGCGACGAATGTCGCAGCAAACAACAATACACGTAGTGCTTTTTTGTAAATTTTCTGAAGCACAAATAAAGAAGTGGATCTTGCCAATTTTAAAGCTGCTTGGTTTTAGGCAATGCCGCCCAGCATTTTTATTTCTTCAATTTTTAGATAATGAATATTCTATGAGGTCTGTAGCAACCTTTTTAAAGAATGTAATCAGATACAGGAAAACTATTATATTATGAAATCTTGGTGTTTTAATTATGTTTGTACATAGGTGCTGCAGAAGATTTTAACTTTGCACAGATAATTGTAAATTTAACAATGTTAATACATGAGCTTTTTGTTTTGGAAATATTAATGATTTCATTGTATTTGCTTTCGTGATTTCCTTGTATGAAATCGAATAAAGCTTATTGAATTGAATTGAGAGGAGGTCTGTAAGGCATAAATACTGTGACGAATAAAATGTTAAATCTTTATTAAAAAATTTTGCGATCTCCCAGGACTCTCGCAGGATCGTAAAAAGCAGAAAGGAGTAGGCGATCTTTGAATAAAATCTAGTATGCACACTTGTCTCTGTATAAAACAGTCTTATTGGAGATGGTAGTTGTTTATCAAAGTTTCGTTTTCATGCCTATCACCTTGGGAAGAGATGAGAGCAACATCCTTCGACATACATTTTCCGCTTTGGGGATAGTGGTCAGTGGAGAAAACAGTCCTGACTTATAGCGTATTATGCACATCCGTCATTCCAGAAAGAGGTCTCGACGGGCAGTCTTGTCTCTCTCCACATTCTACTGCGCATACCTGTCATCCTAGAGAAAGGTGTTAGCAGAGAGGCCAGCACCTCTATTCAGCCTACTATGCGCACGCCTGATCCCACTGAGAGGTCTCAGCAGGGAGTGCAGTTCTTCCTCAAATCTGACTATACACACCTGTCATCCAAGAGAGGGGTCTCAGTGGAGAAGCTAGTCTCTACCCATGCCCTATTATGCACGCCTGTCATCCAAGAGAGGGGTTTCAGTGAGGAGGCCAGTCCTTCCACACACCCTACTGTGCAGCGCCATCATTCGAGACAGAGGAGACCGGAGAGGCAAGTCCATCTCCACATCCTACTATAGCCAGCTGTCATCCAAGAGAGAGATCTCAGTGAAGAGAATGGTCTGTCCCTATATCCTGTACAATAATCTGTCATCCAAGAGAGATGTCTCAGCAGAGAGGCCAGTTACTCCCTATACCCTAATATGCACATCTGTAATCTAAGAGAGTGGTCTCAACAAAGAGGCCTGTTTCTCCCCATACCCTACTATACACACCCATTTTCCAAGAGATACATGTCAGTGGAGAGGCAAATCTCTCTCCATACCCTACTATGCACACCTGTCATCCATGAGCGAGATCTCAGTGAAGAGGTCAGTCTCTCACCATACTCTATTACACACAACTGTTGTCTGAGGGAGGTCACAGCAGAGAGGCTAGTCTCTCCACTCACACCCTACTATGTACACAAGTCATCCAACAGAGAGGAGTCACATAAAAGGCCACTCCCTCTGCACACCTTACTATGAACACCTATACCTTGGAAAGAGGTGTCAGCAGAGAGGCCAGCTCCTCCCCACACCCTACTACCCACAGCTGTCATCCAAGAGAGAGATCTCAGCGAAGAGAGCAATCTGTCCTCATATCCTAGTACACACATCCATCAACCAAGAGAGACATCTCAGTGGAGAGACCAGTCCCCTCCCATACCCTACTGTGCACACCCGTTATCCCAGAGAGATGTTTCAGCAAAGAAGCTAGTCTCTCTGCCCACCCTAATATGCGCACCTGTCATCCGAGAGTGGGGTCTGAGCGTAGAGGCCAGTTCATCCGCACACCCTACTATTCACACTCATCATCCGAGAGAGGGGTCTGAGCAGAGGGGCCAGTCCCTCCCCAAACCCTACTATGCCCACACTTCATCTGAGAGAGGGGTTTGAGCAGAGAGGCCAGTACCTCCCCATATTGTACTACACACATCTATCATCCAAAAGAGAGATACCAGTAGAGAGGGGTGTCACTCTAGACACCCTACTAGGCACAATCATCACCAGATACAGAGGTCACCTGAGAGGCCAATACCTCTACACATCCTACTATGCATAGCTGTCAACTAAGAGAGAGATCTCAGTGAAGAGAGCAGTCTGTCCCTATATCCTAGTGCATGCATCTGTCATCCAAGAGACACATCTCAGGGGAGAGGCCAGTTCTCTCCCATACCCTGCTATGCACATCTATCATCAAAGAGAAAGGTCTCAATAAAAAGGCCTGTTTCTCCCCACACCCTACTACACACACCCATCTTCCAAGAGATATGTCTCAGTGGAGAGCCAAGTCTCTCTCCACACCCTACAATGCACACCTGTCATCCATAAGACAGTTCTCAGTGAAGAGGCCAGTCTCTCCCCATACTCTACTACACACAACTGTCGTCTGAGAGAGAGACCACATCAGAGAGGCTAGTCTCTCCTCACACCCTACTATGCACACAAGTCATCCAGCAAACAGGAGTCACGTAAAAGGCCACTCCCTCTGTGCACCTTACTATGCACACCTGTAATCTTGGAAAGAGGTGTCAGCGGAGAAGCCAGTTCCTCCCCACACCTTACTATGCACACCCATGATCTGAGACAGAGGTCCCAGAGGAGAGGCAGTCCCTCTCCACACCCTACTGTGCTCAGCAGTCATCCAAGAGAGAGATCTCAGTGAAGAGAGCAGTCTGTCCCCTTAGCCTAGTACACACATTCGTCATCCAAAAAAGACATCTCAGTGGAGATGCCAGTCCCTTCCCGTGCCCTACTACACACACCCGTCATCCCAGAGAGAGGTCACAGCAGAGAGGCTAGTTTCTCTGCACACTGTACTATGCACAGCAGTCATCCGAGAGTTAGGTCTGAGCAGAGAGGCCTGCCTCTCCCCACACCCTACTATGCTCAACTATCATCAGAGAGAGAGGTCTAAGCAGAGAGAGGCCAGTACCTCCCCACACCTTAATATGCACAACTGTCATCTGAGAGAGGGGTCTGAGAGGAGAGACTAATCCCTCCTCATACTGTACTATACACATCTATCATCCAATTTAGGGATCTCAGCGGAGAGGCATGTCTCTCCAGACACCCTACAATGCACATCTGTCATTTAAGTCAGAGGTCTAAGCAGAGATGCCATTTCCTCCCACCACCCTAGAGACAGATCGCAGTGGAAAGAACAGCCTGTCCCCTTGTCCTAGTACACACAACTGTCATCCCAGAGAGAGTTCTCAGCAGAGAGGCTAGTCTCTCTGAACACCCTATTGTGCACACTCATCATCCGAGAGAGGGGTCTGCATGGAGAGGCCAGTCTCTCCCCACATCCTACTATGCACACCTATCACCTGACAGAGAGGTGTCAGCAGAGAGGCCAGTACCTCCCCACAGCCTACTATGTACAACCAGAATCTGAGAGAGGGATCTGAACGTAGAGACCAGTCCCTCCCCATTCTGACCTATGCACATCTATCATGCAAGAAAGGGATCTCAGTGGAGAAGTGAGTCCCTCCAGACACCCTACTATGCATACACCATCATCTGAGAGAAAGGTATGAGTGGAGAGGCCAGTCCCTCCCCACACCTTACCATGCACAACCGTCATCTGAGAGAGGGGTCTGAGCAGAGAGACCAGTCCCTCCCCATACTGTACTACATACATCTGTCATCCGAGAGAGAGGTCTCACCGGAGAGGCCAGTCCCCCTCCACCTCCTTCTATGCACAGCTCTCATCCAAGGGAGAGTCTGTCTGCATAACCTAGTTCACACATCCATCATCCAAGAGAGACATCTCAGCCGAGAGGTCAGTCCCTCCCCGTACCCTACTACGCTCATCTGTCATCCAAGAGAGAGGTCTCAGCAAAGAGGCCTGTTTTTTCCCACACCCTACTACACACACCCATCTTCCAAGAGATATGTCTCAGTGAAGAGGCAAGTCTCCACACACACTACTATGCACACCTGTCATTCATGAGAGAGTTCTCAGTGAAGAGGCCAGTCTCTCCCCATACCCTACTACACACAACTGGCATCTGAGAGAGATGTGTACAGAGAGGCTAGTCTCCCCTCTCACACCCTACCACGCAAATCCATCATCCGAGTGAGAGGTCTCATTTAAAAGGCCACTCTCTTTACCCTAGTAGTTGTGTGATAAATCCAGTCTCTTCAGTTTACATCCTTATTTTTATATATGAGGCATATTAGTCTCTTGGGATTCACATAAATATATGGGAGGAGTCAGCTGTTTGGGTCCTCCCACTCTTGTGAGAGTCCTGTGAGTGTCAACATCACAATAAAAAGAGAGTTATTATATGAAGAATTATTGGTTAAAGAGTGTCAGTTTTGTAAAGGTGTATGGTATTTAATGAGTTTGCATTTCTGTTGCGATCCGGCGCGCATATCGCAAGAGTACTTTTCAAGCTTCAGGAAGTGAAGCTTGCCGCATGAGTCTCGTTCATTCCACCAGTCTCGCAAGACCCGCATAGAGAAATACTGAGTCAACCTGCTACGAGGTGCTTTGCGATCCCATGAGAGTCTTGCAAGATCGTGTGGGGAGAAGTAGAGAAAAAGGACCAGGTTATATTGAGGCCAACCAATAGTTAACATTGTCACTACATGGTTGTAGAAATTTTGTGATGTGATTAGCTGTACATCACAGATATCTGAGATTGTGCTTGGTGGTTTGAAGGAGAAGGAAGTCGCTTTGACTTGTGCTCAGCAGAGGTGATTTTATTTGGAAGTAAGAGACTGGTGTTTTCAGATGCATTTAAGAAACAGCTCCAAGTTCAGGTAATTAAAATGATAGTTTATGTACATTGTTGAGAAGTGTCAGTAGGTAGCCTACTGTTTATAAACTTATTATACATCATATTGACTGAGTGAAAAGCTGTTTGTAGAGGTGTAAGTCTCTCTGTATAGCTTGTTAGAAGTAGACATAAGAATATAGAGAGATATCAGCAGGGTTTGCATATTGTGTAAACAAATGAAGTGTTCACCGTGTGTACAGTTGTAAGTAAAGAAGGCAGTGTTTTTCAAATTATAAAATAATCTGGAGTGTGTTAATGCAAGGCGCAGTGTTTTCCAAAACTGTAGTATACACATCCTTTACCCTTATTAGAGGTTTCAATGGACAGATTGCTATTTCTACAGTGAAACACTCTGCTCACTATTAGCAAAGGTGTGTCAAGGGAAATTTGTTACTCCGTAAACTTTTATGGACACAGTTTTTACCTTGTATAGAGGTGTTAATAGTTGGTGTATGCTATGTACTGTAGGTGCATCCATCTGCTTTGACACTTTGAGCTGTGTATAATATGTTTTGGATGATCTTGATGAGTTTCTCAGGCCAGCAAATTTAAACATTGCAAATATGAATTATAAAACTCCTGCTTAATTGTGTTGTATTGATCTTGCAAACGTTTGTAGAAAGCTCAATCACAGATTTGTCTAACAACAAAAGAATAAGAATTAAAGAATTTTTAAAAACATTTCAGTGCTTGCAGAGTCAATTCTTTGCACCAAACATTGATTTTGAGTATTTTCTTGGGACTAGAAGTGATTACAGTAAAATTGCCATGACCATTTGTATAGGTAATTTGATTCTATGGTGTCCTCCCACAAGGTAGTGTTTTAAGGAGTTGATGAGAGACTTTGCGCGCAGTCAAATACTTGGGAGTGGGCACAAGGATAAAAGAGAATTCGGAAACACAGACCGCTGCAGTCTGGAGAAACACTACTGCCTTCCTGGGGGAGGCTGTAGAATTTTTAAGGAGAAAGAAAATAAGTTAGATATAAATATGTCATTGTGGGTGAAAACTGTGGAAAAGTTTAGACGATATAGTGATGAATCACTGTTATCATTTATTTAGCAGTATGCAACTTTAAGTTTGTGGTTATTCTCTTTTTTTGTAGGAGGAAAATGGAAAACAGAGATTGTCGAAAAAAAAGAAAACCACCATGTAAGATAATATATGGAGGGAAAATAACTAAACGTTTTAACTTTTGAAGAAGCAGCAAACAATAACTTTGTGGAAAATCAGGGAAAAACACATTGCGTGGAGGAGTGTTTATATTCCAGTGAAGTCTATCCTTGAAGGTGTGATTGTTTCACAATAATAAATAATTTGCTTACATAAGGAGAAAAATACAACCTTCTTTAAAAATGTTGGATTGGTAGCAGCCTGACTGGATAGTACTTGATGTGGTAGTGTATGCACAGGTAGGTGGAAAAGATGTAGAAGCTTCTGAAGTGTGGACTATTTCAGAACAGGAAGTCATCGGAGTACTGGAAATGTCTGTGGATGTGTAGCTCTTAAATGTGCCTACATATCAGTAATGATCGTGCTGTACTGTTTATATGTCTCTATGGTGAATTCTTTATTTCAAAATTTACAAATTACAAACTTGACAGATAAATTTTTTTGTTCAGGGTCTAAAACTGCTTGTGTCTGCTGATCAGACTCAGAAGAAGATATTTTAAATGAATGAAGGGGGCATATTTACAAGCCCCTATCGCCACAGGAACGAAACACTTTACGACGTTCCTGTGATGATAGGGACTTTGCCTTATTTACAAGGCGGCGCTAAGCCACTTAACGTGGCTTAACTCCGCCTTGTAAATAAGACACCCTTTCACACTAACTTAGCGTGAAACGTTGGGCAATGGGTGTTGTGGTAGGCGTTCCGCTGCAACACCCATTGATTTTGACGCTGCCCCATATTTACAAGGGTGGCGTAAATATGGTGCAACGCCAAAATTAACACCAGGGAAAACCTGGTCTTAAAATGACGAAATGAGGAGAAATGCTTAATTTTTCCTCGTTTTTGCTGTTTCTATGTGTGCTGCATTGTGCAGCACACATAGAAATAACAAAACGCCATGAATGATTGTTTATGTTCAGGCAGGGACATCTTCCTGCACATAAACAATCATTCCCGCCAACGCAGGCCCCCTTGCACTGTGGTACAAGGGTGCCTGCACTAGAGCTAGGCAGCTTAATTTGGCGCCAGCACTTGGGGAAACGCAGGGGTGCACTGTATCTTTGTAAATACGGTGCATCCCTGCATTTTCAGAATGGTGGAGCGTGGTGTTAGCAAGTTTTGCTTAATGCCACGCTCTGTCATTCTGTTGTACATATACCCCAAAGTTCGTTATTTTGCAAGTTTTACAGTTGTTAATATTGTTTGTTGATATAATTGTAGTTTTGAAATATTGTTCATTTTATTTTAGCAAAAATGCTCAAAGTTATTAGTGATTTGTTTTGCTTACTAATTATTTTAGATGTCAATATTATTACAGTATTGGAATGTTGGCTAAAACTGGAAGTTCCATCTCCAAGGACTGCACAAGTGCTCCTGCATGTATACGAATCTAAGCAGTACTATGCACATCTTTTATGCCAGGGAGACTTGTTAATGGAGAATGTTATGTTATGTTAACCCCTTTGCTGCTAGGCCTTTCCCCCCGCCGTGCTAAGCCTTTTTTTGGCTATTTGGGGTAGTGCGCGCTTAGGCCCCTGTAACTTTTTGACCACAAAAGGTATCCACGCCAAATTTGCGTCCTTTTTTTCTAACATCATGGGGATTGTAAAGGTACCCAGGGTTTGTGGATTCCCCTGGAGGGGACCCAGAAATTAGCCAAAATACAGCAACATTTTGTTTTTTTGGGGAAAAATGCGAAAAAGGGCTACAGATGAAAGCGTCTTGTTTTTCCCTGCAAATGGCATCAAAAAAGGGGTTGTGGTGCTGAAATCACCATCTTCCCAGCTTTCAGGGACAAGCAGACTTTTGTCAGAAAACCAACTTTTTTTACACAGTTTTGGCATTTTTCTGGGACATAGCCTATTTTTGTTATTTTTTGTGCTTTCAACCTCTTTCCAGTTAATGGTAGAAATGGGTATGAAACCAATAAGGGATCCTTGAAAGCCATACATTTCTGAAAAGTAGACACAATTCTGAATTCAGCAAGGGGTCATTTGTGTAGATCCTTAAAGTTTTCCTTATAGAAACTAACAGTTAAATAAAGGAAAAATTGAAAATTAGTTGAAAAAAACAGCCATTTGTGTCAACGTTTTCACCTGTAACTTCTTCTAATTATGACAGCTATTTGAAAGCAATATACCGTTATATCCGCTGGACCTTTCTGGTTGTGGGGATATATAAGACTTGTAGGTTCACCAAGAACCCGACGAACCCAGAGCCAATAACTGAGCAGCATCTTGCAATGGTTTTTTATTATGTACCAGGTATATAGCAATTATTTTGGGAAAATGTATACATGGAAAAATTGTTATGAAAGACACCTATGTATTTATGTAATGGGAACTAAATGTAGATTTGAGAAACAGTAGATATTTGCACATTTCCGAAATTGGGAGTACCCATACTAGCATGAGAATTACAGGTCATTTTTCAAAATGACTTATTTTTACACATTGTCTTTCATTTGGAAGGCAGAAATGCATCGAAAGTCAATAGGTAATAACAGTTGCTCTACAATTCTGTGTTACCCTAAGTCTCCCGATAAAAATGGTACCTCACTTGTGTGGGTAGGCCTTGTGCCCACAGCAGGAAATGGCTCAAAATGCAACGTGGACGTACCACATTACCTCCTCGTCCTGTCTTCCCGTCCCATTCCTTAACAGTGAGCAGCTAGTCTGCTCCACAGAAACCTATTACCTAGCCGAGCTTTTCGCACTTCCCCCAACATGGCGCCACCACCAAGTGACAATAAAGGGGGAAGTGCGTCAGAGAAAAATCCTGTTCTTTTTTTTCTGCATTCGCAGTTCCTTCGTGTGCCTAGCGGAGCTGTGGGGTAAGTTTTCCCTTCTTTTATTTTATGTTTGGTCGGCCTGCTTTAGCGGCCGCCTTCTTGCTTCTGTATTTCTGCCCTGGACCCTCCGCTTGTGCTGCCTGCTGTGCCTGCCGTGGTCGCGGTCCGCTCTAGTGGCCGTTTGTGCCGGTTGTGCTCACCTGATGGGGGATGTCTCCGCGGCCTGCCTTAGCGGCCGTGTTCCTTCCTGCCGGTCCCGCTAAGCCCTGCATTAGCGGGCGGGGTTGCGGCGGTGATTCATGCGGTGCGAGTGGTCCGCGTTGTTGCTGGTTCCTCTGGGGCGAAATTTGGGCGGCGGCTGCTTTTTTAGGCGCCGGCCCCTTTTCCTGGTCCCGCGTGAGCTCGGGACCTCGGGACTTCGTTTATTTTAAATGGGGTCCTTTTCCTCATGCACCCGTCCTCTGTGAGGTGCCTCCAAGGCTCAGGGTCGGTGGTCCTGTTTCGAGTCTCTCCAGTCCTCGAACTGGAAGGAGTTGCGGGCGGTTTGGTTGGCTCTTCGGTGGTTTGCTCCTCTCCTTCTGGGCCATGCTGTCTCGGTGCAGACCGACAACCAGGTTGTTCGGGCTTATGTCAATCGTCAGGGGGGCATGTGTCGGTCTCTGTTCCTCCTCTCCAGGATGATCGGGCTTTGGGCCGAGCAGAATCTCTTGTCTCTGACAGCGGTCTATCTTCCGGGGAAGGAGAATGGGCCTGCGGACTCTTTGAGCAGGGTGTTCCCCTCCTCGGTGACTATGTGTCTGTCCCCGGATCTGTTCGATCTGATTGTCCTCCGGTTCTGCCTTCCTTGGATGGATCTTTTTGCCTCGGAGGATTCTGCCCTTCTTCCTCGGTTTTGCAGCCTCATTCCCTCCCGGTTGGCGTGGGCGATCGACGCTTTCTCCATTCCGTGGTCCTTGGGACTCCTGTTTGCCTTCCCTCCGTTTGCTTTGATTCCGCGGGTCCTCCGGAAGATTCGGTTGGACCGGGCGGAAGTTCTTCTGGTTGTGCCGGAGTGGTCTCGTCAGTCTTGGTTTCCCCTGCTTCTGACCTTGTCTGTGTGCCCCCATTGGAGGTTTCCCCTGTGTCCCTCCCCTCTGCGGGCTCCTCTTCTCCGGGTTGCCTCCCTGCGCCGCCTCCGGCTGGGGGTTTGGCACTTGAGAGGTTGAGTTTGTTGGGTCAGGGTTGCTCAGTTGAGGTTGCCCAGTGCCTCCAGTTGTCTCGGCGCCCTTCCACCTTGAAGTCCTATGACCGTCATTGGAAGAACTTCTCCTCCTGGTGTCTTGGGAAGGGTCTCTATTCTTCCTCCTGTGAGGCTGTGAGGGTGTTGGACTTCTTGCGGGATGGGTTCGTCTTGGGGCTCGCTGTCTCTTCCCTACGTGTGCAGTGGGCTGCCATTCTTGCCTTTCGGGGTTCCTCTGTGTCCTCTGTCTCACCGTTGGTGGCTCGCCTTTTGCGGAGCTTTTTGCTTCAGCGTCCTGTCTCTCGCTCTCCTGTACCGGCCTGGGATCTTCCCCTGGTTCTCCAGGCCTTGACGGGTCCTCCTTTCGAGCCTTTGGTCTCGGTGGACCTTAAGTTCCTTTCTGCTAAGGTTCTGTTCCTGGTGGCCATTACTTCTGGGCGGAGGGTTGGTGAGATTGGGGCTTTGATGGCTTCACCCCCCTTTTTGCGCTTTTGAGCTGACAAGGTCATTCTCCGTCCCAGTCAGTTTTTTCTGCCCAAAGTGTTGTCCTCTTTCCACTGTCAGGAGGATATTGTTCTCCCTGTTTATTTTCCAGATCCTGCCTCTCCGGAGGAGTTGGTCCTCCATTCTTTGGATGTGCTGAGGGCTCTCCGCATCTACTTGGATCGGACCTCTGGTTTCCGTAGGGTTGATTCCTTATTTGTCACCTACGGCCTCTCTGGGCGGGGTCTTCGTCCTTCCTTGTCCGCCTTAACTCGTTGGGTCAAGGGTGCTGTGGTTTCGGCCTACGATTCTGCCCGCTGTACTCTCCCCTCTTCTGTTCAGGGTAGGTCGACCAGGGGCGTCTCCTCCTCCTGGGCCATGTTCAAGGGGGCCTCCTTGAGAGACATTTGTAATGCTGCCACATGGGCTTCTCCCCATACGTTTGTTTCCCATTATCGTCTTCAGTTGGGGATGGCGGCCTCGGCTGCCTTTGGCGCTCATGTTTTGTCTGCTGTACATGGTTTATGATTTGTACTGCTTTCTGTTGATTAAATGGACCTGTTTTCTTGCATTTTCTGGTCTGTTTTATTACAATCACCGTGTGCTTGGGTATGGGCTCACTGTTAAGGAATGGGACGGGAAGACAGGACGAGGAGGTAATGCCCGGTTACTCACCGGTAATATTCATTACTCCGAGTCCTGGTCTTCCCGTCCCATTCCTGAGACCTTCCCTCCCTCCCTGGTTTTGGGTTTTTTGGGGTGATTGTTTTCCTTTCTGGGTTTTTTCTTTGGTATTCTCAGGATGTTTCTCTGACGCACTTCCCCCTTTATTGTCACCTGGTGGTGGCGCCATGTTGGGGGAAGTGCGAAAAGCTCTGCTAGGTAATAGGTTTCTGTGGAGCAGACTAGCTGCTCACTGTTAAGGAATGGGACGGGAAGACCAGGACTCGGAGTAATGAATATTACCGGTGAGTAACCGGGCATTTTCACAATGAAAAATTACCCTTTATTTGCAAAGTGCCTAGCTGTAGTTTTTGAACCCTAGCTCTGCGGGCACTTAGGGAATGCTAGCAAACCTATACATTTTTGAAAACTAGACACCTAGGGGAATTCAGGATGGGGTGACTTGACTGGCTCTCACCAGGTTCTGTTACCCAGAATCCCTTGCAAACCTAACAAATTGGCAAAAAAAACACATTTTCCTCACTTTTCTGTGGTGAAAAGTTCTGGAATCTGCGTGGATCCACAAAATTCCACCCACCCCGCGTTCCCCAAGGTCTTCCAAAAACATTGGTGCCTCACTTGTGTGGGTAGGCCTAGTGCCCGCGACAGGAAGCAGCGCAAAACACAACGTGGACGCACCACATTTTCACAGTGAAAAATGACCCTTTTTTTGCAAAGTGCCTAGCTGTAGTTTTTGAACCCTAGCTCTGCCGGCACTTAGGGAAACCTAGCAAACCTATACATTTTTGAAAAGTAGATACCCAGGGGAATCCAGGATGGGGTGACTTGACTGGGTCTCACCAGGTTCTGTTACCCAGAATCCATTGCAAACCTAAAAAATTGGCAAATAAACCACATTTTTCTCACTTTTCTGTGGTGGAAAGTTCTGGAATCTGCGTGGATCCACAAAATTCCACCCACCCCGTGTTCCCCAAGGTCTTCCGAAAAAAATGGTACCTCACTTGCATGGGTAGGCCTAGTGCCCGTGACAGGAAGCAGCGCAAAACGCAACGTGGACGCACCACATTTTCACAGTGAAAAATGACCCTTTTTTTGCAAAGTGCCTAGCTGTAGGTTTTGAACCCTAGCTCTGCCGGCACTTAAGGAAACCTAGCAAACCTATACATTTTTGAAAAGTAGACACCCAGGGGAATCAAGGATGGGGTGACTTGACTGGCTCTCACCAGGTTCTGTTACCCAGAATCCCTTGCAAACCTAAAAAATTGGCAAAAAAACACATTTTCCTCATTTTTCTGTGGTGGAAAGTTCTGGAATCTGTGTGGATCCACAAAATTCCACCCACCCCGCGTTCCCCAAGGTCTTCCAAAACAAATGGTACCTCACTTGTGTGGGTCGGCCTAGTGCCCGTGACAGGAAGCAGCGCAAAACGCAACGTGGACGCACCACATTTTCACAGTGAAAAATGACCCTTTTTTTGCAAAGTGCCTAGCTGTAGTTTTTGAACCCTAGCTCTGCCGGCACTTAGGGAAACCTAGCAAACCTATACATTTTTGAAAAGTAGACACCCAGGGGAATCCAGGATGGGGTGACTTGACTGGCTCTCACCAGGTTCTGTTACCCAGAATCCCTTGCAAACCTAAAAATTGGCAAAAAAACCACATTTTCCTCACTTTTCTGTGGTGGAAAGTTCTGGAATCTGTGTGGATCCACAAAATTCCACCCACCCCGCGTTCCCCAAGGTCTTCCGAAAAAAATGGTACCTCACTTGTGTGTGTAGGCCTAGTGCCCGCGACAGGAAGCAGCGCAAAACGCAACCAACGTGGACGCACCACATTTTCACAGTGAAAAATGACCCTTTTTTGGCAAAGTGCCTAGCTGTAGTTTTTGAACCCTAGCTCTGCCGGCACTTAGGGAAACCTAGCAAACCTATACATTTTTGAAAAGTAGACACCCAGGGGAATCCAGGATGGGGTGACTTGACTGGCTCTCACCAGGTTCTGTTACCCAGAATCCCTTGCAAACCTAAAAAATTGGCAAAAAACCCACATATTCCTCACTTTTCTGTGGTGGAAAGTTCTGGAATCTGTGTGGATCCACAAAATTCCACCCACCCCGCGTTCCCCAAGGTCTTCCAAAAAAATGGTACCTCACTTGTGTGGGTAGGCCTAGTTCCCGTGACAGGAAGCAGCGCAAAACGCAACGTGGACGCACCACATTTTCACAGTGAAAAATGACCCTTTTTTTGCAAAGTGCCTAGCTGTAGTTTTTGAACCCTAGCTCTGCCGGCACTTAGGGAAACCTAGCAAACCTATACATTTTTGAAAAGTAGACACCCAGGGGAATCCAGGATGGGGTGACTTGACTGGCTCTCACCAGGTTCTGTTACCCAGAATCCCTTGCAAACCTAAAAAATTGGCAAAAAAAACACATTTTCCTCACTTTTCTGTGGTGGAAAGTTCTGGAATCTGTGTGGATCCACAAAATTCCACCCACCTCGCGTTCCCCAAGGTCTTCCGAAAAAAATGGTACCTCACTTGTGTGGGTAGGCCTAGTGCCCGCGACAGGAAACAGCGCAAAACGCAACATGGACGCACCACATTTTCACAGTGAAAAATGACCCTTATTTTGCAAAGTGCCTAGCTGTAGTTTTTGAACCCTAGCTCTGCCGGCACTTAGGGAAACCTAGCAAACCTATACATTTTTGAAAAGTAGACAACCAGGGGAATCCAGGATGGGGTGACTTGACTGGCTCTCACCAGGTTCTGTTACCCAGAATCCCTTGCAAACCCAAAGAAATTGGCAAAAAAAACACATTTTCCTCACTTTTCTGTGGTGGAAAGTTCTGGAATCTGCGTGGATCCACAAAATTCCACCCACCCCGCGTTCCCCAAGGTCTTCCGAAAAAAATGGTGCCTCACTCGGGTGGGAGGCCCAAGTACCCGCAACAGGCAAGGGCCCACATCGTATTGAGGCGACCTCAAAATGGCCTATCACAAAACGACCTGGTTTTGCAAGGGGGGTCCCATGACGTTTTGGCCCGGGGCTCGGCGGCCACCTAGGGAAACCTACCAAACCCACATATTTCTGAAAAGTAGACCCACGGGGGATTCCAGGGAGGTATGGCTTGCGTGGATCCCCCAATGTTTTCTTACCCAGAATCCCCTGCAAACCTGACATTTTGCTGAAAAAATCCCTTTTTCACACATTTTTGTGTGGTAAAGTTGTGGCATCACGGGGCTGACACAAATTTCCTACCACCCAGCGTTCCCCCAGGTCTCCCGATAAAAATGGTGCCTCACTCGGGTGGGAGGCCCAAGTACCGCGACAGGCAAGGGCCCACAACGTATTGAGGTGACCTCAAAATGGCCTATCACAAAACGACCTGGTTTTGCAAGGGGGGTCCCATGACGTTTTGGCCCGGGGCTCAGCGGCCACCTAGGAAAACCTACCAAACCCACACATTTCTGAAAAGTAGACACCCGGGGGATTCCAGGGAGGTATGGCTTGCGTGGATCCCCCAACGTTTTCTTACCCAGAATCCCCTGCAAACCTGAAATTTTGCTGAAAAAATCCCTTTTTTCACACATTTTTGTGTGGTAAAGTTGTGGCATCATGGGGCTGACACAAATTTCCTACCACCCAGCGTTCCCCCAGGTCTCCCGATAAAAATGGTGCCTCACTCGGGTGGGAGGCCCAAGTACCCGCGACAGGCAAGGGCCCACAACGTATTGAGGCGACCTCAAAATGGCCTATGACAAAACGACCTGGTTTTGCAAGGCGGGTCCCATGATGTTTTGGCCCGGGGCTCGGCGGCCACCTAGGGAAACCTACCAAACCCACACATTTCTGAAAAGTAGACACCCGGGGAATTCCAGGGAGGTATGGCTTGCGTGGATCCCCCAACGTTTTCTTACCCAGAATCCCCTGCAAACCTGACATTTTGCTGAAAAAATCCCTTTTTTCACACATTTTTGTGTGGTAAAGTTGTGGCATCACGGGGCTGACACAAATTTCCTACCACCCAGCATTCCCCCAGGTCTCCCGATAAAAATGGTGCCTCACTCGGGTGGGAGGCCCAAGTACCCGCGACAGGCAAGGGCCCACAACGTATTGAGGCGACATCAAAATTGCCTATCACAAAATGTTTTGGGCCCTTGCCTGTCGCGGGTACTTGGGCCTCCCACCCGAGTGAGGCACCATTTTTATCGGGAGACCTGGGGGAACGCTGGGTGGTAGGAAATTTGTGTCAGCCCCATGATGCCACAACTTTACCACACAAAAATGTGTGAAAAAAGTGATTGTTCCAGCCAAATTTCAGGTTTGCAGGGATTCTGGGTAAGAAAACGTTGGGGGATCCACACAAGCCATACCTCCCTGGAATCCCCAGGTGTCTTCTTTTCAGAAATGTATGGGTTTGGTAGGTTTCCCTAGGTGGCCGCCGAGCCCCGGGCCAAAGCGTCATGGGACCCCCTTGCAAAACCAGGTCGTTTTGTGATAGGCCATTTTGAGGTCGCCTCAATAGGTTGTGGGCCCTTGCCTGTCGCGGGTACTTGGGCCTCCCACCCGAGTGAGGCACCATTTTTATCGGGAGACCTGGGGGAACGCTGGGTGGTAGGAAATTTGTGTCAGCCCCGTGATGCCACAACTTTACCACACAAAAATGTGTGAAAAAAGTGATTTTTTCAGCCAAATTTCAGGTTTGCAGGGGATTCTGGGTAGAAAACATTGGGGGATCCACGCAAGCCATACCTCCCTGGAATCCCCCGGGTGTCTACTTTTCAGAAATGTGTGGGTTTGGTAGGTTTCCCTAGGTGTTCCGCCGAGCCCCGGGCTAAAACGTCATGGGACCCCCCTTGCAAAACCAGGTCGTTTTCTGATAGGCCATTTTGAGGTAGCCTCAATACGTTGTGGGCCCTTGCCTGTCGCGGGTACTTGGGCCTCCCACCCTAGTGAGGCCCCATTTTTATCGGGAGACCTGGGGGAACGCTGGGTGGTAGGAAATTTGTTTCAGCCCCGTGATGCCACAACTTTACCACACAAAAATGTGTGAAAAAAGTGATTTTTTCAGCCAAATTTCAGGTTTGCAGGGGATTCTGGGTAAGAAAACGTTGGTGGATCCACGCAAGCCATACCTCCCTGGAATCCCCGGGTGTCTGCTTTTTCAGAAATGTGTGGGTTTGGTAGGTTTCCTATGTGGCCGCCGAGCCCCGGGCCAAAAGTCATGGGACTCCCATTGCAAAACCAGGTCGTTTTGTGATAGGCAATTTTGATGTCGCCTCAATACGTTTGGGCCCTTGCCTGTCGCGCGTACTTGGACCTCCCACCCGAGTGATGCACCATTTTTATCAGGAGACCTGGGGAACGCTGGGTGGTAGGAAATTTGTGTCAGCCCGGTGATGCCACAGCTTTCCCACACAAAAATGTGTGAAAAAGTGAATTTTTTCAGCAAAATTTCAGGTTTGCAAGGGATTCTGGGTAGAGAACGTTGGGGACCCACGCAAGCCATACCTTGCTGGACTCCCCGAGTGTCTAGTTTTCAGAAATGTGTGGTTTGGTAGGTTTCCTAAAATGGCCGCCGAGCCCAGGGCCAAAAACCTCACTGGTGTGGTTGGTTCAAGTACCCGCAACAGGCAAGGGCCCAAAACGTATTGAGGAAACATCAAAATGATCTATCACAAAACAAGCTGGTTTTGCAAGGGGAGTCACCTGGGTTTTTGGCCCCGGGCTCAGCGGCCATCTTGGGAAACCTACCAAACCCACACATTTCTGAAAACTAGACACCCAGGGGAGTCCAGCGAGGTATGGCTTGCATGGATCCCCCAACGTTTTCCTACCCAGAATGCCCTGCAAACCTCAAATTTAGCTGAAAAAAATCACTTTTTTCTCAAATTTCTGTGTGGAAAAGTTTTGGAATCTATGTGGATCCACAAATTTCCTACCACACAGTGCTCCCCCATGTCTCCCGATAAAAATGATACCTCACTCGCGTGGGTGGGTCAAGTATCCGCGACAGGAAAGGGCCCAAAACCTATTGAGGCGACATCAAAATTACCTATCACAAAACAACCTGGTTTTGCAAGGGGGTCCCATGAGTTTTTGGCCCTGGGCTCGGTGGCCATCTAGGAAACCTACCAAACCCACACATTTCTGAAAACTAGACACCCGGGGAGTCCAGCGAGGTATGGCTTGCATGGGTCCCCTAACGTTTTCCTACCCAGAATCCCCTGCAAACCTCAAATTTAGCTGAAAGAATCACTTTTTCTCAACTTTCTGTGTGGGAAAGTTCTGGAATCTACGTGGATCCACAAATTTCCTCCCACCCAGCGTTCCCCGGGTCTCCTGATAAAAATGATACCTCACTCGCGTGGGTGGGTCAAGTACCCGTGACAGAAAAGGGCCCAAAACCTATTGAGGCGACATCAAAATTACCTATCACAAAACAACCTGGTTTTGCAAGAGGGGTCACCTGGGTTTTGTCCCCGGGCTTGGCGGCCATCTTGGAAAACTACCAAACCCAAACATTTCTGAAAGCTAGACACCCGGGGGAGTCCAGCGAGGTATGGCTTGCGTGGGTCCCACAACGTTTTCCTACCCAGAATCCCCTGCAAATCTCAAATTTAGCTGAAAAATCACTTTTTCCATACATTTTTGCGTGGGATCACCGTGCCGGCACAAATGTCCTACCACCCAGCGTTCCCCTTGTTCTCCTGAGTAAAATGATACCTCACTTGTGTGGGTGGGCCAAAGGCCTGTGACTGGGAAGAGCCCAAAACATAGGGATTTAGGGTATAGCACCGAGAATTCTAAGCGCTACATTTTTTTAAAGATACGTTTTTAGCCAGTTCTGCTTTGGACACCCACACAAGTGAGGTATCATTTTACTCGGGGGAACAAAGGCAACGCTGGGTGGTAGGACATTTGTGCCAGCACAGTGATTCCACGCAAAAATATGTGGAAAATATGTTTTTTTCAGCTAAATTTGAGGGTTGCAGGGATTCTGGGTAGGGAAACGTTGGGGGATCCACGCAAGCCATACCTCATTGGACTCCCCAGGGTGTCTAGTTTTCAGAAACGTGTGGGATTGGTAGGTTTCCCTAGATGGCGGCGAGCCCGGGGCCAAAAAACCAGGTGCCCCCCCAAACCAGTTAGTTTTGTTATAGGTAATTTTGAAGTCCCCACACTACGATTTGGGCCATTTCCTGTTTCAGCCACTATGCCTACCCACACAAGTGAGGTACCATTTTTATCGGGAGCCCTGGGGGAACGAAGGGTGGTAGGAAATTTGTGGATCCACGCAGATTCCAGAACTTTCCCACACAGAAATTTGAGTAAAAAGTGATTTTTTCAGCTAAATTTGAGGTTTGCAGGGCATTCTGGGTAGGAAAACGTTTGGGGACCCATGCAAGCCATACCTCGCTGGACTCCCCCGGGTGTCTAGTTTTCAGAAATGTGTGGGTTTGGAAGGTTCCCAAGATGGCCGCTGAGCCCAGGGCCAAAAACCCAGGTGACCCCCCTTGCAAAACCAGGTTGTTTTGTGATCGGTAATTTTGATGTCTCCTCAATACGTTTTGGGTCCTTGCCTGTCGCGGGTACTTGACCCACCCACGCGAGTGAGGTATCATTTTTATCGGGAGACCTGGGGGAAATTTGTGGATCCGCGTAGATTCCAGAACTTTCACACACAGAAATTTGAGAAAAACGTGATTTTTTCAGCTAAATTTGAGGTTTGCAGGGGATTCTGGGTAAGAAAATTTTGGAGGACCCACGCAAGCCATACCTTGCTGGACTCCTCCGGGTGTCTAGTTTTCAGAAATGTGTGGGTTGGGTAGGTTTCCCTAGATGGCCGTCGAGCCCGGGGCCAAAAACTCATGGGACCCCCCCTTGCAGAACCAGGTTGGTTTGTGATAGGTAATTTTGATGTCGCCTCAATAGGTTTTGGGCCCTTGCCTGTCGCGGGTACTTGACCCATCCACACAAGTGAGGTACCATTTTTCACGGAAGTCTTTGGGGGATGCGGGGTGGGTGGAATTTTGTACATCCACGCAGATTCCAGAACTTTCCACCACAGAAATGTGAGGAAAATATGTTTTTGGGGACATATTTTTAGGTTTGCAAGGGATTCTGGGTAACAGATCCTGGTGAGAGCCAGTCAAGTCACCCCATCCTGGATTCCCCTGGGTGTCTAGTTTTCAAAAATGTATAGGTTTGCTAGGTTTCCCTAGGTGCCGGCAGAGTTAGGGTTCAAAATCTACAGATAGGCACTTTGCAAAAAAAGGGTCCGTTTTCACTGAGAAAATGTGGTGTGTCCATGTTGCGTTTTGGGCTGTTTCCTGTCGCGGCCACTAGTCCTACCCATACAAGTGAGGTACCATTTTTCTCGGAAGACTTTGGGGAACGCGGGGTGGGTGGAATTTTGTGGATCCACGCAGATTCCAGAACTTTCCACCACAGAAATGTGAGGAAAATGTGTTTTTTTGGACACATTTTTAGGTTTGCAAGGGATTCTGGGTAACAGAACCTGGTGAGAGCCAGTCAAGTCAGCCCATCCTGAATTCCCCTGGGTGTCTAGTCTTAAAAAATGTATAGGTTTGCTAGGTTTCCCTAGGTGCCGGCAGAGCTAGGAACCAAATTCAACAGGTAGGCACATTCCGAAAAAAGTCAGTGCCTAGTGGGCTTTCTGCCGCCTTGGGGAGGGGGAAATCAGGGGCTATTGCCCCGATATGCCCCCGAGGGGGCAGAAAGACTGTGGCTATTCTTTTGGGGGTCGGGGGCATTGGGATGCCCATTCTGGTCAGCCCCCACCCCTGCGTATAAAAAAGCCAGCATAATCGCTGGCACATAGTGGGCTTTCTGCCCCCCGGTGGGCAGATCAGGGGCTACTGCCCCCATCTGCCTCCTGGGAGGGGCAGAAAGACAGTGGCATCTTTTATGGTGTTGGGTGGGGGCATTGGCATGTCCTTTCTTGGCAGCCCCCACCCCAAACTTTGTAAAAAAAAAATCCCTGGTGGCTAGTGGGCTTTCTGCCCCCCCGGGGGGTGCAGATAAGGTGCTATTGCCCCATCTGCCTCCCAGGGGGGGCAGAAAGGCTGTAGCATTTTTTTTGGGGTAGGGGCATTGACATGCCCATTCTATATAAAAAAAAAAATCCCTGGCGCTTAGTGGACTTTCTGCCCCCTCCCAGGGGGGGCAGATCAGGGGCTATTGCCCCCATCTGCCTCCTGGGGGGCAGAAAGTCTTTTTTTTCTGTGGGGGGTAGGGTGGGGGCATTTGCATGCCCATTCTGGGCAGCCCCCACCCCGGGCCTATAAAAAAAATAATCCCTGTCATCTAGGGTGTTTCTGAACCCCCGGGGGGGCAGAAAGACTGGAATTTCATGGGGGGAGGGGTGGGGGCATTGGCATGCCCATCTTGGGCAACCCCCACCCCTAAATTTATCGAGGGGAAAAAAAACCCTGGTGTCTAGTGGGCTTTCTGCCCCCTGGGGGGGCAGATTGGGGGCTACTGAAAGACTGTACCTTTGCGTCGGGGGATGGGGGCATTGGCATGCCCATATTGGGCAGCCCCTACCCCAAATTATAATTTAAAAAAAATCCCTGGTATCTAGTGGGCTTTCTGCCCCCCCCCGGGGGGGCAGATTGGGGGCTACTGCCCCATCTGCCCCCCAGGGGGGGCAGAAAGACTAATTTTGTGGCCTGGGGGGTGGGGGCATCGGCTTGCCCGTTTTGGACAGCCCCCACCCCTAATAAATATCCCATAAAAAATCCCTGGTGTCTAGTGGGCTTTCTACCCCCCCGGGGGGGCAGATTGGGGGCTACTGCCCCCATCTACCCCCAGGGGGCAGAAAGACTAATCATGCCAACATTTTTATGGGGGAGCAAAGGCCCTTGCCCAAGGGGCCGCTCCCCTCCCTGGTGCCTAGTGGGTGGATCCCTGCTTGGGGATCGCCCTCCTGGGACGATCCCCAAGCAGGGATCCACTAGGGAGGGGTACCATTGGAAAGGGAGATTCTCCCCTTTCCAACGATACCTCTCCTGAGTTTCTAGGTGCTCAGGGGGCTGAGATAGCCCCCTGAGCACGTAGAGCTGAAACTGAAATGAGCCTCTTGGCTCATTTCAGTATCAGTTTCACTGAAATGACATCAGCGCGACATGCGCGCCGATCGTCATTTCAGGGAAACCAGGGGGGGGGGCCTCGGGAGCTGGGGAAACTCTTCCCCAGCACCCGAGGCTTTAGGGGAGAAAAGGGAATCCCTCTGGTGCCCGCACCAGAGGGATTTCCGATGCTGAGTGTCATGACGAGCTGGACTCGTCATGAGCACACGACCACTGTGTGCCATGACGAGTCCAGCTCGTCATGAGCATGGAAGGGGTTAAAGGGATTTGTAGAGCGCACAGACACGGTTTCATGGCGCTAAAGTCAAGGGGAGGCTGCAATAGTGAGAGAGTTGAGTTAGTCATACGCCTGGGAGAACAACCAGGTCTTTAGCTGTTTTCTGAACTGTGCATAGGAGGTCACTGACCTCAGCTTCACCGGGAGGGAGTTCCAAAACTGAGGGGCCAAGACTGCAAATCTTAGTCCTCCATGTCTCTTACGCTTGAACGGTGGGATAACCAGCAAATTAAGATGGGAGGACCTAAGGTCCCGAAAGGGGACGTAACGCTGAATCCTAGAGGAGATAAATGCAGGACTGTTAGCAGAAAGGTCTTTAAAGATGGTACATCCCAGCTTGAAAGCACAGCGTTTAGCTACTGGGAGCCAATGTAGGCCTTTCATTAGGTATCTGACATGGTGTCATTTAGGCTGGTGATAGATTAATCTGGCCGCTTGGTTCTGCACCAACTGTAAGCGATGTAATTGATATGCCGGGATACCAACATACAGTGAGTTGGCATAATCAATACAGGAGATTACCAGAGCCAGGATGACTAGGGTCAGGGCTTCGGTGGTCAGAAATCTACTAATCTTCCTGATCCTTCGCAGTTGGAGGAAACAGAAGGAGACCACTGACCCTATCTGGGCTTTCATGGATAGGTCATTGCTGATCACGATACCTAGACTTTTGGTGGAACTAGTTGGAAGGGGAGGGCTTCCCAATAGGGGAGGCGAGAAGTTGGAATTCCAAGGGTTGGCTGGCCCACGCGTTAGGATCAACTCGGTTTTATCAGGGTTCAGTTTTAGCTGGTTGCTGTTCATCCATTCACTAATAAATTTCATGGTGGATTGGAAGTTGGAAACAGAAGATGCCGGGTGATCGATATCGAATACCAATTGGAGGTCATCAGCATAATTGAAGGTTCCAACCTTACTTTCTTTGAGGGAGCGGATCAAGGGTAGTAGATACAGGTTAAAAAGAAGCGGTGAAAGAGAGGAGCCCTGGGGGACCCCGCAGGTCAATTTCCTTTTAGTGGAGGTGAAATTGGCGAGGCAAACCGCTTGGGACCGGTTGCTGAGAAAGGAGGAAAGCCACTTCAGTGCCAGGCCCTGGATCCCAGAATTACTGACACGGTCAATCAGAAGATCATGATCGACCGTGTCGAAAGCTGCTGACAGATCAAGGAGCCTGGGTAATGCCCTTGTCTGCCCCCCTCTGAGCTCGTCCATGACTGTAAGAATAACTGACTCCGTTGAGTGTGCAGGTCTAAAGCCAGCCTGATGAGGGTCGAGGTATTGAGAGTGTTCAATGAAAGAGCTAAGGCAACTTGCCACATGAGCTTCTAAAATGTTGCCTAAGTAAGGCAACAGGGAGATGAGCTGATAGTTGCTTAGGGCCAGAGGATCAGAGCCCGGTTTCTTTAGAATTGGGACAATTTCCGCATCTTTAAATATATTTGGGACTATACCCTGTTTGAGGGAGTTGTTCAGGAGCAAGAGAGGGGGGTCCGGGCAAGTGAGAAAAGCTTCCCGTAATATGTGAGGGGGACAGCAGTCAGTAGGAGAGCCGTATCCGACCTTCATAAGCAGACCAAAGAATTCCTCCCTTGAAATCAGAGGGATTTGGCCAAGCAGAAGGGAGTTTCTGCATATGGGCAGAGAGTCTGTGGGGGGAGTATTGGTAGGGATGCTAGACTTAATAATGGCAATTTTCTCAATAAAATAAGAGTTGAGAGAGTCGCAGAGGGTTTGAGAAGGAACGGGTTTCAACGTGACTCTGTCTGGCTTGGATAGCTCATCTACTATAGAGAAAATATCTTTGGGCTTATTCGCGGAGTCTAACATTTTGTTGGAAAAATAATCCGCCTTAGTTTGTAGAATGGCGTTTTTATATTCTTTAAGCAGAGCTAGAAATATGTATTGCTTATCTGGGGAGTAGTGGCGTCTCCGGCTACGTTCTGCTTGGCGTAGAGCAAGTTTCTTTGCTTTTAGATCATCAGAGAACCAACGTTGAGCATCATGAGGTCTCATGATCTTGGTTTTCTTGATTGGGGCGACACTGTCACTAGAAAATTCAAGCCATGTCTTGATACTTTCTGCTTGATTGTGAAGTGACTCCTGTTCTAACGGGGCCGTGGTAGTCAGCAGTGAGCAGAAGTCGTCTAAATTAGTGCGTCTCCAGTTTCTAGCCATAAAGTTCTCTGTCCGTTGGGGCTTAGTTGAGGGAACACTGGAGAGAATAAAAGTTATAAAATGTTGGTCGGACCATGTGCACGGGGAAATCACAGGCTTAGAGATCATCAGGTTTGATGTCCAAACTTGGTCAAGAATATGACCTTTTATATGGGTAGCTGCACTCACATGCTGAGTACAGTTCATCCCCGAGAGTAGGTCAGCCAGTTCAACACAACTAGCGCTCTCCCACACATCATTGGGCCAATTATTTGAATACCCTACTATGCTGACTTGTCATACAGGACTGAGGTTTCAGTAGAGAGATCAGTCCTTGTCTACACTGTAGTATGGAGAGCTCTCATACAAGAAAAAAGGTCTTGGCACAAAGGCCAGTGCATCCCCATACTGTTGTCAGCTGGTGTAGATGAGGTAGTGAAGAGGGCAGTTCTTTTGCTCATATTGCTATATGTGCTTGTCACTCTGGAGAGAAGTTTCAGCAGAGAGGTCTGTCCCTGTGCACACTCTACTATGCATACCTGTCCCCATGGGCAGAGGTCTGAGGGAGAGGTGAGTGTGTCCCTACATTCAACTATCCACACCAGTAAACCAAAACACAGTTTTCGGCAGAGATGATACTCTATTTCTTTACCCCACTATGTACATTTATCACCCTGAAGTGAGGTATGAGCAGAGAGCAGTGTCTACCCACAGCCTACTTCACACATCTGTTTCTCTGGGGAGAGGTCTGAGCTGACAGGGCAGCCTCTCTCCATACCCTAGTCTCTATGCTTGTCATCCAAGACAGACTTCCCAGCATTCAGGTTATTTCCTCCCCATACCCTACTTGTACATCTGTCACCCTTGGGAGAGCTGTGAGTAGAAAGGTAAGTCCCTTTTCACACCCTAATTTGCACACCCATCATCCGAGAGACGTGTCGCAGAAGAGGGGCCAGTTTATCCCCATTTTCTACAACACACAGACATCATCTAAGACAGATGTGCCAGCAGAAAGGACAAGTTTCTCCCCATAGCCTACTATGCATAGCTGTCAGCATGGGAAGAAATATAAGCAGAGAGGTCAATTTTTCCCCATAGCCTACTACAGACACCTGTAATGCTGAGGAGATGTCTTAGCAGACAGGTCACTCTCTTCCCATACACTACTGTGCATCCCTATTGCTCTAGGAAGTGATCTCAGCATAGAGGCCACTCCTTACACACTCCGTACTGCATATCCATGTTGACCAGGAAATAGGTTTTAGCTGAGAGAACAGTCTTTCCCTACACCCTATTGTGTATGTGTGTCATCCTGGGGACAGGTGTCAGTGGATGGGCAAATCCCTTTCAACACCCTAATATACATGATTGGGGTGAGGTCTGAGTGGAGAGGCCAGTACCTTTCATACTTGCTATATAATAGAGAGGTCTCAGCTGTGAGTTCAGTCCCTCTCAACACCTTACTGTGTATAATGCTCACCCTGGGGAAAGGTGTCAGTGAAGAGGCAGATTCTCTTTACATCCTATTATGCACACTGGTCACCTTCAGGCAAAGTCTCAGTGGAAAGGTCAGTACCTCCCCGCACCCTACTATACACGGTTGTTGTCCTGGGGAGAGGGATCAGTGATGAATCCAGTCTCACTTTTCACCCTATCATGCACTCCTATCATACTGTGGAAAGGTTTCAGTGGAGAGGCCACTTTTACTCCAAATTTTACAAGTGGAGATTATAAAGGATAGTACTGTAATGAAGGAAAGTGAAATTCTTTAAAAAAAAGATTTTGCAATCCTGCGAGACTCTTGTGGGATCGTAAAAAAATAGGACGGGGTAGAGAAAATCTCTCTCAAGAGAGAGGTCTTAGGGGAGAGGCTTGTGTGTTTGCACACTCTACTACACACACCCTACTATGCACAGGTGTCATCCAGGTCTTATAGGTTAAATATTTGAGTTTGCAAAATTCTCGCGAGAGGAGGCAGGCATTTGGGTGCCCCCACTTTTGCGAAAGACTCACAAGCGTGAGTATCTAAACAAAAAGGAGTTATAACATAAAAGAATCACATAATTAGGAATAGGGTAGCTCTGACAAGAGCCTTTGTGTTTATAGTGTGCAGTGTTCAGTTACACATAGAATTGGATGCATTCTTTGGTGTTATTAAGGAAGATCCTGTTTTCTTCTGCAATGAAGTGCACTCCATCTCGCCTATAGACTCCTGGCATATCATAAAGGATATTGTTATGATAAATTGAGCCCGTGCCATGGTCATGAAGAAATGCAGAAATTGCTTTATTAGCATGCTTCCAGGACTTCTCAATCTTAGGACAAAACTCTTTTGACCATTGTCATTTTTGCCTTTGACATATACTAGAATATACAAAGACTGTATGAGCAAAGAGAGACATCAATTGTGAAAATGTATCCTTCATTTGTATTTTAAGAGCAACCCCTGTGATTGTGCCTAGGTCATTGCCACCACAGTGCACTTTCATCAGGTCTGGGTGCTCACAATCCAAAATGCTCTCAACCATTGATAAGAATTGATGCCACGTTATACCTCTATGGCCAATCCAAATAAGGTCCAAGTTTGGAAATCCAAGATGTTTGTCAATACCACAATTAATGGCATATTCTCTAGCCCAATGGGTAAAGCTGCGTCCCAAAATCCAGAGGCGATCCATGATGCAGTATGGAGGTGTCAGTCACAAGAGGAGTGCTCAGTAGAATAACTAAGCGTCAGGAGGTATATGAGTTACATGAGAAGAGAGAAAGTGGGAGGGAGGTAAATGTAGACATGTACTTGGTAGATATTTGACAGTAGGTTAGGTTGTGACCAACTATTGTTTATATGGTGCACAGTTACTGGTTAAAAAGTATAAGTTTTTTTATTGGGTGGTTTTGAAATTCTGTTACGATCTTGCAAGAGTCTCACTGAAGATCTCTACAAGCATCTGCAGGTGGAGTTTGCTGTGATGCCTCGTACGATCCTACGAGACTCTCACGAGAGTAGCATGGAAATTTACCAAGTGACCCTGCCATGAGCTCTTTTACGATCCAACCACAGTCTTGCGAGCCCGATTGTACAGGGAACAGAAAAAGTGTGTATTAGCACAGTACAAGTGTCATTAACTGGTTAAATAATATAAATCAATACAAATAAGCCACATGCTGTCAATGTTAATAATTCAGTTAAAATAAAAGCTTAAAAGACAATTAAAGGGGATTATGGTGCATTTAGTACATGTACTGTGGAAGAGATACATTTTATGTGTGAAGAATGCAAGAGTGAGGTTATATTAGGGTCAACCAATAGTTGACATTCCCTCTACAAATTAAAAAAAAGCTATGATGTGATTGGCTGCAAGGCTTGAAGGTTCAGATACTTATATCTGTTGCATAACCTTGGACACCTGAGATTGCCCTTGATGGTTTGGAGGTGAAGGAAGTGTAATCTCTTTGACTTGCGCTCAGCAGAGGTCATTTGATTTTTGACTAAAGGAGATTGGTGTATAGAGCTGCCTAAAACATACAGCTTTATTTGCAGGTAATTAACAGTAGAGTGTAATCAAAGTATGAAGTCTGTGTGCTAATATTTAAATATCATAATATATTTGGATATAAGTTTCAATGTTTGTTCTGTATGAGAATGTAATTTAAATAGTTAAAATGTGATTGCCAAAGTATTTACTATTGAAACGTTTTAAACCCATGTTAAGAAATGAATTTTGAAAATGATAAAATAATATTATTGTTCTGGTGGCAATTGAACTTTTATATTTATGGTCTGCATTTATTTTACTATGTTATTTGTTGTTGAAATTTCTTAATTGTTATAAAATTAACTGTGATATATAAAGTAAGAGTGCTTGTTATTGAATCATAACTGATTCTGTCTTTGATAGGTTGTTGAGTTCATAGGTGGCTATTGAGATATTTTTGAACTGAGATCTAAGTATCTGTCAGGAGTTCTTGATGTGTATTCCAACTATTGTACCTAGTATATATAATATTGGACAGTGGGTGTCCTATAGACAGTATTTAGAGTGTGTTTACTAATATAGAAGGTGTTTGAAGGGGAGAGACTTTCTTAACAAAGCTTATAGTACTTAGGTATCACTCAGTAGAGAAGTGTAAGCTAAGAGGATATGTTGTAGTATTGAGCCTCCACAGAGTACTAAGATAAGGAGCTAATGTATGAAAATATACTGTAAAGACTGTAAATACTGTTATAATGGGAGAAACAGGGCATGGTTCTATTATACCATATACATAGAGTCTTTACTTTGTGGTGATGTGTTACTGTAGAGGCTGTGTTTTGCAAACCCTGTATTAACCCCGTGTACTGAAAGAAAGGTGTCTGTAGAGAGCTTACTTCCTCCCTAAAGCCTTTTACACCCATCCTTTAATCTGTATAGGGCTATTAGTGGAGAGGGGATGTTTGATAGAAGTGAGCCATTCACTCTGTACAGAATTGTATTGCCTAGTTGTTCTCTTAATCCATCCAGACTGTCTATTCATTTTAGATGAATCACTAGAGAGGGTGGTCTTCCTCTAGTGAACCAAACAGCATATTCACTCAGAGAAAACATCTTTATAGAGGGATGACTTTCTCAGTAAAGCCTTTCACACCCAACCTTCATCTTGAAGAGAGTTATCACAAGAGAGTCCATGTTGCCATAAAAAGAAACATTTACCCTGTATATGGTTATAACAAAAGGTGCTACTCTTTCATCAAGCTGTAACATAAAAAATCTGCACCCTCTTGAAATATGATAATATAAGGACTATTGTTTCCATGGGCTCTTCTACGCAAATCCTTTGTCCTTTTCAGAGGTGTCAGTAGGCAGATTGCTGTTTGTGACCTGAGACAAACACCCTGTTCGCTCTGAGAAGAGATCTGTACAGAGAGATGGGTTCATTAGAAAAACCCTTCACACCCATGATTTAACCTGTAGAGAGGTGTCAGTAGAGAGAGTGTGTTGTTATAAAACTGAACCATTCCGTCAGGGTCGACGCAGCCTTACCTTGCAGCCAGTGATGTGGCTCTGCAGAGATGATATGGACCAACTCCTCAAGCCCTACCACCTTACTACTGATTTTTGAAATTACAAGAAAGACAGAAGGGGATTAAGGAAGAGTGTCCTGTTTCTGGTATGGCAGAGGCTTCTCTCTCCGACTGCCACTGTCGTACCTTGAATACAGAAACACAGGACTTTTAGAATATTCTCCCACTAGTGATGACTTCCTTCTAACTTGAGCACAAAGATCCTCTACTGAAACCTCTGGCAGATACCTGCGGTCAACTGGCAGTTTTTTTTCAAAGGATTGTGCAGTGTAGCGGCCGAGTTGCTCAGTGATAGCTTCTCATCGAGTTTGAATGTCTACCGTCTATTCTTCTCTTAGGAAGGTTCTTGGATCTACAATCAATACACATGTTAATTCTTGGCTTAGAACTACCACAATCAAGCATTGGATACAAACAGTAACACATTTGGGGGGCATATTTACTAGAAAATGATGCAGCACGGCAGTGCAAGCCATCTTCCTGCGCAGTGCTGTGTCATTAAGAAAGGGTAGGGATGCAATAAATGTACAGCAATACGATCCATCCCTGTGGTTTCCTCTGCGCTGGTGCACAATTGGCTGTCCGTCAACCAAATGCAGGCAACCTTGCATAATGATGCAAGGGTGCCTGCATTGCAGGGATGATTGTTTTTGGGATACCTTCCTGCACAAAAACAATCTTTGATGCAGATTGCAGCACACATACAAGAGCATAAAACGCAGAGAAATCAAGGTATTTCTCCTTGTCATGTTACTTTAACTTCTCCCCTGGGGAGTTGTTAGAATGTGATGCATTCCCAGGTTTATGAAACCTTGTAAATCTGGTAATGGATCGGTTTCCATGGGTGTTGCGTGGAAACACTCACAGCAACACCCATGGAACGTCCTTTTCACGTAGAGTAATGCATGAAAGGGGGCCATATTTACAAGGCTATGAAAAGCCACACAGGGTGGCTTTACGTGACCTTGTAAATATGGGCTGGCACACTGCGCCTCACTTTTTATAGACTTCTATAACAAAGGTTTACATTTGCATCAAACTTTAGCATAATCAATCTGCACTCTGGTAAAATGTGAAAGCACTGGCCTAGATTTTCTCTCGGACCTTCTACGCAACCCTTTCCTCTGTTTAGAGTTATCACTAGAGAGTTTGGTGTTTGTAAAGCCATATAAGACAGTAGGAACTAGTTCTCGAAGTTCTTCTACACAGACCATCTCTGCTGAGGTGTCACTAGAGGGGCTGCTGTTAAAGAGAAGTATGAGAAAGGATCACTGTTTTATGAATCTCTACCATACAGAATGTATTGCATTTTGAAATGTACTAGCACAGGGACTAGTTTTTCCTCTTAATCCTTCTACACAGACTGATGTTTTAGTAATAACTATGTGAAAAGCAGAAATAAATATCATATGTCTTTTAAATACTCTGTAGGACTTGCAGTCGATTAAAGATGCCAAGAAAAACAGAAAAAGAAGAAAAATCTGTGGTATGACAAACAAGTCTCCAAACATAGAACACAGCCTCAGAAAGGAAACAATGGTAAAAAGATTGAAATTAAGTAAGAGCACCCAGTCTTCTTCTACAAAAAATTAATAATATCACGCAAACCTTCTTATGCAGGTATAAAAAGTAATGAATATCTGTCAACATCTAAGAAAACATCATGTTGTTTTTAAAACAAAAAAATGCCAAAAAAAGAGCAGACCAACCAGACAGAGTCAAGAAGAAGAAATTCAAAGAACTTTGTCAGAAGGTCTTCCATAGAAGAGTAGTGTCAAATATTATGAAAAGGATAAAGACAGTGAAAAGCAGAAAAGCATTGCAAAAGCAGAAAGAGTTTGTTGAGTGTCTAGTAGACAGGCCTTGGCATTAAAGAGAAAGCTATTTAGTCTCATTTTGAAGAGAATATAATGTTTAGATAATCTGGCTAATTCACTTAAAAAGAAATGTCGACAGAAGGCTCAAGTTATTAAAACAAACATTTGCACTATTTTCTAAGGAGAGTGGAAATACACTTCTAGTCCTGAGGCATTTGTTAATGAGGAACACTATTTACAAGAAAATGAGTTAGTGTTTGCAATTGGCAGAGATGCTCTTGCATATGAAATGAATGAAGGAACTCCAATAGAGAAAGAAAAATAAGTGCCTAGAAATGTGCAAGAAAAAATAACCAATGAAGTATTAGATCAACATCATCGACAACCAGTTTTTGAATGGAAGTGAAGACAAAGTATGCAACATAAAACAACAGTCTATTGACAAATTTAGACTCTTCCCAATCAAATACAGTAGAGGAACTGTGAAACTAAAGATGAAACTACTGCAATGCCTTGATCCTTGTCAAGTTAGGAGACTGGTAAACCTTGAGGGAACATTCATTGGCTTGCATATTAGAACAGACTTATAACAGTACTTTCCATCACATACAGATGCTGTCTGTGCACCACACTAAAATGCGTAATCTAGTAAGAAAATTGTATTTTGTGAAAAGTCCAGCTTTCCAGCGCTACAAAAAAATGATATATTATTAAGAGGTAGGTATTTTGAAGTCAGCTCTGTTGTAGATGATATTCAGATGACATACTTTGGGGCTGAAAGGCCATCTGAAGAAAAAGAGATGTTGTGGAGACAAACACTGAAATTTCTTATACTAGTACAGTTTTAGAGAATTTTTAAAAGGCAATTAATACATTTACAGGAACAACTGCAGAAATTCCAGACAAAATGTGTGTTTGCAAACTCACTACAGATCAAAAATAACAAAAAAATTATATTTGTGGGAAAAACTGAAGAAAGTAGATGAGAGCTAGTGTGGGCCAGTGTCTATGTGTCCAGATGTCCGGCATGAGGAGCACGTGATCGCTACGTATGGTGTGCATGTTGTGTCCTGAATGATTGAGTGTTTCTATCTACGTGTGATATCAAGCTTTGTGGTATTTTGGGGAACGTGAGCCCTTGGCCTAATTGGGGCCAATTTCCTCAGACCTGTTTGTGGTGAAACTATCTCTCTATGGGATCGATCAGGGTTTTCCCTTGGTGCACATTTGTCTTTCGGTTAAGAGCGACCCCACCTGTGACCTGGTATACGATAGGCATGGGTGTGGGTCGTAGAACTTGTCTAACCAAGTATCTCTGACTCGGGGTTGATGGGGAGGTCACCTTGGGTGAATCCGACAGCAATGATACAAGTTCATTAGAACTCCTTAATATAATATGGCAGTCACTGGTATCATCCTTAACATTGTGCATACAGTTGTCATAGCATACATTGACATTGTTCTT
The DNA here is from genome assembly GCA_963921515.1 of Calotriton arnoldi. Lineage (NCBI taxonomy): Eukaryota > Metazoa > Chordata > Amphibia > Caudata > Salamandridae > Calotriton > Calotriton arnoldi. The sequence continues at coordinate 353,134 of CAWUFW010006221.1, read as the reverse complement.
ACTGGTATTGACACGGTTACGTTTGCTTAAGTCATAACGTACATCAGCATTGTGAGCATGGATCATGACATGCATTAATCTTGTAATTGCTGGTGTTGGCGCTACTGTGCGGGTACATTTTCTGAAATACATTAACATTGCATAGACGGGTACTGGCATGGTCATGCGGGCACAGGTTATGGCTTACGTTCATATTGCATTCATTGGTATTGCCATTGTCGGGCCCGCACACATCATGGTAATCATTGATATCGTATTCACCCATTCCAGCAGATACTATAAGCACAGATTTGAATCCATGCTTCATTTATACATATAAAAGAACCCAACACTGGGGGAGGTTGTCGACTTTTTCTGGAGAAAAGAATACCAAGCCAGAGGTCCACCACATATACATAAGGTATTTTGGGTGAAAGATGCACCAAGGTCTGGTCAAGATACTGATGAGTCAGTGTTATCATTCATTGAGCAATATCTAACATGTTACAATCCAGAAAACTCTCAGAACAGAACTCTTAGGCAACAAGTCTTGCGATTCCAGTCCCATAAATGTGGCAAATATTGTCGACAGAGAGGCAAAGAAAAAGGGCAATACTATAATAAGTATTGTTTTGGATTCCCTAGGCCTGTAATCTCCAAAGGAAGAGTAAATAGTTTCATGTCTTCAGCCAGACACACTGTTACTGGGAAATCAACTAAAAGTACATATAGCCTAAAAAGAAACGAGGCATCACAATTTATCAATGATTACAATCCAGTTGATCTGTCCATGTGGAATGCCAGCATGGATATTCAGTTTGTGGCAGGCAGTTCTATTGCTACAGCTCGATAAGTCACTTCATATATAACAAAGTCAGAAAAGACAGAAATGAAGGATGTATGGGAAGAGATAGCTGCGGAGAAGTGTTTAAGTAAAAAGCTTCGCAGTTGCAGTTTAAACATGCTCTCACACAGAGAAATTGGATCTTATGAAGATTGTGACAAGCTCAGTTCTTCTAGCTTATACAAGAAGTCTAAATCAATAATTTGGGCCTAGCATCAACACGAAAATGTGTTTTGAAACCATTTTTCTCAAATTGAGTATGTTTCTCAGTTTGATCCAGTAAGTACTAAGATACTTAAAACAGATATGATGGACACTGATCACCCTAATCAGAGCATACATCAGAAAACCTTTGTTTGTATGAAGTACTACAGTACTATACATAGAGAAATAACATATATGAAAATACTGAACAAGGAAAGTTTGGGGTGACTGGCTGTAACGGATGTTTAGTGAGACATTCAAACCCAAGTCTCAATAATCATTGTAAACTGAGCTGCCAAGCAGGTGAGAAAAGAGAATGTTTTTACCTGGCTCTTTTGCAACTGCTTAAACCTTGGTGTTCAGAATCTGAACTGTTAGATGAGTATGACTGTTATGAATACGCTTTCAACACAGTCAAAGATAGTATTCAATGTGAAGTGTTCCCATATATCATAAAAATGTTAAATGATCAAATTCAGCAAGAGGAAACATTTGCCATAGAGGTTGCAAATGACAGTTCACAAGATAGCAAAAGCGCAGGGCCTAATAGTCAAGATCCCCTTGGCCAGCCTATCATTGAAAATTAGGCACCCATAGCTATGAATGAAGTGGAAAATGCTATGGGCCAGGTGAGGAGTGAGACCATTGATTTAGAAGGTTTGATCCCTCAACTAAATTAAGAACAGCTAGAAATCTTTGAGCAAATATGAAAAAATGTAGAACATGGACTCCTACATGATAAGTCTGAATGTTAATGTACAACATTCAAGCCTACACTTCTCTATGTTAGTGGTCAGGCAAGTTTGGAAAAAGGTTTTCTAATTAAAGTGATAATTGCATTTGTTCACAGGAAGATTAGTTGTGATCTTTCATGTGGTGTGATTGCTCATACTCGTCTAGCTGCTCACAACAATAAAGGAATCTCGATACAGAGACTACTTATGTTGTCTGTGGAATATGACAGCAAACTAGAGTACTTGAAGTTATCTGGTGATGCTTGTCATGAAGTCTTCAGAGTTCTGAAAATATTGAAGGTTCTTATTATTGATGAGGTGAGCATGGTATCAAACCTAATGCTAGCTTTCTTTCATCTCAGAATGCAAGAGGTCCTCAGAACTGACTACATTGCTCTGTTTGGTGGTAAACACATCATAGTTTTTGGTGACCATCTACAGTTGACTCTTGTCAAAGATCAACCAGTTTTACCAGTTTTAAAAAACTGCTTCATGAGGAAACTAAAAAGTCTTTAGGGAGTATTGGAAATGTTAACATATGGTTACATTTTCAGTACACTGAGTTGACACAAAATATGAAACAGGCTGCAGATGTGGAGTATGGCAATATATTAAGAGACATGAGAAAAGGAATTATCAGCAAAGAAGCAAAGAAAGCTCTTGTTTCTCGCATGTTTAGGTCTCTGTTTCCACACAATGGCTCACCATCTTCTGTTATAAAAGATCTTATGAAAACACAGAAACAGATTGTGTGCCTCATGCCAACATTGGACGAGTGCCATCAATTTAACTTAGAAAAGCTTCATTCGGAAAAACAAGAGATTGTGAGTCTTAATAGTAAAGATAAAATGGAACGTCAAGGTTTACAGTTACCACTATGTCAATCAGTGGTAAAAAAAAAACTTGAATCACTAGAGCAGAGGTCTTCAAACTTTTTTACTCTGAGCCCCCCCTAAGCGAAATGTTTTGAGGTCGGGCCCCCCTCCAAAACTTTATGGCAAGGATTGGGGGAGCGGGAGGGACATGGCTGCGTGCAGGGGGCGGGGCTTATGAGATGATTTCAGGAATACTTTTTCTATAGCTTATGAACTGCACTAAATATGAGACTTTAAAAAGCAAATGCATCGAACAGAAACAGATATTATCCCAAACAAACTGCTCCCCATAACTGGGGTGTTGTGAGCCCCTCACACTCTTTGACCCCAATGCAACTACACCTGCTGCACTAATGATAACTGCAGTCCTGAGTAGCAGGCTATCTCCTCTGCATCTTTTACCTCTTCCCCACCATGACGATCGTCACCTCGGTCCTAATGCTTGGAAGGAAAATAAGTTCTGATGCCCTTTTTTTTGTTTAAATCTCTTTTATTGATTTTATGCATAACAAGAGAGAATTCAACACAGCAGTTACCAAACAGTAAGCTTTATAAGGCATCACATTGGGGGCAGGTGGTGTCATGTACGCCGATGGCCCAGGATAGGCAGGCTACAAAGGTCTGTGTACAGGGCCTGACAAGAGGATGTATGGCCAGGGATCAGGCACATCCGGCACAGCAGGAGCCGGACCAGGGGTGCGCGACCAGTGCCCTAATGGCAGCGTGAATCAGGCAGAATATGCTATGAGGATGTCTGCGGTTGTGTTAGCCGGGCGTCCATTGTTGCAGAGCCAGGGAGATCTCGGGTAGTAAGGTGTGCCGGGTGGTGTCAAGTATCGTGCTCGGGAGGCCCGGAAGTAGCGGGCATGGGTGATGCGGCAAGGTATCATGTTGGGCGCTCCTCAGGGTACCCGTTGAGGTCGCCACAACTGCACATGGGCTTGGAGACCCGGGTAAGGTGCAGTTTTCTCGCTAGGGGCTCGCCTAGGCATAGCGTGTGTCAACCATTTTCGCTCAATCTGGAGCCATCGGGACCCAATGGTGCCCGTGGTGCTTGTGACTAAGCGTCCTAGAAAGCTTCAGGACTGCTGGCCTGCATGGGAGAAGGAAGAGAAAGAATCGAGCGATATAGGGACTAATATTCCCCCAGGCAGAGGTAGAAGAGGGACAGATATGAAGAGATAGGGAGAGGAGAAGAGAAAGAAGGGGAGAGGGGCGCGATACTGCATCTCCCGGGCCGGGGGGTAGCTCTGGGAAAGAGGGGGAGAAGGGGGAGCCCCTTGTACAATGGGTTTGTGACCTTAGTGTAAGAGGTGTCAAGAGAGATAGGGGTCTCTCCCACTTCAGCCTGTGTCGTCTTCGTAAGTTTCCCCTCTTGGGAGTATAGGATCGTCAAAGAGTTGAAGGGATCTCAAGCGGGGAGGGACAGATCGAGCGTGTTCCAACCAAGAAAGATGCAGGACCAAGGGCTGCCAGGTGTGTTGAAATTTAGCATCAGTGTGTGCCAATCTGTGGGACAGAAGTTCCATCACCATGGTATGCCAAAGACGTGTGAGCCATACCGAGGGTGGAGGAGTGCAGGCTTTTTTCCAATGTAGCGCAATGACCTGTTTTGCAGCAGCGAGCATGTGGAAAATCAAGCGCCAGTCCGTATGTGTCATTGCTTTAAGAGATGTTGGTCGAAGACCCAAAATGATTATCCCCGGGTCGTTAGGTAGAGGGAACCCCACCACCTCCCTAACGTGTTTCAGTATCTCCTTCCAGAACGGTAGAATGAGTGGATATGTCCACCAAATGTGTAGGAAGGAGCCCTGGGCCGCCAGACAGCGCCAGCAGAGAGGGGCGAAACCAGGGAACATCTTCTGGAGTCTAAGGGGAGTATAGTACCAGCGAGTCATAATTTTGTATGCTGATTCCTGCTGCGTTATGCTTTTAAAAATGCGCCGGATATCCCTCCACAGCTGTTCCCATTGTTCAGGGAGGATATCATTCTCAAGGTCCAGCTGCCACTGGCGTTGGTAGGTATGTGGAGGCACTGCGTGTGAATGTTGGAGAACCTTATAAGTCCGGGAGATCAGCCCTCGGGTTCCATCAAAGGAGCGGACCAGTGTTTCAAAGGGCGTAAGCCGTCGTGTGGCGCCTTCCGTGTATGAAGGGGCACGAAGCCAGTGGCGAATTTGAAAGTATTCTAGGCGCGCGGTTCTGGTGAGATTAAAGTCTTCCCTGCATTGATCGAATGGTTTGAAAGTTCCCTCTGCAAACAATTGTTCTATGATACGGCATTCACCAGCCGTCCATGCCGGGAAGGATGATGGGTGTAGGGCCGGGGGGAAGTCCGAGTTAAGCGCCAAAGGTGTGAGAGGGGAGGGATATGTGGTGAGGCCTCGGGACACCGCGATTCGATCCCAGATCTCCAATACCGTCCTCGTGGGAGTAGCGATATAAGCACTATGATGTCTGGCGTTCCTCCGCATCCAGACCAAGTCCCACAGTGGGCGGCAGGCCACAGCCCTATCCATGTGAAACCAGTGTTTTTCACTTGCACGAACCGACCATTCCTATACATAGCGTAGGTGTGACGCCCAGTAGTAGACGAGTAGGTCGGGGCAAGCCAGTCCTCCCCGGTCTCGCCGCAGCATTAGAGACGCGACCTTCCCCCACCCCAAATGAAAGCGACTATCTCCCTCTGGAGGCCTAGGATATCCCTATGGGGAATCGGTGTGGGGAGCGCCTGAAAGAGATACAGGACTTTCGGGAGGATTGACATTTTAATTGCATTTAGGCGGCCCAGCCAGGAGATGGGGAGCGACTTCCACCGACGGAGTTCAGCTCGTATTGAAGCTCTGCAGGTCGGCCAGTTTGCTTGCATCCATGTATCTAGGTTAGCCGTAACATTGATACCGAGGTAACGGATTGAGAGTGGGGCCCATTGGAAGGGGTTAACATCCCTCAAGTCCTCCAATTGCTGGGGGGGGAGAGTAAGGTTGAGTGCATGTGATTTAGGAAGATTGATATTAAGGCCTGACACCAGCTCAAATTGGGAGAGTATATCTAGAAGTGCTGGGAGAGAAGTCGCAGGGTCTGTAAGCGTCAGGAGGAGATCATCGGCGAAGAGGGCAATCTTGTGGTCGACCCCCCCCATTCGGATGCCCCGGATGTCCTCCGACTGCCGGATGGCAATCGCCAGAGGCTCCACCGCGAGTGCAAAAAGGAGCGGCGAGAGCGGGCACCCCTGGCGCGTGCCCCTGTGAATGGAGAAGGAAGGAGTCAGGAGACCATTGATGCGGATGCGTGCTGTAGGCGCCGCATATGGGGCCATAATACGGGCGATCATAAGCGGTCCGAGACCTATGCGATGGAGGACCACCCTGAGAAATGACCAGTCGACCCAGTCAAAGGCCTTTTCGGCGTCAAGGGAGAGAAGTAAGGCAGGTATATGGCGGCGGCGAGCCTTTTGCACCAGATGAGCCACGCGGCGAATATTATCTGCTCCCTGACGCTCTTGTATGAAGCCTACCTGGTCAGGCTCAATGAGGCCTGGGAGAAGAGGAGCCAGACGTTGTGCTAGGATTTTGGTGTATAGCTTAGCATCTACATTTAATAGGGAAATCGGCCTATACGAGGCACATGCGGTGGGGTCTTTTCCCGGTTTAGGGATGAGTGTGATCTCCGCCTCGGCCATCGTCGGGGCTACAGATCCAGTCTCTGCAAAGGAATTAAAGAGGCGCACCAAAGGGGCCTGGATCTCCAGAAGAAAGATGCGATAAAATGCTAGCGTTAGGCCATCGGGGCCTGGCGATTTCCCCATTGGCATGCTTTTCAAAGCTTTTTGAAGCTCAGTTGCCATAATGGGTTCTTCTAGCTGCTGCTTACAAAAGGGGGTTAGTGGCGTCCAGGAGCAAGTGGTCAGGAAAGGATCTACCTGATCCACGCAAGTATCTCCCTTGTTATATAGGGTAGAAAAAACCTTGTAAATTCCACCTGTTTAGCTCGTTCTGAGATGGCCCACCCTCCTCCCGGCAAGGAAATCTTAGAGATGTGGCCACGGGAAAGCTGGAGGTGGAGGCGACGCGCCAGCATGGAACCCACCTTATTACTCCCTCCATAAAATTTTTGTTTGAGGGCCAGAAGGGAGTGTTCCGCTTTATTCACTCGAAGAGCTTTAAGCTGGCCCCTAAGTGATGCAAGCCTCTTTCGCGTTGGGAGGGAAGGCGTCCGATGGCTTTGCTGTTCTAACTCTTTAATATCGCGAGTGAGGTTATCTTCCACCAGGCGGGATTCCCGCCTGCGGGCTATAGAGATAGAGGTAATGGTGCCCCGGATCGTGGCCTTGAAAGCGTCCCACAAAATGTGTATGGAAGTTTCCGGGAGATCGTTAGTGGTAAAATAGGATTGTATGGCCTGTCTTAGTTCACCTACGTCTACTGGGTCGCGGAGTACATGCGAAGGAAGGCGCCATCTGGGAGCAGAGCTTGGTTGTCTGCCCACAGCGGATAGGGTGATTTCTAAGTGTGCATGGTCGGAGATGGATATGTCCGAAATCTCCCCAGATTCCAAGGAGCGAATGAGCGATTGGGATATAAAGAAATAATCAATACGGGAATAAGAGCGGTGAACATGTGAGTAAAAAGTATAATCCCGTGTTTCCGGTTCCCTATAGCGCCAGGCGTCTATGAGGCCCAGAGCTTCTATGTCGTGTTTAAGTGTTGCTAACATAGCACCGGTTCCCTGGAAAGAAGAGGTAGTGCGGTCCAGGCCAGGGTCCCATACTAAATTGAAATCGCCCCCAAGAATGATGGGATTGGGTTCCCGAGAAAGTATGGACCGGAGTAGGTCACGGAGAAAGGCATCCTGCGCTTGATTAGGCGCGTATACGTTAAGCAAGGTAAGCCGCTTACCCTGCAATGTGACCGCCAGCTTGAGGAACCGACCCTCCTTGTCCCATGTGGCGTGTGTGATCTGCACGGAAAGACCTGCTTTAAAAAGAATAGCTACCCCCGCCGTCTTGTTGTGTGCAGAGGCCCAGGATTGTAAAGGGAACTTAGGATGGGACATGCGCGAGGTGTCTGTGTGTAAAAGATGGGTTTCTTGGAAAAAGATAATATCGGGGTCGTGCAAGAGAAGGTATCGCCAAATTTGTCGCCTTTTGTTTGGGGTGTTTAGACCTTTAACATTAAGGGAAATACACTTAAGAGGAGCCATTGGTCATCTCAGGGTGGAACACGCGTTGGCAGGTTTGCGGGACATCGTATTCCTCCCTCTCTGGATTCTGGGTCCAATATGCTAGTGATAATCGTAGTAGGAAGCAGAGGAACTGGGTAGGCCTGTCCCAACAAGGAAGGAGGAGGGCTGTCCTGGAGGGCCCCAGGAGGTCCGGCCAGAGAGCTGGGTCATCACAGCGAATGTAGGCCCTTTCCCCAAGAGTCCAAGGAAAGAAAAGGAAGAAAGAATAGAGTATAGGAGAGAGATAAACAGAAAAGACAAAGAATATCGAACTACAAAAAGGCCAACTGGGCCAAAAAGAGCCATTCCAGTCCAGGAGCAGCCCATTGGTGAGAACCAGGGCGGCTCTGAGGAAGTCACTCCTCTTGGGGACTAAGGAAGTGGCGGGGTGGGCTGTGGAATTGCTCGGGATATTCAGGGTCCATCCTCCAGTGGTCGGACCGCATTACCAGTAATGGGGGGGTACAGGGCCCTCGTTAGAAGCATTTCCAAAGCCCCTCAACTGGGCATAAACCTAGGCTCGCGGGATGCAAAGCAGGACTGGAGCCGGGGGCCACGACAGGGGCAGGGGGAGATATGGATGTGTGTGCCGCTAGGAAGTCATAACAGATAAGTAATTTCGGTAGTAGCCTTTAGCTACGGGAGCCTGCATTTCAGATAAACAAATTTCGTAACAGTAGGTACTAGGACAATTATGCGTGTGAAAGATCAAGTCTAGGTCAGCAGGGCGAAAGTGGTGTGTCTCTTCCACTGCAAGAGGAATCTCAGCTACTAATGAATCAGTCCCCAGTGCCGGAGCCAGAAAAGGAGGGGGGACCGGATCGTGGGGAACCCCCGGCTGAGGACTGTGAGGCTTCAACTGTCTTCAAGTGGTGAATGATGTCCTGTTTATCTTGGAGGGACGTCATTTTGGCCTTGGAGGATCGAGTGCGAGGTGGCCGCACCATCGACCATTCGGGGCAAAGGGAAATCCGGGAGTCTGAGTCGGCACGCGTGGGAGAGGGGGGCGGAGTTCCAGGCGAGATGCGGAGTATTTGGAGGGCTTCCTTAAGGGATCTCATGGATCTACGTTTCCCCTCCCAGTGAAAAATCAAAGCAAAGGGGTGGCCCCACTGGTATTTAACATTGGACTCTCTCAGTTTATCAGTCACTGGCTTGAAATCCCTACGGCGGCGTAGGGTAAGGGGGGACAGATCCTGGAATATTTGAATGTTATGTCCTTCGTATATCAGTTTCTCAACTGTTCGAGATGCTCGAAGGATTGCCTCTTTCTCCGTATAGAAGTGAACCCTGGTCAGGATGTCAGGGACCAGGTTGGTGTTTCCACGCGGGGGAGCCACCCGATGAGCGCGGTCCAAAGTTGTAGGAGAGGAGTCATCATCCCCTTGGACTGTGTGAAGGAGGTCCGCGACGTAGGTCCTTATGTCTTGCCCCTCTGCACCCCGTGGCACGCCCCTGATGCGGAGGTTGTTCCGGCGACTCCTATTTTCTAAGTCCTCCTGTTTAATTTGAAGTTCTATATGTTGCTCTTCAAGTGTGGAGACTCGACGCCAGAGCTCCTCCTGGTCTTCCGTGCGCGAGTCGAGGGTGCGTTCCAGGTCGTCCACTCTGGTGCCGATGTCGGTGACATCCCGCCGAAGGTCCGCAAGGCATGTTTTGACCTCCAGCTTGAGAGATGAGATCTCAGCTTTTATTTCTTGAAGGAAGTTGGACATGAATGTTTGCGTGATAGGGGCACTATCGGACGCCACCAACTTGGTGTCCATTGCGAGGTCTTCCTGTGAGGGCACCGGAGTGGGTTTATTCCATAGGTCTGCCACCGAAGTGTCTTTAGAGGTTGATTGCGCAGCAGCTTTCCCTGTTTTGGGTTTAGTCATACCTCCAGAGGAGAGGGTGCCGCCCAAGTGAGTCGTCACCCGCGACCAAGCAGGAGGCCCCACCGACCACACCACAGCACAGCTCAGGGGCAGTAGTCGCAGAGGGTAGCACCACCAAGTCGGATCTCGGCCAGGCAGGGCCCAGTGCAACACCGAACAGTTGGTCAGGAAGGGGTAAGGCGAGAGAGTCAATGATGGTAGGGGATGGGTCCAGTGCCCCCACTGGAGATGTCAGGAGCCAGCTCTAGTAGCGTGCAATGGTTGGTAGGGCGGGTAGTTCGTGCGGCACCCAGTAGAGCAAGAACGTGCCCCTCCTCCCTCCCGGGCCGGGCATCCGTGCCGATCCCAATGGTAGTCCGGGCTACCCGGTGCCCAAGGCCCAGGCCAAAGAGGCCGAGGTCGTTCAGGTGTACAATCTGTAGGCGTATCGTCCCCCCCCCTGCAGGGGAAGTCCGTGGAGAGCAGTAGTGATGTGTGGCATTGAAGAAGGCCCGGACCCTTGCCGGGACGGACAACCCAAACGGTGGCTTGCAGCTCGGCCTCGCGAGCGTCCCAGAAGAGGCAAGGCAGAGGTAGGTGCCGCGGAGTGAGAGTGGGGTGCAGGGTTAACGGTAAGGGTCGTCCGCATTCAATGTCCCAGTAAAGCGGATTGCGATAGCCTGCGCGCCGTCCAGGCCCTTCGTCCCTCTCCCAGTGGCAGCGAGGCCCCTAAACGCAGCTAGCAGGAGGTGCGGAGGCGTTCAAGGTAGGCCCAGAAGAGTGCTGCGAGGCAGGTCATCGCCGCGTGGCAAGGCAAGAGCCACAGGCCTCAGCGCCAACAGAGTGCCAGGAAGGAGCCACTCGACCTCTCCGTCTGCGGCCAGGTAACGGGGGACCAGCGGTGGATCCCCCCCAGGTGGGTTGGGGTGAGGGGCCTCAGGGGGGACTCCCCGTCGCGCTCAGCATCAGGCAGGTGTCTCTCGCTCCCACGGCGTGTCTCTCCACCCCCGGGGCCAGCGCTTATCCCTCCTCACCTCGCTCGTCTTTGTCTTCCCCCCCACCCGATGCGGTGGGCGATGCGGGGGTGTCGCAGAGCCGGAGTATACCCCCTGCAGGCCGCCTCGGAGGGGCACCGTCCAGGCCTCAGAACCACCCAGAGACTCCGATGCAGCCAGGCGTCAGGAGCGGGGGATGACGGGGTAAAAGGGCGCCCTTCAATGAGGGCTGCACGCTCAGGTTCGTCGCCGGGTGTGGGTCCCTCTCACATCCTCCTGCAAGATGGCGGGTGGAGTCCCCACAGCAGACCGCCTCTGCCGCCTCGGATTGCCCCCAGCGTCGCTCCGAGTCCCCAGCGAAGTTCTCCGCCCGGGGCGCAATCAGCGGAGCGGGGAGAGGCACCTCCGCAATCTCTGCCGCTCAGCGCAAGGTAGGACCCGGGTTCACTGGTGAATGGGATCGCCGCTGCGGTACCTGACAAGATGGCGGGCCGGATCCCGTCAGCGAGCTGTCGTCTCCGTCTCGGGGCTGTCTTTATGTTCTGAGCCCCCGTACACGGTCCCAAAGCAGCAGCGGGCTACAGGATGACGAGGGGGGGGCATAAACTGCACCCCGTGCTTATGAGTGCCTTAAAAGAGCCCTAGGCCGACCCCGGAGGACGGAGCCCAAGCTGCGTGCGTCATACTCCATCAAGGTCTTGGCCACGCCCCGATGCCCTTTTTTTAAAGGTAGACAGTCATAACTGTGATGCAGTGGGCCCCTCAAATCCCTGGGCCCTAGTCCTGCTGCATCTGCTTCCTTAATGATAACCAGCAGTGGCCACTTACACACTTGGCAGCAGTACCAGCTTTACTAATGAATGTCCCTTAAAAAAAAGCACTTATATTGTCCCCTTCTTTGGGGTATCTCTCTGAAGAGGCTGTCTCTGGCCATTTGTAAACATAAAAATGAGTCCCCATAAAGTGCTCCCTATTCTAGGCCTTCTCTGTGACAATATCTATGAATCTCGCTCCTTTCCTCTGTCTCCTAGACCATTACTGTGAGGCCCCAGGGATCGAAAGGATTAGGGCTCTGCATCTGAATGCAACCATGCTGGCCTTCTACCTGCCACCACATGGACTCAGCTTTCACAAAAAAACTGCCCCTGAATGGTTAATACTGACTTTGAGGTGCCTCTGCCTGAAACCGAAGGGTGTGGTGGTAGTGCAGAAAGTTAAAAAAGAAACCAGCCTTCTTACCGGCCATTAATTGATTTAGTCACTTAAAGCCAGGCCCACTGGAATTATGAGTTTCTGCAGCAGCAGAGTTTTCCACATAATTATCAGTTCACTGCATTTGCTACATAATCTGCAGATTTCAACAAAATAAAACTTGATTCTAGCTCAAACAGAACAAAAGTTACTTAAAGCGTGACAAAGTGTTCAGGAGCAGTGGAAGGCTCTTTGCAAAGAATGACTGGGAATCTTGTAGTTGCTTACTGCTGTATTTAGGTGTTAACCTGGTACTAATGAGGTGAAATATTTCCCCTGCCAGCATTACCTTGAGTTAAAAAGACAATATAATGAAGTAATGCTAACCACAAAATGTGGCGCATTGTGCTGCAAAATTCACCTTTTCTTGCTGCATAATTTAGTCAAACCTGCCACATAATGTGGTCCTCCTCTGCTGAATAATTCCAGTGGCTCTGCTCAAAGCTTGATGGTGCCAAAGATGTATTCTTTTTGAGATGTAATGTAAGGGTGTTATCAGCTGAGATCCGGAATAGTGGAGACACTTACAAAAATGTCTGCATTAGATACAGTTTGATTACTTATTATTAAAAGTATATTTGGTAAGAAATACTTATTATTAAAAGTATATTTGGTAAGAACTTGTTTTATCGCAATCACTGCATCATTTTGTAGCAGCCTAGCTTACAGTATGTAAATACTGTTTTAAAATAATGACTTACATATTCACAGTGCTTTCTGCCACAGGCTGGGACCTCATAGCACTATAAACAGGGCCACTGGAATTATGCGGCAGGAGAAGGCCAAATTATGCAACAGTGATGACTAAATTCTGCAGCAAGCAAAGGCGAATTATGCAGCATAATGCTACATATTTTGTGATAGCATTACTGCATTATTTTGCAATTTTTACACTTGTTAACACTGTCCTGGCTTTTATTGCCCCTCATAAGTACCACATTAACACCCACATATAGCAATAAGCAACAGAAAGGTGACCAGTCAACCTTTAGAAAGGGCCTTCCACTGCGAGGTAACACGTGTTGCTGCACTTTTAGTAACCTTTGAACCGTTTGAGCTAGAAACAAGTTTTTTTAAAAATCTGCAAATTATGCAGCAGATGATGGATTATGTGGCAAAAATGCAGGAAATCCATAACTATGCGCTGTGAGTGCAGGGTTAGCGTGAAAGTGAAGGGTGAGAATGAGGAGTGGGTTGTCTGAATGCAGGGTGTATTCCCAGACACTTGAAGTAAATCAGCATGTTATTGACGGTGGCGTAGGGTTTCAGATTTAAGTTAAACTATTGCTATTATGGCATTATTCAGAGATTGAGGGTGGAGGAAATAAATAATGTGCTGATCCTGCAACAAACTTCCAGTCTTATGATTAGGGTTGCCAGCTCATTATTTTGATATCGCTGGACGGTACAAAAATAAACAGTCACCTAAAGCCGTATTTTCAGCGCTTATCTGTGCGTACTTGGAACAGCAAATATAAATAGAAAGCACTTTTAAATGTGTTCTAGGGCGGCCTGAATGATTCATGACTGATAAATCAAGGGAACAAAGACAGAAAAGTCACATTACAAGTGAATACATACTTTTTTATTTATAACCCTATTTAGTGTAAAGACGGGGTCTTTGCAGGCGCTTTAAACAACACATGACTGGCATTTTTCTTTTGGCAACCCTACTTTATATTCCTTTTCATGAAATGCATTTTCACACTAGTAAATGTAAAATACAAATGTAAGGAATAGGCAGAGTGGGGGCCCAGGGGGTACTGGAACCAGAAAAAAACCTAAGCTTTGGTAACCAGTTTACAAAAGTTATGTAAATATGCAAATGGTCTATAAAGACCTGTGAAAAACTCGGGCGTGCTGGAGATAAGACTCCAGACACTGCCCAGCCAAGCCCACAGCAGCACACTTACTGGCCTCCGGCCCCATGTAAATGAAGACAGCCTGGAAATGCAGCAAATAAACATCGCCGCACTTCCAGGCCATCTCCATTTACATATACTTGCAGAGGCATTTGCGCCCCCCTGGGAACCCATCCACGCCCCCCCAGGGGGGCGCGCCCCACAGTTTGAAGACCTCTGCACTAGAGAATACTGTTTCACATACTACTGGTTTAGAAAAGGCTTTAAACCTGTGTAAAATTTGAAGATTTTTTTTGTGATTAAATCAAAGAGGCATTAGTGAATGGTGCAATGGGGAATGTGATTGACTTCATTACATATCGCAATAGAACAAAGTACGAATATATTTTAATTAACATTGATCATATTGAAGAGGGTAAAAAAAATTGGAAGGTGCACTACTAAATTTCTGTTGGTAAAAAACCTCTACATGAGAAGACAACAGTTCCTTGGTGTTTGGCCTATGCTGTCACCATTCACAAATCTCAAGGATTAAGTTTGGATGCAACAATGATAAATATAGGTCACACAGTGTTCAAAGAAGGTAAGTCTTATGTTGCTTTATCACGTGTTAGGTCATTGTCAGGATTGGGCCTTCTTCTCTTTGATGAGAGCAAGGTCAATGCTGACTCATCATTTGTGATAGAATACAATCGTTTGAGAAGGTATATGCTCCTCATTGGAGCGTATATCCCATTGTTGAGAAACCTTCAAGTTATAGAAAGCAAAAAACTGCTGACATTTCAGATTTTTCAAAAGGTTTCAAAACTAGGGGCTTCGTTTACAAGAACTGACCGATCGCTGTGTTGTGTCAGTGATGCGTCAAAATGACTTGCGAATTGTTATGTCATTTTCAAACGCCATGGATGCGCCATATTTACGGTATGGTGCACCAGGGCATAAGGATCAGGCTGTGTCAAAGAAAAAAAAAATGACACTGCCACGGACGGATGTCGCAGCGGAAACTGACACATTGGGAACAAAGCTGACGTAAGGCTGGTTAGCGGCACACAGAGGGACACTAACTACCCTATTGTCACTTTTCAGTGTGTGAAGCGTCCAATAACATATAAAAATAATGCTTTGGGGAAAAAAATGTCCACACTTCACAGAAGGCAGCCATGAAGCGGGGAGAAGGAAGCAGCAGCCAGGTCAACAACCCCAACAACCGCAGCACCAGCCAGGATGTCCGGACAGACTCCCAGGGCAAGGGGAAGAGGAAGTGCAACTTCACTGAGGAGGAGAATGACATCTTGATCACTGAGGTGACAGAGCACCAACATCGGCTCTTTGTCACCTCAGAATTACCATTAGGAAAGAAAGAGACCATTCAGTCTATAGTGGTCAAGATCAACAGCGTGGGATAAGCCAAGAGGACAGTCATCGATTGTAAAAAACACTGGCATGACTATAAGTGCAGTATGAAGGAGAAACTGGCCAACAACTTCAAGGCAGCCATGCCGACTGGAGGAGGAAGCCCAGCATCACAGCAGGAGCTGGATGCCTTGGAGGAGCATGTGACAGCTGTCATCCCAGAGGAGTTGGTGGCAGAAGTTCCGGGACAGGAGTGTGCAGCTCACGAGAAACAATAAGACCTACAGGGTAGGTCGTGACAAGGGGCAATGTGGGAAAAAGGTCATGTTGTGCAGCGCAGCTAGCTATCTTTCAGCGCTTTACTGTTCTGTGTGCAGGACAAAGGGCAGGAATCTGAGTCATGTACTGTTAAACATGACAAAAGTGTAAGTCACACTGTACAGTTACATGTGGCACAGCTCAGTCCAGCTCCATCACCTTTCTTCCTTCCATGTGTGAAGTGCAGCACCGGTCCAGGTTCACATTTGTATACTGGCACTTGTAGTGGAATCTACAACATGAGTCACCAGAACTACAAGTCCCATAATACAAAGCAAAAAACATGGAATGGCACAACACATCATGCATGAACATATTAACCCTGCTCAACCTGACTGTTACAATGCAGCCACCTTGCACCATGAAGCCACTGTGTCTAACTTGGGCCCATGAACACAAATCTGGACTGTAAAGAAATGGAGTGGAATGGGCTTGTCAGAGGAGAAACTTCACACCGGAGATGGGGGTCAGGTGTGGGGCATTTGAAGAATTAACACAGTCACGTGTCTAGTAAACTGCATGAAACTACATAGCACTCAGCTGTCCTGACATGGGAGTTGAGAGCACACAGGTGTCAGCTGCCATGGTAGGGACCTGCCGAACTTGTGTCATGAACTAAATCAGACTGGGCAATCAGACCTTGCCAGGTAGGTCGCTCCCCCACCACACAGCTCCGCCTGTGTTGTCTGCCCGCTGCTTCTGCAGGTAAGATCGCCCTCCGCTTGTGGCCCCGGTGCCCGTATTTCCTGCTTGTCTCCCCATTTCCTTTCTGTGCCCCTCGCTGCCCCATTTGCGTTGTGCTTGCCATTTTGTCCGTCTTTCTCCCCCATTTTCCTTTCTGTGCCCCTCGCTGCCCCATTTGCGTTGTGCTTGCCATTTTGTCTGTCTTTCTCCCCCATTTTCCTTTCTGTGCCCCTCGCTGCCCCATTTGCGTTGTGCTTGCCATTTTGTCTGTCTTTCTCCCCCATTTTCCTTTCTGTGCCCCTCGCTGCCCCATTTGCGTTGTGCTTGCCATTTTGTCTGTTTTTCTCCCCCCATTTTCCTTTCTGTGCCCCTCGCTGCCCCATTTGCGTTGTGCTTGCCATTTTGTCTGTTTTCTCCCCCCATTTTCCTTTCTGTGCCCCTCGCTGCCCCATTTGCGTTGTGCTTGCCATTTTGTCTGTTTTTCACCCCCCTTTTTCCTTTCTGTGCCCCTCGCTGCCCCATTTGCGTTGTGCTTGCCATTTTGTCTGTTTTTCACCCCCATTTTCCTTTCTGTGCCCCTCGCTGCCCCATTTGCGTTGTGCTTGCCATTTTGTCTATCTTTCTCCCCCCTTTTCCTTTCTGTGCCCCTCGCTGCCCCATTTGCGTTGTGCTTGCCATTTTGTCTGTTTTTCACCCCCATTTTCCTTTCTGTGCCCCTCGCTGCCCCATTTGCGTTGTGGTTGCCATTTTGTCTGTTTTTCACCCCCATTTTCCTTTCTGTGCCCCTCGCTGCCCCATTTGCGTTGTGCTTGCCATTTTGTCTGTTTTTCACCCCCCATTTTCCTTTCTGTGCCCCTCGCTGCCCCATTTGCGTTGTGCTTGCCATTTTGTCTGTTTTTCACCCCCCATTTTCCTTTCTGTGCCCCTCGCTGCCCCACTTGCGTTGTGCCCGTATTTTTGTCTGGTTTCTCTCCCCTTGTACTTTGTGCCCCCGCTGCCTCTCGCCATTCCCGCCGCTGCGTCCCCTGCGGCCCCGCCCCCCTGACTGCCCATTCGCTGCCCCTGCCTCCCGCCTCCCAGCTGCTCCTCCCTCCCACCTCCCCATAAATGGCGGCCGCTGCGCGGTGAGGAGAGCGACCCTTGACCTTGCCAGGTAGGTCGCTCCCCCACCACACAGCTCCGCCTGTGTTGTCTGCCCGCTGCTTCTGCAGGTAAGATCGCCCTCCGCTTGTGGCCCCGGTGCCCGTATTTCCTGCTTGTCTCCCCATTTCCTTTCTGTGCCCCTCGCTGCCCCATTTGCGTTGTGCTTGCCATTTTGTCCGTCTTTCTCCCCCATTTTCCTTTCTGTGCCCCTCGCTGCCCCATTTGCGTTGTGCTTGCCATTTTGTCCGTCTTTCTCCCCCATTTTCCTTTCTGTGCCCCTCGCTGCCCCATTTGCGTTGTGCTTGCCATTTTGTCTGTCTTTCTCCCCCCATTTTCCTTTCTGTGCCCCTCGCTGCCCCATTTGCGTTGTGCTTGCCATTTTGTCTGTCTTTCTCCCCCCATTTTCCTTTCTGTGCCCCTCGCTGCCCCATTTGCGTTGTGCTTGCCATTTTGTCTGTTTTCTCCCCCATTTTCCTTTCTGTGCCCCTCGCTGCCCCATTTGCGTTGTGCTTGCCATTTTGTCTGTTTTTCACCCCCTTTTTCCTTTCTGTGCCCCTCGCTGCCCCATTTGCGTTGTGCTTGCCATTTTGTCTGTTTTTCACCCCCATTTTCCTTTCTGTGCCCCTCGCTGCCCCATTTGCGTTGTGCTTGCCATTTTGTCTGTCTTTCTCCCCCTTTTTCCTTTCTGTGCCCCTCGCTGCCCCATTTGCGTTGTGCTTGCCATTTTGTCTGTTTTTCACCCCCCATTTTCCTTTCTGTGCCCCTCGCTGCCCCATTTGCGTTGTGCTTGCCATTTTGTCTGTTTTTCACCCCCATTTTCCTTTCTGTGCCCCTCGCTGCCCCATTTGCGTTGTGCTTGCCATTTTGTCTGTGTTTCTCCCCCCTTTTTCCTTTCTGTGCCCCTCGCTGCCCCATTTGCGTTGTGCTTGCCATTTTGTCTGTTTTTCACCCCCATTTTCCTTTCTGTGCCCCTCGCTGCCCCATTTGCGTTGTGCTTGCCATTTTGTCTGTTTTTCACCCCCATTTTCCTTTCTGTGCCCCTCGCTGCCCCATTTGCGTTGTGCTTGCCATTTTGTCTGTTTTTCACCCCCATTTTCCTTTCTGTGCCCCTCGCTGCCTCCACTTGCGTTGTGCCCGTATTTTTGTCTGGTTTCTCTCCCCTTGTACTTTGTGCCCCCGCTGCCTCTCGCCATTCCCGCCACTGCGTCCCTGCGGCCCCGCCCCCCTGACTGCCCATTCGCTGCCCCTGCCTCCCGCCTCCCAGCTGCTCCTCCCTCCCACCTCCCCATAAATGGCGGCCGCGCAGCGGACGTGCGCAGCGGGCGCGCCGCTGGCGCGCCAAAGGCGCGCCTAAGGCAAGCCCGTCTGCGCCTGTCCGCGACTGGACGGCGCCCAGCGCCAGAACCCCTGGAACCCACCGATGCAACACCACTCGACGGACCTACGACGCCGCCACACTCACCGCACTCAATGCCGGCCGGAACCCTGCCTGCTACCGAGCCTCACCGAGACGCACCCACGGACCCTTCACCTGCCAAACCTGCCGATTCACCTGCCCCCGGACGTGCACCACCTCCGCCAAGTCGAGCACCAGCAGCAACCACCTGAAATGCATCCTGTTGAACACCCGCTCCGTCCACAGGCACGCCGTGGAACTCTGGGACCTGCTCGACGCAACAGCACCGGACATCGCCTTCCTCACCGAAACCTGGATGAACGCCTCCTCAGCACCCGACATCGCCATAGCCATCCCGGACGGATACAAGATCACCCGGAGGGACCGCGTCAACCAGACGGGAGGAGGCATCGCCATCGTACACAAGAACACCATCCGCATCTCGACTAACTCCGACGAGACCTTCACCGCCGCCCGAACACCTACACTTCCAGATACACACTGACCCCAAGACCACCCTCCGAGGCACCCTCATCTACAGACCCCCGGGACCACGCACACTATTCAGCGAAGACATCGCAGACTTCATCAGCCCGCACGCCATGCCCTCCGCCGACTACATCCTCCTAGGGGACCTCAACTTCCACCTGGAGAACAACAACGACAGAAACACCACCGCCCTGCTGGACAACCTCGCCAACCTCGGACTCAAGCAACTGGTGAACACGCCCACCCACTACGCCGGCCACACGCTTGACCCCGTCTTCTCGTCCAGCAAGCACATCTCCTTCAGCCACGCCACCGGACTCCACTGGACCGACCACAGCTGCATCCACTTCAGCTTCAGAAAGACTGCGACCCACCACCACCCGCAACAGGCTCCCCGCCGGAGCTGGAGCAAGATCACCGCCGAGCAGCTCACCGCCTCCCTCAGCCAGAACACACCCACCAACACAACGGACCCAAACGAAGCAGCCAGCAACCTCGCCAAGTGGCTGACCGCCTGCGCCGACGACCTCGCACCACTAAAAACCCTCCCAGCAGACCCGGAAGCAAGAAAACCCCTTGGTTCACCAACGAACTCAAGGAATCCAAGAAGAACTGCCGCACTCTCGAGAAAACCTGGCGACTCGACCAGACCACAGACAACAGGACCGCCCTCAAGCACGCCACCCGCAAACACCACCAGCTGATCCGTGCCACCAAGAAGTCGGCACTCAAAGAACGACTGGACAACAACGCCCATGACAGCAAGGAACTTTTCAGCATCGTCAAAGAGTTCTCCAACCCCAGCGCCGGAAACAACGACATCACCCCTCGCAAGACCTCTGCAACTCACTCTCCGCGTTCTTCCACCGCAAGATCACCGACATACATAACAGCTTCGACGCACAAACCACGCACCCTACCGCCGAACCAACGCCCGCCACCACCACCCTCTGCAACTGGACCCCGATCAGCACCGAAGACACCACCCGCACGATGAACTCCATCCACTCCGGATCACCAACCGACCCCTGCCCACACCACGTCTTCAACAAAGCCGACGCCACCATCGCACCCCATCTCCGGGACATCATCAACTCCTCCTTCCACACCGCCACCTTCCCGGAGAGCTGGAAGCACGCCGAGCTTACCGCCCTCCTGAAAAAACCAACGGCGGACCCCACCGACCTCAAGAACTACCGTCCCATCTCGCTCCTTCCGTTTCCGGCCAAAGTCATCGAGAAGACCGTCAACAGACAGCTTGCCGCCTTCCTCGAGACGAATGGATCCCTCGACCCCTCGCAGTCCGGGTTTCGGGCCAACCACAGCACCGAGACCGCCCTTATCGCAGCCACCGACGACATCAGAACCCTAACCGACAACGGGGAAACAGCTGCCCTCATCCTCTTGGACCTCTCCGCGGCGTTCGACACCGTCTGCCACCGCACCCTAGTGAAGCGCCTCAGCAACATCGGAATCCGAGAGAAAGCACTGGAATGGATCATCTCGTTCCTCGCCGGAAGAACCCAGAGAGTCCGCCTCCCCCGTTCAGATCCGAAGCCACCGAAGTCATCTGCGGCGTTCCACAAGGATCTTCACTCAGTCCAACCCTCTTCAAC
This sequence comes from Calotriton arnoldi, assembly GCA_963921515.1. Taxonomy (NCBI): domain Eukaryota; kingdom Metazoa; phylum Chordata; class Amphibia; order Caudata; family Salamandridae; genus Calotriton; species Calotriton arnoldi. The sequence continues at coordinate 332,312 of CAWUFW010006221.1, read as the reverse complement.
GTCTACATGAGCCCCCTCGCAGCCATCGCACGCCAACACAACCTCAACATCATCTCCTACGCCGACGACACCCAGCTGATCCTCTCCCTCACCAACGACCCCACCACCGCCAGAGCCAACCTACACGACGGGATGAGAGACGTCGCCGACTGGATGAGGAACAGCCGCCTTAAACTGAACTCAGACAAGACGGAAGTCCTCATCCTGGGCTCATCACCCTCCGCCTGGGACGACTCCTGGTGGCCCCCGGCCCTGGGCACCGCGCCCAAGCCAACGGACCACGCACGCAACCTGGGCTTCATCCTGGACTCCTCCCTGTCGATGACCAGACAAGTCAACGCCGTCTCATCTTCATGCTTCAACACCCTGCGCATGCTCCGCAAGATCTTCAGATGGATCCCCACTGAAACCAGGAAGACCGTCACCCAGGCACTCGTCACCAGCCGACTGGACTATGGGAACACCCTCTACGCCGGAACCACAGCCAAACTTCAAAAAAGACTCCAGCGCATCCAGAACGCCTCCGCACGACTCATCCTGGACATCCCCCGACACAGCCACATCACCGGACACCTGAAAGACCTGCACTGGCTCCCCGTCAGCAAGAGAATCACGTTCAGACTCCTCACCCACGCACACAAGGCCCTCCACGACCTGGGCCCAAAGTACCTCAACGACCGCATGACCTTCTACACGCCCACACGCCAGCTACGATCAACCAGCCACGCCCTCGCCACCGTACCACGCATCCGCAGAACCACCGCCGGAGGAAGATCCTTCTCCTACCTGGCAGCCAAGACCTGGAACTCCCTCCCCACTCACCTTCGGCGAACCCAGGACCATCTCTCCTTCAGGAAGCAGCTCAAGACCTGGCTGTTCGAGCAGTAACTTACCCCCTCCCCCAGCGCCTTGAGACCCTCCCGGGTGAGTAGCGCGCTCTATAAATGCCGTGATTGATTGATTGATTGGTGTGGTGGCGAATGCAAGTGATGCACACCAGAGGACCATGTGCGTTGAAACAAAAGATTGTGCATGGACCTGGTGGGCCCAAGGTAGTGCAGTACATTGTAAGTGCTGGCTGAGCATGTTGAACTGCCACTGTGTCTGAATGGGGAGACATTGCATAGCAAGAACTTGAGAAGGTATATGTGTCATGCAAGGTAGCCTGACTAAGACACATGCATTGCTGTGTCTGACAGTGTCACACTTGTGTTGCAGGTGGGAAGGGATGACAAAGAAGAGACCATTGTGAAACCACATCCTACATGTGATATGGTCCTGGGTGAAAATGTAGCACATGGCAGGAGGGTGTCTGAAGGCAAATTATCTCATCATGCCGCATATACCAAACTGTAAAGCTATAGGATGAACTAGTTTGCCACCACAAAGTACAGGAGACAGAGATGGTTGGAGGGTGAGGTGGATGGGCCCAGAAGTGCACCAAACTTGGGTAGGTACAAGTCACCAATTCCAGCACTTCTACCATTTGGGCTACAGCTTGTCCCATTGCCCTCAAAACAGCCAGCCAAGCCAGTCTATTGGATATGGTCATGCATATTGTTGGTGTTATAGGCACATGAGAGTCCATGTATTATCTGGGTTCCATCAGTGTGTAGCAGTAAGTTGAGTCCCTGGCCCAATCCCAGGGACGTGGATACAGAAGGGTAGGTGCAGATGCACGGTCCACACCCAAAAACCCAGGACACGTTGCACGCGGCAACTTGACGCCACCTGATGTAGAGAAAGTGATTTAGCTTTAGGTTGAACCTTGAACCACACAGACAGTAGGTTGCACTTTAGGGGCACCATTATTGTGTGGGGTAGTTTTTCATTATAGATACTTTTGTCTTGACGAAGCGCCACGGATCCTTCAGACCAATTTCATAGGCGCGAAACATGTTGACGAATCACTTAGTGAGAGACCAACGTGAGGCCTCCACCTCAAGACTATAGGGTATTTCTCCCACATAGTCGCCATACACTGACTACCAGGGTTCCTTTTAAACCCCTAGGGTAGCATCAGCCTTTTATAAGGTTTTTATCTCTGACAGGGTGGTCTACTTATTAAAAGATAGTTTGTGACCTCCCCTATCAGTTTTAACCCACTACCACATTTCACTACTCCACCACACTAGTCACCTCACTTGCACGCATCATACGGCATCTCTTAAATTGATCTCTGCCAAAGTAACCCTTCGGGGACCCGTAGGGCATTGCAGCACCGGCCCAACGAGGAGCACCGCCCTATGATGAAGCATGACATCCCTTTGGGGATGTGTGAGGGCAACATGAGACAGTCATGATGACTGTCCTCATGATATAAGTCCAGATATACCTGTTAGTAACATTTATCCCTCTCCCTTAGGAACAGAAGCCCCCTTTTTGATTCTTTGACCTAAATCAGGATTGCCAGAGGAGGCATATAAACGTACAAATGAGGGGGCCTGAGTAAAACGATGTGTGCAACTCTGCAGATGACCTACCTTGGCAATGATGAAATGGGCTGAGTGTCAGTGCTAGCAATCTACCTAGTTTGACTGGGCCCATACCCTCAGAGTTTCTACACAGTGGCCACTGTCCAGAAATATGGAGCCAACTATGTGTGCAATGAACTCACATGAGTATACACAAATAGGAAACCCATGGTAAGAACATACCCTCACACATTCCTGCAGTGTGGCAAGGTTGGAAGCTGTGTAGAATTGTGCAGGATATGTGTAAAAAACAGAACCCGTGGCCAAATAAAAGCACAATGTGCATGCAAGACAGCACAAAGCAGAGTGCTGTGGTGTACTGTGTGAAAGGCAGACTGCAGGATCATAACTAATTAATTACCAAACCCACATCAACTTCACAGGAGCTGTGGGCTGAGTACTGATCACATGGAATGCATGCACCCTGTGGACTAGGTGCAATGTGAACATCAGTGGTGTCAAAACGTCAAAACACAACCAGTACAGGCATATTGAAAAAGAAAGCAAATCACCAAGGCAGAGGTGGTCCTTACCTCATATCACAAGTGCAGGAATGGCAGGCCCAGCGAGCTGTGTTGTTGTGTTGCAATACGTGTCATGACACGACAAGTCAGCCTTGTCACATAGTGGTTGTGTGAACAATGCAGAGACACTGCCATCTAAAAGGCACCTACACTGCAACTTGGCCTCAAAACCTATGAGGAACAGATGTCCTAAGCATCAATGTTGACGTGAAAGTGAATAATTAGGAAGTCTGAATGTCAACCAGATTACTCATGACACTATCTAACATGGATCAACATCAACATGTATCTATTTCATTGCATAGGATGTACCAACAACTCCTGAGCAGCTGCCTGTCCTGGATGAGGATCCTGCTGACGATGACAGCCTGCCAACCCTCGACCAAGACACCCTCCAGCAAATCCTGTACTCTATTCAGATACCAGCTCTGGTTGCAAGAAGGGCAGACAGTGTTGCACTGTCTCCAGAGGATCCGCCTAATACCCAACAAACACCACCAGCCAGCACACCCCCAGAATTAGACTCCGAAGACCCCCAAGTTGAATTCCATAGTCGCGCAGTAGGAGTCCAGCGGGAGCTGGTAAATGCGGTGCAGGCAGGGATGGAGACCGTGGTGGGCACCGTACAGGGAGTCTGTTGGTGCCTCAGTCCCAATAAGAACACCTTGGAGGCGATAAGAGGCACCTACGAAGCTACATGGTAAAAAAAAAACAGAACATGCCACAGGGACCTGTTCACAGGGGCATTACAATAGCCAAAACATACCATGCAGTGCAGGGGAGGCCCATAGGTACTGTGGAACCCATCCAGCACTGTGCCGGGAGTATTGTCATCCGGCCTGCTGGGTCATTACTGACTCCAAACTGTGGGGGTCACCTGCCATGTATGTTTCAGGGGAGTGCACTCACATGTCACACATACGTGTATATTACGGAAAATGGTAATAAATCCCGTATGAGCATGTACAGACCTTTCCTACTAAAGAGTCACCTTTACTTCTAAAGCGTCTCGTTTACTAAAATGTCATCGTCCCTACTAAGGCGTCACCTTTACTACTAAAGCGTCTCCTTTCCTAAAGCATCACCTTTTCTACTAAAGCGTCAACTTTCCTACTAAAGCGTCTTGGTTCTTAAAGCTTCACCTTTCCTACTAAAGCGTCACGTTTCCTACTAAAGTGTCTCATTTCCTAAAGGGTCACCTTTGCTACTAAAGCGCCTCGTTTCCTAAAGCGTCACCTTTTCTACTAAAGTGTCTTGTTTCCTAAAGCGTCACCTTTTCTACTAAAGTGTCTTGTTTCCTAAAGCGTCACCTTTCCTACTAAAGTGTCACCTTTACTACTAAAGCATCTCGTTTCCTAAAGTGTCACCTTTCCTACTATAGCGTCACCCTTACAACTAAAGCTTCTCATTTCCTAAAGCGTCATCTTTCCTACTAAAGCATCACATTTACTACTAGAATGTAAGTAATTTATTGTCTGGTTAATTAAAACCTGTACAAATCCATAAAAGAAGAATTATAACAGCAGGGTTCACAATTTAAACAGATTAAAAATAACATTTCGTAAACTCCCATTCCTAGTGTTAGCTGCAATGAGACATATATCAAGAATTATGGTGAAATACATTAAAAACGACATCTCATAAAACATCCGTACATTATACTGGCTATTGTCCGTAGTTGTCATATGATGCAGTACAATGGTAAAGGGTTACAACCTTTCAGTGCAAAAACGAGTTACCAAATGATTTCCTTGTAAGGATCCGCCCTTAAAAGAGGACTTTTTGCTGCAGTGGTAAGGCATACCGGTCAAGGGCGACAGAATTTCTTCCCTGCCGCTTCCATAAATTGCACGAAGCGGCATGCTAACTGAACGTCTCCTCCTCCGAGGCATGCCATCACTGCTTGTCTGCAGGCTCTTATCCCCTTACTTAAAAAAGAAGGCTTCAATAGCTGACGTCTTTCGACTTGTAGTTCTCTGCAAATACACAGAAGGTGCAATACACTTTCGTTGCCTTCGTCGCATAAACGACAGGTTGTCAGGCCCGGCAGTCGTTTCCAGGGGGGAAGATGCGGCAGTACTGGCAGAATGCCCATTCGAAAGTGGAGGTATTTTTCTTTCTTCCCCCTGTTGAAACCTACCCCTAGGTAAGGCTGAGGAGAGGGCTTAACGTAGCTTTGCACAATAAACCATTCGTGGGATCTTTCTGTGAGTGCTGCCTTGTCTTCAACTAGGGATAGATTTTCACTGTCTTGTTTACGATTTGTTTGAAGCAGTTGATGGAGCAAGGTTTCATAAATGAAACTTGCTTGTATTCAATCCTCCTCACAGTATTAATTTATTAAACTTGTATTGTTAATACTAACCTTTTGCATTCACGACACAAAAGAAAAGGAAGCTTGCCTATGTGTTTTACTAATGAATAACGCTTGGTTGTAATTCAAAATGGCCGCTATGCGCGGGAAAACTCAATGCGCATGTCGCAACCATATCACATGGTGTGACGTCTTTCTTTGCTTGGTAGGAAATTTCTGCTTCTGCGCAGTGTGTAGTAAAATGGCTGCTTGATGTTTTCACATGCTTCAGCTTGCTCTCATGTCATTACTAAATTGTCGTTTCCTAATGCTACTAACACGGGTTAGAATATATAATTAAATGGGAATAGAATAGAAAAAGTGGGCATACAGTGAAACATTTTATTTTGTGATTTTAATATTTTCTTCTTGCACTTTTATTAGTTCGTAAACTTGGGCCTGGGTTGGTGATTCTGAAACTCGAAAGACAAATGGTTCTGCGCATGTGTCCTGTCTGCCTGCCAAATGAAGTCAATCTGGACGTCGTCCAAGGCCGCGACCCGATGACCGAAGATGATGTACTTTGCCTTTCCTGTTGTACATTGATACATTGTCTATGAAAATTGGTTTACATTTGTCATGAGACGGGTGGGAAATAAAGCGAATGTATTAAATTGAAGGGGTGGGAATTTAAAGACAATAGGCTTTACAATTTAGGCCAAATCGATATGGTGCGACAATCCACCCCCTGTCCTTGTCCAATCAGAAGTAGTGGCCCCATATTTTAGCAACATTAAGGGGAGGTACATGGGCGTAGAAGGGTATAATAGAATATAGCATTAGTTAATTAGTCAGAGCATGCGTTCACGAAGAACAGGCGTCCATGCTGCCAGAGCGCTCTTAGCTCCAGACCGCCAAGCTGATCGATTGCAGACCAAATTGCTGTCCAGAGAGAGGTCCTGAGGAGGGGGCGGCAGAGTCCATTAGAAGGAAGGCACGGGAGAATCGAGGAGAAGTTGAGTATCAGAGAGGGGAACGACGCAGGCGTCGTTGTAGAGAGGTCACCGGTCCTGTCCTGATCCTGGAGGAGGTCTTTGCTCTTCATCCTTTCTGGGTCTTATTCTTTCAACTCCTTGGCTAAGGGGTTTGGTTCTCGCACTTAGGTAAATATAATGCAACCTTTAGTTGCGCTGCTGTCTCTATTTTCTCCTCTTCTTTAAAACCGTCATTGATTAGCAATAATCATTTCTATGCTTAATCTTGGGTATTGCGATTAAGTACCATGTGGCTCTGTATTTTACTCTGCTAAATCTTTAGATAAACATTTTAAAACTTCCTGACTCAGTGGTTATTTCAGGATTATGTACTATAATGAATGTCACTCATTTTAAATTTCCCAATTAGCAAAGGATTCATTGGTAAGTCATTACTCTTCAATCAGGAGGTAATTGGTAGCAGGGATTTGATAGAGAGTAACAACTGATAAAACCCAGTATAAGTATTAGCGTAGTATGAATGTATGGGCCCAAGTGAGTATCTGGTGTATGAATGCTGTTTGCTAATATCGCGCTGGATCAGTTTTCTGGTAATCAGAGGATGATTACTCTTTGTTAATTGGGTAATGAGAATTTTTATTTGTATTTTTCTGAACTAACATCCGTGTATTCGAAGTTTGTTTTATGTTGTCTAGAATCCCCGGGGTAAAAGGAATAGCGGATGGTAAGTGGAAGCTATACTGCAGTGAGGTTATCTGCCAGGCAGAAATAGTACTGAAAAGTTAAGCAGGACTTTCAGTACTCGTTAGGGACTCTATGCGTGTGAGTAATAGCAAAAGAATACGCTGGTAAAAATTTGATGTTATATCACCTAGAAAGGGTAACATTGGAGAAGTAACAGGTACTTCTGGAGCTTGTGTGAAGAGTAGACGGAAGTGTTTTACTCGTAGTGTATGTTTAGTAAACGGAAAGGTTTTACTAAGTGTGAGAGAAAACTATCTTTTCTATTTTAGAGAAACTGGCACGAAAGCGAATGTTTTATGTTGTTACTGAAAATTAAGAATTGTAGAGAAAATAAGTTTGCGTACATTTTTGTAAAGGGAGGGTCAATTGCCGGAGAGGGAGCTGACATCACAAAACGCCGCGCTGAGATTGGTTGAATCAGCGGGTGTGGAAAAACCCTTGTAAAGGAGGGGTCAGTAGTCAGGAGTAGTACTGACGTCATAGGTGCCGCGCTGGGATTGGTTAAACCAGCAAGGACAGAAAAGAGCAGATTGTAAAGGAGGGGTTGACAGATAAACGTCACCAAAAGGCCGCGCAAGGATTGGCTCGGAAATAAAAGATAGCAGACATTTGATTGGTCAAAATTATAGAAGCGAAATTCTTAGTGGATAAGGATTGCATGTTAAAACGCGATCCGACTTTAACAGGAATTCGTCAGGATAGGAGATATTTAGGCTTTGCAGAATATAATTTTATACATCGGTACTTACCCAAGATGTACGGAGAAAGGAGAAAAATGTCATTTTTACAAAAGAATAAGAATTATTTTATAAAAGGACAAACCAATCAAAACTAGAGAAGGAATTATTATTCCACCAGCTAAAACGCCCGCTTCATTCATGATGATGGAGAGAGGTTATCATACTTGTGTATGGATGGAGAATTGGATAGAATATACCAAAAATGATGGAATACTAGCATTTCCCGAGAATGGCACGTTCAATGGGCGAATTCTACAAAACTTAAGATTGAGGATGAATGACTTAGAACCCAGACCTAGATTAACTCAGTACGAAGCTCTAGAGGAATGGGAAACCGAGGCATTTGAGCGGGACCGATCTAGAAGTAATAGGAGTTATCCAGGATTTTTCCCCAGATACCTACATGAGTCTAGGAATGGTCAGATGAAACAATGGAGAAGGGCAATGATTACAGAAGGATTATATCCATTGTTCTCAGCAGAGGAGAAATTAGGAAGTAAGTGCACAGAAAAGACAAAACATTTAATGAGAAATGAGGAGTCTGAAGATGAATTTATGGAGGAAATGTTAAGAAACCCCCCACCATATCAGGAAGGGACAAGTGGATGCACCCCAAGTGCACCACCAAAAACTCCATTAGTGCCACAGGTAATGCATGAATTCACCACAAGTAGAATACTTCATGACAAAGAAAAAGAAGCCCTAGAAAAGACCAGAGCAGAATTAATACAGAAAATAACCCAGATAAAAGTACATCCTGATTCGTTGACCATACCAGTAACAATTGGTCCAGTAGTTCCATTATATGGTACTCAGGGAAGCTGTCCTCCACCGATACTTGCACCTACTCCTGTGAATAATCCCAAACCTGAAGCTCCAGTTATAATTGAGGATCAATTTAGTGACTGTGAATCCACAATATCACTCATGGACTTGCCTATTCGAGGTACTGTAAATAGCACTCCCAGAAAAGATGTACCTGGATGTTCAAAGGATGTAAGTTTAATAACTTCATCGGGAGCAAAAAGTGCTACCATAGTAACACCTGAAGATCTAGAAAGATGGGTGCAAGGGTCAGTTAAACAGTGCACACCTCCGAAAATAATGGACATTCATAAATTGAAAGTCGAATTAGAAGAAATAATAGCAGGAAATGTAGGATTAGAACGCTTAAATACCTATGATGAAGAAGAATTATTGTTCCTGTGCAGGAGTATCACCAGAAATGTAAGGTTATTTCATGAATAATTATCCAATTTAGCACTACAGATGGGAATAGAAATAGGGAGATCAAAGGTACTACAGAAACCCTATAGAGCAGAATTTTCAGACAAAGATTTAGAAAATATGAATGCCTCTGGAAGAAGATTACAAATAAGAGAATTAATGTTAGTTTTGCAAAAATGGGGAGACCTAGATAAATGGAAAACTAGGTGGGCCAAGAAAAAGGAAGAAGCACGAACAAGTAGAACAGCATCTGAATATGTGATGAAGGAAACAGGGAAAGCAGATCAAATGTATCCGATGCGAGAAGTTGCGGGAGGAGGATATGTACATGTCCCATGGAGCAGACAGGATATTTTGTCATTTACGAATGATTTTCCAAAGTTGAGAGAAAAACCAATTGAATGGTACAAGCAGGTTGACAGGTTTGTGAAGGTGTCAAAGGTATTGTTGAAGGATTTGGATGGGTTGTTTGATACAGATTGCAAAATCATAGTGGATTGGCCAAGTGACGAATATCCTAGAGATCCGAAGACAGGTGCCCCGTCAAATGATGTGATGAAAAAGTATCAGCAAGTGATAACATACCTGAAAGGGAAAATACCCCGAAAGAAACGGATTGGGTAAAAATAGATCGAACTACCCAAGAAGCTAATGAATCAGTACATTCCTACTATGAGCGTCTATTGCAGGTATTTAAACAGTATAGTGGATTTGAGGACATTGGAGACAAGAACATGAGTCAGTTTGTGTATCGATTTGTTTACGTTTTAAAGCCAGAGATTTGTCAGATGATTAAATAGCTTATGCTGTGTTGGCAAGGGAAGCCGATTGATGAAATTTTGAAGTATGCAAAATATTGTGGAGACGATATTGAGGATAGACACAAGAAATTGCAGGAAAAAGTGATGTGGGCTCAGGTGAAAATGGCTGAGAAACAGGGAATCAATTTGGAAAATCCGAGTGAAAATCAAGGAAAAGATTCTGGAACGAATGGTGATAGTGGGAGTGGTGGAAAATTTAGAGGACGAATGAGTAGAGAAGAAGCTAAAAGAAATTTCCTTGTTATGGATGCGGAAAATTGGGGCATTGGAAGGACGAATGTAAAAAGATTCGGAATAATAATGGCCCAAATCAAAATTTAAATCCACAGACGCAGAATGACTCACAGCAGGGTGTAAATCCTCAGAGTCAGTTGCCACCTGCACCTATTCAGGGTAATGTAAGCAGAGCAAAGCATGGTACAGACATCGGATATCAAGGAGGAAGTGGTAAGAATGATTATATGACATCACAATTTCTTTTGCAGGACGATTTCTGTCAATTCAGTCCATGACGGTGCCTAGGAGAGGGGAAGAAGGAGTGCATACTTGGCGCATCCTTACAGGTAGATCAGTCAGGTCCATATGTTGAAAGGAATGTGAAAGGTAATAATATTACTTTCCTTTTGGACACTGGTGCTACCCGGTCTACTGTGAGAACAGCAGACATTCCAGACCTTCCTCTCTCTGGTGAAAATATCCAAGTAGTGGGGGTAGCTAATCAGCGGATTAGAACACCTCTTACCGAACCAATGGAAGTTAAAATTGGAAACTTCAGAGAAATGCATCAATTTGTAGTGTGTGATTCTAGTCCAGTAAACTTATTAGGTAGGGATTTGTTGTGCAAGATGAATTGTACAATTTTCTGCACACCGGATGGTGTGGCAGTTCAGACACCAGATGAAGACCATGTATATAAAATTATGATTGCAAAACAAGGTACAGAAGTGGATGAAATGTTTTCGTTAATAACAAAAGATGAGTTGCCAGAAGAATTAAAAGATACAGTAAACCCCATAGTATGGGATTTCACCGGAAAGGAAGTAGGACTTATGGCTAAAATAGATCCAGTTAAAATTACTGTAAAAGAAGGTGCAATTTTCCCAAATACCAGACAGTACAAAATGAATGCAGAAGTAAAAGCAGGAGTCATTGAAGAAATAAATCGAATGGTAGAACAAAATATCTTAAAAGAAGTAATGAGTAGCCCATGTAATTCACCTATAATGGGGTTAAAGAAACCTAGTGGAAAATATAGGATTGTTCAGGACCTGAGGAAAATAAATAAGATTGTAGAACCATGTTGTCCCATAGTGCCAAATCCTGCAGTAATTCTATACCAGATCCCTTGGAATGCAGGATGGTTCACAGTAATTGATTTGTGACAAGCGTTCTTTTCAATACCATTACATCCAGACAGCCAGTATCTTTTTTCATTTAAATTTGAGAACAAGGTCTATGTGTGGAATCGTGTTCCTCAGGGGTACACAGAAAGTCCTTCTATTTTCAACCAGATACTGAAAAAGTGCCTTGAAAAACTAGTGATGCCAGGAAGCTCAGTCTTAGTCCAATATATCGACGACTTATTGGTGGCATCGAATACCAGAGAGGACTGTGTTGTTGATTCCATAGCATTATTAAATCTTTTGGCAGAAGAAGGACATAAAGTCTCACCTGAAAAATTGCAATTCTGTACAACAGCTGTTAAATATCTGGGACACCAAATTGAGAGGGGAAAAAGAAGAGTAACAGCTGAAAGGGTAACTTTAATAAAGAAAATGCAAATGCCTGTAACACAAAGACAAGTGAGAATGTTCCTAGGAATAGTAGGTTACTGTCGACAATGGATACCAGGATTTTCCATGTTGGCTAAGCCCTTAATTAACATGACAAAAAAGAAAGCAAAGGACCCTGTTGAGTGGGAGGATGAAAGTGTAGAAGCCTTTGTAAAATTGAGAAATGCCCTATGTTCAGCACCTGCCTTAGGCATGCCTGATTATAAAAGAGAATTTGCATTGTTCTGTCATGAGAGAGAAAATTGTGCACTTTCTGTCTTAACTCAGAGACATGGATTAGAAAGACGTCCTATAGCATATTTTTCTGCTACATTGGACCCAGTAGCAGCCGCGTTGCCAGGATGCTTAAAAGCAGTGGCGGCTACTTGTTTGAGCATTGAACAGAGTGAGTCAATTGTGATGGGACACCCTGTAAAAGTGTATGTTCCACATGCAGTTGTCATTCTGTTGACAAGAACCCGAACTCAGCATCTTACTCCTAGTCGGCTGACTAAATATGAAAGAATAATAATGGGTGCTGAAAATGTGAACATGGTAAGGTGTACTATAATAAATCCAGCAACCTTACTACCAGACCCATATCATGAGAGAATCAAAGATGATGAAGACGATGAACATGATTGTATACAAATTACAGAATTATGCACAAAACCACGCCCAGATATAGAGGAACAGCCTCTTAAAAAGCCAGACAGGGAGCTATTTGTTGATGGTTCATGTCAAAGACATGAAGACGGTAAACTAACTGCTGCCTATGCGGTATGTGAATTAACTGGAATAGTTGAAGCATCTTATTTACCAGGAGTCAAATCTGCACAAGTAGCTGAATTGATTGAGTTGATAAAAGCATGCAAAATTGGGAGGAATCAGAGAGTAACCATATTTACAGATAGCCAATATGGTTACGGGGTCGTGCATGATTTTGGCCAACTATGGATGCAGAGGGATTTCATGACTTCTTCAGGATCCCCCATTAAAAATGGACAATTTGTAAGGGAATTGCTAGAAGCAATACAATCACCAAAAGAATTGGCTGTGGTGAAATGTGCCGCACACCTGTCAGGAGATGACTGGGTGGTAGTCGGCAACAGATATGCAGATCTGGTGGCTCAACATTGTGCCAAAACCAGAATGTCAGTTAATAAGAGGGTGGAAAGAATGGGAATCAGCTGCCAACTTATGCTGTATATGCCGCCTGAAACTTGGAATGACGTCAAGAAATTGCAAGATGAGGTTGATGAAAGTGAGAAGAATTTGTGGATCAAAGTGGGTTGTTCCCAAAGAGGAGATGATGAAGTGTGGATCAGTGCTGATGGCAGACCAGTCATGCCAGACTGTTTACTCTCACAAATGGCTAGAATGCATCATGGAGACACACACATAGGGAGAGATGCAATGATTAGGCTGTTCAGACAAAATTGGTACAATCCCAAATTCAGGGCTGTTGCAGAGAGTCTTTGACAGAGATGTCTAACTTGCCAGATGCATAATCCGGGGAGGAAGACAGTAATTGGATTTGGAAAAATTGGAAAGGCAGAGGGTCCATTTATGAGACTTCAGTTTGATTTCATACAGTTACCACCATGTAGAGGGCTGAAATATGTACTAGTAATAGTGTGTCTGTTTTCAAAGTGGGTGGAGGCTTACCCTACTAGGAGAAATGACAGCATTACAGTTGCAAAACTGTTGCTACGAGAGCTCATTCCTAGGTTTGGTTTTCCAGTAACTTTGGAATCAGATAGAGGAAAACATTTTAACAGCGAAGTGATTCAAATAATCTGTGAAGCATTTCAAATAAAACAGAAACTGCACTGTGCATATCGTCCAGAAGCTTCTGGAGTGGTTGAACAATTGAATGGCACTATAAAGTCAAGACTGGGAAAAATGTGTGCATCAACATCATTAGAGTGGCCAGATGCATTACCACTCGTTTTAATGGGACTCAGAAGTATACCTGACAGAACCACAGGATTGAGCCCACATGAAATAATGATGGGAAGAGCAATGAGACAAACACATGTTCCCACAAACAAACTGGTGAATATATCTGATGATATGGTTTTGGACTATTGCAAAGGATTGGCTGACCTAGTGCGTTCTGTCTCTCATCAGGTTGGAGAAGACGCAGTTTCCAGGCAGCCCGAGCAAGAACATGATCTGAATCCTGGTGACTGGGTGGTAGTGAAGAATCACACCAGAGAGACGTGTCTATCACCTAGATGGGGAAAACCTTGTCAAGTCATACTGACAACGAATACAGCAGTGAAGTGTGCCGGATTTCCTAATTGGATTCATGTAAGTCACACCAAGAGAGTACCAGTTCCCGAGGAAGAGAATCCTCAGACAACGCCAATCACTGAAGAAGCTGAAGGTTGCCCAGCTGAAGGATCTCAGGTTCGAGATTCCGGAGAAGCTGAAGAAGAACAACCGAGCACAAGTCAGGATTGGATACCGGTGGCAGAGGTTCCTGAAATATACCACAGAACAAGAAGTCAAGCGAAATTGGAAGAAATTGAAGAAGATCAGATAGGTGAAGAAGAAGCAGTTCAGGAACAAGAAGAAAAGACACTAAGAAATCCTGAACAAGGTCAGATAGGGAAAGGAAACTGGACTCAAAACAGTGAAGACCTAATAGACTTTGAACAGGGACAGACAGGTCTAGAAGAATCCGGTCAGGCTGCAGAAGTTCACAGTGCAATAAGCCCTGGTCAGAACAAGTTAGATCAAGAAGAGTGCACAGAAGAAGAAAAGCTTGAAAAACATGAACTTGAAGAAATAAATAAAGAACAAGGTCAGTTATTGGAAACTCACAGCGGAGCTGTTACAGAGAAACCAATTAGACCTGAAAAGGAGCAAACAAGAAACACAGTAATTGAAGAACACAAAACAGTGCTAAGCAGTGAAATTAACGAGATCTCTAAAGACGAAAACAAAGAAGCAGTGCCAACAAAGAAAACAAGAAAAGGAGATCATTGGCCGAGTGTCATTAGAAGAGTAAAGTACCACATAACAACCAGAAGTGAAGATCCAGATCAAGTACCTGAAGTATCAAGTCAAACCGATCAAGAGAAAAAGACAGAGAAAAGAAGAAGTAAAAGACTGAAACTTGTGAATAACAAATTTAAGGGTCCTGACTGGACTTATATCATTCTTGAAGATTTTGAAAGCTCAGAGTCAAGTGACAGTGGTGGTGAAGGAACAAGTGCAGAATTGACGTACGAAGAAGAAACAAGACCACCCTGACTAAGCAAAAGAATAAGCTAAAGAAAAGAAGAAAAGATAAGAAGAGCAATCTTCCTTGTCGAAAAATGCCTGACGATAGAGTTGCTGGGAGACCAAAACAGAAATGTTGTAGAAGATGCTGTGCATTGTGCATATGTAGTCTAGTGATGGTGCTTATAGTATGGTTAGTCCTGATTGTAGCAGTTCCTTACCTTATGATAATAGATAAAAAGATTAATAATGAAACTAAGGAGAGGACAGCAAACATGAAGGGCAATAGAGTAGAACTAATGGCAGAAAGTGAACCAGAAATTCATCATGAAGTAGCTGACAACGACACTAGTTTAAACGTTTTCACAAAGTTATTGTTTCAATATGTAGAGACAATGGAAGTTAGTAATTGTTATGTCTGTATGAAGTTACCTGAATCAGTAGCAGAAGGTTTAACATATCATCACTTACCACTGACATATGGCATATCATGTAGTGTTTTGTCTAGTTTATTTTATAGAACAGGGAGACTTCAGTATTTTTATTCAAACCTAGATGTGATATTTTCAGAGGTTCCTATTCGCAAGAGTATGAACCCAGTGCTTAGTAGTCAAGACGCACAGTTTATGGGAGAATTTTTCTTAACAATGAAATCAAGAAATCAATAGACATAACACATGCACATAGACACAACCTAACATGTTCTTTACTTGAAGAAGAAAAGATATTTTTGAATTTAGTAGAAGATAGAAGACAAGATTTTCAAAAGAAAGCTTCTGAGCATAAGGCTCATTTACCACCTTGGGCTGAGAAAGAAGGGAGTTACACACCTGGCAAGGCTCAAGCTGCTATGGCTCTGGATTTTGTAAAGACAGGAAAAATTTGTCTTCATAGGTTAAAGACTGATTATAACAATGTTTTCATCGGTACCAGTGAATGTGAACACAATCTTTTAATTCTTGGAGGTTGGGGACTCAAAGGAGGAACAGATTCAGTTTTTCCTGGAATCTATTATGTGTGTGGGAATAAGGCTTACTTTAGGCTTCCTGCACGGTGGTATGGAAGTTGTTATTTTGGAATAGTATTTCCAAAGATATACCACGTAAAAAGAAACACTAGAGCAATGAAAACAATAGCGAATTAATACGTAGTAAAAGAGCTAGTTTTTCAGAAATTGTAGGTGATATATTTGGTGCATTGATACCTTCAGTGGGAATAATTCTGAACTCAAGGAAAATATGTAAATTGTCTACAGTGGTTGATCGTTTATCAACGGATACTGCTGGAGGTTTTCTAATGATTAATACGGAAATGGTTGCGATTAGATCTATGGTGATGCAAAATCGACTTGCTCTTGATATTATATTGGCAAAAGAGGGCGGAGTCTGTAAATTATTGAAGACGAAACATTGTTGCACTTATATTCCTGATAAGAGTGCAGAAATTGGAACATACTTACAGAATATAACTAAACTTGAGAAAGAACTTAAACCACTGGAAGTTGATAGTGTATGGGAAAGATTGACAAATAGTATATCGTCAATTGGAACCTGGTTTGCTAATGTAGGAAAAGGACTTATAGGTCAAATATTAGTACCCTTAGCAGGGATAGCAATAATAATATTGGTAGTAACAATATGGTGCAAATGCTGTAAAAAGAATGGAACGTATAAGGTGACAGGAAGAGGAAAGAAACGAAAGGTAGATGAAATCGAACTTGAAGAGTGGAGGAGTGAATTATACAAGAAATTAAAAGGAGATTGTAAAAATGGAAAGTGTAGAGATGAAAATGAAGTAATTTGCTAGAAGTTGGCATCTGATTGAGGGTAGTGTTTTGATGGCTCAGAAACGCCATCAGAGAGGGGTTTGATGGAGCAAGGTTTCATAAATGAAACTTGCTTGTATTCAATCCTCCTCACAGTATTAATTTATTAAACTTGTATTGTTAATACTAACCTTTTGCATTCACGACACAAAAGAAAAGGAAGCTTGCCTATGTGTTTTACTAATGAATAACGCTTGTTTGTAATTCAAAATGGCCGCTATGCGCTGGAAAACTCAATGCGCATGTCGCAACCATATCACATGGTGTGACGTCTTTCTTTGCTTGGTGGGAAATTTCTGCTTCTGCGCAGTGTGTTGTAAAATGGCTGCTTGATGTTTTCACATGCTTCAGCTTGCTCTCATGTCATTACTAAATTGTCGTTTCCTAATGCTACTAACGCGGGTTAGAATATATAATTAAATGGGAATAGAATAGAAAAAGTGGGCATACAGTGAAACATTTTATTTTGTGATTTTAATATTTTCTTCTTGCACTTTTATTAGTTCGTAAACTTGGGCCTGGGTTGGTGATCTGAAACTCGAGAGACAAATGGTTCTGCGCATGGGTCCTGTGTGCCTGCCAAATGAAGTCAATCTGGACGTCGTCCAAGGCCGCGACCCGATGACCGAAGATGATGTACTTTGCCTTTCCTGTTGTACATTGATACATTGTCTATGAAAATTGGTTTACATTTGTCATGAGACGGGTGGGAAATAAAGCGAATGTATTAAATTGAAGGGGTGGGAATTTAAAGACAATAGGCTTTACAATTTTGGCCAATTCGATATGGTGCGACAATCCACCCCCTGTCCTTGTCCAATCAGAAGTAGTGGCCCCATATTTTAGCAACATTAAGGGGAGGTACATGGGCGTAGAAGGGTATAATAGAATATAGCATTAGTTAATTAGTCAGAGCCTGCGTTCACGAAGAACAGGCGTCCATGCTGCCAGAGCGCTCTTAGCTCCAGACCGCCAAGCTGATCGATTGTAGACCGAATTGCTGTCCAGAGAGAGGTCCTGAGGAGGGGGCGGCAGAGTCCATTAGAAGGAAGGCACGGGAGAATCGAGGAGAAGTCGAGTATCAGAGAGGGGAACTACGCAGGCGTCGTTGTAGAGAGGTCACCGGTCCTGTCCTGATCCTGGAGGAGGTCTTTGCTCTTCATTCTTCCTGGGTCTTATTCTTTCAACTCCTTGGCTAAGGGGTTTGGTTCTCGCACTTAGGTAAATATAATGCAACCTTTAGTTGCGCTGCTGTCTCGATTTTCTCCTCTTCTTTAAAACCGTCATTGATTAGCAATAATCATTTCTATGCTTAATCTTGGGTATTGCGATTAAGTACCATGTGGCTCTGTATTTTACTCTGCTAAATCTTTAGATAAACATTTTAAAACTTCCTGACTCAGTGGTTATTTCCAGGATTATGTACTATAATGAATGTCACTCATTTTAAATTTCCCAATTAGCAAAGGATTCATTGGTAAGTCATTACTCTTCAATCAGGAGGTAATTGGTAGCAGGGATTTGATAGAGAGTAACAACTGATAAAACCCAGCGTAAGTATTAGCGTAGTATGAATGTATGGGCCCAAGTGAGTATCTGGTGTATGAATGCTGTTTGCTAATATCGCGCTGGATCACAGTGATAAGACCCCGGGGCCGCCCAAAGTTCATCCAAGCCTAAACACTCTTTTGATGCTGTCAGATAGCTCCTAGCTGCACAGTCTCTCTTTTGATGTATTTCATTCCATAGGTAGGAGTTCAGAGATCCTGGTTTGGCATTTTTAATCCTGTACCAGCTCTTAGAGTAAGCTCCTTTGCGAGCTATTTCTTGGCGCTGTATGCCGAATCCCCGCCTTATCTGGGCTGGCGAGACGTACTTAGGTAAATTGAAGATCATTCTGGCCGCTCTTGAAACAGTGCTATCTAATATGGCCGCATCTCTTCCCCTCATGCACTCGCTCCCGTAAGTGATTGACGGAATGAGCTTTGCTTGCCAAACTTTTAAAAAAGGATTAAGGTTTGGGCCAGTGATTTTATTCTTGATGGATCTCATTGCTGCAGCAATAGAGTTGCCTCTTCTACTAGTTTTTGACTGATGCCTCACCAGAGAAATGGGCAATGCGTTGGTTTTCCTTGACGCAACTAGCCCTTTCTGTGTGATACAGTGTATTGATTGTTGCAATACAGGTAAACACTCCCAGGGATCACTTTTCTTGCTCAAATTTACTTTGCTGACAATCACCTCTTTGATGTAAAAACACCTACACAGACCAAAATCAATATTGTACTAAATTTTGATTGAATTTACTGAGAAGATGCCTTAATGTGACACTGACAAGGACTGAGAAGATGAACAACCTGAACTTAAATATTGTTTTAGCACACCCTATTACACTCAGACATCATTTATGACATAGATTTCACCAAACAGCACACTCTCTTCCGTTGTGTTACAATACAAAGCCATTCATTTTTGGAAATGATGTGTGCAGACAGGATACACTCTTTAGTCATCCTAACATATATACATTAAAAAAACAATTAATAAAAATGAAACAGAGGCAACATCGAAACGAAGACATCGCCAGTTACATGGGCAATAAGCAAGAAAGCAACATGCATACAATGTTGCCTCTGTTTCATTTTAGTTTGTTTTCTGGAAAATGTCTCAATAAAAAATCTTGAACTTAAAAAAACCCCCAATTAATTTACTTTAAAAAAAACCTTGGAAATTCACAGAAGAAAACAAAGGTTAAAGTAATGTTTAGTTAGGTGTTATTAAAAGATCTGTTTCTGTTTTTAAAAATACCCTTAGAAATTTACTGAAAAAAGAAATGTTAAAGCAACTTTATAGTTAGGTGAATATATCAGTGACAACATTGTTGTTTTGAACTCAAAAAAACACTGAAGTTCACCAGTTATAGTTAGCAGAGCTAACTATAACTTGTGCCCCACCAAGCACTGCTTATAACCAAACATGTTGCATCAATCATGACATGTTCTACAACATCATTTATGACATCTCAAATGACATAATTGATCACAGGTCGGCAGAGTGAGTAGAGTGGCTCATACGGCCACATCGTACCTTGACAAAAGTGTGACTACAGGGCGATGTTCCCACTCTATTCCTGGGTTTGGACTACAATTAATGAAACTCTGGTACGCCTTTTGAAGTGTGTCTACTAAGGGCAAGTAGGACCATATATTCTCCCTACCATACAGTGATTGACTAGGAGGGAGTCTAACAAATTATAAGGGATCTGTATCCTGAGGAAGGCCTCTGACTCTGTTGGGTGATTGTGATAGGCTGAAATATGTAGGTACAGCAGATAAGGTAATGGAGACGTTGGTTCTCACATATACCCGTCTAGTGTGTGTTTTTAATCCTGCCAAGTGGAACCCATATTAAACCACAGCCGGGCACACACTTAGACAGTTCTAACTTAATTTGTTTTCTGCACTTGGGATCCCCAGTTTGAAATAATGTTGTTCTAAAACAATATTGCTCCACCCAGAACGTTGGCTTTTGCCAGGGTGTGCTAGTGGCCCAATGATGAAGCATGCCACTATTTAGTAGGTGGGGGTAAATTTAAAAACGCTAAGTGTTTTCCCAAAGTTGGTCTCTTAGTTGTTTATCAACGTGGGTTGCTTTGGCCAGGGATTAAGTGGGCAAGTCTCTCTTTTTCTTCTTTCCAGGTCTTTTTTCCCTCTTTATGTTAGCCTGATTTAGTTTTATATATGTGTCCTTCTCGTTTTGTGAGTAATATAGATCTCTCGGGAGAGCGAGAGAAGGCGTAATCTCTTGTCCCTTCGATTTTGTGAGTGTGATAATTGATCACATCACTGATGACATCATCCAAGCTTCATTTTTGCACATATTGCTTTATAAATTAGTATCGCATTAGTGGCCTGAAAGTAAGTACAAAACAGCTCAGAAGAATATAAGGCATCATTAATGACATCACAGATACAACTCCCTTAGGTGTAGAAGCAATGGGTTCTGTGCAACATTGACCCTACACCATACACTTCACGGGTAGCATAGTTAATATTAACAATCAACCACTGATATATGGGAAACCCTCATTGCATATGGTGTTCAATCTGTATACAACTGTTCAGAGAAAGCCGAGTTCCTAAACACACTGAAAATTTGATCCAAAACGAATGCCCTACCACGGACAGCTTATATCTGTTTCAAAGCCCTGACAGTCACCGAAACTACATTGAGAAATTAGGTTGATATGAGTAAAGAAGTGGGTACTGTAAACAGTATTTACTTTATGGAGAGAGTTTGCTCTGCGTCACACTGTTTACAGACAGTGATACCTTCATGAGAAATACACTACAGAGTATTAAAAAGTATCTACTGAGAACAGTGTGCACTCAATGCAACACTTGCCAAAAAAGACACTATGAGCTTAAAATAAGCAACATCTGACGGTGCTAAAGATGATGCTACCTGCAGCCTTCATACTGTGGTGAAAACTTTACAGATAAACCATCTTATGAAGCAAAACAAACACATGTACATAGCTTAATAGATGGTGCACACACTACATAGGAATTGCCATGCTGAGACGATTCTGTCTAATAACTCAATGCTGCTGACAATACTTAGTATGTTGTATGTGGAATTTTTGCCCTGTTGCAAACCTTTTTTACAGAGCCTAAAAATTGTGTGGAACATGCTGAACACAAGTTGTCAACTGTCACCTTCACACAGGGTTACTCTTCAATGCAAACATTCATAACGTGTTCAATACCTGTACACAGATATCTCATATTAGGACCACATGCGCTTTGTAAACGCTTATATCCATTAGCTGGATACCAGTTGTACAAAATTAGATAAAGAAGTACTGTGGTAGTTAGGCACCACTATGTAAACTATAAATCAAACTAACACACTCATTGGATGATGGCATCAGTTATGTCATCAGTGACGTCATTAATTATGTCATTTGAGATGCCATGAATGATGTCATAGAACATGTCATGAGTGATGTAATATGTAAGGTCATAAGCAGTGCATGGCGGGGACGCAAGTTATAGTTAGCTTTGGTGAATTTCTGTATTTTTATTTAGTTCAGAAGGTTAATGTTGTCACTGACATTCACCTAAGTATAGCGCTATTTCAACCTTTGGTTTTTTCAGTGAATATATATATGCATACTTAAACAAAGTCATTGATACATTTTAAGAAGACTGTGCATTAAAATGTATTAGGTCTGTGGAAGGGGCAGTGATGTTTGGAGTGTCTCAATCACTCACATTCTCCAATTTCTTCTGTAGCCTCTCGGTTAGACAAGTATTTTCTTTTTCTCCTCATATCTATATGAAACCTTCTTTCTGCAAATCTCGTCTCTTTTCTCTTCAGCGCTCTCCTTTCTCTCCTTGTATCTCCTTAAATTCACAACCCCCTCACACATAGATGCACCCTTCCACTTGCCACCACTACATTTACCCTCTCAATATTTTGACAGCTGTGTTTGCCTTCAGACACTTTTTTTTTTTTAAGAGTTTTATATAGTGCAAACTTGACCCGAAGATATCAGGTATCACAGCGCATTACATGAGCACCAGTTTCGTTGCAGATGGACACTTTCATTTTTTTGTTAGGCACGGGGAGATTAGGTGGTTTGCCCAGAATCACAGGATGTTGAGTGTCCCTGCCGAGACCCAGGATGTTGAACGTCCCTGTGGAGACTCGAACCTGGTTCCCCAGCTTTGAGGTCGCCCGCTCTAGCCACAAGGCACATAAAATCACAATTGAGAGCTGTGCAGCTCAGACAGTGCGAATTTCTCACAATGCCAATAAGTGGGCAATAAAAGGGTTTCAGAATACATGCTTATCCAAGCCTTGGCATCTCTGTAGAGTGCACAGAGCAAAGGTCTAGTTTGCGAACTATAACTGTGGCCCATTATAGACACCCATCAACAATCTGAACCCAAGCAAATACACAGAGGTGATTCTTTTCACAGTGTGCACTTTACAAGAGTAATATCCTGCATGAAAAGAATTACATAAACACAGCATTCTGGAAAAGCAAATACTCTTTGGGAAAGCAAGAGTGAGTAAAATGTGAAAAGTAAATAGGAACGACATTGCTCGGACTGAGAGGCAGTGTGTCAGCTGCAGCTGTCGTCCAGTTGTGGGACACGAGGGGGTGAGGGACCCAAGGACAGATACAGGTGGTGCATCAGGCCCACTTAGCCCCCCTCTAGTGATGCCATTACCCTGAACATGTGGGTAAACCGGAAATCAACATTTGTGACCTTGAACATTAAAATTCCGAGATATGAGCACCTAAGTTTTGGATTAAACTTGATTGTCACCCACAAGATATCAGCTTTTGTAGCTGGTATCTCTTAATGCTGTGAACTTGCTAAGACCAGTCACAACTGATTCCCTAAACTGGGTCATCTAGTTGCATACTGGAGTCTGGAGGCCCTAGATGAGGTAACCCTTCAATGACTTAAAGATGCTGTCCAGTTTTATATTTGTTAGGCCAACTAGTAACCGCCTTCTGCCTGTAGGCCCGATTCACAAAAGTAATCTGAGACAAAATCCTAACTTTACGACTTTCAATATTCACAGAAGGCATTTAGGAGTACTCAAGTTAGGATTTTGTCTCAGTCAATCTTAAGTTTTGGTCTTAAGTTAACATTAAGACAAACTTAAGTTTAACTGAGACAAAATCCTAACTTTACTACTAGGATTTTGTCTCAGTTAAACTTAAACCCAAACCTTAAGTTTAACTGAGACAAAATCCTAACTTTAGTACTCCTAAATGCCTTCTGTGAATACCAAAAGTCGTAAAGTTAGGATTTTGTCTCAGATTACTTTTGTGAATCGGGCCCTGTGATTTTAAGATATACAGTTTGCGCTTATGGCTTGATAAGCAGACTGGAGGGAAACCTGACCAAAGTTCCGGAGTATCATAGAACTAGAGGTTTGTGACACTTTTTCCTTTTAGAGCATGGAAATTAAAAGTAGGGTAAATTTGGGAAGAGCTTGAGATCCGGGCAGATCTAAAGAATACTGAGTCTTTTCGATCCCTCCCCATGCAACAATAATCCATGGATTACAAGCGAGATACACTTTTGAACCTGATCATCAGCTCTCCAACATAAACACTGCCGAAACGGCAAAGGGATCTTCACAGGTGGAGGAGATGGAGGACGGGGGAATGGAGACTACAATCATGCAGAACAGAGGCTTCCTGGTCAATACGACATGCACGCTCCGTCAGCCGCTATAGTGGATAAGAGATCAGAGGCTCTTCCAGGGCATAAAAGGTGGAGCTCTGTAAAGACTCTGGGGCTTATTTACAAGCCCCTTGCACCGCCGGTGCGTCACTTTTAATATGAGAAAAAGTCATGTACCGGTGGCGCAAGTCACAGTGTCTTGTAAATAAGCCCCAGAGAGGCTGTTTGAACTGAGAGTGGTTATCGCACCAAGCCTTACCTGTTTTTGTACCCACACATTTATGGTTTTCATCCTTGATTCCCTCAGTTTCTTCCCATTCCCATGTCCTCTTTGACTGGGAGATGGTGATCCTGTCGCTATTTGCTCCAGTATATATGGCACCTTTGTCTATACTACTGTGGTCCTGTTTTGGGAAATCCTACATTTCTCAAGCAGCCCCGTCTTTTGGAGGTTGCTCATCTTCAGTTCTTGGGAAATTTACTGGTTTGCCTGGGGGCTAGCTTCAGTGAGACTTCGCAGGTCACCAGATAATTGGGGTTCACACTTGTGTTGCATGCCTCTGTAGACCTAAGAGTCCAGTCTAGTTTTCTACCATTCAACCTGCTGGTGAGAGGATTTACTCTCTCTCTTTCTCTCATTCCAAACCCCTTGTTCTCTGGTTCGTGGTCCCTTTTAATGTCCTGGAGTAGCAAGATAGGAGGTGGATTAACCTGTGAGAAGGAAAGATGCTATCCGTGTCTACACAGGTCATGACACTGTTCATATAAGTAGTACAATAATGTTTGTTCATGCATCCTAACCACAAAATGGATTGAAATATTCTGGTTTCTCTCGAGCCTTCCCTTTTCCTTTTGTAAAACTTAATTTTATGATTTAACACTGAGTGGACAATTGAATTTATTGTGCCTAATTAATGTGACATATCTGAGCTTAATGTCTTCTGGAGTAAGTCTTACCCTCTCTCACGATCTGACTTTGGGGAGTCAGATGTCTTCCTCCCTCCTGGTCATTACAGATGCTGCTGCCAGTCTTGGACTTTTGTGATAGCCTAATGCATTCTGGTTCTTGTAGTCTCGTAGTCTTGTTTTGCTCCACTATTGAAATAATCAGACCAACACACATGAAATAAATACTTTTTATGTGAGGACTGAAGACAATGGCTCCTGTAGTGGCCTACTAGTGACATATTATCATAGACTGCATTAAGCAAAGAACACTGACAGTAACCTTATCTGAATTCTGAAAAGATGGCAACACGTATCTCAGGTGGGAAGACCTGTGCACTCACTGTGTGGCACAGGCATGATTAGCGTGCAAGGTGTGTGTCTGAAGTTGAACAATATTCTTCATGGCTTGAAACCCAAGCTGGGCACTACTGTACTCTGTATGATCCTTAGATTCAAACTTTCCATGAAGGGAAAGAGCAACTTTTTGGCCAAATTGCAGAGGTTCGAATTGTCTTCCATTGTTGCTTCAGAAGACTCTTCCGTTACTTCATTCAATAAACAACATATACAACTTTGTGGTACGGTTGTGGTTTGTGGGTTGGCAACAGTGCTCAAATTACTGGCAAGTGTGGAGTAGGCTATATCACCCTATAATTCAGCCACTCATTTAATTACATTTTGTTACTGTTAGCTGGCATTTAAATAGCCTATGTCACCCAAGTGTGTGATTTCACAGCGCTACTTTGTCCAGTAATTTGTAAACCAGAGCTACCTCCCTTGTAAGAAGGGCTTGCATGCCTTGTAGAATCAGACGTAAGCCAGAGCATGCAAGATTAGTTGAAAGAGTTTGTGGTTGCCAAGTTGCCTAGATGGGAAGACTATGATGATACTTGTGAGGCTCTAAGGGGAGCTCGGAGATGTGTGGATGGATGCTGCTTTTAAGCATACTTTTATCTAGAAGGAGAGAGGAGGATAGAACACGCTCCTATTTACAATACGTACATATCACTCAGATGCATGTCTCATTGTACACTCAATAATAGGTTCCACATTATGCAGCACCTGTTTAGGAGGATTAGGCTGGTTATTGGTTTGAGAGCTATTGTGTTGTTCAAATACTTGTTAGTGGACAGTTTCTTTGAAGATTGCCAGTTCCTCAGTGCTATGGTTCTTCATTATTTTGATGTGGGTATATGTAGGTCATTGACCTTCTGTGCTGGCAAATAAATCTGTCAGTTCCTACATAGCTTCTGGATCCGCATTGTACAGAAGTATTGAGCCTGATAGGATATTACATTATGAGGTGTCAGTGGGTTCAGCTGGCTCTGTATGCTCTACAAAAGCATCAAAGGAGAGAATGAACTCTAGGGGTCATATTTACAAGAAAATGGCACAAGGCGGTGCTGCAAGCAATTTTGCCTCGGTGAGCGGCATCATTTTCTAAGCACGGGAATGCGCTGTATTTGCAACAATACGGCTCATTTCTGTATTCACCACTGCGCGGCACAAAAAAATCAGCCTAGAGATAGCATAGGCACGCTTGCACCATGGTGCAAGGGAGCCTGCACTGCAGGGATGATTGTTGCTGTGCAGGAAGGGACACCTTCCTGCACAAAAACAATTCTCAATGGCATTTTGCTCCTTCTATGTGTGCTGCAGAACATAGCACACATACAAAGAGCAAAAAACGATGAGAAATATAAGTATTTCTCCTCGTTGCGCCACTTTTACGCCACTTTTATGCCCCCCCTGGGGAGGCGTGCGTTTTTGGCGCAGCCTCAGATTTCCAGATCCATGTAAATCTGGAGCCGTGTCAAAATGCACTGGACGTTGCGTGTGAACGCCAACAACAACACCCCTTGCACGCCCCTTTGCCCCAGGAAACTGCGTTAAGGAGAACCATATTTGCAAGGCATTGTTAATCCATGCAAAGTGGCTTAGCGCCGCCTTGTAATATGGAGCAGGGCACAGCAATACCGGAGCATTGCAGAAAGTGATGCTCCGGTGGCGCATTGCCCTTGCAAATATGCTCCTAGGTCTTTAGACTCTGAGAGGCTTATTTACTAAACTCTTGTGCTGCCTGTGCGTCACTTTTAATATGGGAAGAAGTGACGTACCGTCGGTGCAAGGGGCTTGTAAATAAGCCCCTCAGATTGATCTTGTTCCAACCGAATGCCAGGATAACGGAAATGAACATCAAATGACTTTATGCATTCTTTTGTCAGTTCCTGAAGTGAGTATGTAAGCGTCATCAAAAGCCGGCATTATCTTAATATAAAAGTGATTCTCAAGGACCATTTTCAGCAATGTTGAAACTGAATATAAGTATCTAATGTATCCCTAAATGTAGAGCTGTTTTAAGGCATGGGCAAAGTGGGTAATTGCCCAGGGCCCCCACCATCCAAGGGCCCCCATGGGAAAGTGAACTTCTCTTTATCTCACATCTATTTCACCAGTTCAGCCTTTAATGTATTATTCAATATTATTTGGCATCATTAGGTTGTACCCCACCTAGAGTCAAGGGGAACTGATGGTTTTATGATGGTATAGCCTCAGCAGGCTTTGGCATCCGAAATGCTTGACCTGGCAATGAGTTTGCCAGATGGGTGTCTGGTCAAGGCGACGATAGCCCGTCCTTGAAAGTTTGTTCTAGCAAAACAAAAGGGAACGTTGAACACGGCCAAGGAAACTTGGAACTTGTGCAGTTTATTTGAAGGCATAAAGATCCAGGAGCTTGTATTTGTGCAATACCGTAGTAACGCACTACATTCTATACAAAGACCATTACGAGTTTTAAATTCTCCTGTACTCTCAGTTGGTCATTTTTCTAAACTTACTCCTGCTTCATCTTCATCCACTCTGCTTGTTGTTGCACCAGTGAAACCTTGACAGAATGGAAATGGATCTCAGCTGCCTGTCATCTTGCAGTATGAGGGAGCTGAGGAGGTTCTGAAAGGAGAGGGTCCTGTTTGTAAGTAGAGATTCCAACAGTCTGGACCTCAAGCTGGCCCTATATGCATTTGAGTTCAAACGCAGGGGGAAGCAACAACAGGAAACTCTAAGGGGGAGGACCCCTTGGAATTCTAGAGAATGATTCTCCACCAGAGGCCAAAGAGGGCAGTGTCCCTTAAAAGGAAGAGGAGAAGAGAAATTACTAGACAAAGGCTCTAGAAGAGAGAGGAGAGCCCACAGAGAGGGAGTCCCCTACTGAATCCTATGCTGGGAGCAGTGTCTCCTCCCAAACCCTGTCCCCTCGGGAGCTCAACGACAGACAGGCTGAGAGGGACCTGAGGCGGCAGCTGGCCCTGCTGGCTGCAGAGGAGAGAAGAGCTGAGGCTTACAAAGCCCTGGCTGAGGAGAGAATGGCTGGCTCTGAAAGGGGCTTAGCCAGAGATACACTTGCCATGGAGGCAGCTGAGGCTGAGTGAGCCATAATAGAGAGAAAAGCCATTTGGGCTCATGAACTGAGTTTTAAGGAGCTGAAAATCAGAGCTCTGTAGATAGGGTCCAGCTATGACAATATTGTTGGCAGCAAAACTACTGTGTCCAGTGCTGAAGACACAGACCATATACCCTGAGACTTAGTGCCCAGCTTCAGGAAGGGGGGAGACATACACCAGTGGTGTCATGAATATGAGGTGCTCTAGAGGTGCACAGGATACATGAAGAGGATTGGGGGGCTGGTATATGGGGTCATATTCCTGATCCTAGGGATGCCCTACTGGCCATAGAAGAGGGAGAAAGGTTGAGGTATACCCCCATGGTGGAGGCACTAGTCCAGAAGTATGAATTCACCCCAGAAGAGTGTAGGTTGAGATTCAGGGACAGTCAGAAACTGTCTTACCAGTCCTGGGAGGATTTTGTGGGGTACTTTTGCAAAGCACTGGATGGTTAGTTGAAGTGTAGCATAGTAAACACCTTTGAAGGACTGTACAATTTGATTGCCAGAAAGCACATGTTCAGTTATTGTTTTCCAGGGCTACGCCAACACCTGGTTGAATGTAAGTTTTCTGACCCCAGGCAGACCTCTTGGTGAGTACCAGAGTGACTGAAAAGGCATTTGGGAGTGATCCTAAGGGGATTTACTCAGGTTCCCCCAACCGAGGGTGAGGGAGTTTCACAGTGACGCAGATAGGTCCAATGTAGCAGGGGGTTAAAGCGGTCCAATGTTCCTTCCCAGAGTAGAAGGAGAGGTGGGGGTGGGCAGAGATCCAGGGTGCCGTATTCCCAGCCCCAGAGCTTGGAAAGTACCCACAGAGAGCACCAGCAAGGGACCCTAGTCTGTACTGAGAGACCATCCACTGAAGGGAGCCTCACAGTGTCAGGAGAACTTGGGGGGGCGGCTGCCACAGGCTTTCAACCAGTTCTGGTTTCTGGCAGTACCACTCCACAGAGGAGGGTGCAGAAACCCAGATGGAGGGGTAAGAGGGGGAGACAGTCTCCAGTGGGAGGACTCGAGGGTCAGCGGTTGCCGGCTTTGAGATCAGAGCACCCCAAAACTGACCCTGGTGAGACCCCTTCTGGCCTGGGGGCTCCATGCTCTGTCACGTGGGCAGGAGTCAGGAGCCCTGCGCAAGGCAGACTTGCATAACACATGAAGAATGTGTTTCCATTGGGGGGGTAGGTGTACTCCCCTGAAAGTCCTGGCTTTCCAGGCACATGTTCAGCCTAAGGGTACAGACACTGGGCTGGAGGACCAGTTTCAGGATATCACCCCTGAACTGGTGGAAGAACTGGGCTCGGTGGCTGACACAGTACCCTGACATTTCAGCTTTCTGGCAGTACCACTCCTAAATGGAGGGCACAAAACCCCAGAGGGAGGGGCAGGAGGAGGAAGGACTCACCCCTGACTCCGGTCCAGCCCAAGGGAAAAGATCCTGGGTTGAAGGACCAGTTGCAGGATGCCACCCCTGGTGGGAGGTGGAGTGGAGAAATGATGCAAGGAACCTGGGGCTACAGCCCCCCACTCTGAGAAACCAAGAGGGCAGAGCCCCTTGGATGGCCTGGAGCCTTGCTCTTGACACTGACAGCTGTCAGTGGCCTCTGTTGGTTGTGGTCCTTGTGGACAGAGTTTTCCTTGGGTTGGGGACAGAAGTCATACCCAAGGGATGGAACGGGCCACATCACTTTGTTGGCCATGGTGGTACTATCTGTCTACTGGTGTGCATCTGTGAGCAAGTTAGAGTTAGGTGCTGCACAGATAGGGTCCACAGGTAAGGAGAAGGATTCCCCATGGGTTAGCTCAGTGGCCCCGTTTGATAATCAGGGAAATCAAAGTCTCTACACCTGCTCCTGTGCCTGACTCACTGGAAGCGGCCCAGGTACTTGCAATACGGATTTTAAGGCATCTCTTGTCTGCGAGTAGCAGAACCGGCAGATCGACCTGGTTGCACGACTAAAATTGGCTCATAGCTTCAGACCCAACGCTTTGTCTTCTGTCTCGATGCATTAAACAGTGTACTTCCGCCACTGCAGCCTAGTGAGATTGATGCATCCCCTCAACTGCATGGCAGAAACCAGCGCATTGCTCGACACCTCTCGACTCCGGCACCCATCTTCGGAACAGACGCATCGCCTTCACTGCGTGGAGAAGATTGACACATCTTGCTGCTTGCGACCAAGAAAAATACTTTGTTCACTGGGGCCTGTGTGGGTCCTGTAGCCAGCCAGCGCTCCATCGCGGCTGGGCCAAACTTTGACTTTGCCCTGATATCAGGTAGTTCCATGACCTCCCGTAGAGTTGTGTGTATCGATTGCCAGTTGCCTTGCAAGACCGGGCAAAACCATAGCATATTGCTTAGTTCTGCATCCAGCGAGTGGCATCGCGGGCAGCAGAGTTGTGCCTCAGGGTAATTACGATTACCCTGACAAGCTGGGGGAATTCCAGTGCCTGTTCCCACTCTTTGTCATTTAGTACTCTCCTATGATCATCCTCTTACTTGTTTCGCAATGCTGTCAGGGGGTTCCAGTGAGTTCATGAATGGCTTTGTATATCCATGTAATCAGGTGACGTCCTTCCCCCATGGTGAGTATAGTTCGCAGCATTGGGTGTGTGATGGGTTCTGTGTCTAGTGTGCCGCAGAGGGTCTGGCAGGTAGATCGTAGCTTTCTGTGGATGAGTAATTGTCCAGGTGGGAGGCCGTTGTCTGTGGTAAATTGTTCGAAGGAAAGGAGTCGTCCACCACATAAGAGGTCTCCTATGTAGACCAGTGACTGTTCTAGCCAGCTACTTAGTTCCTGGGATGAGTAGAAACTTGGGAAGGGGAGACCTACCAGAGGGAGTGCCGGAGCGTATGCAGGAGAACTATTTATGGAGCGTATGCAGGAGAACTATTTATGAAGCAATGCAGTCGAACCATGCATGTGTGGGCTACTACCACCTGCAGGGTCCAGGGCTACGGGGGTAAGATCTTTGAGAGGAGAAAGCACCATATCATAGACGGGGAGGAGGTTCTAGCCTTACACGTCTCTCCCAAGTTGCACCCAGCTATTCAACGGTCCATCCACTGTCATTGCACCACCAGGAAGAACGCCTCGAAAGAGGGGACACTCAGTCTGCCCTGCCCCACCAGCAGTTGCAATATTTTCAGGGCAATTCGGTGACATTTGTTGCCCCAAATAATTTGGAGGGACTATGGAGATTTTCACAAAATAATAAAGGAAGCGTGGGAAAATCACCATCTTTTCCAGCGATATCTTACCAATAGGGCCAGGGGCAGGTTCTTCTAGAAGTGCACCTGTGATTTGATGCCAGCCAGGGCAGTCGAAATGTTGCCTACGGGCTAGAGGGGAATGATATAGGTGGATCCCAAGGTAGCAAACGCCTACCCACACCAGTGGATCTATTGGTCGCCAAGGTGTATCTCTTGCGGCTTCAGGCTGGGACAGAGCAGGTAGATGGATGATTTCGTCCAGTTTACCGGTAGCCCCGCAGCTCTAGCAAATTCAGTCAGTAAATTGTGTAGTGGGGAGAGATCGGTCATTATGCCTTGCAGGTATAATAGTAAATTATCAGTGTACAGAGATACCACGTGCTTCGTTCGCTACAGCAGGGTTCTCCAATGTCGGTCCTGGAGGGCTGGATCCATGGCCGATTTTTAAGATAACTACATTTATCTGAATGTGAGTTTATGCTAAAAATCTGACATGGAGCGACATTGTAGAACCCTGTGCTAAAGGGATGCCCCACGTCAGGCCCCGCAATAACCTGATGGTGAGGGGCTCCAGTGCCATCACGAAAAGTAGAGGTGATAGTGGGCACCTCTGCCTGGTTCCCCGACCTACTAGGAAAGGTGAGGTGATAAGACTGCCCAATCGTACCCAGGAGGTGGGCTTGGTGTAGAGCAGCTTGGTGTAGGAGAGCAAACGTTTCCCGATTCCCATGCTGACTAAACCTGGAAAAGGCATTTCCATGTCAATGAGTCAAACACCTTCTCAAGGTCCAGTATAAGGTAGGCAGCATGCAGGAACCACAGCTCTACCTGATCCTGTACATGAAATAGGCATCTGATGTTTTGCGAGTGACAGCGCCATGGGACAAAGCCATTCTGATTCAGATGTATGAGTTCCGGAAGAACTTGGGTATATCGACTGAAAAGAATGTCCCCGAAGATCTTATAATCTGCCCCAAGGATGACGATGGGCCAGTATCATGCTAGTTGTGTGGGGTCCCCACCTGGTTTGAGAATGGAGACAAAGAGAGATTCCCAGAGGGACTGGGGGAGTTCACCCATATGCAGTGCTTCATTAAACATCCACCTCAGGTGGGATGCCAGGCTGGTTTCAATAGGTGTTATAATATTCTATTGGCAACCCGTCGAGGCCCGGAATTTTGATTCTAGCTAGCTCCTGATCACCTGTTTCACATCTGCCATTGTGATCTTGACATCCAGGGAGAGTCTGGTTGGATCCGTGATGCACGGGAGGGTGAAACCTGACAAAAAGGTGCTCGCCTTGGCTATAAATGCTTTCTGACGGTGCCTGATATGTGGATGAGTAATATTGGAGGAATGCCTGAAGTATTTTGCCCTGTGTACGAATTGTGACCCCAGAGGGCAGGACTCCTTCAATGATAGAAATCAAGGGGACAACTTGTTGTATCAACCAAGCAAGAAGACGGCCGGATTTGTCACTTTCTCTGTGGACCTTGGCAACGTGCGCTGCAAAATTGAAGCGCTTCAAGAGGGCCGCTTATTGTGTTTTTGCATCGGAGAGCTCTTGCGGGGTCACGGTCTACTTCTCTTCCCAGCCAGAATAGAAGCTGCTCTGCCTCCGTAATCTCCCTGTCTAGTGTCCTACGAACTCCCACTATCTCCTGTAGACAAGCGCCCCTCACAACCACTTTAAAGATATCCCATTCTAGTGTCCTGTTGGAGCCAGTTACGTGTTTTTTTGTGAAATATCACTGGATGTGGGTCTCCTGCACTACACGGAAGACCGGGTCTTCGAGGCAGTTGCGGGGAAGCAGCCAAGTCAGTGTAGTGGGATGGAGTATTGCCCTTTGCATATCTTTGATGTGTGTATCATGATCTGAAATGAAACGGCCGAGGTAGTCAGAATGGCGCACCAGGGGGATCAAGGGAAGGGAGCAAAGCAAGCGATCCAGGTGCACTTAGAGGCTGTGTGGTGTGGAATGGACAGAGTAGATCTTGGTACTAGGATGTGTGGTTCTCCATGCGTCTGACAATGCCCAGTGACGGTCCCATTTCAGGAAGCATTTGGATTGCATGTAAGGAGGAGCACGCGGTAGCGGGCGGTGAAACCTTTCTGGGTTGGGGTCAAGAACACAGATATAGTCACCACCAAGTATCCATGGTAATTGTGTCTTATGTGCTAACACACCAGGGAGAGTGGTCCAGTAGGCTCCCTGATCTGTATTTGGGATTTATATGCGCCCTATGAGCATAGGGTGGCCGTACAAATGGCGCTTGAGAAGTACATATCTTGCCTCCTTGTCTATTACAGTATTTAGCACTTGAAAGGGACCCCAGGCCTGATCCATATCATGGTTCCTCGTGCGCACACCAAGTCGGTGTTAGCATGAATGGTACCTCTTCAGCGCTTACGCAGTCACCCCAATTCCTCAGTAGTTGTGTGGGTTTCCTGAAGGAATATAATTTGTTCCTGCTGGCGCATGGTGTACGAATAAACAGAATGTCTTTTCTTCACTGTGTGCATGCCGCACACATTCAGGGTAAGGTATATGCCATTAGGGGGAGCCATAGTGAGTGTGGAGGGGAGCACACACTTTGCTTAGTGGAGAACTACCCGGGGTAACCCCCACCCCATGAGGCCAAGAAACTAGAACCATGTGGAGCGTGAAGATGTCACCTGCCAGGGCAAGTTGCTTGTGGGAAAGGTGGGAAGAGGTATGAACAATAGTAAAAAAAAGATACAATTTTGAGCCTACCACAAACAGCAGTATGCCCAAACAGTGCACAGTTGCAACTTCATAGTATCCTGGGAGTGGTGACTTGATTATCGGAAGTGAGTTGTGGAGGGAGTGTGTCCTGTATATTAATGTCTTAAATACATCAGGCCCGGCGTTGGTTTCATGAATCGTAATGACCTGAAGTCAGCATGCTGCCTATGTGTAGGTTAATAGGGTCCATTCTGTGTAAGAGTGGTGGACCGGCTAGCTACATGGTCCAAGACAGGGGTAGAGGGGGAAGTCGGCCCTCTCCTCTGGCACGATTAATGCAGGAGTGGAAGGGGCCTGGTCATGGTGACTATCAGTGGGGAAGTCAACAGTGGTAGAGACCAGGGAGCCCTGTGGGAGTGAGGAGAGGGGCTTGGGTCCCAAGCTGGGGAGGGGGCATGCAGGACTTATCTGTTGCAGCGCTTTGGGAGGAGTGCAGGAGAAAAGTGGGTGAGCGATCTTACTGGTTACATTGAGATATAGAGAAAGGGGATTAAATGATAGTGTCTGCTGTTTTAGGAGTCACCAGTCTGAGCCTGGAGGGAAACATCTGATGGGGCATTTTCTTTGTCAGAGGTAAAGATGTGCAGACCTCTCTCATTGTCCGTGGTTCCAGTGCCTGCCCCTAGGCTGGCTGCCGCTTGAAGAGCTCATCTGCGGTCTTCAATGATTTGTTCCAGAGCAAGAGATCTCAGCCTAGGGAGGGGGTCAGGGGGTGCCTCCACTTGAGGTTTGTTCCGTTGTTTCTGGAGTGGTCGAGGGGGGCCCGAAAGGAGCCCACAAGCCCTGCAGCGGAGGTATTGCAATAGGGGTACGCCCAGGCCCATGCATCTTTTGGGTCTGTGAAGAATGTGGAGTCAAAGTTCAACATGATTTTGAGGCAGACCGGAAATAACAAAGAATATTGGACCCCAAGTTGGTGGATCTGCTGTTTGGCCTCCAGGAAGGAGGAGCCATGGAGTTGGATGGCTTGGGTGTAAACAACATTATGACCTTGTCCTCAACCCGGAGGGGACCTGCCAGTCTGGTAGCTCTCCGAGTTTCATTGTGGTCCTTAAAGTGCAACAGCTTGGCCAACGTGAGACACGTGGTGGGGGAGGCAGTGGGATGGCACATTGTGGGCCCTCTCAAATGAGAAGAAGGGAGTGAAATCTGATGCTGAAACAAACAAGTTAAACCAGGTCTCAAGGTATGTTAGGGGGCCACAATCCTCTAGTTCCTCCGGGAGGCCCAGGATCCGGATGTTACTCCTGTGTAAATGCCCTTCTGTTTCTTCTGCCCTCCCTTCAAGTTGGTGGACTCCGTCCTGGAGGTCCCAGATTGCATGCTGGTTATTGGTGGCTAGTAGTTGCAGAGAGGATAATGTTTTTGCCTCATCAGTTACTTTGTCCACAAGTTTGCAAGGATCATCACGTAAGAGACTCAGCTCTGTTGCCAAAGACCCAAACTTGGTTTCCATAGAGACTCAGGAGTTCTCAATTGCAGCTAGGACCCTGTCCAGTAGCCTAATGTCGAAAGAAGAGGTGTATCCCACAGCATTGGCATGTCTGGATGGTGGGGGGCCTGCCTCAGCAGGTGCTGGTGCAGGTGTTGCTGATCACAGCCTCCCCAACTTAAGGTATTCGTGAAAAGGAGAGGTAGGAGTGATGTGGAGTGAAGCAGGGCAGGCGGCCTTGGAGGAAGAAGAATTGGCACTTCCGGAGGGGAGAGTGCTCCCTCCCAATGAGTGTCTGGATCAGGGGCAGTAAAGTCTAGCCCGATGTCGTATGGGAAGAGGAATGGCCGGGGCCCTCCACTCCGAGTCGGCTCTGAGGGCGGTACGACCTTCCTGGACCGGGGACGTGTGGGTAGGGTAGGGGCCAGAGCTGGGCTCACCCCTTAAGTCTTTTAGTGAGGGTGTGTACCCTCTGGTGTATTGGCACCCTGGTGGTGGTGGAGGTGGCTCTCCCCTTTTCTGTTCTAAGTGCGAAGGTTCTTGCAGATTAATGGAACAGCATGATCAGGATAGGAGCCCGTGCAAGGCCTCCCGTGGGTCTCTACATCCATCACAGTCTGGATGGGAGGAATGAAGAACAAGGGTGGGAAGTGCAAAAGCGGGTCTCTCTAATATTCCCCCCCATCAGTCAGCTGCAGGCATCCACTTCTCTTTATTTGGGTGAGTGGAGGGGGAAGAGAGGGTCCCCAGGTTCAACTGGTTGCTGAAAACGAGGGTCCCTCAGGTCTGTGGTTTGGCTGTACTGGTGGAGCTGTTCCTTGCGGTCCCTCTGCCACTCCTGCGTACCCCGACCAGAGCACCGATGCAGTGGGGGGGGGGTTGGGAAGGGCCCCTGTCAGTATCAAGGGAGAACGCGGCCCTTGTCTTGGAGCTCGGGGGCCTGTGGTGAACATATCCTTCAGCATTCTAGCACGGCCTGCTAAGTCCTCCAGGAACTGGCAGCAGCACCCAGCAGCAGCACGGCCTCACGATCTCAGGAGCTCCTCAGGTGGGAGGCGTCTGTGTACTCGCAGGGAGGAGGGTGACATGCGCCGTGGATCGTGGCACTCTGTTCGGCCATCTGTGTTTGCTGGGCACTGCAAGATCTCTTCCAATAGCCATCTTACAAGGTGGGCTCGCCGCATCGGCACAGCGCCAGGCTCGCAAGTTTGGCAAGCTTCTGCAATATAACCAATGTCCTCTGCACGCACCGGTCTGAGTGCCGGAGTGGTGGGCAGCAGACAGGTCCTATGGCGCACTCAGGGGGTGGTCCTTTTCCCGCCTCCAATTACAGGGGGCATGTTATGTTATGTTATTGCAGTCAACCCAGGGTTCCCGGGAAGCTCCGCAGCCATCCTCTGTCAATGTGGCCTGTTCACCGCTGTTGCATTGTGGGTGGATGCCGGTGGGGTTGCAGGGAGAGGTGATACCGATCGCAGTTCCACAGGGAGTGTGGGCAGTCCCTCAGGCACTTCGGGTGTCACGACCCATCAGCATTCAGCCCTCCTCACTTTGCTCTCGTCCCACGAGGCCCGTCAGGTTCGGCCCAGTCCTGGGGCTGTCAGTTCGCTCCAGAAGGTTGTAGAGTGTCGGAGCTTGGGAGTGCCTGGGTGTATTTATCACTCCCGATAAGGGGTGGGCAGTGAACTCAGCTCCGCTGGCAGAGTTTGCAGTTTTGCAACTCCACGTCCACATGGAGCACAGAAAAACCTCCACGTACCGCCACCGGAGCAGAGTTTACCGGTGCCTCTCAGTGAAACTTGTACCGTGCAGCACTTTGCAAGTTTTATTTTAGTATGTACGTGTACATACTTGTGAACAAGACACCATAGCACCTGCTTTACGGTATGTGGCAGCCTAGAGGTCAACATAGCAGCTGACATTTTCTGCTCAGAGGAGCCCTTGGAAGCTTCAACAATACTTTCTTTAGTGATTTGGCTAGAATCGGCTGACGTCATCGAGACAGGACAGAAGTCGTTTCTTCTATGTCGTCTGCATCCTGCCTATTCCATTCTGTATGTTGGTTAGTGCAGACGTAGAAGATACCCTTGTGGCTGGGGCATGCATGTGAACTGACCTCACGGCCAGGGACCTGCTCTCTCCTGCTGCAGCTCCGCCGCTGTGCTGTGCCGCTGCTCTGTGCAGGGCTCAGTGCAGGCAGGGGTCCGAGCCCTGATACAGATTGATTTGTTCCTGTTTTCAGAATAACTTTGCCGCATTACTGTGCCCCTCATTACCACTGTTTTGTCCTTATTCTGCCTTTCTAGTGCTATTGTGCCTTTTGTTTTTCCATTTCTGCCCACCTGTTGTTGGTTTCGCGCTCTCCTCCTGCCGCTGCTGCCCCCGCTACCCCCGCTGCCCCGCTGCCCACCCCCGGCCAATACCTGCTCCCGCCTCCCACCTGTGCCTCCCTCCCCCTCCCCTATTTAATGGCGGCCGCTGCGCGAGAGCACGAGCTGGACCTCTGAACTCACGGCCATGGAACTGCTCTCTCCCGCTGCAGCTCCACCGCTGTGCCGCTGCCCTGTGCAGGGCTCAGTGCAGGTAGGGGTCCGAGCCCCAATCCAGATTGATTTGTGCCTGTTTTCAGAATAACTTTGCCCCATTACTGTGCCCCTCATTACTACTGTTTTGTCCTTATTGTGCCTTTCTAGTGCTATTATGCCTTTTGTTTTCCCATTTGTGCCTTCCTGTTGTTGGTTTCGCTCTCTCCTCCTGCCGCTGCTGCCCCCATGGCCCCGACCCCCGGCCGATACCCTCTCCCACCTCCCACCTGTGCCTCCCTCCCCCTCCCCTATTTAATGGTGCCCGCTGTGCAAGAGCACAAGCTGGACCTCTGACCTCACGGCCAGGGACCTGCTCTCTCCCACTGCAGCTCCGCCGCTGCCCTGTACAGGGCTCAATGCAGGCAGGGGTTCGAGCCCCGATCCAGATTGATTTGTGCCTGTTTTCAGAATAACTTTGTGGCATTACTGTGCCCCTCATTACTACTGTTTTGTCCTTATTATGCCTTTCTAGTGCTATTGTGCCTTTTGTTTTCCCATTTGTGCCCTGCTGTTGTTGGTTTCGCACTCTCCTCCCGCCGCTGCTGGCCCAACGGCCCCACCCCCAGCCGATCCCCGCTCCCGCCTCCCACCTGTGCCTCCCTCCCCCTCCCCTATTTAAAGGCAAGCCCGTCTGCACCTGTCCGCGACCCG
Organism: Calotriton arnoldi; assembly: GCA_963921515.1. Classification (NCBI taxonomy): domain Eukaryota; kingdom Metazoa; phylum Chordata; class Amphibia; order Caudata; family Salamandridae; genus Calotriton; species Calotriton arnoldi. The sequence continues at coordinate 293,412 of CAWUFW010006221.1, read as the reverse complement.
ACCGCGACCAGCGCCAGGAACCCTGGATCTCCAACCATCCACCACTACGACTCAGCTGCCCTCCTCGCACTCAACCCCAGAAGAAACAACAACTGCTAGCTGTCCGCGCCAAACACCACCCACGGACAGTTCTCCTGCCGTCACTGCCGACATACCTTCACCACCCTCTGCACCCCCATGAGCACTGCCCCCACGTCAGACGCCAACACCACCGGAGCCCTGGAGTGCATCCTCCTGAACGTGCGCTACCTGCATAGACACGCCGTTGAGATCTGGGACCTCCTCGACACCCTCTCACCAGACGTCGCCTTCTTTACAGAAACCTGGGCCAACACCTCCTCCGCCCCGACATCGCCACCGCCATCCCCGCCGGATACAAGATCCAGAGGAAAGACCACCCCAACAACCCAGGAGGAGGACTCGCAATCGTGCACAAGAGCTCCCTCCGACTCTCCACCTCCACCACGAATGACTCCCTCTCCACCACCGAACACCTTCACTTTCAGATCCAGACAAGCCCTAGAACCACACTTCGCGGCACCCTCGCTTACAGACCCCCCGGACCTCGCACCTTGTTCGCCACGACCATCACCGGCCTCATTGCACCCCACGCCATCACCTCCATGGACAACATACTCATCGGAGACCTTAACTTCCACCTCGACAACCCCAGCGACCCCAACTCCATCACACTCCTGGACAACCTCTCTAACTTCGGCCTGAAACAGCTTGTCACCATGCCCACCCAAAAGGCAGGACACACCCTCCACCTCATTTTCGCAGGAGGTAATCGGATGCACTGCAGCCACACCACGCAACCCCCCTGGACGGACCACCACTGCGTACACTTCAACGTCGACAAACCCACCGCCCCCAAACCGGCACCGCACCCTCCACGAAGCAACTGGAGCAGAATCACTGAGGAGCAGCTCAACTCCACCCTCAACCGCGACGCCCCTACCACCTCGACTGACGCCAACCTCGCAGCCAAAGAACTGCACAGATGGATCTCCAACTGTGCAGACGAGCTCGCCCGCCTACGCAATTCTGACACACAGCGCCCCAGGAAGGCCATCTGGTTCACCACCGACCTCCAAGAATACAGACGCACCTGCAGACGTCTCGAGAAGAACTGGAGAAACAGCAAAATGTCAGAAGATCGCACCAACTACAAGAACACCATGACAGAATACCACCAACACGTCAGATCCACCAAAAAGACCTTCATCCAAAACAAGATCCTCGCCAACTCCAGCAACCCCAAGGTACTTTTCAGTGTCATCCAGGAATTCACCAAGCCCCCCAGCGAAACCACGGACATCACCCTCTCCCAGGACCTCTGCGACAAGCTCGTATCCTACTTCCATCTGAAAATCAAGAGCCTCTACGACCACTTCAACGACCAGACACCCGACCCCAAAACCACCTCCCTCTCCAGCAAAGCCAGCCAGCCAGCATACCATCTCCTCCTGGACCCCAGTCACCATCGAAGACACCACCTCGACCATGAAAGGCACCCACTCAGGGGCTCCCACGGACCCCTGCCCACCGCACATCTACCACAGAGCTGCCATCGCTCCAGAACTACGACGCACCATCAACACCACCTTCATGACCGGCATCTTTCCCAACGACTGGAAATGCGCAGAAGTCAGACCCCTGCTCAAGAAGCCCTCAGCAGACCCCACGGACCTCAAAAACTACCGACCCATCTCCCTCCTCCCCTTCGCGGCAAAAGTCACAGAGAAGATCGTCAACGCCCAGCTAACAAAATTCATTGAAGAAAACTCACTCCTCGACCCCTCCCAATCTGGATTCCGCAGCAACCACAGCACCAAGACTGCTCTACTCGCCGCCACAGACAACATCTGCACCCTCCTCGACCAAGGACACACCGCAGCCCTGATCCTACTCGACCTCTCTGCTGCGTTCGACACTGTCTCCCACCGCACACTCATGGCCAGACTCCATGATGCCGGCATACAGGGTACCACCCTCGACTGTGTCCGCTCCTTCCTCACCGGCAGAACCCAAAGAACCAGACTACCACCATTCCTCTCCGAACCCATGGAAACAACTGCTGAGTACCCCAGGGATTGACGCTCAGCTCCACGCTCTTCAACATCTACATGGCCCCCCTCGCTGCCATCGTCAGACAGCAAGGACTCAGCATAGTATCCTACACCGACGACACCCAGCTCATCCTCTCCCTCACCAAGGACCCCGTCACCACCAGACTCAACTTCCAGGAAGGAATGAAGGACGTCGCATCCTAGATGAGCAGCAGTTGCCTGAAGCTCAACTCAGAGAAGACAGAGGTCCTTGTCCTCGGACACCCCTTTTCCTGGGACAACACCTGGTGGCCCCCGCCCTCGGCAGCCCTCCCACCCCCATGGACCACGCCCAAAACCTCGGCATCGTACTCAATTCCTCCCTCTCCATGACCCAAGAGGTCAACACCATCACCTCCAGCTGTTTCAACACCCTCCGCATCCTCCGAAAGACCTTCAATTGGATCCCCCCTGAATCAAGGAAGACCGTCACCCACGCACTCATAATCAGCAGACTGGACTACAGAAATGCCCTCTACGCCAGGATCAACAAGTCTCTGCTCCACAAACTCCAGACCATACAGAACACCGCAGCCAGACTCGTCCTCGGCATCCCTCGACACGAACACATCACCCAACACCTGCGTAACCTCCACTGGCTCCCGGTTGAGAAGAGAGTCAGTTTCAAGATTCTCACCCACGCCTACAAATGCCTCCACAACACCGGACCCCGATACCTCAACGAGAGAATCTCCTTCCATGTACCCAAGAGAAACCTCCGATTCGCCGACCTCGCCCTTGCCGAAACCCCGCACATCTGCAGAGCCAGAATAGGTGGAAGAGCCTTCTCCTACATCGCGGCCAAGACCTGGAACGAGCTCCCGATCGACATCAAACGCGCCCCCTCCCTGAACATCTTCAGGAAGACACTCAAGACCCGGCTCTTCGACTGAATGGAGCTGCTTACCCCACCAACCCCCAGCGCCGAGACCCTCACGAGTGTGTAGCATGCTTACAATTCCCCTGATTGATTGATTGATTGATCCTGGAGGAGCGTGTGAGCTGTGCGCGGAGGAGAAGGAGTCGGGCCCGAAGGTTTTAGCCTCCACTCGGTGCACAGACAAGCATGCTCCCACATCCAGCATGAGCTTGTGCCAGAGCCAAACAGGGGGTCTCCTGCCTCCTGCCCCCAGCGCAGGAATGCGGACGAGAGAGGAGTGGCCGAGGAGAGCCAGCTTGCTTACCTTTCTTACGGGCAAGGTACCTTGTGCTTTGGGTTAGTATCCTACTGTGGGTAAGGTGGAAGATGTTCAGCAGCGAGGGGCCGGTACTGAATGTGGGCGCTCCTTTCAGAAAAATTACTTCACAGGTTATGCAACTAATTTACATACAATGGCTCTAATGTATGATTGTGAAACCCTCCTAATAGTCTGCAAGTTGAAGTCAGGCCCTCCTGATTGAAGAGTGCTATCACTTATCAGAACAATACTTTGGGCTTAGAAGTTTGATTATGAGGCCCGTCTGGTCAGCTGCTCCCATCGCCCAGTGAACAGAGTATCACTAATGCAGTTTAAATTCCAGTTCTCCGGTTCTGTTTTCAAACTAGGTGTGGAACCCAGCTAGGTTAAAGCAGGGAGAATTAACAATTTCTGGGGGTGATACGATGGTGAGGGAAGTTATGCCTGAACTCTAGGAACTGGCAGGCAGGTAGTATACACATGATGAGCTCTCCATCCCTCCTATTCCTATTCCTCTGTCTCCCTCTCTCTCTCTCTCTCGCTTGTCCTGCTCCCTTTACTTTGTGTGTTTGTCTTCTAGGAGCCTGGAATGGTCTTTTGATCAACCCAATCTCTCTCTGGCACTTGAGTCCTGATTGGCTGAAGGGCTTAGGGGGAAATTTTTTAATTCAGTAGATAATCTGTGCTTAGGAGGTTTGCAGCTCTCTTTTCACTGCCCCTTAGACTCCCACATTGGATCGCTTACCCAGCGCTCCCCATTGAAGAGGCTGAGAGTTAGACTGAGTCTAGTCGGAGGTGCAATTCAAAACAACAGAACTTGTTTATAACTGGCTCTTTGGACCTGTTGCATTTGGATTATGTGTTACAGGGGCCTCGATGTCTTCATCGTCCTTCTTGCTCGCATTCTTCAGCTCTGTCACTCCAGGTAATTGCCAGTGGGCTACTTTACATTCTTCTGGAACTGTGTGGCAGCGCCCATGGGTGGCACTTCCCTAGATGCTGACATGACAGTATGCCAAGCTGATTGCAAGGAGTGCTTTGATACAAACATGTTTTTGCAACTCACTACACAAATCCTTTTTTATGGTACCTTTTATTTGCCAAGAAGTCATTGTCAATTTGTCAGTCCATCTTAAAAAAGCAACATTCTGTAAATATTGACTCCTTTAATTAGACAGCCCGCAAATGTATAGGTCAATGTAGCGTAACGGATGGATTTACGTATACCACAGACTTCCTTTTAGGGGTCGCCGAGCAAACTCCACCCACTTGCGGAACTCCGAGGAATTTGGCAGAGTTTTTAAGTGTAAAGTGTAACTCCGCGAGGTCCGCCTAAGCCTAGTCCTGATGCAGGGCCTCAGACATTCATGTTGTCAGATGTTCGGGCTGACGGTCAGAGCTCCAGAGAAGTGCATCCGCCATCTTGGCTTACCAAGCCACGCCCCTAAAAGGGATCTCTAGATCTGACAGGTATTCCTCTACTAGTGGAGCATAGGCCAAAAGCCAAGGCCTCCATTGACCTGGAAGACTGGCTGGCCACTCACTAGGGTCTAAATGACACCGAATTGCTTTCTTTTCAATTTCTACGCCAACTTCAAATTATAAACTGCTGAAATATTTGCCTCTTGCTAAGCAGAGATTCCAGTTGGTCTGTGGGAATGCCATCTCCTGGGGCAGACTGTGACTTCCAAATCCACTCTCTACCATGAATGCAGTGATTCAGTCCTTCATGGCTTATTTTGCACAAATTGCACTCAACCTCTGAGGTTCCAGACCCAGTTCAAATAGGCCCAGTGACCAATAAAGAAGTGGTTCTTTATTTATTATCACAGGGTTGTCAGGCACAATTATAACATTTTAGCCTTCATGAAGTGAGCCAAAGTTTTCTAATTTTACCCGATTCTGAGTGTTTTTGTTTGTTTTAAGACTCTGGGCACTTTACAATTTTTAAACAGTGCTAAAGTTCATATGCTCTCTGTACAAATTATAATGGTGATTGGTTTATCCGTGATTGGCATATTTGATTTACTAGTAACTCCCTAGTAAAGTGCACCAGTTTTGCCCAGTGCCTGTGAATCAAATGCTACTAATGGTCCTGCAGCACTGATTGTGCCACCCACATCGGTAGCCCTGCAAACATGTCTCAGACCTGCCACTGCACTGTCTGTGTGTGCAGTTTTAAACCGCCTTTTCAATCTGGCAAATGCACCCACTTATGTAATGAGGTGCGGAAACCTCCGCGCCTATCATGCAGCGCACTGTTAGAAAGTCCCTAAGGTTTCTACGAACATTAGAGCAGTATGAACAATAACAATGCATTTTCTTACTTAAACAATAGTATGTACATTTTATTCATTGCTTGATATTCATGAATTTTGTAACCCTCTACAACAGAGGTCATTTCAAACTAAACCAAAAATTGAAATGTAGACAGAACAAGAATACAGTCAATGTACGAGGCCTGTCTTAAACCTCTTCATTTGACATATAACAAATGTTAACAAGGACCCAATGCATTTCGGGTATAACCCTTCTTCAGGGGAATTATGTTACACGATAAATAGCTTCTGCCGATGTAAATTGCAATTTGTGTGACCACCAGCTCAAGAAAATTCAGGTAGAATGTTTCGAGAAAGAACCAGAAACCTGTGTCTCCCACGAGACAAATTTCTTCCTGTACCGCTGTATTTAGAGAAAATGTCCGAAAAGAAACTGAGCTGCCAATCGAGTCTTCCACACGTGCCATTCCTCACTTTTCAATCCCGGCTCTCCTGTGAAACTGAGCTGCCAATGTAAATCGAGTCTTCCACGCGTGCTGTTCCTCGCTTTCCAACCCCGGTTCTCCTGTGTCTTTTCGGACATTTGCTCTAAATACAGCGGTTTTACATAATTTTGACACAGGTCTTGTAGGTTGGACCTTAAGCACAAAGCAGCACGTTTTTGATTAATTTGATTACCTCAGCAAATTTAATTAACACTCAGCAACACAGGTGTGCAGGTTGGCACCCCAATTTTTGTCAAATGCACCCACTTGCCATTCCCAAACCTTCCCTTTTACTACATGTAAGTCACCCCTAAGGTAGACACAAGGCAGACCCATGGGCAGGGTGCAGTGTATTTAAAAGATGGGACATGTATCGGTGTGTTTTACATGTCCTAATAGTGAAATACTGCTAATTTCATTTTTCATTATTGCAAGGACTATCTCTCCCATGGGGTAACATGGGTAATTCCTTGAAATATCTTTCAGGTGCAATTTACCATTGGGAGCAGTTAGAGATCTGGAGTTTGGGGTCTCTGAACTCACAATTTAAAAATACATCTTTTGGTGAAGTTGGTCTTTAAATTGCTTGATTCAAAATCACACGTTTTTTAGAAAATGAGCATTCTATCGCTTAACCATTCTGCGCCTCTGCCTGTCTGGTCTGCCTGTCCATGTATAGGTTAGGATGCCAGTTGGGCTCTGGTGCATTCACTCTAGACAGTTAAACAAAGGGAGATGAGGTGTGCCTTGCATATCCTGATGGGCCATTACCAGGGTGATGGGCCTTCCAGAGATAGAGTGGTGGAAGCAATTGTCATTGACACCTGAATAGGGCTGTGCCTGTCCTCACACAAACCTGTCTCCACTCCCTGTAGTGTGTCTGGAGTCAGGTCAGGGAAAGGTAGGGTCTTGTGCACTATAAAGACTTTCCTTTGAAGTTTGCCTACTTCAAAGGCAGAAACTTGTATAAGTACTGGAGCTGTGACTTCATACCTTCGGAATACTTCTGGACTAAGGGACATTCTGCCAGGAAGAAGAGTTGGGATCTGTAGGAGGAACTAACACTCTGTTACTTTATTGTGAGGGTCTGCTCCTTGCTGCTTCTGTCCTGGGAGTGAAAGGACAGGACTCTATCCTGCTTCAAAGGTTCTCCAAGGGCTTGTGCCTGATTGCTTCCTGTTAAGAAGTTTCAGGGCCATCAAAGACTTCACCCACCAATGCCTGGGCTTTGCTGCTAAGAGTCCTGACTTGCCAAGTGGTGCTGCCAAATCCAGTTCCTGGGACCTTGGAAAAAGAATCTGGTAATCTAAGAAGAAAACCCACGCATCGCCCGTCAGCGCACATTTTCCTTGATGTAGCAACACAGTGCAGCTGAAAAATCAATGCATCACTGCTGGGCGGCCGAAGAATCTACGCAGCGCCTGCTGTGCGGCTGAAAAATCACTGCAGACCGAGTCCAGAGCACAGTGTCACCAACATCCATGGCACCCACTCCAACTCCAACGCAGCCCCTGCTTTGCGGCTGAAGAATCGACGCAATGCCTGCTTGCGGTTGTGAAAACGTTGCAGCGCCAGCTTTGCCGCTGATTCATTGACACAGCGCATTTGTATTTTTGACACATCGTCCCTGGGCACCGATTTCTTCATCGACGTTGCCCAGCAGTAAGGAACCGAGCCTGCATGTCCGGAGATCGACACATCACCTTCCCTTCCAGTAAGAAGCCATCGCATCACCTCTTCTGACAGTAAGGAACCGGAGCATCACCTCCCCTGCGTAGCAGTAAGGAACCGACTCATCACCTCCCCTGGCAGTAAGTAACCAACACATTGCTTTGTTTTTCCGGTGCCTCGCCTCCCCTCCCCTGCACCTGTGTTCCTCTTTGAATTTTGATGCATCCCAGGTACTTTGTGCTAAAAGTGACCCATCCATAGATTTCTATGGACTACATTAGCTTAACCTTCGAAAAGGGATATCATTACTTGTATATGTTGGATTTTTGTTGTTTTGGTTTTGTTTGATTCAGATAAATATTGGCTATTTTTCTAAACCGGTTGGACTCCTTTTGTAGTGTTTTCACTTTGTTACTGTCTGTATGATGGAGCAAGGACTCAAAATTGAGACTTGCTCGAATGCAATCACCTCACAGTATTAAATTATTAATTTTGTATTGTTTATACTAACGTTGCATACACTACACGAATAGCAAGGAAGCTTGCCTATGTGTTCTAACTAACAAGTAACGCTTGTCTTATTCTAAAATGGCCGCTAAAGCGCGGGAACTTTACTGCGCATGTCTCATCCATATCACATGGTGTGACGTCTTTCTTTGCTTGGTGGGAAATTTCTGCTTCTGCGCAGTGTGCTCTAAAATGGCTGCTTGATGTTTTCACATGCTTCAGCTTGCTCTTGCTATTAATTTGTCGTTTTCTTAACGCTACTAATGCAGGATAGATTTATAAGTAAATGGGGATAGAATAGAAAGAGTGGGTATACAGTGAAACTTATTATTTGTGATTTTAATATTTTCTTCTTTGACTTTTATTAGTTCGTAAACTTGGGCCTGGAGTTGGTGATCTGAAACTTGAGAGACAGCGATTCTGCGCATGTGTCCTCCTTGGCTGCCAAATAATAAAGGATGAAGTCAACCTGGACGTCGTCCAAGGCCACGACCTAATGGCCGATATTGATATATTTATGTGTTCTTGCCAAACTTGCAACTATGTATATGGAAATGAATAAACTTTGTCGTGGGACGGGTGGGAAATAAAGCCAATGTATTAAAATTGATGGGCGGTAGTTTAAAAACAAAGGTTTTCAGAAATACGTACCAAATCAATATGGTGTGAGGATCAACCCCCTGTCCCTGTCCAATCAGAAGTAGTGGTCCCATATTTTAGCAACATTAAGGGGAGGTACATGGGCGTAGAAGGGTATAATAGATATAGTACCCCACAACCGCCAAAACCAACCTACATGAAGGGATGAAGGACGTAGCCGAGTGGATGAGGAACAGCCGCCTGAAACTGAACTCAGATAAGACGGAAGTCCTCATCCTAGGATCATCACCCTCCGCCTGGGACGACTCCTGGAGGCCCTCTGCCCTGGGCAACGCACCCAAACCAACGGACCACGCACGCAACCTGGGCTTCATCCTGGACTCCTCCCTCTCAATGACCAGACAAGTCAACGCCGTCTCCTCGTCTTGCTTCAACATCCTACGCATGCTGCGGAAGATCTTCCGGTGGATCCCCACCGAAACCAGGAAGACGGTCACCCAGGCCCTCGTCACCAGCCGACTGGACTACGGCAACTCCCTCTACGCCGGAACCACAGCCAAACTTCAGAAAAGACTCCAACGCATCCAGAACGCCTCAGCTCGACTCATCCTGGACATCCCCCGACACAGCCACATCGCCGGACACCTGAGAGACCTGCACTGGCTCCCCGTCAGCAAGAGAATCACGTTCCGACTCCTCACCCACGCACACAAAGCTCTCCACAACCAAGGCCCCAGATACCTCAACGACCGTCTGACCTTCTACACTCCCACCCGCCAGCTACGATCGACCAACCACGCCCTCGCCGCCATCCCCCGCATCCGAAGATCCACAACGGGAGGAAGATCCTTCTCCTACCTGGCTGCCAAGATGTGGAACTCCCTACCCATCCACCTCCGCCTGACCCAAGACCACCTCTCCTTCAGGAAGCAACTCAAGACCTGGCTGTTCGAACAGTAGCGGACCCCCCTCCCCCTAGCGCCTTGAGACCCTCCGGGTGAGTAGCGCGCTATACAAATGCTTGATTGATTGATTGATATTAGCAAATTTGCTAAGGCATTGCATTAGCATTAGGACGCTGACCGAGTGCATGCTGAACCGCTGTCCAGAGAGGTCCTGAGGAGGGGGCGGCGGAAACCAAGAAAAGGAAGAAATGGGAGAATCGAAGAGAAGCGAAGTACCAGAGAGGGGAACGACGCAGGCGTCGTTGTAGAGAGGTCACCGGTCCTGTCCTGTTCCTGGAGGAGGTCTTTGGTCTTCATCCTTCCTGGGTCCTAATCTTTCCAACTCCTTGGCCAGGGGTTTGGTTCTCGCACTTAGGTAAATATAAATGCAACCTTTAGTTGCACTGCTGTCTCTATCTTCTCCTTTCTGAGGGACCGTCATTAATAAATAATTATTGTTCTCTACTTCACCTATGATATTTGACTAAGTACCATGTGTTTTCTGTAATTTACTCTGCTAAATCTTTAGATAAACTTATTAAAACTTCCTGACTCAGTGGTTATTTCAGGATTATGTATTATAATGAATGTCACTCATTTTAAACTTCCGATTAGCAAAGGATTCATTGGTAAGTCATTACTCTTCAATCAGAAGGTAATTGGTAGCAGGGATTTGATAAAGAGTAACAACTGATAAACCCAGCGTGAGTATTAGTGTAGTATGAATGTATGGGCCCAAGTGAGTATCTAGTGTATGAATGCTGTTTGCTAATATCGCGCTGGATCAGTTTTCTGGTAATCAGAGGATGGTTACTCTTTGTTAATTGGGTAATGAGAATTTTATATTTTATGAACTAACATCCGTGTATTCAAAGTTTGTTTTATGTTGTCCAGAATCCCCGGGGAAAATTGAATAGCGGTTGGTAAGTGGAAGCCATACTGCAGTGAGGTTATCTGTCAGGCAGAAATAGTACTGAAAAGTTAAGCAGGACTATCAGTACTGGTTAGGGAATCTATGCGTAAGTAAAAGCAAAAGAGTACGCTGGTGAAAATTTGATGTTATATCACCTAGAAAGGGTAACATTGGAGAAGTAACAGATACTTCTGGAGCTTGTGTGAAGAGTAAACGGAAGGGTTTTACTCGTAGTGTATGTTTAGTAAACGGAAAGGTTTTACTAAGTGTGAGAGAAAACTATCTTTTCTATTTTAGAGAAACTGGCACGATAGCGAATGTTTTATGTTGTTACTGAAATTTAATTAAGATTTATAGAGAAAATAAGGTTTGCGTAAGATTTTTTGTAAAGGGAGGGTCAGCTGCCGGAGAGGGAGCTGACGTCACAAACGCCGCGCTGGGATTGTACGAAACAGCGGGTGTGGAACGACTCTTGTAAAGGAGGGGTCAGTAGTCAGGAGCAGTACTGACGTCACAGGTGCCGCGCTGGGATTGGTTGATACAGCGAGGGACAGAGAAACGCAGATTGTAAAGGAGGGGTTGACAGACAAAACGTCACCGAAAAGGCCGCGTTAGGATTGGTTCAGAAATAAAAGTTAGCAGACACTTGATTGTTTGATATTTTTAGAAGCTAAAATCTTAGTGGATAGAGATTGCATGGTAGAACGCGATCCGACTTTAACAGGAACTCGTCCGGATAGGAGATTCCTGGGTTTTTCAGAATATAATTATATACATCGAGATTCACCAAAGATGTACGGAGAAAAGAGAAAAATGTCCTTTCTGCAAAAGATAAAGAATTATTTTAAAAAGGATAAACCAATCAAAACTAGAGAAGGAATTATCATTCCACCAGCTAAAACGCCTGCTTCATTCATGATGATGGAGAGAGGTTATCATACTTGTGTATGGATAGAGAATTGGATAGAATATACCAAAAATATTTTGCTAATTCTGTAGGATGAAATACCCCCGTGTGGTTATGGCGCTCACAAAATCCGGTATAACGTTTATTTCAGTGTGGCTATCTGTTGGTGCTCAAGGGAAGAGGAGTCATCCACCCCTCAAAATTAGCGACCCAGAGGGATCACACAATTATCTCTACAGGCCCGAGCACACACACTATATTATTTAAAAAGTTTCAATAAAGTGATATAATGCACAAGATGATATACAATGATTTGTGTTATTTATTTTCTTTCTTCCGTTGGTCCAGCCAACACGTGTTTCGTCGTCCGGGATTAACCCACGACTTCCTCAGGGCTGGAAAGACAAGTTACAAAACCATGTCGTAATAAAATATTTCAAATTCGTTTAAAGTTATATTGAATAAATTAATAAAGTGGAGCCCACAGTCTCGAAATTATCATTAATCACCTCTATAATGGACCACGAGGTTATATTAGAACACAGTCACTATTTTGTGCATAGACCATTCATTGCTGTGATAGAAGGCAGAAATTAATATACTGTCTGGCCTTAGTGCACATAACTATTATCGTTATTGGTGTCAGTGCTATGACGCGATCAATGAGTGCCAAGTACAGGTGCTAATAGCGTAACTAATTCTATATCAGTGTTTAAAATTGTGAAAGAAGAGAGAAAAAGGCGTACCTAATTGATATGAAGGTAAGCGGTCACCCTATAAATGGAAAATAGAAATGAAATTGTAGATAGTCAAAATTTAAGACTATCTGGGAAACCTTAATAGGGAACTCTATCAGTCAGTTCATACCTTTGAACCGGTTATAATTCCGTCCCGGCCAGGAAGGCAGGGAAAATAGATATCAGTTCACGTCAAAGGATGTGTTTCTCCAGTAAATCTAAAATACAAATTGATGGGATATCTCAGGATACATGTCTCTATATTGAGTTGAATCATGATTAAATAAGGCCATAAAGGAGGAACTAATGAAAAATACCAATCATTATGCCAAAGTAAAGCGAAATAACCTAAGTGTGGAGAAAATAATTGCGGAATATCAGTGTGGGTAGTACATGACCAATAAATTCTATTTTATAACATTGTTAGGGTAAGGGGCCACAAAAAGGATAAAACATGGCTTTCATAAAAGCCACAATGATATATGATTCTACGTTACTATGCGTTTATAGTTAGGTGAAATTGAGACACGCTAGTCAGCATATAGAAAATGAAAAAAGAGAACGCGAGACTTACGTTCAAACAATATGCATAGCCGTGGTAATTCGTCCGAGTCTGTTCTGACTTCGGAGTTAGAGAGGGTATGCACTGCAGGTAATGAAGCGTACATGTCAGAAAATAAATTTGAGCCTATGCCTAATATATGAGGAATATAAACGCGTTAAAATTAGCTTCTTACCTATTCGTGCTGAGACGTGTTTCCGCGTCTCTCACCGGCACCCAGTATGGCCGACGAGTGATATGAAAACCGGAAGTGAGGATATTTAAAAGTCCGGTATAGCATTAAAGAGACTAGAAGGTAAACTGTAAGCAATGGCTCAAAACGGCCGCCATCTTAGAGTAGATGAAGTACAATAGCGTTATTCGATGTTTGCGTGTAATAATATAAATTCAAAAGGCCCCAAGAGGTATCTAGATGAGTAAATATCAGCCACTACTACGTAAATATTTAGAAAGTCTGGTATAGAATATGAAAAACTAAAAGTAAAACTGGAAGTATAAAACTATAAGTAATGGCTAGAACTGGGTGGACCAGAATGGGATAATGTAGAGGAGAAGTCTCATAAGAATTATTAAAGGACAAGAACGACAAAACTACATATAAGGATACATGAACATAAAATAACTATGTATCATGATTGAATCGGAAAATCGGCGACAAGTATAGAGAGAAAATGAGGAGAAAAAGGCGTGTCACACCCAAGTGGTAAATAAGAGAATGAATATAATAGAGTGGTGTCAGGGGTCCAGAATGGTATATAATCCAATAACCAATATATGCACGAACAGTCTGTGAGAGGCACAATTGAATCACAATAAATACATTGGAAAAAGGCAGTACAGCTGCATATATTGCCAAACACTATCGTTATAACATTGAAACTTTGAAATACAAGAACTTAAGAAAAGGTTAACATTATTATTACATTGTACCCACTTATTCATTACTTGGTATCTTCCTGAGCTCAAATTCTCCTAAATACAGGCATAAAAATATGCATGTAAAATGCGTAATCATATATTAATACATATTATTATAATGACAACATTCTCCTTTATACAGGCTAAAATATGCATATGCATGTAACATATAACATGCGTGATCATATATTATTAAAAATTATTATGGTAATAACATTAGTAATCATAAGTCGATATATAAAAGTTGATTTTTCATATATAACACATGTCATTGAATAAAATAAGGCATGAAACATTCAGGCCGTCCAGATTAGATACTTATTCATGTAGTCTCTTATTATCTCACAGGGCAATTCACTATACAGAGTCAATCCCCAGGAAGTAATGTAGCTCATGGTCTAAATTTAAACCACAGTCAACCGCTCGCATTTTTATAATCCACATTGCTTCCCTACGTCTAAGACATAGTTCTTTGTTGCCCCCTCTGGGGTCTGTCTCAATCTTGTCTATACCACAGAAGGTAAATGTTTTATGTGCACCTTGTGCAATACATTCATTAATGTGTACCGCTGTGGGATATCTGGTGTCTCTGTGTCTAACAGCTCGTCCATGTTCACTGATCCGTTCCTTCAATGATCTAATTGTACTGCCTATGTAGAACTTATTGCATTTGCATTTCAACATATATACAACAAATGTACTATTACAATTAATCATCTGTCTGATAACAAAGCGTCGACCCATAGGGTTAGTGAAATCTTTTTCTTATCCATGGCTATATTACAGACCCTACAGTTCCCACATTTGTGGAACCCAATGCATTTTTGGGTCAACCAATTGTCTGCGGGTCTGTGTTTGGGGTAACTGGGACTCAAAATAGATCTAATTGTCTGACCTCTCCTGTATGTGATCAGAGGGACATCTGAGATGTAGTCGTGTAAGTGTTTGTCTGCACTCAGTATATGCCAGTGTCTCTTCATACTGTTTCTTAAGACTATGGACTTTTCATTATAATCAGTGACTAGTCTAAGTGCAGAGGACTCCAAGTTCTTAAATTGTCTCTCTTTGAGGGTATCCACCCTATTCACTTTTGAGATTTTATTTGCTGCTTTATCAATTGTATGCATATCATAACCTCTAGCTCTAAAGCGTTGCTTCATGTTCCCCATACAGGTTATGGCCTACATACGATGATCTGGAGGAGGACTTACTTCTTGTATGGGAAAAAGAACTCACATCGAACTCCAATAAATTAATGGAGATTCTCATTGAGAATGCGGACCGTAAGGTAAAGAATTTACAGACTGAGATTAATCAACTAGAATCAGAAATCAGAGATTTAGACCAGAAGGAGGCTACCGAGAAAAACTACAATATTCTCAATGATATCATCAAAAAACATCAAGATGATATCAAACAGAGAAAAGCGAGAAAGCTCAAACGAGACGAAATAGATTATAAACAGGGAGAGTTTTTACCTTTGCCAGAAAATATGATTATCTAGTGGACAGTGACAATAGAGATCCAAAGAAAAATGTACAACTTTCTACTCCTATGAGTTCTAGTACCACTTCACTTAATACCATACCCACAAGCGAAAGTGAGGCAGAATCATTATCATCAATTAATAATACAGACAACCGTTTTTTACGGGAAGTGAAAAGAATAAAAAGAGGGAACAGGGACCAACCAAAACGTCAGGACAACACCTTAAGAAAACAAGGAGGGGTACGAGAGGAGGGTCAGGAAGAAGAAAAGACGGGCATGAAACTGAGATCAAGGGACAAGAAAAATTAGTGGGGAGCCATATTAAAGGAGTTGAAGTTATTAATCTCAGTGACCTAATATTGACTAAAGATATGACTTCCCTGCTTGAGAAAGGTATGGGCTTTTGTCCTAAAAACCAAGGTGACATCTGTAATTCTATGATCGATTTGTTTAAGTTTGTCAGGAACCTAAAATTGAAGAAATTTTTCTCTGAAATTCCGACAGTGAATAAAGTTGTGAAAACATACTCTACCGATGTCTTTCCTGATTTATCAACCATACAGGACATTAGAGATGCGGAACTACTCCTTTCACTTACAGATGATGATCGAGACCATATGAGTATTGAAGAATTGTTACTGGATCATGATATAGAGACTGATCTTAGCTTAGCAAGCGGACTAAAAAGGAAGTCCGGTTGGACACCTACATTAGCTAGTGGGAATAACATAGATGTGTTCTACAAATTAGTATCTGGGGATTTGAACAAACAACTGGAATCCAAATACAGACACAAATCACACAGTGTAGACAATTTGACATACAACGAACGGAAGGCACTAGAAGTACTAAAAAACACAGCTAACATTACAATCAGGGAAGCTGACAAAGGGGGTAATATTGTTATAATGAATACCCATGATTATAAAATAGAGATCTTATCTCAATTGGACGATATTACTTGCTATACCAAATTGAAAGACAACCCCATTAATGCACTTATGTGTCTCATTAATACACACTTAGGAGAGTGGCGTAGCAGGGGTCTCATTGATCAGGACGAATATCTTTACCTAAAAGTGGACAGACCTAGATTTCCTGTATCTATACTTTGCCTAAAGTCCATAAGAACCAACCATTTCCACCAGGTAGACCTATTATCTCGAGTATTGGAGGGCCCACAGAGAAGTTATCACATTATGTAGATCTGTTTTTGCAACCATTAGTTAAAAATCTCCCCTCATATGTGAGAGACACCAAACATTTGCTTGGCATACTTGCGGATGTGGTCTGGGAAGATGGAATGATCATGGCCACATTAGATGTGACCTCGCTCTACACATGTATCAAATATGATTTAGGTATTAGAGCAACCAAGAAATTTCTTATGAGCAGACCAGCTAAGCAGTGGGCGCATGTAGAGATGCTAATTGCAATGATTCAGATCATACTTCAGAATAATGTATTTCTGTTTGAACAACAATGGTATAGGCAGATACAAGGCGTTGCTATGGGCTCCAGATTTTCTCCTTCGTACGCCAATCTCTTCATGGGGTGGTTTGAGGAGGAGTGGATCTGGGGCCCAAAAGGAACCCAATGGTGTGAATCCATTATTTATTGGGGCAGATACATCGATGACTGTATTATGATTTGGTCAGGTTCTATGGACGACTTGAAATCATTCTGTACATTTTTGAATTCCAATGATATGGGTATTGAATTTACTTCTAACTGCAGTCAAAAAGAAATAGTTTTTCTTGACACGGTACTGTATATTGATAATAATCAAATCCACAGCAAATTATACCGGAAGCCCACTTCTTGTAATGCCCTACTGCATGCTAAAAGCGCACATCCCAGACACCAGAAAGAGTCAATCCCATATGGCGAATTTGTTAGGGCTAGAAGAAATTGTAGTTATGAGACCAATTTCATAACCTGTATGGGGAACATGAAGCAACGCTTTAGAGCTAGAGGTTATGATATGCATACAATTGATAAAGCAGCAAATAAAATCTCAAAAGTGAATAGGGTGGATACCCTCAAAGAGAGACAATTTAAGAACTTGGAGTCCTCTGCACTTAGACGAGTCACTGATTATAATGAAAAGTCCATAGTCTTAAGAAACAGTATGAAGAGACACTGGCATATACTGAGTACAGACAAACACTTACACGACTACATCTCAGATGTCCCTCTGATCACATACAGGAGAGGTCAGACAATTAGATCTATTTTGAGTCCCAGTTACCCCAAACACAGACCCGCAGACAATTGGTTGACCCAAAAATGCATTGGGTTCCACAAATGTGGGAACTGTAGGGTCTGTAATATAGCCATGGATAAGAAAAAAGATTTCACTAACCCTATGGGTCGACGCTTTGTTATCAGACAGATGATTAATTGTAATAGTACATTTGTTGTATATATGTTGAAATGCAAATGCAATAAGTTCTACATAGGCAGTACAATTAGATCATTGAAGGAACGGATCAGTGAACATGGACGAGCTGTTAGACACAGAGACACCAGATATCCCACAGCGGTACACATTAATGAATGTATTGCACAAGGTGCACATAAAACATTTACCTTCTGTGGTATAGACAAGATTGAGACAGACCCCAGAGGGGGCAACAAAGAACTATGTCTTAGACGTAGGGAAGCAATGTGGATTATAAAAATGCGAGCGGTTGACTGTGGTTTAAATTTAGACCATGAGCTACATTACTTCCTGGGGGATTGACTCTGTATAGTGAATTGCCCTGTGAGATAATAAGAGACTACATGAATAAGTATCTAATCTGGACGGCCTGAATGTTTCATGCCTTATTTTATTCAATGACATGTGTTATATATGAAAAAATCAACTTTTATATATCGACTTATGATTACTAATGTTATTACCATAATAATTTTTAATAATATATGATCATGCATGTTATATGTTACATGCATATGCATATTTTAGCCTGTATATAGGAGAATGTTGTCATTATAATAATATGTATTAATATATGATTACGCATTTTACATGCATATTTTTATGCCTGTATTTAGGAGAATTTGAGCTCAGGAAGATACCAAGTAATGAATAAGTGGGTACAATGTAATAATAATGTTAACCTTTTCTTAAGTTCTTGTATTTCAAAGTTTCAATGTTATAACGATAGTGTTTGGCAATATATGCAGCTGTACTGCCTTTTTCCAATGTATTTATTGTGATTCAATTGTGCCTCTCACAGACTGTTCGTGCTATATTGGTTATTGGATTATATACCATTCTGGACCCCTGACACCACTCTATTATATTCATTCTCTTATTTACCACTTGGGTGTGACACGCCTTTTTCTCCTCATTTTCTCTCTATACTTGTCGCCGATTTTCCGATTCAATCATGATACATAGTTATTTTATGTTCATGTATCCTTATATGTAGTTTTGTCGTTCTTGTCCTTTAATAATTCTTATGAGACTTCTCCTCTACATTATCCCATTCTGGTCCACCCAGTTCTAGCCATTACTTATAGTTTTATACTTCCAGTTTTACTTTTTAGTTTTTCATATTCTATACCAGACTTTCTAAATATTTACGTAGTAGTGGCTGATATTTACTCATCTAGATACCTCTTGGGGCCTTTTGAATTTATATTATTACACGCAAACATCGAATAACGCTATTGTACTTCATCTACTCTAAGATGGCGGCCGTTTTGAGCCATTGCTTACAGTTTACCTTCTAGTCTCTTTAATGCTATACCGGACTTTTAAATATCCTCACTTCCGGTTTTCATATCACTCGTCGGCCATACTGAGTGCCGGTGAGAGACGCGGAAACACGTCTCAGCACGAATAGGTAAGAAGCTAATTTTAACGCGTTTATATTCCTCATATATTAGGCATAGGCTCAAATTTATTTTCTGACATGTACGCTTCATTACTTGCAGTGCGTACCCTCTCTAACTCCGAAGTCAGAACAGACTCGGACGAATTACCACGGCTATGCATATTGTTTGAACGTAAGTCTCGCGTTCTCTTTTTTCATTTTCTATATGCTGACTAGCGTGTCTCAATTTCACCTAACTATAAACGCATAGTAACGTAGAATCATATATCATTGTGGCTTTTATGAAAGCCATGTTTTATCCTTTTTGTGGCCCCTTACCCTAACAATGTTATAAAATAGAATTTATTGGTCATGTACTACCCACACTGATATTCCGCAATTATTTTCTCCACACTTAGGTTATTTCGCTTTACTTTGGCATATGATTGGTATTTTTTCATTAGTTCCTCCTTTATGGCCTTATTTAATCATGATTCAACTCAATATAGAGACATGTATCCTGAGATATCCCATCAATTTGTATTTTAGATTTACTGGAGAAACACATCCTTTGACGTGAACTGATATCTATTTTCCCTGCCTTCCTGGCCGGGACGGAATTATAACCGGTTCAAAGGTATGAACTGACTGATAGAGTTCCCTATTAAGGTTTCCCAGATAGTCTTAAATTTTGACTATCTACAATTTCATTTCTATTTTCCATTTATAGGGTGACCGCTACCTTCATATCAATTAGGTACGCCTTTTTCTCTCTTCTTTCACAATTTTAAACACTGATATAGAATTAGTTACGCTATTAGCACCTGTACTTGGCACTCATTGATCGCGTCCATAGCACTGACACCAATAACGATAATAGTTATGTGCACTAAGGCCAGACAGTATATTAATTTCTGCCTTCTATCACAGCAATGAATGGTCTATGCACAAAATAGTGACTGTGTTCTAATATAACCTCGTGGTCCATTATAGAGGTGATTAATGATAATTTCGAGACTGTGGGCTCCACTTTATTAATTTATTCAATATAACTTTAAACGAATTTGAAATATTTTATTACGACATGGTTTTGTAACTTGTCTTTCCAGCCCTGAGGAAGTCGTGGGTTAATCCCGGACGACGAAACACGTGTTGGCTGGACCAACGGAAGAAAGAAAATAAATAACACAAATCATTGTATATCATCTTGTGCATTATATCACTTTATTGAAACTTTTTAAATAATATAGTGTGTGTGCTCGGGCCTGTAGAAATATACCAAAAATGATGGGATATTATCATTTCCCGAGAATGGTACTTTCAATGGAAGAATTCTTCAAAATTTGAGATTGAGGATGAATGACTTAGAACCCAGACCTAGATTAACTCAATACGAAGCCTTAGAGGAATGGGAAAACGAGGCATTTGAACGTGACCGATCCAGGAGTAATAGGGGTTATCGAGGATTTTTTCCCAGATATCAACATGAGAATAGGGACGGTCAGATGAAACAGTGGAGGAGAGCAATGCTTACAGAAGGATTATATCCAATATTTACGGAAGAAGAACTGTTAGGGAAGAAATGCACAGAAAAGACAAAACATTTAATGAGAAATGGAGATTCTGAAGATGAATTTATAGAAGAAATATTAAGAAACCCCCCACCTTATCAGGAAGGGACAAGTGGATGTACCCCAAGTGCTCCAGTATTAAAAACTCCCTTAGTACCACAGGTAGTGCACAATTTCACCCCCAGTAGGATACTTCATGATAAAGAGAAAGAAGCCCTAGAAAAGACCAGAGCAGAATTAATACAGAAGATAACACAGATAAAAGTACATCCTGATTCTTTGACCATACCTGTAACAATTGGTCCAGTAGTTCCATTATATGGTAATCAGGAAAGTTGTCCACCACCGTTAGCTATGCCTACTCCTGTGAATATTCCTAAACCAGAAGCACCAGTGATAGTTGAGGATCATTTTAGTGATTGTGAATCTACGATATCATTAATGGATTTACCAATTCGAGATTCTGTCAATAGTACTCCTAGAAGAACTACACCTGGGTGCTCAAAAGAGGTAAACTTGATAACTTCATCAGGAGCAAAAAGTGTCACTGTAGTTAGTCCAGAAGACTTAGAAAGGTGGGCACAAGGATCAGATCAGCAGTGTACACCTCCAAAAATATTGGATATTTATAAATTAAATGTCGAATTAGAAGAAATAATAGCAGGAAATGTGGGGCTAGATCGTCTAAATGCTTACAATGAAGAAGAATTATTGTTCATATGCAGAAGTATCACCAGAAATGTAAAAATATGTCATGAAAAATTATCAGATTTGGCTTTGCAGATGGGAATTGAAATAGGGAGATCAAAGGTGTTGCAGAAACCCTATAGAGCAGATTTTTCAGACAAAGATTTAGAAAATATGAACGCATCTGGAAGAAAGTTACAAGTAAAGGAGTTAATCACAGTCTTGCAAAAATGGGGAGACCTAGATAAATGGAGAGTTCGATGGGCAAAGAAAAAGGAAGAGGCCCAATCCAGTAGAACAGCTTCTGAATATGTGATGAACGAAACAGGGAAGACAGATCAAATGTACCCGATGCGAGAAGTTCCCGGAGGGGGCTATGTACATGTCCCATGGAGTAGACAGGATATTTTGTCATTTACGAATGATTTTCCAAAGTTGAGAGAAAAACCAATTGAATGGTACAAGCAGGTTGAAAGGTTTGTGAAAGTGTCAAAGGTATTATTGAAGGATTTAGATGGTCTGTTTGACATAGTGGTACCTGCCGATTTGTGGACAGATTGTAAAATTACAGTTGATTGGCCTAGTGATGAGTATCCTAGAGATCCAAAGACAGGTGCCCCGTCCAATGATGTAATGAAAAAGTATCACCAGGTGATAACTTACCTGAAAGGCAAAATACCTCCGAAAGAAACAGATTGGGTGAAAATAGACCGAACCACCCAAGAAGCTAGTGAATCGGTACATGCCTATTATGAGCGTTTATTATAGGTATTTAAGCAGTATAGTGGATTTGAGGACATTGGAGACAAGAACATGAGTCAGTTTGTGTATCGATTTGTTTATGGTCTGAAGCCAGAGATTTGTCAGATGATTAAGCAGCACATGTTGTGTTGGCAAGGGAAACCCATAGATGAAATTTTGAAATATGCGAAATATTGTGGAGACGATATTGAGGATAGACACAAGAAATTGCAGGAAAAAGTGATGTGGGCACAGGTGAAAATGGCCGAGAAACAGGGGATTAATTTGGAAAATCCAAGTGAAAATCAAGGAAAGGATTCGGGAACGAATGGCGATACTGTGAATGATGGAAAAATGAGAGGACGAATGAGTAGAGAAGAAGCTAAAAAGAAATTTCCTTGTCATGGATGCAGAAAATTGGGGCATTGGAAAGATGAATGTAAAAAGATTCGGAATAATAATGGCCCAAATCAAAATTTAAATCCACAGATGCAGAATGACTCACAGCAGGGTGTAAATCCTCAGAGTCAGTTGCCACCTGCACCTATTCAGGGTAATGTAAGCAAAGCAAAACACGGTACAGACGTCGGATATCAAGGAGGAAGTGGTAAGAATGATTATGTAACATCACAGTTTCTTTTACAGGACGATTTCTGTCAATACGGTTCATGACGGTGCCTGGGAGAGGGGGAGAAGGAGTGCATACTTGGCGCATCCTTATCGGTAGATCAGTCAGGTCCATATGTTGAAGGAAGTGTGAAAGGTAATGATATTACTTTTCTTTTGGACACTGGTGCTACCCGGTCTACTGTGAGAACAGCAGACATTCCAGACCTTCCTCTCTCTGGAGAAGCTATCCAAGTAGTGGGAGAAGCTAATAGAAAGATTAGAACACCGCTTACAGAACCAATGGAAGTTAAAATTGGAAATTTCAGAGAAATGCATCAATTTCTAGTATGTGATTCCAGTCCAGTAAATTTATTGGGCAGGGATTTGTTGTGCAAAATGAATTGTACAATTTTCTGCACACCGGATGGTGTGGCCGTTCAGACCCCAGATGAAGATCATGTATATAAGTTTATGATTGCAAAACAAGGTACAGAAGTAGATGAGATGTTTTCATTGATAACCAAAGATGAGTTGCCAGAAGAATTAAAAACTACCGTAAACCCCATAGTATGGGATTTTACAGGAAAAGAAGTAGGACTTATGGCCAAAATAGACCCAGTTAAAATTACTGTAAAAGAAGGTGCGATTTTCCCAAATACCAAACAGTACAAAATGAGTGCAGAAATAAAGACAGGAGTCATTGAAGAAATAAATCGAATGGTAGAACAAAACATACTGAGAGAAGTGATGAGTAGTCCATGTAATTCACCAATAATGGGTTTAAAGTTTAAAGAAACCTAGTGGAAAATATAGGTTTGTTCAGGACCTGCGCAAAATAAATAAGATTGTGGAACCTTGTTGTCCTATAGTACCCAATCCTGCAGTAATACTATATCAGATTCCTTGGAATGCAGGATGGTTCACAGTGATTGATTTATGCCAAGCGTTCTTTTCAATACCATTACATCCAGACAGCCAGTATCTATTTTCATTTAAATTTGAAAACAAAGTCTATGTATGGAATCGTGTTCCTCAGGGGTACACAGAAAGTCCTTCCATCTTCAATCAGATATTGAAGAAGTGCTTAGAGAAATTAGTGATGCCAGGAAGTTCAGTTTTAGTCCAATATATCGACGACTTATTAGTGGCATCAACCAACAGAGAAGACTGCGTTGTTGATTCCATAGCACTATTGAATCATTTGGCTGAAGAAGGACACAAAGTCTCACCAGAAAAATTGCAGTTCTGTACAACAGCTGTTAAATATCTGGGACATCAAATTGAGAGGGGCAGAAGGAGAATAACATCGGAAAGAGTACAGTTGATTAAGAAAATGCAAATGCCTGTAACCCAAAGAGAAGTGAGAATGTTCCTAGGAATAGTAGGTTACTGTCAACAATGGATACTAAGATTTTCCTTGTTAGCAAAGCCCCTAATCCAAATGACAAGAAAGAAAGCAAAAGACCCAGTTGATTGGGATGATGAAAGTGTAGGAGCTTTTGTAAAATTGAGAAATGCTTTGTGCTCAGCACCAGCCCTAGGCATGCCCGACTATAAGAGAAGCTTCGCATTGTTCTGTCACGAGAGAGAAAACTGTGCACTTTCAGTCCTAACCCAGAGACATGGTTTGGACAGACGTCCTATAGCATATTTTTCTGCTACATTGGACCCAGTGGCAGCTGCGTTGCCTGGTTGCTTAAAAGCAGTAGCTGCTACTTGTTTGAGCATTGAACAAAGTGAGTCAATTGTAATGGGACACCCAGTAAAGGTGTTTGTTCCACATGCAGTTGTGATTCTGTTGACAAGAACACGAACTCAGCATCTGACTCCTAGTCGGCTGACTAAGTATGAGAGAATAATAATGGGTGCTGAAAATGTGAACATAGTGAGGTGTACAATAGTAAATCCTGTAACCTTACTACCAGACCCGTATCATGAAGAAATTAAAAATGACGAAGAAGAAGAACATGATTGTTTACAAGTCACAGAATATGCACGAAACCACGTCCTGATATAGAAGAATAGCCCCTTAGAAAGCCAGACAGGGAGCTGTTTGTCGATGGTTCATGTCAGAGGCATGAAGATGGTAAACTGACTGCAGCATATGCAGTATGTGAATTAACAGGAATAGTCGAATCATCCTATTTACCAGGAGTAAAATCTGCACAAGTAGCTGAATTGATTGCTTTGATAAAAGCGTGCAAAATTGGGAGGAATCAAAAAGTGACTATATTTACAGATAGCCAATATGGTTACGGGGTTGTGCATGATTTTGGCCAATTATGGATGCAGAGGGATTTCATGACTTCTTCAGGATCCCCCATTAAAAATGGAAAATTTGTAAGGGAATTGCTGGAGGCAATACAATCACCAAAAGAATTGGCTGTGGTGAAATGTGCCGCACATCAGTCAGGAGATGACTGGGTGGTAGTCGGCAACAGATACGCAGACCTTGTGGCTCAACATTGTGCCAGAAGTAGATTGTCAGTCAATAACAGGGTGGAAAGAATGGGAATCAGCTTCCAACTTATACTGTATATGCCACCTGAAACATGGAATGAGGTTAGAAGGTTACAAGATGGTGCTGATGAAAGTGAGAAGAAAACATGGATCAAAGTGGGTTGTTCCCAAAGGGGAGATGATGAAGTGTGGACTTGTGCTGATGGCAGACCAGTCATGCCTGACTGTCTACTGTCTCAAATGGCCAGGATGTATCATGGAGACACACACATAGGGAGAGATGCAATGATTAGGCTTTTCAGACAGAACTGGTACAATCCCAAGTTCAGGGCTGTAGCAGAGAGCCTTTGCCAGAGATGTTTGACTTGCCAAATGCATAATCCAGGAAGAAAAACAATAATTGGGTTTGGAAAAATTGGAAAGCAGAAGGTCCATTTATAAGACTACAGTTTGACTTTATACAGTTACCACCTTGCAGAGGGTTGAAATATGTCATAGTCATAGTATGTCTGTTTTCAAAGTGGGTGGAGGCTTACCCTACCAGAAGGTGTGACAGCATTACAGTCGCAAAGCTGTTACTACGAGAACTCATTCCTAGGTTTGGTTTCCCAGTAACTTTGGAATCAGATAGAGGAAAACATTTTAACAGTGAAGTGATTCAAATAATCTGTGGAGCATTCCAAATTGAACAAAAATTGCACTGTGCATATCGCCCAGAGGCTTCTGGAGTGGTTGAACAATTGAATGGCACTATAAAATCCAGACTGGGAAAAATGTGTGCTTCAACATCATTGGAGTGGCCAGATGCATTGCCACTTGTCTTAATGGGACTCAGAAGCATTCCCGATAGAAATACGGGATTGAGCCCACATGAAATAATGATGGGAAGAGCAATGAGACAAGCACATGTTCCCATAAACAAACTGCTGAATATATCTGATGATATGGTACTGGATTATTGCAAAGGATTGGCTGACCTAGTGCGTTCTGTCTCTCATCAGGTCGGAGAAGACGCAGTTTCGAGGCAGCCTGAACAAGAACATGATCTGAATCCTGGTGACTGGGTGGTAGTGAAGAATCACACCAGAGAGACGTGTCTATCACCTAGATGGGGAAAACCTTGTCAAGTCATACTGACTACCAATACAGCAGTGAAGTGTGCAGGATTTCCTAATTGGATTCATGTAAGCCACACCAAAAGAGTACCAGACCCTGAAGAAGAAAATCCTCAGTCAGCATCAATCACTGAGGAAGCTGAAGGTTGCCCAGCTGAAGAATCTCAGGGTCGAGATTCGAGAGAAGCTGCAGAAGAACAACCGAGCACAAGTCAGGACTGGATACCGGTAGTAGAATTTCCTGAAGTTTACTACAGAACAAGAAGTCAAGCAAAATTGGAAGAAATTGAAGAAAATCCGATAGGTGAAGAAGAAGCAGCTCAGGGAAAAGAAGAACAAACAATAAAAGAACCTGAGCAAGATCAGATAGGGAAAGGAAACTGGACTCAAAATAACGAAGAACCAACAAGTTTTGAGCAGGGAAAGACAGGTTTAGAAGAATCCGGTCAGGCTGCAGAAGTACAAAGTGCAATAAGCCCTGATCAGAACCAGTTAGGTCTAGAAAATCACACAGAAGAAAAAGATCTCGAGAAACAGGAGCATGAAGAATTAAACAAAGAACAAGGTCAATTATTGGAAACTCACGGAGGAGCTGCAGAAGAAAAACAAATAAGGCCTCAAAAAGAGCAAGAAAAAAAACAGTAATTGCAGAAAACGAAAAGGTGTTGAACAGTGAAAATAAAGAGATTGCTGAAGACAAAAATAAAGAAACAGTGCAAACAAAGAAAACAAGAAAAGGTGATCATTGGCCTAGTGTCATTAAAAGAGTAAAATACCACATAACAACCAGAAGTGAAGATCCAGATCAAGTAAATGAAGTAACAAGTCAAACAGAACAAGAAAACAGAACTAAGAAAAGAAGAAGCAAGAGACTGAAACTTGTGAATAACAAATTCAAGGGTCCTGATTGGACTTACATTATTCTTGAAGATTACGAAAGCTCAGAGTCAAGCGAAAGTGGTGACGAAGGAACAAGTGCAGAATTGACGTACGAGAAAGAAACAAGACCACCTTGACTACGCAAAAGAGTCATATAAAGAAAAACGAAAAATAGATAAGAAGAGCAATCTTCCTTGTCGAAATGTCTGATGATAGAGTTACTGGGAGACCAAAACAGAGAGAATGTAGAAGATGCTGTGCAATATGCATATGTAGTCTAGTAATGGTGCTTATAGTTTGGTTAGTTCTGATCGTAGCAGTCCCTTACCTTATGATAATGGATAAAAAGATTAACAACGAAACTAAAGGGAAGACAGCACACATAAAGGGAAATAGAGTAGAACTAATGGCAGAAAATGAACCAGAGTTTCATCATGAAATAACTGATAACGACACTAGTTTAAATGTTTTCACAAAGTTATTATTTAAATATGTAGATACCATGGAAGTTAGTAATTGTTACGTTTGTATGAAGTTACCTGAATCAGTAGCAGAAGGATTAACATATCATCACTTACCATTGACATATGGCATATCATGTAGTGTATTAGCTAGTTTATTTTATAGAACAGGGAGACTTCAATATTTTTATTCAAACATAGATGTGATATTTTCAGAGGTTCCGATTCGCAAGAGTATGAACCCAGTGCTTAGTAGTCAAGACGCACAGTTTATGGGAGAATTTTTCTTAACAATGAAATCGATAGACATAACACATGCACATAGACACAATCTAACATGTTCCTTACATGAAGAAGAAAAGATCTTTTTGAATTTAGTAGAAAATAGAAGACAAGAATTTCAAAAGAAAGCTTCTGAGCATAAGGCTCATTTGCCTCCTTGGGCTGAGAAAGAAGGGAGTTACACACCTGGCAAGGCTCAAGCTGCTATGGCTCTGGATTTTGTAAAGACGGGGAAAATTTGTCTACATAGATTAAGGACTGATTATAACAATGTTTTCATTGGTACAAGTGAATGTGAACACAATTTCTTAATTCTTGGAGGTTGGGGAATCAAAGGAGGAACAGATTCAGTTTTTCCTGGAATCTATTATGTATGCGGGACTAAGGCTTACTTTAGGCTTCCTGCACGGTGGTATGGAAGTTGTTATTTTGGAATAGTATTTCCAAAGATATACCACGTAAAAAGAAACACTGGGAGCAATGAAAACAATGGCGAATTAACAAGAAGCAAAAGAGCTAGTTTTTCTGAAATAGTAGGTGATATATTTGGTGCATTGATACCTTCGGTGGGAATAATTCTGAACTCAAGGAAGATATGTAAATTGTCTACAGTGGTTGATCGTTTATCAACTGACACTGCTGGAGGATATCTAATGATTAATGCGGAAATGGTTGCGATTAGATCTATGGTTATGCAAAATCGACTTGCTCTTGATATATTATTGGCAAAAGAGGGCGGAGTCTGTAAATTACTGAAGACGAAACATTGTTGCACTTACATTCCTGATAAAAGTGCAGAAATTGGAACGTATATACAGAATATAACTAAACTTGAGAAGGAACTTAAACCACTGGAAGTTGATAGTGTATGGGAAAGATTGACAAGTAGTATTGCGTCAATTGGTACCTGGTTTTCTAATATAGGGAAAGGACTTATAGGTCAAATATTAGTACCAATAGCAGGGTTAGCAATAATAGTACTGACGATGATAATATGGTGCAAATGTTGTAGAAAGAATGGAACATATACTGTGACAGGAAGAGGGAAGAAGAGAAAGATTGATGAAATTGAACTTGAGGATATGAGAAGTGAATTATACAAGAAATTGAAAAGGGATGTTAAAAATAGAAAATGTAAAAATGAGAATGAAACTATTTGCTAGAAGTTGGCATCTGATTGAGGGTAGTATTTTGATGGCTCTTAAACGCCATCAGAGAGGGGATTGATGGAGCAAGGACTCAAAATTGAGACTTGCTCGAATGCAATCACCTCACAGTATTAAATTATTAATTTTGTATTGTTTATACTAACGTTGCATACACTACACGAATAGCAAGGAAGCTTGCCTATGTGTTCTAACTAACAAGTAACGCTTGTCTTATTCTAAAATGGCCGCTAAAGCGCGGGAACTTTACTGCGCATGTCTCATCCATATCACATGGTGTGACGTCTTTCTTTGCTTGGTGGAAAATTTCTGCTTCTGCGCAGTGTGCTCTAAAATGGCTGCTTGATGTTTTCACATGCTTCAGCTTGCTCTTGTGTTATTATTAATTTGTCGTTTTCTTAACGCTACTAATGCGGGATAGATTTATAAGTAAATTGGGATAGAATAGAAAGAGTGGGTATACAGTGAAACTTATTATTTGTGATTTTAATATTTTCTTCTTTGACTTTTATTAGTTCGTAAACTTGGGCCTGGGGTTGGTGATCTGAAACTCGAGAGACAGCGATTCTGCGCATGTGTCCTCCTTGGCTGCCAAAGAATAAAGGATGAAGTCAACCTGGACGTCGTCCAAGGCCACGACCTAATGGCCGATATTGATATATTTATGTGTTCTTGCCAAACTTGCAACTATGTATATGGAAATGAATAAACTTTGTCGTGAGACGGGTGGGAAATAAAGCCAATGTTTTAAAATTGATGGGCGGTAGTTTAAAAACAAAGGTCTTCAGAAATACGTACCAAATCAATATGGTGTGAGGATCAACCCCCTGTCCCTGTCCAATCAGAAGTAGTGGTCCCATATTTTAGCAACATTAAGGGGAGGTACATGGGCGTAGAAGGGTATAATAGATATAGTATTAGCAAATTAGCTAAGGCATTGCATTAGCATTAGGACGCTGACCGAGTGCATGCTGAACCGCTGTCCAGCGAGGTCCTGAGGAGGGGGCGGCGGAAACCAAGAAAAGGAAGAAACGGGAGAATCGAAGAGAAGCGAAGTACCAGAGAGGGGAACGACGCAGGCGTCGTTGTAGAGAGGTTACCGGTCCTGTCCTGATCCTGGAGGAGGTCTTTGGTCTTCATCCTTCCTGGGTCCTAATCTTTCCAACTCCTTGGCCAGGGGTTTGGTTCTCGCACTTAGGTAAATATAAATGCAACCTTTAGTTGCGCTGCTGTCTCTATCTTCTCCTTTCTGAGGGAGCGTCATTAATAAATAATTATTGTTCTCTACTTCACCTATGATATTTGACTAAGTACCATGTGTTTTCTGTAATTTACTCTGCTAAATCTTTAGATAAACTTTTTAAAATTTCCTGACTCAGTGGTTATTTCAGGATTATGTATTATAATGAATGTCACTCATTTTAAACTTCCCAATTAGCAAAGGATTCATTGGTAAGTCATTACTCTCAATCAGAAGGTAATTGGTAGCAGGGATTTGATAAAGAGTAACAACTGATAAACCCAGCGTAAGTATTAGTGTAGTATGAATGTATGGGCCCAAGTGAGTATCTAGTGTATGAATGCTGTTTGCTAATATCGCGCTGGATCATGTGTATGTACAAATGCTTTACACATTGCCTCTGAGATAAGCCTGACTGCTCGCGCCAAGCTACCAAGGGGGTGAGCAGGGGTTATCTTAGCTGCGTGACAACCTTACCCTGACTAGATTGAGAGTCCCTACTTGGACAGGGTGCAAACCACTGCCAACTAGAGACCTTTCAAACCTGTTCCAGGCCTGCCATGGCAGGGCCTGTGTGCGCAGTTTACTGCCACTTCAACTTGACATTTAAAACTATTTGCCGAGCCTTAAACTCCCCTTTTATTAGACATAGGTCACCCCTAAGGTAGGCACTAGGTAGTCCTATGGGCAGGGTGCCGTGTAAGTAAAAGGTAGGACATGTGCCTTTATGTGTGGCATGTCCTGGTAGTGACAAACTGCCTCTGTCGTTTTTCACTGCTGTGAGGCCTACTCCTTTCTTAGGGTAGTATTGGGAATTCCCTTATATACTTTTAAGCGGTAATTCCTGATCAGAAAGGAGTGGTGTTTCCATGTTTGGTATGTTTAGAATAGTGGTGATAAATCCTGCTTACAGGTGCAGTTGGAATTTACATTACTATTTTTGAAATGGCACTTTTAGAAACTGAAAGACATACAAATGATTAACGGAATGCAGAACAAATCAAACATTCACATCCAGTCAAGAGATATGGGTTAAATCCATTGTTCTTTTACTCACTATGCCACCCTAGTTTAGACCCAGCTATATGCAAATCGGTCTTGACCCTGCTCCTCATAGGAACAGTCCAGCCCGAACTGCCAAGCCAGGTCCTCCCTGGACCAGAAACTAGCATTCTGGGACCGGTTCCGGGGTATCACCCCTCCGCCCGGCTAGCTTGAATCCAGTGCACAGTGAGACTGGGACCCACGTCTGGGCATCCCCGGCGCACTTAAGGCACGAAAGCAAAAGCCACACAAATGATGGACGGAATGCAGAACAAATCCAACATTCACCCCCAGTCATAATTGAGTGCTCGTGGTGCTCTACATCAATATGCTGTGAGCGCTGTTTATTGCTCCTTGTACTTGGAAGCAGCACGTTTTGAGTGCTGTCTATTACTTCTGGTTTCTTTTATGTGAAGTCAGAGCATGTCTGACCAACGTAGAGCTACCCTTCAGCCGCGCGCTCTGTGCTGCCCCAGACCGAGCGCAGGCTGCCAGAAGGAGAGTGAGTGCTGCCCTGTGGGGTCATCATGCCTTCCGTGACTCCAGCCGCCCCTTCCGTGTGTTCCGGCTGCTGGGACCTCTAATTCAGGGACTGCCACCCTGAGCAGACACGTCCCCAAGGTGACGCCGCCAGCTGGTGCATCACCGCACCGTACCGACTAGGGACGAGTGGCCTGTGAAGCCCCCCCTTCCCACAAAGGTTCTGCACCTTGGTTTGAAGACACGCGGGGTCCCCTGTGAACATGAGACCTTGGCGATGTCACACCGCTGGTGAAACCACCCTGCCTTGCACAACGAGGTCTCAGTGCACCAGCACGGCCATGTGAGCCACTCCCCACATATCCTGGTGAGCTCTGGACCAACTAGTAGGGGCTCCTGGTCCACCCGATTGGGGGGCACTCGTTGTTTCCAGGAGGAGGGCCAAGAAGGGGTCCATACACGCCTAGACTGCAGAAGGTTGGTCCCTGGGCAGGGCGCAGTAGTACCACATTTGCCTGAAGGGAAGGGAAGGGAAGGAACTTTACTGCCCCCAGACAATGGTGATCCTACATACATACATAGTTTAATTTATTTGATATAGTTCTCTACTGAGAACAACAAATTTCATACATCGCGACTATTATTACATAAAACAATCAATACAAATTTAAAAACGATTTAAAAATTTAAACAAGTTATGACATACAAATTCGTCTGTTGGAGAATTAAAAAGCATTATCAAATTCTGCACTGATGCACTATTATATCTAAATTGTATTGGTTTTAAGTAACGCCTTCGAGCTTCGACCAGCGTCGGGTTTGGGCAGACTGACAATACATGCTTCATATCTTGTACGCCACCATTGCAAAGATCACAAATGCAAGAAACATTTTTTTGTCAGTCCATTTAAAAGTCAATGAGTTAAAAGGAAGTAGCCCAAACCTCAATAAAATTATACACCGCCGAATTCCATGCCTTAAAGAAAAATGAATGTATTGTTGGGCCTGTTTGTATGGAATGGCTTCTGCGTACTGTACATAGTGATATAATTTAGAACATTGCAAAATGTCCAGATCATAACTGAGCCTTGGCGTCAAATGTTTCAAGAAGAGCTTCATTTGTGCTGGTGACCATGATTTCAAGAGTGCAATTGAGCAATTAGATAATTTAAAAGCAGTGGTCAAATTCTGGCTTAGGGTGTATTTTGTAAAATCAGTCTCGAATGTCTCTTTTTAGTAAGAATCTTAAAGTGCCTTGGTCTGCGTGTAGAAGATTATACGCCCATCTAAGTACGTTGGTAATGGCTCTGGCAAAAGAGCTGACTAATGAGAATTCCAGACGCAGAGCGTGTGCTGGGACAGACTGTTGAATCTTTGCCAGTTTACGAAGAATTTTCCCTTCTTTCATTTGTATTTGATGCCACTGAAGAATTGGAATATATTCCAGGGCGTATGATAAAATAGGGGGTCCTAAATTACCATATCACGTGGGGTAGGCACGCAATGGCAATCCTACCCTTATTGCTAATGCACTGGTTTCAGTCAAGCCCATAGTGATTACCATAACCCTGCTAGTAGGAGTTCATGTGTTCCTGTGCCTAAGTTTACTTACTGTTATTGATGTGCTTTTCTTCTTCAATACACGCCCTAAGTATTTACTGATATATGTTGTTTTGCCCTGCATTGTCTAGGATAACGATATCCTATCTGAGCAATTGTATTTAATGCACAATACTTATGATTCATGTAATTTTGGTGAGGTTTTATGTACAATATGCTCTATATAATCCTGTGTGGTGGCTCTTTTGTAGTGTATTCATTGTGTTGATCTGTGAGTGTGTTGCCCAAACGCTTTACACATTGCCTCTGATGATAAACCTGACTGCTCTGCACCAAGCTACCAGAGGGTGAGTACAGGTTATCTCTAGTGAGTAACTTACTTGCCCAGACTAGAGTGGTGGGTTCTGCCTGGCTTAAGTGCATACCCTACCCAACCAAAAGCCCCATTTCTAACACAGTACATTGCCCAGGACAAAACATGACCTAAAGGGCAACCAAAAAAGGGTGAGGGCACAGACATGAGCAACTGTTTCAAAGTTGCAAGACTAAGGGGCATATTACCAAGCCCCTATCGCCACGTTGTGGTGGCAATAGGGTCAGCGCCCTATTACCAAGGCAGCGTTAAACCACATAACGTGGCTAAAAGCCACGTTAAGTGGCTTAACGCTGCCTTGGTAATAGTGCCCCTTTCAAGCTAAACTAAGCGTGAAAGGGACGTGCAGTGGGTGTTGCGGTGGGCATTCCACCGCAACACCCATTCACTTCGACGCTGCCACCTATTATCAAGAGAGGCGATAATAGGTGGCAGCGCCGAACTTAAGACCAGGAAACTCCTGGTCTTAATGTGGCGATACGAGGAGAAATGCTTCATTTCTCCTCGTTTTTGCTTTTTCTATGTGTGCTGCCTTGTGCAGCACACATGGAAAAAGCAAAATGCCAAGGCATATTTATGTACGGGAAAGGTGCTCTTTGAAACTACAGTACCTGATTTTTCCTGCCATTGAGGACACTTAGGTGTTTGCCACAGACGCCGTAGACACCGTGAGACTACGAGTTGAAGAAACTCAATTTCCCAGGTCTCCAAGCGGCGCGCCGGCTGCTGACGGGATCGGACGCGCCAGGAGGCACTCAAAAAACGGCGAGGGCACCCGCAGCGCGGGAGCTCTTTGAAATTACAGTACCTGCTTTTTCCTGCCATTGAGGACACTTTGCTGTTTGCTGCAGACGCCATAGACGCCGCAAGACCGCGAGTTGGGGAAACTCAATTTCCCAGGTCTCCAAGTGGCGCGCCGGCTGCTGACGGGATCGGACGTGCCAGGAGGCGCTCAAAAACCGGCGAGGGCACCCGCAGTGCGGGAGCTCTTTGAAATTACAGTACCTGCTTTATCCTACCATTGAGGACACTTTGCTGTTTGCCACAGACGCCGTAGACGCCGCGAGACCGCGAGTTGGGGAAACTCAATTTCCCAGGTCTCCAAGCGGCACGCTGGCTGCTGACGGGATCGGACGCGCCAGGAGGCGCTCAAAAAACGGCGAGGGCACCCGCAGCGCGGGACGCGTGCAGGCGCGCCCGGGCAAAGCGCGGGCCAAGGGCGGGCCCGTCTGCGCCCGTCTGTGCGCGGCCGGCCGTGGCAGGGCAGGGCCACCCCCCTTGGAAGTGCAGAGACTAAGTGCCCGAGAAACTATGGTAAGAGAAATCTACGCCGTTTCAATCCATTCGTTAATTAACATTGTCTAGATATGGGCAAAAGGAAGCTACAAGAAGAAAGGGGGAAGAAGCCCACAAAGAATGCTCCCATTACGAAATACTTAAAAAATGCCGTGGGTCTTATTAACAATGAAATTATTCATGTAGAGGAGCAACTGGCATCAACCAAAACTGCTCTTGATGCAGCTTTAAAGGAGACTGTATTAGAAGGAGGAATGGAACCTTTAGTATCAGAGAATAACATGAGAGGTAGGGACAAGGAGATTGAGACACTCGTAACAAATGAATCTATTAATGCAAACACCCATAAACCCCCTAACCCATGTGTCCTAACATCATCTTTGGGAATCTCTGAACTAACAGATGATACCTCTCCGATATCCCCCCCGGCGAAAAAGATGAAACAACCAGGACGAATTGCAAATAGCCCAGTGGAAAAGCAGACAACTAAGATTATAACTAAGGCTAAAACACAGCTAAACAAAAAAGGGAGGAGCTAATCCTGGGCCGATTAGAGGGGAGCACGATCTTATAAAACAGAAGCTCCTAGACCATGAAATTCTTTTTAAGAAATTACATGGCAAAATGGATAGTATTGAAAGACGCTTAATGTCGGAAATCAAGCTGATACAGAAAGATATGGCTTTTTTAACGGACATGGTTGTTGAAACATTACCCTCTAATATGATAAGTAAGACATCTAGCAACCCTAAGCCAGGTCAAAATTTAATGGGATCTGTAAAAGAAAAACCAAGCCCTGTTATTATAACTAGCTTTGCAAAGAGAGATGATCACCACAGCTACACCAAAGGATACCTTTTCAACACATCTGATTACAGATACAAGCTTAGATAAAGTAGATAAAGATGACATTCACCATGTTACAAGAGTACCTAAAACTCCGCTATCACCCACGAAGAATAGATCTATACATCGTGATAAAAATACTAAGGGGACACTAAACTTACCACCTGAGGCAACTCCATATGTCATAGTCTTAAATAACGTGCCTAAATTAACGGTGAACCAGAAGGAAACGTATGAATCTCTGAAGAATCAAGTGGTCCACTGGATTTCCGTAAACACCAATGTTAGGGCGCATTTATTATATCAGGACATAATAATGTTAAGGAGAGTTGATTTGTTGGGCAAATCTAGGAAATCATGCCAGGGAGATTGTATAGTGGTAAACTTTCGAAGTAAGAAATTGGTGGGTGATTTGCTGAATGTTTTTCTGAATCATGGAAAAGGATATTGTTCTGATAATGTTGATCACATAGTGGCCGTCCCTTTGGGTTTCTTTTATAGGCCTAGTTACAGCAACATTATTGTAAATACGAGATTTAATTCACCATTGAATATGCCATTTTATAATATGTACGCTCCGCTGAGGAGATGCAGCGAAATAGATTGACATACTATCGCTGATCTCCCATTTACGAATAAGGATCATACTATTAATTGTGGTTTGTCAGATGTTGATATCATAGCTCAAATTGAAGAATCTGCCATGGAAGAGTCTTTGCATAGTATTATGGGTGATGTTCATACTTGCAATCCAACTACCAACATGGAAAATGGTAATTTAAAGGTATCGTCCCATACAGAGGTTTTGGATACAACCTTCCATAATAATAGTAACAGCTCTCCCATTAGTAACCTGCCGTAAGTTGATTCTAGTATATATCCTAGTGAGTTCTTAAAAATTATGACGTGGAACATCGCTGGGATCAAAAACAAGATTTGTGATGTCAACTGGTTGCAAATGTTGGATGGTTTCGGGGTAGTACTGATTCAAGAAACATGGTGTACTGAACCTTTCTTTATAAATGGCTACCAAACCATCTGCACTAATGCCATTCCATCTAGGATGGGAAGAGCGAAAGGTGGCTTAGCCACTTTAATTGCAGTTACCTCACCTTTGACCCTTAAGAAAACTTTTATTTCATCGCAATATTATCAGCTTTTGTATTTTTATTTCAAAGGAAACCAGGCTATCGTCGTAATACATTTTTATAATAACGTTTTTGATAACACAAAGGGTAAGGTCTTCGAGCAACTAGAAAGTGACTTGGACCTTTTCTTAAAGGGAGTAGCAGGGGATTATGTCTTAGTTTGGGCGGGGGATTTTAATTGTGCTAAATGTGATTTTGAAGTCGGAGAACCCTGTGGGTTTTGTGACCATTTTGGTGATAGGATTCTACATTTTTCGCATGATACGTACGGGGAAGCCATCAATAATGCAGTGCATAAATATGACCTAATAGTTTTAGAACCTACTACACCAGAAGGTGAAATAAATATGCACACCTTCGTAGGAACAAGGTCATCCTCAAACATAGATCACTTTATCATATCAGCTAATGGTAGTGATCTGGTCGAAAAGTTTTGATAAATATCAGTCTGTTTAGTGATCATCATCCCTTAAGTGTGAAATTGAAAGTAAATGTGTCATCTAAATCACGGGGAAAGACAGCGGACGCCGATATAGATACCCAAGGGAACAATGGTGTCTCAATAAAATGGACGGGCGTGAATCCAGTCACATTCATGGAAAACCTTAAAGGGAAAACACAAAAAGACTTAGAAACTTGTTTGGATAGTTCCTCCTCAGAAACGGCAATTATAAATGCCTTCTGCAACATTATTAATGAAATTGCTGGTGACCTAACAACTAAAAGGAGGAAGAAATTTTGTGATCTTAACCCTAGATGGTTTAGCCATGAGTGTTCGAGGTTGAATGGGGAACTGAAACAGGA
The DNA here is from genome assembly GCA_963921515.1 of Calotriton arnoldi. Classification (NCBI taxonomy): domain Eukaryota; kingdom Metazoa; phylum Chordata; class Amphibia; order Caudata; family Salamandridae; genus Calotriton; species Calotriton arnoldi. The sequence goes on along the minus strand of CAWUFW010006221.1, from coordinate 255,523 downwards.
ACTTAAACAAAAGCCAAGAGATCCCCATAGGATTAGTTCCGCGAGGAAAGACTACAAAAATACTTTGAAAGAAAGAAAAAGGGAGATCCGCGAGGGGGCATGGGAGAAAATTAATCCAGGCAGTAGAGTTGAAAGACTCAGCTCTCTTCTGGAAGACAATTAATCATCCGTACTTTAAAGAGGATAATGTAGTAAAGATTGATATTGTAGTACCACCGGAAGACTGGGTGTCACACTTCGAGAGTATTTTTAACCCAGATGGTGTACATTTATCTGATAGTAAAAAGGGAAAATTTATATCAGTAGAACTAGTCAAATCATCACCAATAACGCCAGATGAAATCAAATCAGCTCTTCAAAAATGTGCTAACGGTAAAGCTGCGGGCTCGGATGGGGTGCCCATTGATTTTTTAAGTATAATATGGATTTTTGGATACCAATTTTATTGAATGTTTTTAATGCTACCCTGGGAGGCGTACTACCTGCTACATGGGTTGAAAGTATTATCGTACCCATTTTTAAAAAAGGGGATAGAGGGAAGGCAAATTGCTACCGCCCAATATCCCTTCTTGATTCCACCTCTAAGCTTATGGGCCGAATTATGCTGGAAAGGCTTGAAGACTGGGCCAGTGATAATAAAATCTTAACAGAGGCACAGTATGGTTTCAGAAGGGGTCTTGGGATGGTAGAGCAATGTCTAAATTTAGAATTATTAATAGGGAAGTATACATTAGCCAAGGAGGGGGCGCTCCATTTATGTTTCGTAGACCTCACTAGCGCCTTTGACCTAGTCAACCACCAAAAACTATGGCAAACACTGAAAGGGCTAGGGGCCCCTATTGAAATAATCTCATTTTTATCCCAAATTTATGCTTTTTTAACTTCTAGGGTACGGTATGGTAAAATGTGGGAATGTACGCCTGATTTTAGGGTAATGCGTGGCATTAGACAGGGATGTGTATTAGCGCCCCTTTTATTTTCCCTATACATTAATAATGTTGATCTGTTTTTACAAAAAATTATTGCAGATGCCCCGAAAGTTGGAACATGAACGACGCCTGTTTTATTAGATGCAGACGATGCTGTCCTAATATCAAGGACAGCAAACGGTCTGCAACGCCTAATAGAAAACTTTGCCCTGTACATGACTGATAAGGACTTACAGCTAAATTTAAAGAAAACCTTTGTCATGTCATGCGGGAGCAATAGGCCTAAGAACAGACAGCATCATGTGGGCGGGGTTGCTATTATTAGAGTGTCATCATTCTTGTATTTGGGGATGCTATTTTGTAAGAACGGGACATAGAACATGCACATTGAATCATGTAAAATGAAATTCTTAAGAACTACTGAGGGTATTTTTAGATTCTCCGCAAAACTGGGAAATAAACCCATACGAGAAATTTTAACTTTGTACCGGAGTAAGTGTGTCTCAGGGGTCTGTTATGGGGCTGCGATATGGGGGAGAGCAAATACGGCCGCCTTACAAATTAATAAAGAACTGTCTGTACCATTCTTAAGCGACACAATAATTATGGCAGGCCTTACCTTTTGGCAAGGGCTATGGGCAAAAGAAGAAACAAAATTCACAAAAGATCGAATAATGGATTGCTTAGCTCTTGACCGTAGCTCGAAAATACCATGGCTGGAGTATATTTTTAATCTTTTAACACGATGTAAAGTAAATATTGATAAAAAGAACCCCTTACTTATTCAGGAATATAGTAAATGTGACCTGAAATTGAGATATATAACTGCCATGGAATATGAAAGGGAAAGGGCTGCCATTCAAAAACAGAGCGTGGTTTTTTATTGTGAACGCCCGCTCATGAGGGGTATTCAGTTATATTTAACGCTGGTAAGGAACATTCGGCATAGATTTTACTTAACTAGGTTAAGGATGGGTACGTTACATTATTTTGGGCTATTTTGGGCTATTGCGAGGGCTCAAACCCCTGTCGGGCTTTTTTGATCCCCCTATCAGGCAGGTTATCATTCAGGCCTTGATTCTGTCAAGACTGGACTACGCCAGTTCCCTCTACTTGGGGGTCAACCAGTCTGAGATTGTCAGATTACAAAGGGTTCAGAATGCAGCGGCTCGTGCCCTCCTTGGTTTGCCGAGGAGGTGTTCTACCTCTAATACCATTCGCCGCCTCCATTGGCTGCCTCAGGCTAAGCCGTTCAGAGTTCAAGGCCCTCTGCATTACTTTTAAAATTCTTAATTCTTCATCTCCTTGCATCTTGACTAATCTTCATACCTTCTATATCCCCTCCCGCCAACTTCGTTCTATGGGACAGAATCTTGTGGCTGTCCCTAGGGTCAGGAGGACGCGCGCTGGTGGGCGCTCCTTTCGTGTGCTGGCCTCGAAGCTCTGGAATGCGCTCCCCATCTCCATTCGCAGTTTAAAGTCCTACCTGCCTTTCCGGAAAGCTGTGAAAACATACCTCTTCCCTCCGCTATAAGCTGTCTCGTCTTGTGATTTGCTTTGTAGTTTTCTGCGCTCAGCGCCGGGACGCCCCTTTGCTGGGGCAGCCGTGCGCTCTATAAAAATGTATAACAACATATAACATATTTAGTCGCATTCCCAAGAACGGAAAAGTGGTGTTATAAATTACCACCTTGTCCGTGTGATGGTAAAACCCCACAATCTACGTTGCATTTTATCCTTTTTTGTACCTTTTATAGGGATATCCGGAAATCATTTTTAAAACCTCTCTTTTTAACAAACATGCTTTTTAATTATAAATATGTGTTTAATTTTGTCTATAGTCTGGAAAATGTGAAAATCATAAATACTGTTATTCGATTTGTACAACTTTCAATTAAGAAAAGAAAAGACTACGCACACTTGGATGCATTGTTATATGAAAACCAGGATGATTAATTTTAGCCCATACTTTTAATCCTCTATCTTGAAAAGATGTGGCATTGTGCATTGTATGTACCTTCATGCATTTATTAGCACTAGCACTTTATTGTATAATTTGTGGCAACTTGTATCTTGGTATCATTGGCACTTTAATGCATTGGCACTTTATTATTGGATACTATGGGGCCGATTCCGATTCGGGCCGGAAACCTCTCCGACCGAGCCGGACCCGGAGAGATTTCCGACCGAATCGGACTCTGGCAGTCCGACCGAACGAGTACGATGCGCACGCATGCACCCGGACTCGATTCGGTCGGACTCCATTGAAGTCAATGGGAGCCGGTCGTACAACGCGTACGCGGGCTCCCATTGACTCAATGGGTGCGAGGCGAACAGGGGCGCCCCTACAGCGGGTACGCGTCGATGCGCATCGCGCCGTACATGCACAGGTAGGGGGACCCATGGGTCCCCCTGTGTGCGACTCGCGCGGCCACGCATACAGGGGGTCCAACGCGGACCCCCAAAGTCCGGCTCTGACAGCTCTTTCGAGCCGGACGGCGCGAGTCGGTCGGACTGCTCGCGGCGCGCATCGTACTTGCCCGGCCGGGAACGACTCCATCGCGCGGTGCGAGTTGTGTCCGTGCGAGTCGGTCGGAGCGTGTTGAAGCCGCGTACGAGTCGGTCGGGCGGTTTCGCGGGCGCTTGCATCGTACTCGCTCGGCCGGACCCGCGCACGAATCGGTCGGGAAACAGGGCTCCGAATCGGATCCGGTAAAGCCGAATCCGATTCGGAGCCCTACCGGCCGAGATCGGAATCGGCCCCTATGTCTCTGAATAGCTCAATGGGTAAAATTTAATCCAATTCCGACTTTTTAGGCTAATTTCTAAACAGTATTTTGTATATTAGGCATATTAGCATTTACTTGTACTAGAAGTTTGCCTAATTTCGCTATTGTGTGGCCTGAAGATCTATAAATTGTTATTTCTTATAAACTAATTAGGATGTAATGTAGGAATGTTTTAGTATTTGTGTATTAGTATGCTTTTATGGTGTTTACTTTTCATTTGCACCGAATAAAGCTGTTTTTGACTTTGACTACAGGAAGGTGTCCCTTCCTGTACATAAACAAACCTTTTTTCAAAATGCCATTTTGTAACTTACATGTGTGCTGCATGAAGCAGCACACATGTAAGTTACGAAATGGTATTTTAGGTTTATGTACAGAAAGGGACACCTTCCTGTACATAAACAAACCTCCCTGCTCGCAGACACCCTTGCATTCTGGTGCAAGGGTGACAGCGTTGGCGTTAAGTCGTGAGACTTAGCGCCATCGCAGGGGGAAACGCCAGGCTGCACCATATCCTTGGTAATATGGTGCAGCCTTGTGTTTCTGAAGTGGCGATGAGAGGCGTTAAGCCAAGGAGGCTAACGCCTCTCACCGCCACTTCCTAGATAATATGCCCCTAAGTCTCTCCAACCTCGGAGTACCGGGGACCCAGCCACCCTCCCCATACTAGATCATGTTTAGTGATACACCTTAATATGACATACATTTACATTCAGAAAACTATGGGCCTAATTTAGAGTTTGGCAGATGGGTTACTCCATTACAACGTGACGGATATCATGTCCACCTTATTGCAAGTGCATTATATCCTATGGCACTTGTAATAAGGTGGACGGGATATCCGTCACCCTGCCAAACTCTAAATCAGGCCCTGTGTGTGTATTCCCTTACTTGAAAATGGCCCCCTGTGTTGGAATGAATATTGTCTCGAGTTACAAATAACACTAATGTCTAAGGCAGAGTTATAGTAACATAAAAAATGCATAATGGGCGATTCATACGCCATAGGAATTCTGCACCTGGCCTGAAATTCGACACACTAGTGTACAAAGAGCAACTGACAACAATCAGAAACCACTTCCTTTGTGTTTTCCCTTTAATACTTGTATGGTTGAGCCATATTTCAAAATCTTAAAAAGGAAGAAAGATTTATCCGAAGAGGAGAACGACATCATGGTTTCCCCACTGTCTAAACAAATTCAGTCCATTTAGGTAATTGAGAGTAGCATGTGTGCGCTGTGAAGTGCAAGGACTTGCTAACATTTTTTTATCACTCAAATCAATCAAAGTCCTGGATTCCCATCCCTGAATTGTGGGGACTTCCTCCTTGGGGGCAAGTATGTATGTATGTTTGGGTACATATATAGTACACACCTAGCTGAAGAACAATGGAGGGCTGAATCGAGGGAAGGAACCCAGAGTTCCAACTGGGAAGGATTCACATGAGACAGAGCATTAATAGGTGCTGATGTCGTTTAGAATCCCGATTTTCACTTATTTAGCAAAGCCCTTAGTACTCATATATATATAAGACGTGGCTAGACTCTCCACCACTGGAAGTACAATATCCATCTTCACAAATACACTTGACCCACTAAAATATAAACAGCCTGCAGGTCTCAAAGACATTGTGGCAGCCAAGTCTAGATGCAACATCATGACCTATGCTCTTTCCTGACAAGATGGCGGTAGATTAGGCTCACTGTACATTCAGAGGCAAAGGCTCCGTGTAGTGACAGGAAGCTCAAATGCCAGTGAAATACAAAATTCTTTAAATACAATTAGATGCATTATTAAGTATTCACAGCTGGGTATCTGTTCCTTCGGCCCTTTGTTCTGCCACATTAGCCGAACATTTATGCAGATGAAGCATAGGTTCCATCAGTATGCATGACCAGATGCAAATGATAATATTCAACACACAGCAGGCCATGTCAGCGCTTTACACTACAAGTGGAGTTTGGCAACACCCATATGATTCAGGTATACGAAGTGTGGCTTCAGAATTCTGAATGCCCACTCCGTGATGCCAATGGTACATCATTCAGTTCTGTAATACCTCCATTGAGGTAGTACAGTGGCCCACTGAAAGGCTGCAGAAGGTATAGATGGAGAGTAGGTAACGTCATTTGAGTTGAAAAGATATGCATTAGTGTATGCAACCATTATACATGCATATTTCTAATTTTGCATACATTCTCGTCGTACTGTAAAGTTAAGTTTTGCCAACTTCGGATGGGCTGCTTTTCATCGCTAGATTTACTGCCCCCATGGGTGTGTCAACCAGCCACCAAAACATGTCACCTATGCGGCCTCCTCCAAGAATCATTAACACACTTGCTTTGTTTATACCCCGCCCTCCTTGATGAACACAGAAGATTCCTCGCTCATCTCTTGATCAAAGAAGGGACACGGACAATGGTAGTGGCTGTCAAATTTCTTTTGAACGATGCTCACTCACAAGTTATTACCAACCTTATAAAATTTCTGGACAAAGCGAACAAAACACCAAGGAATGAAACCACTGTCTTAAATTCCTTAGAACCCTAGGCTCAGTATTAAAGCCGTAGACACAAATAATGGGGAGAAATAGATGGACATTGATTGCCACCCCTATTTAGATCAATCAGGTGACCTGTCATCGGCCAGCTACCTAGAACTTCAGAGATAATAGAATTCACTAGACCACCCAGAAGGCCTCATAGTTACATACTTTTACCTTTATGCTCCCTTAGTAGTTCAATAAGGAGCGTGCTTTAAGCCTGGGTGGTTTTGGGAATGCTGCTCTACTTTTTTAGTTTTTTGGAGCATACTTTTTGTCTTTGTACCGCTGTTGCCTGTAAATCCAACCCACAGTGGGAATAGCGGGGCAGGCTGCTAGATGAAGGGAGTTTGCACGTGGGTTCAATCGTGATCATCATCAAACTTTACTGGCTCTTGAAGAACTTCATCTATCCAGCCCTCACTGGAACTCAGAGCTTTGTGCTGGCTTGTGTTATACTGTATACTGTTCAAAATGTTTTATTAAATGAATTTTTCATAGGTATTAAACACAATACAGAGAATAACCCCGAACTCATACTTTTTGTGGCTTCGAAGTGAAAATGTTAACATCTAAACGCCTCAGCCTTTTGTAACCTCCCTTTTTCTGAATTTTAGCAAACAACTGTGAAGAGTAAATTTTACTGCCATGCCATGACGTTGCACGGCTTATTATGATACACTGCTAATTTCTCATTTTAAGAAGCTTAGGGGCATATTATCAACGGCCAGCGATAATTATCGCTGGCCGTGCTTAGCGATACATATCCTATCGCTGGCTATCTCCGGAACTTATCGCCCTGGTAGCGCGTTATTAACAACACGCTTCTCCAGGGCGATAAAAATTCCAGAGATAGCGAGGTTATCGCCCTTTTGCAGGGAACATCGCTGGTTTTCCAGCGATGTTCCCTGCAAAACGGCGATAACCTTGCTGATACGACCCTGTGGTCGTATCAGCACAATCCACCCCCTATGTTAGGGATGGCTAAGTCGGGATAATAGCAGACATTAGATTTTGGCAAAAACGGCCGTTTTCGCCAAAATCTAACGTCTGCTATCATCCTGTGGGCTGCCTTGTAAATATCGCGATGTGCACATCGGCGATATTTACAACGTAGCCCATCTGGGGTACGCCAGTAACGCCCACCTTGCATCTCATTAGAGATGCAGGATGGGCGTTATGGGAAAGGAGCGATAGGGCAAGGATTCACGCGATAGCGTGACCTTGCTAATACAGCGATAAAATTATCGCCGCTTTCGTCTGAAAACAGACGCTAAAGCGGCGATAATTTTGTATCGCCGGCTTGTTAATATGCCCCTTAGTAATCAACTGTGGAGAGTCACTTTTACTGTCTTATCACAAAGTTGAAATGATTAACATGGTATGTTGTTAATTCCTACCTCATGAAGCTTAAACTGCAAAGTGCTCCACAGTGAAAAACTCAAAAGATCACTTTACGCTAAAACACATAATCTGGTAAAAGCTTTGGCAAGCACTCACGCTATTAGGCAGATGCTTGATCCCTTTATGTTTGTGTACATGGCATGACGCATCTTAAGGTCTGCACGTTCCAAGTTTTTATTTGTCTTTTATTCTACATTAATTGACTTTAATCTCACTATTGCGATGTTGGTACTTGTCTTCAATTTATATCTCAATCTTTTTAAAATGTATGCAACACGCTGCTGTTTTGTTACCTGCATTTGGCACTTTAATGGACTTTATTGTCTAAATAAAGTATTTTTTTTTATTTGATTTGCATACATTCCAGTGTTTTCACCAAAATGTAATTCAGTTTGCAAAAAGGTTATGCCATCGGATCCATGTACATTTCACAAATCTGTACATTTGATTGTGTAATGATACAGGACTTGGCATAACATTGTCAGGACTGATCCCCAAACTTTATTTAATGAAGATTAGAGGTAACTTCTCTGATCCACCAAGACTGAAAACATCATTGCCTCTTATTTTTTAAATGAAGGAGGAGGCAATAAAAACATTAAAATAAGGCACTCAGCTTAAAATTAATTATTTTCATATACATTTATATTTATAGTGAATCTTTCCTTTGAGGAACAGCATCGCAGACTTTCCAAAAACAGAAAGCCTAAGATTTACCAAGATTTGCGTAATGCACCATGGAGCTATGGATTGCAGTTTTGAGAAAATGGCAAAATAAATGGGCAGCGTCATCTTTCTCAGGAATTATGCTTGGGCATGGTTTCGCCTACAATGCACTATTTATGCAATGCTAAACATACTTTAGTGTCGTGCAAAAGCGAGTTGTGTCTTATGTGAGATTTTTACTCCAGGCACACCATCTAGTGCAAAACCTAGAAAAAAGGCTAAAGAATAAACTGCGTGATATGGGTAATTTTGCAGAAATTACATGTATCACAGGTGGAAATATCTCACAGTTCATATTTTTGCAAAATGTTTGCATCTGTTTTCTTTGGTCCCTAGGCCGGACTGGCCTCACGGGCCATCGGGTGTTTCCCCGGTAGCCTGGAGGCGTAGGGGTCGGTTTTGTTACTGGCGGCCGGTTTTGCAGCAATGCTGCAATAACGACCTCCATTAGCAAAATAACAGACCTACCAGCATAATCACTCACTTCTCACTCTCGCTTCAGCCTTCCTTGTATATCAAGCAGGCAACAATAAAAGTGTCAAGATTGATATCTCTGGTGATTAATCTTCCTGCTGGACACAGATTAGAGTTTTGTCTAGTGGCAGTTTTGACTCATCTAAAGTAGAGTAGATGGTTACTATGCCTGCTGCAAAAAATGTGTACCATGCAGATCACAGAACTGTATTTTATGAGCATAGCTCAGGGGGTTAGTGGTTTTGTCACAGAGATCCTTTTGTTACTTGCAGTTCATAATTTAGAATCGTAATCTAGCACAGTGAGCTATGCACTGCCATCAAAGAGTTGCATGCAAACTACATGGTAGAGGTTTAAAAGTTATGTTTTTCCCCCACTCTTTCATTATCCCAATGTTGCATGGGCAAAGTACATTCTTTAGTAAATTTAACTTCAACCATTATGTTAGGTTTTAATCCTGAATTTGTGCTTCTCCAGACTAAGCACCCTTAAAAAATGCCTACCAGTATGGATGACATATAAATCCTACACCTTGTATTCCCTTTTATCTTATGTAACAGTTTTTATACACTGATTCATACATGCATGATGTATTGTCTCCGTATGTGTGTGTGATGTACATTACTCCGGCACCCTACACTGGTACGAGAGGCACTATCAAACAAATGAAATACATGTGAGAGAGGTGCTATAGAGAGATGAGGAAGAAAGAAAAAATGTGTATTTGTAAAGCGCACTTATACCCCCAAAGGGGTGTCCCGGCGCTGTACGCATACTGCTGTGGAACCCTTCCTGGCTTTTCCCTGTGAAATGTCCACTCCTGGGCACCCCCAAGGTGAAGCCAGGCATCCCAGCGCTGTTGGGGCCGTTGTGGAGATTAAGCAAGCTATTGCCCAGAGTTGCAGAGTGGGACCCATGATTAGAATAGGCACCGAGGCGAGAATTATCAGGTCCGAGGAAATTGAGCCCAAGACCCGCCGAGGCGGGAATTGAACCCTGGTCCCGGGCCAGATCTCTGCATCAGGGTCTGCCGCTCTAACCATTGAGCCACACTTCTCCACAGGAGCCTGTTGAAGGGTGATAGCGAAGGAACCATTGAAGGGCCCCATCAAAGATTGTCGCATCCTGGTGCACTGTAAGTTCATCATTTAATATGCTTTAAAACCTAATACAATTGAATATTTAATGACAATTTGTTGTAGAATACACCATTTTCGCTATTTTTTCCAAACATTTTTGGGCGGGGGAACCCCCGAAAGTCCCTTAGTAGTGGTCAGGCTCGCTTGCTGCACACAATAAGGGGCTGGTCTGACAAAATTTGCCAGTGCACTTTGGGTTCCCAGTACAACCCTGTGTAGCCTTTGTATTTCACTCAAAGCTGCGTGGCACTATTTCGTGCGAGATTAGCTGAACTACCATTGGTGAAATCATAGGGGTGCTTGTGCTTTTCCCACTGGGTTAGGTTCACTTTGCATAGGTTATTAGGCATGGGCGTAGGAACCATGAAAGGTGAGAAGGAATTTATCTCCCCCAGATTTTGGCATGGTGTGGCATTGGGGACAATATTCTCCCCCTATTTTGAAGTGGAAACTGTAGATTAAACAGTGGCAGACTGAACATGTCCCTCTGAAGTCATGTTGCACATCCCTAATTCTTCTTGAAGCACTGTAACCAGAAGTTGCTTACTCTGTGATAGTTCTATGACCTCTCTAGTCAATTATTAAATACTACTCATTGAGGTGTTGAGCCTTTCCTAAAACCATTCTGTTTGTCAAGCAGTTCTTCAAGGAAACGCTTTTCAATTGCATCTCAGACCGCATGTTCTGTCATTATGTTTGATCTTCAATGTCTGTGGAAACATTCCAAACAGAAAAGAACACCGTTAAATCACATAATCATGCACATGCATACATGGGTGTGTATAGTGTCAGTTTGATTTAAGGTGTGATGAATGCATTTATGAAACTCCAAATAGTAACACTGTTTGGAAAACTGAACAAAATGCACTGATCTTTAGTGTTAAATGGAAGAAAAAATGATGTAACCTAGCGTCTCTGTGGCTGCCCGCGGTCCACGCAGGGGGACCCCATAGGAGGGCGGCCGCCTTAGTGCCACATGATGGCACACGGCGACAGTCTAGTATTGTTGGGACCCCCTCTGGGTTTGGCGCGCCAGCGTCATTTCCGGCACGCTGGTGGGCGGGGAGTCAGGTATAAATACCTCTACCGCCCACCTGGCGCTCTCTTTGTGGCAATCTGTCACGCCGTTTGGACGTGTCACTGGTCGGGCAGGAGCTGTAACACGGTGAGTCCGTAACCCCCCCCCTTTATCTCCTCAGCTTAAGCGGCATCACCCGGCCATTGCCTTGGACGGGTGTCCGCTGGGAGGGTGTGATGCAGCTCCCCCGGCCAATGTCCGGCGTCCATCCTCCCTTAGTCGAGCGTCCTCCCTTTACCGAGCGGTGATGGCTCTCTGCCCACGGGCAGGCCCGTATAGACGTGGTGGAGACAGAGGCATTGTTGCGCGGTGTCTTTCGGTGTGTCCCGTGTCGGAATAGTTATGCAGACCGGCACGCGGGGTATCCTGCAGGGAGTTTGGGCACCCACTAACTTTAAGAGGACCGGTCTTCATAGGGTCCGTATATTTTAAATGTCCAGCCAAAGGTCGCTGCGTCGTGTGCTGCAGTATCATCTCGCGATCGGTGGCCGGCCTCGTGGCCTATCGGTGTTGTTCCAGGTTTTGAATGCTTTTCCCCAATTCAGGATTCAGTTGGTTGTTGGGTGGAAGGGTAATGCGAGCCAGTTATGGTGGTACCAGGTCCGGGTTTGCCGCCTCATTTTGTCAGCCGATCCTCTCCGGGGTCGCGACCGCTGGGGGCGTGGTGAGTGTGCGGGCTGGGCCTCCAGGATTGCTGGAGGCCCTGGTGGCAACAGGCGGCACTGGGGGAAGGGGCGCGCGATATTACCATCGCAGCATCCATTACCCGCCCACCCCTCTCATATGTATTAAATAGGTCTGAGAGGGCTGGGGCCCGCATGTACGGGGAACTACCACGAGGGGCCTAGTAGAGGGCCGTGAGTGCGGGCCGGGTAGGGCCTTTGTCTGTGCCGACCAGACGTGTTAGTGTGGGCTGTATGGGGTGCGGCCGCCGGAGTGCCGCCTGTTCCTTCCCGGTTTGCGAGGGGCAGGAGAGCCACATGTTGCAGGAGGCCGCAGGCAGCCTCAGACCACCCTGTGGGCCAGTCCAGCCCGGCAGGGGTTCATGCATGAGCAGCTGGCAGTGCTTTCACTTGTGCCAGACGGCTCACGGCACTGAGACACTCCCGGTAGTGCAATGGGCGAAACTGGAGAGCCTGTCCAAACTGAGCTCTCTCCGACGGCACCAGGGGTGATGTTGGAGGGGCGGCGGTCGGTGGTGCAACGGGGTTGAGGATCCCTGCAGTGGCATAGTGGTTAAGGTCTCTGACCCCAACGCCGAAGGTTATGTGTTCAAATCCCGTGTCTACATGGTTGTGGGGTCGTAGGTAAATTTATCGGGGGGCCTCGGCTTGGCGACTGTGGTGGGTGGCGCAAGGGGACCAATTGCCGATGGTGGGCATTGCCGTTTTTCTTACAATTTCATTGTTGTGTACGTGCTGGGTCCTATGCAGCCTCGGCCATGTCTATCGCGTTGGATGCCGCGTGTGGGTGCTCTCAGTGGAGTACATTGCGCAATTTTCTGCTCTGTGCACTTGGCGCGTTTGGGGGACGAGCTGAGCACTTGCTGCCACATGTGGGGAGGGCACAGTGCGTCGGGCCATTGGCTTGGTGCTCTTCCCGCCGTGTGCCTGCAGTGGTTACTGTGTCTCCAGCATCTCAGTGGAGTACATTGCGCAATTTTCTGCTCTGTGCACTTGGCTCGTTTGGGGGACGAGCTGAGCACTTACTGCCACATGTGGTGAGGGCACAGTGCGCCAGGCCATTGGCTTGGTGCTCTTCCCGCCGTGTGCCTGCAGTGGTTACTGTGTCTCCAGCATCGTCACGGGTCACTGGGCCTGCTGGTCTCCCGAGTGCTGTGTCAGCCACACTCCCAGCCACTCTGCCCTGCCCAGTCTCCAGGCCTGATAGGTACGGTTCAGGGCCTCTCGGCAGCTCCTGTCCCGCATCTATCCTCTGCCTCCTGTAGTGGCACAGACATTGAGCTCTGTTCAGAACATACATAGGCCTATGTGTCACACAGTGGAGGTTACATAGGCAAGTTATATTGACTGCACCTCTGCCTGGAGCCCACAGTCAGCGTGTCACAGCACAGGAATCCTTCTAGTGAGACTGGGGAGGCAGGAGGTAATGTGGCAGGAGAGTGAGAGAGACATCTTGTGTATTAGGCATTAGAGCCATCCTGATGCCCACTAAGCAGGAGGAGGGGGTCGAAGCATGTGGTCAGTTGGGCACCCCATCTGACAGACTACATCCCTTGGAAGAGAAACATGAGAAATTGCATGAGTCTTGCGCTTGTTTAAACATGAATGTATTATATAGGGTAAAGAAATGCTTTATCTTTTAAATTCTATTAATTATGTAGGATATGCAACATATTACTGTAGGATGCAATATCTGAATTTTTAAGAAAGCTGGTCAATGAGCATGATAATATGACCGGGTCTGGTGGCTCAGTGGACTAATACCCCACTGCAGGGACCAGTGTTCGACCTCATGGTCACAGGTTCTAAGCCCAGTGGGTACACTCAGCCTTTCATCCATCGGAGATCGATAAAATGAGTACCAATGAGTTGGGTAACAAGAACCTTCTGTTATTTAGTGCCAAGTTACCTACGGGTGTCGTGCACTCCTTATGTTATGTTATTGCTTGGATTAAAGAGACAAGGAGATTTGGTACGGATGAATGTAACAGAGTGCAGATCAATTCTAGATCTAGAAATATTGGATCAGAATTTCCTTTTGGATTCTGCTGGCAACGGATTGATCACGGGCGGAATTTAGAACTACTCGCAGTTTTTAAGGGCGGTCCTTCTCTGCCTGCTGAGGCCCTTCCAACGCAGCTGCTTGCGGTATCTGCTGTTTCCTCTTGCCTGTGGGGCTGTGAGTGGTCCCGGGTTCCGCTAATACACATTTAAATACCAACACACCTTTACTATCTCGTTGTTATGCTCCTTTAAGGTGCCCAAGGCAAAGCGTGCCTGCCCCTGTTTCTTGCACCTATGATCAATTACCATTATCCTTCTGGTACATCGTCCTCCCTGGTTTATGCTCAGCAGTTCTTTGAGAGACAGCTATTGTTACTTTGCCGATCGGTGATGGTTCTTTTATTTACTTAATATAATATTAGACACACGGGTCCGTGCCTACGAGTGTACTAAGGATGAGGATCACAGTGGGGTGTGGCCTGCAGGACTGGATCGCAGTATTGGGTTTGTCTCCGGGGTCATAGTTTCGACCCGACTGGTCCACGCAGCTTTCTTATTCACAGTGATTCTAGGAGTGCAGTGCTTAAATTTGAACTGGGGGTGGCAAGCTGGGCCCATCCGGACCTCATGTTTTGGACTAGCATTAGTTATTCCTCAGCAAACTTTGAGCCGGAGCAGTAGAGAGGAGAAAACAGAGAGGAAGATATAGATGGATAACCCATCATAGAGGAGAATCTTGCAAAAGAGAGAAAGCTGGGGCAGAGTGTGTTTGTTAGTGGATTAAAAGAGGCGTGAGGTATTCTGGACAGCCTTGGGAGTTTGCCGCCAACGTCTTATTGTGCCAGCTACGGGCTTGGGAGCAAAGCTTCGGGCACAACATTCTTTTTCAATTTGACCACTGACAGACTAGTAGAGGCTGGCGGAAACTGACAATCCACCGATACCGCTAGGGCTTACATGACTGACTTTTGTTGGCTGCTGTTGAAAGTAAGGGATATCCATTTTCGCAATAAATGTGAGCTTACCTGTGGAATGATTTGGTTTGTCATTGAAAGTCAGCTTCTAGCAAGTTTGAAGGTCACAGATTCGCTGGGCCTTATCACATGTCCTTTTGCCTTCTAAATAGGTAATCATTCATTGGCAGAGCCCACTGCTGTAATCAGCATGTGAATTAGAGGCAGATTTAGTGAGAACATAAACACTACATGGACTTGCAAAATATAGCCCAACCTCTCGCTTTGCTGTAGGGGTAAGGGTATGAGTGGATTATATACATGGAGGCAATGACAGAAGAGGATGAACTATGCAGCACGCTATGCTAACATGGACCAATGCTTAAATCTTGTAATCCAATTCAAAGACAGAGCAAGTGTTCGGGCCAGAACCATTAGGCCACAGGGTGGCACAACCAAAATTTCATACCTGCAGGTGGAACTGTTGATTAGGTGCATGCTAATTATGCCATCTTACAATGGGGTATCTGATGTTTTATCCATACGAGTTAGCCAAAGTGTTGCTCAGGTACCTCACGCAATTACCAACCAGTGGCAAAATCGTTAGTCCTGGCGGGCTATAGGTCCAGTGTTACAGGATGTGCCAACTGACGGGTACAATAGCAGAGGAGGCAGGACCAGACAGCACGCATCACTAAGCTCGGACTCTAGCTTATATGTTTTAATCCTATGCCAAGAGCGTCTAGGTCCGGGCTAGACTCAGTAGCACAGCGGGTGGCTTTAATAAGTACTTTTAAGCAGGCAAATGGCACATTGGATAACGGTGCAAGATAATTACCCCTAAGGTACACCAGGGCCAGAGAATGGGGATGACTTCTGCAATAGATGAGCAGGCTTGGTAAGCAGTACCTTGTTTCAATCTGAAGGGAGGAGTGGCCTACCTCTATCATG
Organism: Calotriton arnoldi; assembly: GCA_963921515.1. Taxonomy (NCBI): domain Eukaryota; kingdom Metazoa; phylum Chordata; class Amphibia; order Caudata; family Salamandridae; genus Calotriton; species Calotriton arnoldi. The sequence continues at coordinate 239,851 of CAWUFW010006221.1, read as the reverse complement.
CCTTATCTCTGTCATGCCCTTGACTATTATCCTTAACCTGGTATCCGAGTCATGTTCAGCTGTTTTAAGCTGGGCGGGGCAAAGGGGCACAACAGCCGAGGGTTATCTTGGACAGTTCGGATGGCTTGGGGAACGATGAGTGATTGGTCTGCTCGCACAGGCGGGCGTTTTCTGTGTGGGCTTAGCTTTGCATGCTACCCTGTATTGATTTTACTGACTAGGGAGATGCAAAGGTAAGTGTTGCAAGCATGCGACGAGAGATGGGTCCTTTGATACCATCCATAATCTTACCTGGTTAGTATTCAGGTCAAGGAGTGGCTGCATGACCCCCGGGTGCTGGAGATGGTTTGTTGGTTGGCATGCTTTTCCAGATGTTTGTTGCAAGCTCGCACATGTTAATGTTTCCGCAGAGTTGGGGCAGGTTACCATACCTCAGCGTGTCTCTGCGGGTTTGATGTGGCTTTCGGGTCAGGATGACCGTGAGAGCCATTATCGCTTTGTATATTTGGGCATAATGGAATGCCAGGCAAGGATCTAGGGAATTATAGAGCAAGCGATCCCGTTCTGAGCCTAGTATAGGCAGGCGTGGGTAACATTAGTAGCAGCCAGCTCTATTGTGCATCTTTTGCTTCTAGAGAGTAGGCATTTCTTTAAGTGTGAAGCAGGCCCCATACTAGACTTCAAGGGAACAATCGCCTAGGCTAACCTCGACAGTGCAAAGAACCATGATTCAGGAGGGTTTGAGCACTGCTGGTGTGGAGCGGTCCTTGCTTTTAAAAGATGGAAGCGTTAGGACTATTCACCCTCGGTGGGGACTGCTTTTACACATCATGTTTGGCACTTACATACAGGTTTCCTAGTTAAGAGCCACAGGTTCATGCTTCAAGGGAGGGTCAGAGACCTGTAGGGCCAGTTTCAGCAGCTTGGGTACCATAAATTGGTCAAAACAATAACTCTGGTACTGCGAAGCCAGATACGAGTCCCCCCAACCACCTTAAGGTCACCCAGACTCCGCAGGAAAGGAGTACAATTTACTTTCTACAGGCCTGGGCAAACAAATGTAACGAATTGAGCCGCAGCTTCAGCCAGCTGATACCAGTGAAAGTTTCAGGGGCGGAAGGGTTGTACCTCCAGGCCAGGCTCCTACACCAGGAGCAGGGAGAAGCAGTTTCTGGGGCAGTTTAACAAACCTCAAAGGTGCATCTGTGGGTTTAATGCATGTGGATCTCTGGGCTTATGGCTGAGTAGATCCATTCTCACTTAGAGGTATGTCCATGTAAAAACTTTGTGCTTTTGACGGTTCTCATGACCTATGCAATTTTGTAGCTTCCCTAGGTGAAGAGTCATAAGCTAGGTACTTCAACGTGGCACATTAGGAGGCGGTGTATAAGTTCAGGTGGCAACTGGGAGACTTCCAACATTAACGCCAGCAGCTGCTCACATGGTTAGCAGTAAACAGCCTGGGAAGTCGGGGGGGGGGACACCACAGATAAACAGAACAGGCAGAATTCCTGTAAGAAGGAGGGATTCACGGCAAGAACACGAGGACTCCTCTGCTTAAGGTCAAATACTGCTAGGCTCATCGGATAGTTGAGCTTTTACTCATCACAGTAGGGTAGGAGCATAAATACCGCAACACAGCACCCAACTAGAGCCCGCAGTCAGAAGGGGATCGGATGTTGTACATACAGTTTTCCTGTTCTCCCCATCCAAAAGCTTTTCTATCGCTGGTCTGCATCCTGGTACACAAGGGCAGAAGTTTTGCAGTGGGCTACTCACGCTAGGGTGGGAACATCAGCAGCGCGACTCAGGAGCAAAAATCGCAGTCAGATGTGCAACTTGCAACCTGGCATTTTTTCGGGGCCCTGAGAATCAGCTAATTAGTGGCAAGGTCCAAAACAGATACATCTGGAGCGGCATTAAGGGGACATGACGCAGTGTTCTCTGGGGCTTCCCTTAAAATCCTAGTGAGAAGATTAAAAACGGACCAGGCGGGGCAAGGGAGGGTGATCTGGTTGCTCCAACTGGGGGATAGGAGGTATTGCCCAGTGGGTTTGATCGCCCCCGACCTGGCCCTTCACCCTTTTGGAGAGGGTTGTTTACTGATTCATGCTGCCTTGCACGCCCCTTGCCAAATTTCAGGTTGAACAGGTAATGTAGGCATGCTTAACAATGTCAGGCAATGCGGGTCCTGGCAAGAGCTCTTGCAGTCACTCTTTCAGGATAGGGGCAGCGACTGCAGCTTTCTGGGCGGGCATGTCAGCGATGCGCATCATGCAGGTGGGACGATGGGAATCCCAATGTTTTAAACGGTACATCCGTCCGTAAGCCACCCAGGGGAGTGGCCGGAGGACAGGTTAAGTGAATGATGTACAGTGCGAATTTTGAGTATACCGAAGGTAACTCTGTGATGCATCAGATGTTTGGTGGGGTGCAAGGCTATGGTGGGAAATGATGCGCAACCTTGAGTAGTTGTATGGAATGGTGTGCAGGGGTTCAATAAAGGTGTTTAGCAACCTAGCATTCCTTTATTTCGCCAGGATCAATGGTCTGGGTGAATGGCCTTTCGTGCATCTTGAAAGTGGCATGATGGGCGGAATGCAGGAAATGGAGGCATGGGTTTTCCACCACTGACTTAATTTGGTTGGGGGTCCCAGGCATGCGCTGGAACAGCCTGCTGAAGAAGCTGCGGCACAGACTAGGGGGGGGTGTCTCCCCTCCCAACATTTTGGTCACACACCTGGGAGGCACTGAATTGACTTTCATGGGTAGGAGGGCACTGCTGCAAGAAAGGTAATCCTCCATGTGTAAGTTAAGCAACCAATTGGGGGCACGTGAGTGATGGTGGTCAGAGATACCCCCATGTTTGGTGTGGATAGGGGCCCGATCAGGGGATGCCGTGGAAACCTCACGCAGGAGATTTAACAGGGCCAGGCGCAAAATCACTGAACAGAGGGGGTTTGGCTTTGTTAGGTATGAATGCCTACCTTGGTGGGGGGCCCTGGTTGTGACGGTGGCCACACCCAGAGCTGTTGCGGAGTTATAGGGTGATCCAGAGGCTGAAAGGTACATAGGGGTACCCTCTTCAGGAGAACAACAAGGGTGCAAAAGCCAAATATCCCCAGGAAGTCCTCGCGTTGGACCCTAGAGGAACAATGGCGCCCCGCTAGTCCTACGGGCGGTTGTAAACCTGAGCAACCAGGGGCTGCCTGGATACGCTCTGCCCCCCTCAAGGGGCGTGAGTAGATGGGTGGACTGGTGGTCCACAGGTGGGAAGGGGTAAACCCTCCCCCAAAATTGGTAAGCACCGATTGGTTAGTGCCACGGTGCAATTTGGCTCTTCAGGTGGGCAGGCAGCAGAGGGGCTGCCTGCCTTGGATCGCCCGTAAGTTGACCCACCATGTTGGCTTATTTTGGTATGCAAATAAATCTGCATCAATTTTCTCCACGAAAAAGGTGTCTTGTGTGTTTATTTCATCAGGAGATTGCTGTATGTGTGATGGGGAGTGTGATGCCGATATTGGCACTATGAAATGTGCAATGTGTAATCCTGGAATCAAATCCCAGCTTCCACTCTTGACCAAACTGTGTGATCCACAGCCCACCACTTTACTATGTATCATTTTCTAAACCATCGAGTTGGAGAGCACATCAAAGTAATTCAGCGCGCTACAAAAGCACACATATATGGTTAATAATTTTACTTCGTACTCAATAACAATAAAGCCTATATGAAACTGAAATATGTTGTCAGTTAACTTGTGCCAATGTCCGCAGGGCTTGGGGGCATTCTTGAATGTTTCATGTTTAAAAAAACAATACTTTCAATAAATGTCACTCAATTTAGTGATGTAAATATATGTACTTAATTAAAAAACTGAGAAATTTGAAAGTCTTAATTATATTTTTTCCTGACATTTGTTTCTTGATTTTACATCATTCGATGGCTCAGTTTATGCTTTGGCTCTTAGAGCCAAGCCAGACCCCCGATTTGGCTCTCCTCAAAGCTGTCCTTCTCCCTACCCCACTAGAAATCTTGTTATCAATGGTTTCGCTCTAAAGTGGGCACAGACATTTGCATCTGGTCCAACATTGCAAGAGTAGGGGCCAGATTTACTAACATTTTCACTCAATGTAGCACAGCAGCCAAAAATGCTGTGCTGCGTTGGGTGAGAAGGAGAGAGCAGGAGTGTGCCATATCTACAGAGGTATAGCTCTCTCCTCCCCTCTCCCTAGCGCCGGTGCAGAGTTTTACTGCTGAGCGACACGCACACACCTTTGTGCCATAGGGTGCTTAGGTTTTGTACTGGAAGGGGTCCCTTTCAGTACAAAATACTTTGCCTAGATAACTTTTAAAACTTTTCCTACTTTGTATGTGTGCTTTATAGTACAGCACGCAAGCAAAGCCGGAAAACATTTCTACCTTTAATGCCTGCTTTTGAATGGCCTTACTTTTTTATGCAAAGCCCTGACTCAAATTTTTGGTTGACAGGGTTTTGTGTAAAAAAACATGGACCGCCTCTTTGATGCAGAATAAGGCAATGCAGCGCTGTGCGCTGCCTTGCCGTACTCCATATCCATGAGGCCATGCAAATCCATGCAGGGTGGCTTTGCGTGATGCTCCGGTGGCGCAGACTTCTTGTCAATGACCCCCTAAGTCTCTACAGCCCTAGAGTACAGTTGACACAGCCACTCTCCCCATATTTTATGATGTTTAGTGGACAATCCCTGGCCTAATAAGCCGACTCACCAGTCTCAACTGATAAGTCCATGCCTCTATACCATTCAGCAAAAGGTGGGATGGTGGGGGCGCTCCAATATTTCGCTATATCTCTCTTAGCGAGTACTAGACAAGTAAAAATCATCTCCTAGTTCAAAATCTTTTTTTAAATATTTGGTCAATGTGTAGTTTCTCTGCTTTGCATTGCTTGCCAACTATTGGTTTGTATTGCACAGGCACCTGTACCTTAGTTTACTAAATCCGTTTTGTTTTAGAAAAAGACTTACTAATAATGTGTAATGTCCTAATACTGCTAGTTACTTAGTACTTTTTTGAATGCGTACAAAAGTGACCCTAAAAACAGTCTTAAAATGATTAGTGCTCAGCCCTTCCATCACTACACTGAATCCAACCACTGTACACATCGGAGAGGCAGAGAGGTGCGGCGTAGAAATACTTCTAATTGTTGCCTTAAGGCCTGGGATTAAGAAGTGAAAGGCAGAGATCCTGGTTTGTGATGTTTGTCTTTCTAACTTGGACCGTAATGTGGTTCGTGCATGACGGACTAACCAGGATGTGGCTGCGATATCTTTATCCCACTGTTTACTTATAGCATAATGCAAAACAAAAGCCGTGATAGGAACATTGGAAATATGACTTTACCTTGACAGATAACGTCTGCTTACAAAGCACCGTCGTAATCTCAGACGACACTTTAATAGCAATTGACTGCTTTGTAAGCAAATTGAAAAATGGATGTATGTTATTTCTATTGCTTGTTCCTTTTTTTCTAATCAGGCTCATGATTTTGTTTTGTTCGCCTTTCTTTTCTTTTCTTTTTTTCTTTTCTTTTTCTTTTCCTTTTACGTCCTCTATGGCTTGTCTTAGTTGATTTTCCCTTCAGTATCCCTCCTTTGCCATACAGCACGTGTGCACAGATTTTGCAGTTTCAGAATCATTACATAGCAATTGTACATTTTTACAACTCACAAAATCTGACTCACGAATCAAAAATCAAAAGGTACGACAGCAAATGCTCCTGGCCTGTCTGTCTTATAAACATGCATTGCCAAAATTGAGGGTAGCTATTCACACTTAGTTACAAAGAGGTAAACGTTGCTGCAGAAAACACTGCTTTCATCACACACATGGCCAATTGCATTTGAAGCATAACAGAGTAGGAGACAGGCCTGGTATTGTATCAGGGAATCCATAAACCTGTGCAAAGGAGATGATCTCTGGGCGTCCAGGCGTCTGCCTGATCCTGGGTGAGTTTCCACCTCACACTCGGTCACCACACAGCAGATGCTTGGTATCCATCTTCAGTCCCCTATTACAACAGTGCCTGTTTCTGGGAAGGGCTTTTCTATGTCCTTATTTTCAATTCCTCACAATTGTTTTCCACCTTACCCAGCCCCGTTCATGGTAGAGGGCTGGGAGTACAGGGTACCTGCCTCTAGTTGGGACTGTCTTTCTAGTTCAATAACTCATCTTCTATGACAGACGAAGGAGGACCCGGTACCCAACCCCCTTCAGCACCAACACAGCATGTTGCTGAGAGTGTGCCCTGTCACAAGAATCATTCCAAGGAGTATCGAACACAGATATGTAAGAAGAGCATCCATTACTAATCTCATCAAAATGTGGACCATCTCCTCATAAGAGGAAAAACACCGCTTTACAAGTTTGTTGTAACACATGGAAAAGATATGCATAACACATAAAGGTTACACTTGAAAAAGGCAAGAATTAGCAATAGGTCTGCCCCGCTTGTTTGGAATCTATCCTAGAACACCATGCATGATGGGACATTTAGTGAACTGTACTCCATTATAAAAGACCCTTGCATGTATGATATCTCGAAAGATGTTTGTGCACTATTGAAGTACTGATCTCTTCTCTTGGGTATGTTGTGCAAGATAGCACCCGTTATATGGAATTAGTAGCATGTTTTGCGTCATCCTGCAGTGTTCTTCCTGGTTTATGTATCCATAGGCACTATTGATTTAAATATTCCAAATGTGTGCTGACCTACAAGCCTTGTCTGCTGCTGTGCTCCATCTTATCAACATTGACTGGCAGTGGTGAGATTCAGCAGGGTGTCAAGATCCAAGGACAGTTGACATAGGCTAAAGCATTGCCACCTAAATTAAGAAAATTACAATATAGGTCAGAGTCAGGGGGTGTGATTGCAATGTGGATAAAGTCACTAAGTGTTGGCCATTTTTGCATCATACCCACCATTTAAATTTTGCACCTTGTTACCACCTGGGGCCATATGTATCAAAAAAGAGTTTTGCGATTCTCAAATTGCGATTTTTAGCGAATCGCAAAATGCAATGTATGTAGGATTTACTAAAAAGTTTGCGAATCCTACATATTCCTTATTGGCGAATCGCAAATTGAGATTCGCAAATAAGGAATACCTTCCCATTCATTCCTATGGGCTAGGAGGCCCATAGGAATGAATGGGAAGACATTCTCAATTTGCGATTAACAATTAGAGAACCGCAAATTGAGAATGCAATTTCAGGGTTGCAAGGGTGCCAAAAGGACACCCTGTTGCACCCCTGAAATATGCTGTGTGCACATTTTGCGCACATACATGCCCTAAGGGCATGTATGTGCGACATATGGCACTTTTAAAAAAATCAAAAAAGTGCTTTTTTAAAGAAAATCGCAAATTACCACCAACTTGAAGTTGGTGGTAATTTGCAATTCCTTAAGGCCAAATAGCAAATTTCTGGTGCTTCCAGAATTGCATTTAAGGAATCGCAATTTGCAATTCCTTAATTGCATTCGCAAAAAAGAGAATCGTAAATTTTGCAATTCTCTATTTTGCGATGGCCTTTGGGATGATACATCTCAAAAGGCTTTTTCCAATTCGCAAACGTGCCGATTCTGAGAATCGTCCCGCTTGCAAACGGGAAAAAGGCTTGATACATATGGCCCCTGGCCTTTGTTGGTGGTATTTTTGTACTTGTTTTGCAAGTATTCAAAATTTTCAAATGCTTTTTACATGCATTTAACAATTCCTATTTTTAAATCTCTTTTGCGACTGCCTAACATAATTATTAAAGGGAAAATGTAAACCATAATGCATTTTTTGTGACCGTTTTGTGATTTTGACATCTGCATGATGTTTTACATCCCCAATGTCCGTGTCTGAATTCGCAAATGTGCTTGCAGCTCCTTTGATAATCACAAATGCTCAGTATATCTGGGCCTTAGGTTTCCTTCTACCCCTTGTTAATCCCACCACCCCACACAATTTAATTTATTTTGTCCTTCCACTTTATTTTATCTCTCAGTGATTTTCTTCTTTCCCCTATAACTCTATCTCCTCCCCTTTCAATTCCTCATCTGTGCTACTGTCCTCTCCTTGGCTAGTTTTCTCCTCCCATAGCTATTATTCTGTTTCCCATATCTAACCAATTCAGACATTCAAGCTCTATCAAGTAACCAAGCCCCTGCTAAGTACACCCTTCACCTTGTACAGAGGACTTAATTGAGAGTCTACTCCCTCCAGACACCCAAAGCCTAAATGTACATTCACTAGCAGTACAAAAGGTATACAAACTTTGCTCTAGATGTAACTTAATGAAAACACTTTAGTGTCATAAGTGTATAGCAAATTGTTACACTTTATTAGATGATGTCATCAGCGATGCCATGTGTGTTGCCTTTTAGGATTGTCCTTTAGGATGTCATCAGTGATGTCATCAATGGTGTCATTGAACATGTCAAGAGTGATGTAATACATAAAGTCATAAGTAGTGTATGGTAGGGGCACACGTTATAATTAGCTCGCTGTACTATATCAGTGTGTTTTATTTATTTAAAACATCACAGTATGGCTCACATTTCCACCTAACGTAAGGTATTGAACTTGGAACAGTGTATATGAGAGACAGAGGGGGCTGGGGAACCAAGTAGTGAGCAGGAGATAGAAGGGACCATAAACCAGGGAATGTTGGAATCTGGGTCCTACAGTAGGTTAGGAAAACATAATGAACTAGGGCAGCCAAGGAAGCTGAGACTGTCCCCTACTACTAAGTGTTAAGTCAAACCATCCATGCTGTCTTCACTTAATAAATATGCCCTCAGGCCAGTGCTTTAGCATTCATAGCCTGCCTTGCATCCTGCACTATAAGTAATTAAGCATTGTAGCTGGAACATTCCTGAAGTTGGTTGGCCATTAGTAGCTCACAATTATTTTAATTATTCAAAATTGGCTCACACTAACGAAAAGGTTGGAGACCTATGTTTTCGTCTGTCTGGTCATGTAATTTGTCCCTCCATTGTCACATAAAGCCAGTCGCTCTGCATTTAAGTTATAAAGAACCCACAGTGTTTAACTGTAGATAGCAGAGCTATCTCTTTGGTACATATAATGAACTTTAGTATATGCTTTTAAAGTGGAAAGGAAAGTTGTTCTTGAGATGACATCACATTTAAAGTCTTTGGTTCTACAAAGTAAAACTATCACAGAGATTACTTACAAGCCACAGGCTTTGATTTTAAATACCATAGCCATCCTATAAGTGATACAGGACATTCTTTATTATGGTTTGTGTACTAAATGCACCAAACTGTTTTCTTTTGTATTTTTACAAAGAAAATGCCGAAGTGGGACTTTCTTTTTGAAAATACAAAAGAAAATGCTTCCATCGCCATCAGAGTCGTCTTCTATGGCGAGAGAAGCACATAACAGTTTTCACTACCCCTTACCGCCATGGCTTTTCTGGCTGTAATGGGCAGTGAAAACTGACCTCTAATTACGCTTGTCTAAATCATGTGGGCCCTTACTCCACAGGGTTTTAATCACAGCAGAGACAGAGTGGTCTCCACTGTGATTAGACCTATGGTCTGCCCTCATCTAAATTGGGTGGGTGGACCACATTCTTGGTGTTGCGACGGAGTATCCTTACCACCAAGAATTAAGTCAGACCCTTGGATCTTGCGGTGGTTGGCTCTATCATCACATCTATTGTATTCCTCCAGTGATACTCAAGTTGAAGGTTTTGTAATTGTACAGCAAAACCACTGTATCTGTAATATTACAGTGGCCTAACCAGTGTCGGCTGCTGCCCATCTTAGGTGGTAGGGTGGCTGCAGGGGAACGGCAGGAGTTTGGGGAGGGGGGGGTTGAAATAATATATTTAAAAGTAACGTAACTGCTGCACCGCTCTGCTCCAGCTGACGGCCACCTGGCTGCGCTTATCGTCGCTGCCGGGCCGGAAAGGGGATGAGTCCTCAGGGCACAGGCTCCACACCCAATCCAGATGCTGCTCCCACATGAGAGCAGCACCAGGATTGGTCTGAGCGGCCTCGTTTGCCACTCAGACGGTGCATTGGAGCCTGTGCCTTTTCTCCAACCCGACTGTGTAACACAGCCGGGTTGGAGAAACATAAGTGGGCATGTGTGTTTGGCCAGACTCGGATGTTGGCCAAACACACATGCACACTTATGAGTGCAGTCTACTCCTCCTCCCTCACATGCCCGGCTCGACCCACCCTATAGTTAGTGTATTGCGGGGCTCAGACAGCATAAACAAAATGACAATACCTGTGTCATTGTCATTTTATTTATCATCTGCTGGTACGGGCTGTGGGGCAATGCTCCTCTGCCATTACGGATGAGCCAACCTTGGGCCTAACAGACATTGGCTTTAGAAAGCAGAGCTATAGTGCAGTATCTCTCCTCATACAGAGAGTTTACAGGATCATGCCTCAGGTGGAAGAGCTACTCTGCAAGACTTCACAGTATTTATTAGGTATTTCAAAAGTGAACTAAAAGAACCAGGTCAAACATCAGGCAGATCCTAACAAGTTTAAGTGATGAAGACTTTAGCCTGACCAGTGTGGGGCTCATAAACAAGCTCCAGGAACTGGCTAAATCCATCTCTCTGGAATCTGCATTTACATCAGTAAAACTAGAATGAATACTGTGTAGAAGCCCAGATTATGGTGCCAGGTTTCTCTATGGCCAGTGTCAGCACTCACACATCAGTGTAGGTGAGAATATTTGAACTTCAGAGACTGTTTGCTGGCTTTGTTCCCAGTGGGGACAACATAGGCAGGTTCCCTAGAAGGAGAAATGTAGATTGCCTGGAGAAGCAAGAAACTTTGTGCTGGAGAAAGGATATTGTTGGTCTGCAACCCCAAAGGTGAGCTTACCTTGTGGAGTCATCTCCACAACTGCTTAGTGATTAAGGTGCTTTGTATGGGGCTCCGGTCCTAGCTCCTGCAGCAGATGCATCTGCTTTGAGTGAAGAGGTAACCTTAGAGCGAGAGGGATGCTGTGAGTGTGCCCACGCAGCAGGATGCTGTCAACAAGAGGAGCTCACAACTGTGCTGAAAGGACAAAGAACTTGGACCATCTAGAGTAGTCTCCAAGAGATGGGGTGCTTTGTTGAGCAAAGTGCTGCAATCCTTATCCAAATCAGTGGAGCACTAGTGGAGAAAAAAATAGAAAAACAGAATGGGTGCCCCCGAGGGAACTGGGCACCCAACCCAACCACTTGAGGTGGACACCCTGCTTGTGGCATACCCCAGACAGCACCCACTGTAGGGAGAAAGTACACCATTCCAAATCTCCCAGAAGGGAGAAGGCAGTTGCCCTGGAGCAGGAGGGCAGCAACATGACCTGCATGTTGGGAGATAACTTTTGTCGAGGCCATGAGGCAGAGAGATGTCCCCTGCAACTGTTCTGGGATCCAGAGGGGTTACTAGACATTTGATAGACACAGAAGGAGTTTTGAAGGAGTTGCTGCTCCCTAGGAAGTAAAACGGAATATGGCGGTAATTATGCTTTGCCTCTCAGGGGAGAGAACCTTGTTAATGTATCCAAGTATTTTTGGATCTGACTAGAAGACTGTTATCACCTCTCCCAGGAAACCTTACGTTAATGTATTATTGAGTATTAGGTCTGCCTAAACTGTAGTTTGTGTGTGGTGCAACCACAGCACCGAGACTGCCCTCATAGCCACCACTGACGAAATCCTCTTGGACCTTTGAGCAGCCTTCGACACCGTCTCCTACCGCACACAAGCCACCAGATTCCCCGACGCTGGCATCCAGGGAACAGCCCTAGACTTGGATTCGATCTTTCCTCTCAGGCAGAACACAAAGAATAAGACTCCAGCCCTTCCTCTCCGAACCAACAGAGGTGAGATGCTGAGTACCCCAGGGATCCTCCCTCAGCTCCACGCTCTTCAACGTCTACATGGCCCCCCTCGTAACCATCGTCAGAAAACACGGACTCAACATAGTCTCATACGCCGACGACACCCAGCTCATCCTCTCCCTCACAAAGGAACACAACATCACCAGCTTCCAAGAAGGGATGAAAGACGTCGCAACCTGGATGAGCAACAGCTGCCTGAAGCTCAACTCATAGAAAACAGAAGTCCTCATCCTCGACTCTATCCCCTTCGCATGGTACGACACATGGTGGCCCCCGCCCTCAGAACCCCACCCACCCCAATGGACCACTCACGCAACCTCAGCATCATACTCGACTCTTCACTAACCATAAACCATCAGATCAACGCGGCGTCCTCCACTTGCTTCAACAACCTCCGCATTCTTCGCAAAACCTTCAAATGGATTTCCCCCCGACGCCAGGAAGATCGTCACCCATGCACTCATCCCCAGCAGACTGGACTACGGAAACGCCCTCTATGCCAGAATCAACAAAAAACTCCTACACAAACTCCAGACCAGCCAGAACACCGCAGCCAGACTTATCCTTGACATCCCACGACATGAACGCATCACCCAACACCTCGGCGACCTCCACTGGCTCCCCGTCAAAAGAAGAATAACCTTCAAACTGCTCACACACACCTACAAAGCCCTCCATAACACTGGACCCCAATACCTCAACAAATGAATCTCCTTCAAAGCCCCCAAGAGATACCTCCGCTCTGCCGACCTCGCACTAGCCACGGTCCCCCGCATCCACAGGGCCAGAACAGGTAGCAGATCTTTCTCCTACCTGGCGACCAAGACCTGGAATGAACTCCCCCTCCGCATCCGATGAAGCTCAACGCTGCACCAATTCAGACGTTTCCTCGACGTCCCAGGACATGACCACATCACCCAACACCTCGGCGACCTCCACTGGCTCCCTGTTGAAAGAAAAATAACCTTCAAACTTCTCACACACGCCTACAAAGCCCTCCATAACACCGGACCCCAATACCTCAACAAACGAATCTCCTTCCATGCCCCCAAGAGATACCTCTGCTCTGCCGACCTCGCCCTAGCCATGGACCCCTGCATCCACAGGGCCAAAACAGGTGGCAGATCCCTCTCCTACCTGGTGACCAAGACCTGGAGCAAACTCCCCCTCCGCATCCGACGAAGCTTGATGCTGCACCAATTCAGAAAGGACCTCAAGACATGGCTCTTCAAATGTTCTACGGAGCAGCTCGCAACCCCCCCCCCCACGCCTTGAGACCCTTACGGGTGAGTAGTGCGCTTTAAAACCCCTGATTGATTGATTGATTGATTGGTGAAAAGCGTAACATTAATGAATGTATTTCCAAAGTCAGTAGGCCTGATTTTATATATTATGAAAGGCTTTTTTTTAAACTGTTGGCCTCCCTTTTGAATTATGGTATCTTGTGGCAAAGTCTGTAGGTCTAACTTTTATGTGTTTAAAACCAAATGCTACTGTAATTGATATATTCACTGTGGTACTACTAGTTTTGTGTGTCAAGGACCAAGGCATGCAATTAGTCATGGGATAACGTACAGATAGCAGAAGCCAATCAGGGCTAAGGGGTTGGCTCCCCTTCGTGATGAATTTTAAGGGTAAGTATTTTGCACCCTGGATATTCTGTGAGCCCTCCCATCGAAAGGGTTGTGAACTGGTATTCCCACCAATAACTATTTAGTGTACTGTTTTGCTCAGGCACTCTTCACCAAACTGCTCTAATTAAAGGCATTGTCTAGTGGGATCTTAGCCACCTGGAAACTGACAACCAACATTTCTTGACTGCAATGAGTAATGACCTACTGTCATATAGGCTCTTATACTATACTTGTAGTATACTATTCCCTTTGAACATGTACATGTGACCTGTCAGCCTTAGTATGGTCTTCCCCCAACTTTTTCCCTTCCTTCTCCATTTATCTGACCTTTATTTTGCTAGCCTTAGGTCTGAGCACTTTGCCACTGCTAACCAGTGTTTAAGTGCATGTGCTCTCTCCACTAAACATGGTTATATTGGCTCATGCCCAATTGGCATATTTAATTTACTTATAAGTCCCTAGTAAAGTGCCTGTAAATGAAATGCTACCAGTTGGCCTGTAGCACTGATTGCACCACCCACTTAAGTAGCCCTTTAAACAAGTCACAGGCCTACCAGTGCAGAGCCTGTGTGTGCAGTTTTAACCTGCCATGTCAACCTGGCAAAAGAAACCTTTTTCCAGGCTCAAACCTTCCTTTTTAATACATATAAGTCACCTCCTAGGTAGGCCCTGGACAGCCCTATGGGCAGGGTGCCGTGTACTTAAAAAGTTGGACACGTACTTTTACGTTTGGCATGTCCTGATAGCGAAAAACTCAAATTTGTTTTTTACTACTGCAAGACCTATCTCTCCCTTAGGATAACATTGAAGTTGCCTTATTAAATTTTTTAAGTGTAATTTCCAACCTGGAAGGAATAAGCAGTTCATGGTTCATGTCTCTGGAATCCTAATTTAAAATCCTAACTTAAGTTAAAGTCGGATTTTAAATTACAATTTTGAAAATGCCACTTTCCGAAAGCTAGCATTTTCCTGTCTTAGACATTTGGTGCCTACAGCCTGTCTCTGGGTCATATGACTGGGTGTAGTTGGCAATTGGGCTTTGTATATTGCTCCTAGACAGCCACACACAATGGGAGCTTAAGTGTGACTGAATGGGATCACTGGCAGGATGGGAGGGAGTAGCAGAGCCCAGCCTTAATTATACCAGAATAGGCTGTGTCCTGTCTCCACACAAGGGACTGAATACCCTCTGTAGTTAATCTGGAGCCAGGGCAGGGAAGGCCGGGCCTCTGTACACTTCAAAGGAATGCCTCCAGAAGCTTCTCCTCACTGCAAAGGCACAACTGTGTATAAAAGAAAGACCTCAGCCACCACTACTTCAATACACTTCTGGACCTGTGGATACTCTGCCAGGCAGAAGGACTGTGCTGCTACCAGGATTGCCACTGTAGTGGACTGCTTCTCTAAAGGAACAGCTGCCCTGTTGTGCTGACCTGCTGCCCTCTTGCCAGGAGAAGAATAACTGGACCTGCAACTTCACCTTGACCCCAGCACCCCAGAGTGACTCGAAAGTCTAGTTTGCTGGCCACCTGATCTGAGCCTCAGGGGCATAAAAGGTTCCCCAACAGCTCCTGGAGTCGTCTTCAGTGAGTTCCTGACCCCCAAGTGGTGGCTATCAGGTCCTGGGTCCTTGTTGTGGCTCTCAAGCTCTTGAAAACATGCTTTTGGGCTCTTTGCAACCGCGAATGGGCCTGTTTCCACTGGAACCGAGCAGCTAGCACCGAAATTCAGTGTGAGCCGTGACCAGCCTGTCTCTTTGCACAGCAAGCATCGACCACCGCTGAGGAGCGCCAATGTGAAGCTCCAGCCTGCCTGTCTGTGATGCCTAGCCTGCTCTTCGCGCCATGCTGACCATCTTCAGCGACGCTCTCATTGTTTCCCGCCACCCTCTCCAACATGAACGGGACTCTTGGAACAAAAATGTGAGAAAGGTAAATCTTCAGCTGGACTAATCTGGGACTGTATCTGAACAGTGCTGCATTGCTATCTGCCTGAACTTTTGACTTTGACCCAATCCAGAGCAACCAGATATCACGGTTGGTGCTTTATGCTTTTAGTCGCTATTTTACAGCTTATTCTTTAAAAATTCATAACTCTGGTTCTACTATTTGGATTTTTGTCATTTTGGTCTTGTGTTATTTATTAAATTAAGCTCTATTTTTCTAACCTGGTGTGGGGTCTTTTTGTGTGACGTTTTCACTGTTATACTGTTTGAAGTGTTGCACAAATACTTTACACATTACCTCTATGTTAAGCCTGGCTGCTCTGTGCCAAGCTACCAGGGGGTTGAGCTTAGGTTAATTTGGGGTTTGCTTTTGCCTTACCCTGACAAGGAATGTAGTTGCTGCTTGACCAGGGCTCCCATCCTAGTCAACCAGTAAACCAATTTCTCACAACATGCAATAAACCAGTCCTACTGTCACCGATGATGTGTGCATATGAAGTACGTTCGGGTTTGTGCAAGTATTAACTTCGAAAACTCCAGTTTTTTTCCTTTCATCCTCCTTGATGTGTTATAATCAGAATGACTCAGAGACTCAGTTGGACGCTCGTGTTCGTTTTGTCTTATCTGCAGCCAGGGATTTAGCTACTATTTCTGCAGCAGGTGCAGTGGCACCGGGGCGCAGAGTCCAGAGGGGGCCCATTGAGCACTGATAATTACTATTTTTTACGATCCCAACAGCAGTCAAAGGGGCCATTTTCCTTGACTGCGCCAGGGTCCATGGCATCCAGGGCCGGACTGGCGGTAGCGGGCATCAGGGGTTTCCCCGGGAGGCTGGCTGGGAGGGGGCCGGTTTTGCAGCAGTGGGGGCCGGTTCTGTTACTGGGGGCCGGTTTTGGTGCGGTGCTGCATTATCGGCCCCCAGTAACAAAAGCAGCAGGGATTCACACTTCCACTCCCCCCTCCCCTTGTGGTCTGGCTCGACAAAATCGCCAAGGCTTGTTTGGGTTGCCAGTCCAGCCCTGATGGCATCCATGCAACTCTACTGGCTGCAGCAGTTCCAGAGCATTAACACTGAATGTCCCATCAAAGCAATATACCAGCAACGTGAAGGCCTGCATTGTTTCTCAGAATTTCAGAGATTTTGGAGAGTATAAATATTGCTACTAGTCCGAAATCATCTTTATAATGTTATCCTAACACCGCCTTCTTAAAAAACGTAATAAATCCTAAAGCATTTCAAAGTTTATGTCCGGCTGCCGAAAGGGTGTTCAAACCTTGTCCTGTTTATGCCTTGGGGACCTTTCACTTTCACTTTGACATTACATTATTTCCCATGAACAGACTGCCTCAAGAGTCAATTTGTTTCCCATGGATCGTGTGATAAAAGTCAGCATGAGCAGTTTGTAAACAACAATTAATTGCCAAGCAAGCATCTGGCAAACATAGGACTTCATTTTACAGCTTTGAGGTGGCACAGTTCAGGAGGCGGTCTGTTTCTGGATTATCTTGGAGGGGAGTCAGGGACACATAATTATTGACATATGAACCATCTGAAAATTAGGTTCAGAATCGAAGCTCAAACAGAGCTTCGGAAGCATAAAAATTGTTAGGCGGCCTACAAACGAGACAAATGTCATATCACTTGGGCTCAATCAATTTAATACAATTAAGTTTACAAATAACTGAATGTCTCGTTTTATAAATAAATATCTTAAGACAGCTCTAAGTGTACATAAAAAATCCTCTGGTCAATGCTGAATCCATCAAGGATCACAGGCTATTTTGAAAGGGGTGTTAACCACAAACTGCAATGTCATGGGAAGGAAGCAAACAAGATGGTTCTCACACTACTAGCAGAACAAGCATTTGCAATGCAATAGGTCTCGCATTTGCGAGAATTTGAGCAATTGGCATTGTAAATGACGATGCCTTTTTATTTACGTATTGGTTTTTCAAACATAAATAAAAGGCATCGTCATTTACAATTACAATCGCTTAAACTCTCGCAAATGCGAGACCTATTGCATTGCAAATGCTTGTTTTGATTTGCAGCACCCCCGCACCAATACTTCCAGCGCCTATGCTAATAGGTGCCAAGATTAGCAGAGAAATCAAGAAAAGCAGCTGGAACCGATGTGTTTGCCACTTTTGACCTTAAATCTGTTTTGAGCAGCAAGCATAATGCATTCCTCAATCAAGCAATCTCCACCCCTAGGCCAGACAGCAGTCAGTCACCACGTGTGATAGCCACGAGTAATCACCCTACCTCTCTCCAGACAGTCCGATATTTAAAAGCGTTCTAGGAGAGTGAACTAACTCGAAAACATAGCTTTATAAAATGAGCTTTACCTGCCAGTGGTGGTCTACAAAGAGAAATTCTTGCTGGATTTGTTCCTGTGAAGACGCTCTGGTTCATTGTTTAAAAGGCGCCAGGAAGCGTATGTGCACTTTAAATTTTGGGGGGGAACTCACTGGTTATCACTTTCTCTTGCCTCCAAAACAAACGTGCTCTGCTGGCGGATTTTTTTTTTTTTAACACACGGCATTCATGTTAAATTTAGTATTATCAGCGAGATGAGCAGATGCCGAGACCCCGCCCACACCCTGTTGCCAATGTATTTGAAGGAGGTGGAGGCAAGAGACTATTAAATTTGAGTTTCATTTAATCGGCAGGACTACATCTCCCAGAATGCAGTATGATGTAATCCAGGACTAGACAACTGAGTCCCTGGTTATATGAACTAATCTGGTAACCTTACTTACAGGCCATGCTTGGAGAATGTACTGTCATCGCTCACGGCTGAAAGGCCTGTGTAACAGTGGGAGTTCTCAGCAGTTTACAAATGGTTCGACGCTATGCACAAGACACCATTTTGAGCTGCAAAACGTCCTGCGAGTAGTTAGAAATGGAAACATGTCTCTCCATGTGGCAAGCATAAGAGAAATCACACCGCCCCGACAGCAATGTCACTATGAGGCTTTTCTTGACCTCGTTTTTTTGCCGACTTTTTTATGGAGGGAGGGTGTTTAAACATTGTTAAATGTTGTAACCAGCAAAACTGTAACAGATGTCTGAATCCAACAAAGACTGCAGAAAACATTGCAGTCTCCGACAGTCACACTACACATTAAAAAACTGCACAATGCGACTTATTTCTGAAATTAACAACAGTATACCCGATAAAATTCAGTAAGTGACTTTCGTGGGTGTCGTGCAACAATATTAGTAGATGTGGCAAGATATCAGGAGAAACGATCGCAAGCCCATGGAGTGAGTTCAGCCTTCAGAAAAATGATCAACGTAAAGAAAAGCCGAGAGTGTGGAGATGGGGTGATAGGAGGGAGACCCATCCTTCAATGTCAGGCCTTCTCGGAGCTCAGCCGGAAATGTGAGTCCAGAGGCCGCTCTCTGCCGCACCTTCGTCGTCCTGCGCATCACGATAATGCTCTCACCAATACTTACCACTGTCAGGCACACGGCATTACTCTTTGCTTTAATCAATCAGGCGCGGTGCGTCCATTGGGGCGTTGCCCCCCCACCCTCCCGCGCCCGCAGCTCCCTCGGCGTCTCTGACTCAGTTTACTTAAGTTCAGAGATGCCGAGGGAGAACTGACAATCATGTCAGTCAGCATGACGTCGGACCGCCCACCCCCTTCAGAGTCTGAAGGGGGTGGGCGGTCCGGCGTCATGTTGACTGACATGCATTGTCAGACCAGCCAGGGACAGGCAGCAGCAGAAGTGCGCATGAGTGGGGAAGGTGAGCTAATTTTTCGCCCATGCCCAGTCATGCGCACTTGTGTTTGCACTGGCTTGCGCATGCCCATTAGGAGCCCCTTGGTCTCCTAATGGGCAGGCGGCGGGCGAAGAATAACCGTAGCCTTAAGCCAATCCTGGCGCTGCAGCAGCGCCAGGATTGGCTGAGGGGTTGCCACTCCAGTGCTGTTCCTGAAGAGGCGCCAACGCGGACCAGGAGCAGAGGCGGTCAGGTAAGTTTTCTAAATTTTATTTTCCCTCGGTCGGCCCCCACCCCCGCGCGACCTCCCGCGAGTCGCGACTGGGAATCACACACAGTCGTGTCCGCAATGACTTATCACTTATGTGCACATGCAGTTCAGTGATTAATGGTGCACAATGCACAGGAGTCTGATGTAACTAGTTGTGGGCACCAGCACCTAGAGGCGGTACGGTTTGTCCAGAGTGCTATAAGTGTTAACACACGATCACATTGGTGCAGCATCCATTTCCTTCTCAGTCCCATAGCGGTAGGTCTGGAACTGGGTGGGCACGCCTGAGTGTTGTGCCTTCTGATGCTGGCATGTGTGCGATTCGGCAGGCCTTGCTTGAAGTGCTTTCTTCCCTCCCACCCTTTCCTATCCTTTGCATTAAGGTCTCAAAGTGCTCCGAAAAGGCCGAAAAGTAGTGTTTTGGTGCTATGTCAACGTCTCAAAATAAAATAATGATGTTTCTCACGGGAGAGCGTTAGACCCCCTGCTCCGCCTTTGCACGGTGGTCACAGTAAACCCCAGAGGTGCCTAGGAGGACCTGCTCTCCTCTTGGAGGAGACTAAGGATTCTGCAGCTGGCGCATCTCAACGGACAATAGGGCTGGGGTAGGGGCAGTCAGTCACACGTCCTGGCAGAGGCGGCGCGGCGCGCGG
Source organism: Calotriton arnoldi (assembly GCA_963921515.1). Classification (NCBI taxonomy): domain Eukaryota; kingdom Metazoa; phylum Chordata; class Amphibia; order Caudata; family Salamandridae; genus Calotriton; species Calotriton arnoldi. The sequence goes on along the minus strand of CAWUFW010006221.1, from coordinate 219,705 downwards.
ACCCGGTCAGGTACGTTTTTCATTTTATTTTAATTTTATTATTAATTTGGTCAGATGTCAATTGTCGTGTACCGGAGAGTGATTCAGTCTGTATGGAGCCTGCCACAAAGTGATGAAATGTCTGCCGCGGCTTGAGCTGCTGTGAGCCGGGATTCACCAGGCTGTCTAAGTGGTGATCCACATTTGGAATACTACATGTGCTCTGGGCTAATGTGTGATGTTTCACTTGTCTTAGAAATATGCGACTTTAGTTTGTGATCATTTTGTTATATTTTCCATAAAGTGCTGAACAGCACCTATACAGCCTCTAGGCGCAGCGCAGAACATAACGGTATAAATCATGTGCGTGAGGTCGGTGTCTGACTTTCATATGGGATTACCATCTCATGGATTTATTATTTTTTATCACGAGCGTGTCCTGTACTCGAGGTTAGGTGTTATTTATTGTGCGATTCAGTCGCACAATAAAAACATTGTGAATGTGAGTGAATTGTGGGATGTCTGTATTTGGTTTACTTTAATATACAATTGTCTGCAAATGTATAGGAACATTGAGTTACTAAAACATATTTGTGTCTTTCGGGCTGACGTGTTAGTTACTGATATATTCTTTAATATGGGAATGCATTTGGGGTGTTGAATCACCTAATCCGGTTATGTAGTTTGAGCAGCATGATTAGATTACTATCAGTGCAGTTCCAGGTTGTTGCGTTACATTATTGTGTGGAACTCAACGCATTAATGGCTTAAGTGGGACTTTATATATATATTTTTTTAGATATTATCGGTATGCCTGGATTTTATGTCCAGTTTAATTTAGCCTGTTACTTTGATTTGGAATACCGGGACGTTTTAGACTGGCTCCTTTAGTTTAGTTGATGGCTTTATTGTGGTCATATGGGTAAAGCTCCTGGCGATTTTATTGCAGCAATGTGCATTAGGCCGACTGTATCAGGCCAGCACTGCATTTTCTGTGGCACCAATGCTCCACCACTTTGCATCCATTTTTGTATTTGGCACAACATTTTTATAAGCAGATGATTTTCCGCTTTGGAAATATATAGCTCCTAGGTAATGTGGCAGACCCTGAATTATTGCAATATTACATGCTGTCCCCCATAGACCTGACTGAATATTGTATGGCTTCAAGCCAATGTATTTGATTAATTGCGCTATAATTTTCACCATTTAGACCCATTTTTATAAAACCAACTTTGTGGCAGTATCTTATATGACATCCCTTTATTAATGTATTAACTGCACTTTCACAATTGCTTTATTAACCTTCTTGCTTCTCAAATTTGCTTGGAAATGCACCATTTACCCACTCTTTTTTCAAAATGTTCTCGGGGGGAAAACCCACCCGAACCCCCCTTTAGATGTTCGTGCTCTCTGGCTGCGCTCGCTCGCCACGGTGTGCTCCGACAGAAACTTTACGCCTCACCACTTTCAAATGTCACCAGCCACCACTGTAATCAATATGTAGACATACCACAGCCGTGCCATAAAAATACACCGCAAATGCAACAGAAACATTTTTTGCACATAACCGTCGCTGCTTTTGGTTCCAATCCTCAGAAACCCACAATGAATGGAAAGTCTTATTCCAAAGCCCTGTAGGGCCCTGCGGTCAACTGCTAAATATGCATAAACAGAACATAACCTTTCTACACGTCTCAAATTGCCCTTTTCAAGACCAGTGCACTCACTGCAGTTAATGTTAACCAGTTCTGTCGTTTTCAAGTTATAAATGTTCCTCGACTACACGCCGATCTTTTATTTTCTTATTTATTCTTTGCTTAAAAAGCAGAAATTGTTAAAGTTAAAGTGCGGCATGTTACCGATGTTGAAGTTAAAGCACATTTGTGAAGGCGCGAGACGCTCAGTGATAGGTTTGATGACAACGGAGCTCCAGCAAGCTCTTTAAGCAATGAGGGAGGGGGAGAAGGGAGGGGGGAGTGAGAGCGGAGAGCATGGTTAAGGAAACAATGAAACCATTAACAGCGCGGCGCTCGTGAAAGGGCGCCGTGCTGATTATGTATGCATGTGTGTGTGTGATGCTCGACCTAAAAAGAAGTAGTCCCCAAAATAATATATAAACACTCACAGTGTAGGGAAACTGTAGTTGGTCGGTGCTGCTTCCTACAAAAACGGAAGTGACGTATCGGATCAACAGCCAACAGTAAGCGAGATAAGAAGAGCACTGCCAGAATCAACCAATGGCAAGTCACAGGAGAAATTACCCTACATATTGTGTTTACTGTAGGTCTTGCGACAGCGCAAGCACTGTCTACGCGAGACCTAAAAACGGGGTAAAGATTAGAGACTTTTATTGGAATTGGAATTGCATTTATATTGCGCTTACTATCCCTAACGAGGTGTTGAAGCGCATTTCACCGAGTGGCACCTTAATCCAGAACCCATAGGTGGATTATTGGTGGAGTAGTAGAGGGAAATATAAATTGTTACTGGGAGAGGTAGACGTGAGCCTGTTAGTTTGATGAATAGGATAAAGGATCTATAGAGGAGACAAGAGTTTGGAAAGGGTTATTTGGGAGTTCATAGTAGTAAAAGAGGTTAGGGAAGAGTCGGAGAGCCTGTTAGTTAGAGAATAGGATAACGGATGGATAGGAGGGGGAAGAGTTTGGGAAAGGTTATTTGGTAGTTCATAGTAGTAAAGAGGTTTGGGATGAGACAGAGAGTGGAGGTAGGGGATATTTTGTAAGAGGAATAGGATGAGTCATAGAGTGTTGGTTTGGTGAAGTTTGAGGAGATTGGTTAACTTTTTTTATTTTTTTATTTCGCTGCAGTGGAAGGAAAATATACAAATATGTAGATACATAACCACATAGAAGAGGTAGAAATACATTGAGATTTTAATATGATAGGTATATGTAAAATAATTAGGCAATATAAAATTCTACTAGATAAAGTTCCATATGTACATGCATGTGTTAATATTTGCAAACTAAGGCTATCCATTTTTGTGGTCAATTAAGTTTTTTAAATTTTTTCATTATGTTTTTTATTTATATTTGTTTCCCAATGTTTCAGTAGTGAAGCTCTTATAGATACAATTGCTATATATCGTATTTACACATTGAGACAGGTATGTGTTATTATAGGATAATCAACCCCTAAGCAGACATTCATCACCTTATATGCTACTGATAAATTGATCTACTTATATTTGGATTTAATAATAACATTATTAATATATTATTCATATATATTCCTATAAGAATATAAAAAAGTATTTCTTGCTATTTAATATGTTTATTTATTTATTTTTCATTCCTCTAGCAAGTATAAAACATATTTATGGAGATACATACCTGATGTGAAGTGAAGAGAACGCAGTAGTGGAAGTTAAAGTATTATTTATTCGAGGGGTACAGAGAGCCGTCCCAGCTGGCACAGCCCAGGCACAAGAAGTAACTGCCACTCATAGAACACTCGGGCAGGATGCTCCTACACGCTCTAAATGACATCACAGTGTCCATGCTGATCACTGCCAGCATCACATCACCACAATACCCATATTATTTTCATGTATATTTCCCATTAATGAATTAGTATTATTTGTTTTTATTATATTTGATTTATGTATTTAGGATTTTTGTAACGTAATAAGTGTATTCAATAGTTAACATTTATACATACTTCTGTATAGTCATGTTAATAAGATGTAATGAGAGTGATCATAATAAATAGAGACCCATAAGCATGTACTTAAATACTTTTATGTTATTTATGTAATGACCTATATTCTTTTTAAGCATAAATATAAGACTGTACAGTGACGGTTTCTGCACTAGGATGCAGGAGCTGTGCCCACACTATTTTCAGGCATTTAAAATATTTTCCATTAACCTGGCACTTATGCAATTAGTTAATGCTAGGCTGCTTTAAACTCAGCCCGAGCTTGAACAGGCACTAGAGAAAGGACAGGAATTCCAATGCGCATCATGTACGGGAGTCTCTCACGTAGGGCATACCTCTATTCAGCGGTTGGATGATAGAGGCACGCATGGTTAAACCATGTGTGCCTCTACCACGCATCCCGAACCACAAATGCGTCTTAACCACGCATTCCTTTACCATGTATGTCTTTACCACATTATTTTGTGGTAAAGGCTTGAATGGTAAAGGGGTGTGTGTGACTAAGGTCGCCACTACTCTGACCCCGCTCCCCCCGCCCTAAGCTGTAAACCCCCTACCTTCCCCCCACCCTGAGACCCACAACCTTCCCACCCGACCCCCTCCCACCCCCCACGCTGTCTCTAAAACTACCCCAACCCTTTCCACTGCCCTTAGGCGTAAAACCATAACCCCTAATTTAAAAAACTACCCCCCTCTCCTAAGCCCTAATAACTACCCTGACTACCCATTCCCCTCCCCCTGCCCTGAGGCTTAAAACCCTGCCCCTTTACATACACTACCCGACCAACTCACACCCCCTGCGCTGTCCCTAAAACTACCCCAACCCCTTCCACTACCCCTAGGCCTAAAACCCTAACCCCTAATTTAAAAACTACCCGACCCTACCACCAGCCCTAAAAACTACCTCGACCCCCCACCAGCCCTGAAAACGACCTCAACCCTCCATCAGCCCTGACAACTAACCTGACCCCCAGTCCTGAAAACCTCCCGACTCCCCAAGCCCTGAAAACTACCCCGACCTCCCCACCATGAAAACTACCCAAACCCCCTGCCCTGAAAACTACCCAACCCCCTAACCCAGAAACCAACCCCCTCATCCCATACAAACCCAGCCCCAGACCCCACTTACCTCACCGTGTCCTCTGGCTCTCTTCCTAGCATCTTCCTGCTTCTGCCGAGCAGCAGGTAGACCGCGCACTGGCTGAACCATGCATATGCATGGCAAAAGCATATGCGTGATTAAGGCAAGTGTGGTAGCGCTTGCGTAGTCAGAATAAGCGTGGCTGATGCAGCGGTGTTCCAACTGTTTCCCCTATGCAGCCTTTCATTTTCTTAATAAATGTGCCCCAGCAGTGACACAGCCTGCAGCCCTTCTTTCCCACATAGTGATGCAGGCTGAAGCCATGCATGGTGATGTAAGGTCTTTCACGTCAATAGCCACAGAAAATCCTCTGTTTTAGAGCATTCCATCTTCATTGTTTATGTTTAAGTGAACACACACACTGACCCCTGGGTGTAATTTGGCACAGCTGTTGGGTGCCAGTGATTTTTAAACTTCCATAAAGGCCTCTGCAACATGTACTTTAATTAAGATGCTGGAGCTCATGCTTTACAATTAAGTTTCATGCAGAAGTACATCACTATCCTTTTTTACTAACGAAAAATGCAGAACGGTTTTGAATAATTATATTTGAGAGAGAAATGGCAGCATATTACTCATTCATAGTCTACATTTGGTAATGTGTATTTTAAAACTGATACTGCACTGAAGATATTTGAGTAAATATTGCCCGCTTCAGGATTGGTTTAACTGTAGTTAAATGTAATTAAATTTTAAAGAAATCATCTGTGCCACTACCTATAAAACGAAGGCATGAAGCATTGCACAATGTTTCTATTCAATGTACAGCATGGATTCATTTGTGGGACCTTGAGGAAGAATGTAAATGGGATTTGGGACTAGTTACTGGTCTTTGGTGGCTTGCTTGTATTATATTTTGGACTTCTTGAATGGGCACAAGGGATGGGCGATTGGAAGGAGACATGTAGTACAGTAGCTGGATGGTTGAGTGTGTAGTGATGGTTTGAGGGGGTAGATCGGATAATCGAGTGGGGATTGAGCATTACTGGCTGGGTAGATGCTGAGCGAAACTCTCCTTTGACCACAGCTCTTTGGCAAATGTTCACTTATCCTGTGCCTGAAAATTTCCTTTATCATCTGTTATCTGTTTACTAAGAATTTTTTTATCCTAATAATAACACTAGCTCTTGCTATTATTATTAATGCTGAGCATATTCTAGGACAAGCCTGAATTCTATACGTCTTGAACACAGATGGAAGAAATTTGTCTCATCGATCAATACTGTTGGTTCTTTCTGCCCCCACCACTCTCAAATTTCACCAGCTGCCACTGGGAATGAATATATATTTTAATCATAAGTAGTATATACTTGTGTACATTTGTTAAGAAACAATATAAGAAAGTATATATTTTTTTATCCACAAGTAATATGTGCATTTGTACAAAGAAATGCGTATATCTGAATACATACATATAACCAAAGTATACATGTTTACAAACGCACATATGTGCACTTTTGATGTCTTATGCATACTATTGCTGTACATTTGTATTTTTAAATGGTGGTCATGTAGGGAAGAGCCAGTTCTTGAGTAATCTTCTGAAAAAAAGATGGTTATCTGTAGATCTTATGTTTGGAGGTAATGAATTCCATACTTAGCCTGCTTGAACAGAGAAAGATGTTCCACTCATGTTTTTTTTCTTGCAAGGTGGGATTTTGAGGCGGGGTGCTAATCTGGAATGGAGGTTTCTTTGTCGTATGTATTTTGTGATTTTCTTCCGGATGAAAAGTGGTCTTGTTCCCTTTATTGCTTTGTGGGTGATACAAAGCAGCTTGAAAGGGGATCATCTAGCAAACGGTAACCAATGTGGGGCCCTTAAGGCAGTGGAAAGGTGGGTTTGTGGCTTTACATGTAGGAGTAGTCTGGCATCAGAGTTTTAAATTATTTGCAGTCATTTCATAGCTGATAGAGGTGATCCATGTTAGAGGCCATTGGTGTACTCAAGTTTAGACAGTATAAAAGAGGTAGTAGCTTGGACCTTGTGTGGAAATCCTAGGTGGGGGAAGATGCGTGGTAGAGTTTTCATAGTAATGAAGCTTGAGCTTGCATACTTACTTTCTTGGGCATTCACTGATAGTTTAGAGTCCATTGTAACACAGAGGCTTCTTACTTCCTTGAATTCTCTAGGAGGCAGTCCCAAATCGTTAAGGCAGGTAGGCATCATTTACCTAATCGCCACAGGTGAGTATTTCAATTTTGGACGCATTCAATTTGAGAATGCTCAATGTTAACCAATGATCAATGGCTCAGGCGCAACTGAAGATTTTTGAGTTGACAATGTCTTTGGAGCTTTCCAATTTAAGAAGAATTTGTGTGTCATCTGCGTTATTTTAGCAGGTGAGTTGAAATTCATTGAACATTGCCCGCAATGACCTCATGTAGATGTTGAAAAGTATGGGTGAGATGATAAAGCCTTGAAGGAGCCCGGCTTTTATGATGTAGGGTTTGGATGAGAGAGGAGGAGCATGGATGATATTTGTTGTGTTTTGAAGGTAGGATGTGATCCAGCCGAGAGCAGTCCCCTCTATGCCGGCTTTGCGGATTCTTTGGATTAGATGATGTGTAGGGCCATTTGGGTGAGACCATAAGGTTCCTGTTGGCAGACCACAGGCTTAGGCTAAGGATAGTGTTGTGGTGAGTCATGTGGCAGAGAGGTAGTCTATAGATAAGCACTGAACACTGATTTAAATAAAAGTGTCAATAGCTTGTAGGGTGCCTTGTTTCTTGAAGACAGCCAGCTTGCCTGATGTTTAAAAGCTGAGGTAGAATGTCATCTGGACAGATCAGAAATCGCTTTAGAAACAAACTTTAAGACAATGTAGCAAAGGAGTATTGAGAGAGACCCAACAGCAGGCTGCTGCTGTAATCTTGTTCAGATTCAGTGGCAGGGGCCAGAATGTTTAGGGTAAAGTTGACTGAATAATGTAGGAGACTGAGAGAGGGCACAAGTAGGCAAACAAGCACATATGAACACCCATGCACATGCACACACACCCTTTACTTACTAATTCACTTTTGCTACTTAATAATAATAATAATAATACAATCTTTATTCGGCAAAGCATACAGCCATAAAAGATACAATGCATTAAAATAGCGAATTAGTTAAAAAAGAATAATTCATTTTTTGACAACTTCTAAAATAACGACACAATATGCTCTCCTCTTACAGGACCATAAAAGTCTGCTATTTGAACATATCGGAATTCGTAAAAACACCCCTCCATCTTAATCATTCCTAGTTTTCCTGGATCTCACCATTGCTCTTAAAAAGTGTGTGACTACGAATAAAGTGCGTTCATTCTGCAAGAGTTGCATGTGCAAAAGCGCAATTCAAGCCTGTCTAAAACTCATGTCTTTTAAATATGGTTTAAGATACAGTCACCGGGGATACGTAAAATATTTGCATAAAAAAACAAAATGTAAAATATCCTGTGGAGACCTATTGTCGCAGCCACCTGGCCCTCTGTCGTCTGTTCGCGCTACAAAGCCGATAGGGGAGGCCACTAAGTGATTAAACATGTTAAAGCTAAAACGGGTAATTAAAAAACGATCATAGGCACTAGTTAAAATAGTAAGATAATAAAGTTCTATTCCCTGCACTGATTTCACTAGGGCATGTGCTCTGACTGTCAGTTTTAACAATTCCTTTCCTTCTCGCTCCGTGCTAACCTTTTAAAGAATAGATCATTGATTAGTTTTTTATCCTCTTTCTTCACTGAACTACAATTTGTGAAAATATCTGATCTTCCTAGACTATGGAATGTTTCTTTAATGTATCTTAGCCACTGTATTTTAAGGGCATGCTCCAATGAAAGGCAATCCAAAATTATCTCTTTGTTAAAGGAGGCCTTCTCATTGGACCAAATATTCACCCAACAGTGCAGAGGCTTAACTGCGACTAAATCTGACACGTGCCTCACCCTGAGTTCTTCGTGGACTGATTGGGCGGGGGTACCTTGAGGGACCTTTAATAGCCGTCTCAGGTATATATTGTGCATCGTCTGTAGGTCCCTCACTGCTGTGTAGCCCCAGATTTCGCTCCCATACACGGCCTTGGAGATGCAAATTGATTGATATAATTTTAAAATCACCCCCGGCGACCAAGTACCTAATCTATGTGCAATATTCGCTACAGCTCCCATTGCTTTCTTCGTGTCCATCACCTTCTCTTATTTCAGGGTATTCCAGTTTAATTTAGCGTCAAATAGGACCCCAAGATATTTAAAAGCTGGAACTTTGGCTATACTATAAGAGCCTGCCTTATAAGATATTTTACTCTTCCCTCGACAGCCCACTTCCATCACAAACGACTTGGCGTAATTGGGAGACAAGTCCAGTCCCTTCATAAAGGAGACAACTCCATCAATTAAAATTTGCAATGCTCTTGGGGTGCGTGCTATAAGCACGGCATCATCTGCATAAAGCAGAACTGGCATTGGTCTAGTACCTATTCTCGGGATATCAACATGCAGAGATATCATGGCAGATTCCAGCCCATTAATATACAGTGTGAATAAAAAGGGGCTAGAATACAGCCTTGATGCACCCCTCTTGAGCATTTGAAGCTATTGGTGAGATCCCCCTCTTGAGTAAAACGTACTGCAGCATATAAAGACATCAGGTCATTTATTAATGAGCGGTCTACTCCCAAACCGTCTAACAGGGCCCATCATTTACTATGGTTCACCCTGTCAAACGCTGCAGTGAGATCCATGAAACCTAAATAAATTGATCCCGCTTTAGCGATTGTATATTTGGCTGTCACTAGGTAGAGGTTCAGACATTGACCCACTGTAGATTTGCCTGCTCGGAAGCCATATTGGACCTCCAAGATAATTTGATTTTTGGCTGACCATTCCACTAGCCTGTTAAGTATAACCCGCGCCATAACCTTAACGGTCGAGTCTATCAGCGAAATGGGTCTATAACAGTTGGGGTTATCCCTATCCCCCTTCTTGTAGATAGGGACGATAGTAGCAGTTGACCAAGACTTGGACATGATAGTCGACACCGCCGCGTTCAGAACCCTGGTTAAAATAGGAGCCCACACCTCGATGTAACTTCTAAACAGGTCTGGGGGAATCCCATCTGGGCCCGGAGTCTTGTTATTGGTCAAACCCTCTATACCTGTGATTACCTCATTTAGATGAAATTTAATATGGGAATCAGAGGGAAGGAGCTCCCAGACATTATTACAGTAAGCTTCCTCCCCATAGTTATAGACTGACTGAAAATGGCTCTTCTATTGATCTTGTATGATGTGATGACATATGGATGGTTTGTCAGGTTCAGCGAAACAGGGTCTATTAATAACTCTCCAAAATAAAGAACTATCTTTCAAATCACTGGCCTCGACCAATTTGTCCCAAGCCTGTTTTTGTAGGGCAGACCTCCGTTCCTTTAAAGCTTTTTTATAAATGCTATGACAACTTGCCACCCTAGATCTACTACGGGGAGCCTCTTTCAAAGCTGCTTTAAGTTTCCTCAATGCTTGAGAACATTCCCTCTCAAACCACCTTGACTATTTGATTGGGAAGTGACTACTGGGACAGTTAAGAGTGCTCTCACTGACTTAGCTATGGTATCAAAAGATCTGAGTACATCTTCATCTGAAGGTGAGATATCTAGGCACTTCCGAATCTCCTGTTGCCTCTCTTTAAAAAGGGATGAATAAAAAGCATTACTATCAACCTGTGACCATCGCAAGCTCCTCCCCTGATTAGTTGGCTTTAATATCCCTCCCGTCTTATTACTATGAGCTAGATTTGGTCTCTGTGCCCGCATCCCCAGAGTCAGAGGGTTATGATCACTGAAGGGACTTTCTATAGTCCTGAGGGATGATATAATATAAGCCAACGCTGAAGACACAAAAATAAAATCGATTACTGCCTTTTGTAGCATAAACATTAGGTTGTACGTGTTTAAAAGAGCATTTAGTTCCTGACCCTCTACAGAGTGCTCCATATGCCATTCTTCTGCTTTCATGCATGGGGAAGTAGCCCTAGTGTTTTGTCCAATGTTTGAGCATAAATGATAATTGAAATCACCTAGCAAAATTAGATTGCCCATTGAAAAATCGTCCCCCCGTAGCTGATCTAAGAACCCGGCTAGCTCCTTCACACTCGACAAACCCAGCTTCCTGTTTTTGGCATTAGAAAAATTAATTATTGTCAGCCATTTCGTTCTACCTATTACCAATTTTAAACCTTGCGCCACTGTAGAGTTCCAATTTAGTTGTTTCACTGACCCACACAAATCAAGGGCAATGAATATAATTAGACCACCCTTAGCTCGCCCATGTCTCGATCCTACCTCCGGGAGGAAGAACGACTTGTAGCCTTCCAAAAAGAAAATATTTTCCATCTCCCAGGTCTCTTGTAAGCAAATGATCTTATACGAGGTTATGGTTTGAATCCATCTTTCATCCTCAAATTTTGCACCCAGCCCTGCCACATTCCAGGAGATCAGATCAATCTCACTCCCTCCCTGGGTACTGGGTAAGATAGCCGATGTTGTATTGTCACCTTGATTTCCTATTTGGTGATTCTGATTAGAGTAATTTGTGGGAAGGACTACAGTCTCTCTCTCTGCCGTTCCCCCATGGGCATAACTGACTGTATTTAAGGGTCAATCACTATTGCCTGTACTAGGCTGTATTCGATGCCCGCCCCCTGTCAATCCAGATCATTAGGATCCGACAAAGGGGCATAAGTGTTCGAACACACTTCCCTCTCCTTCTCAGTGAGAACGCCCCCCTTCATCTGCATAACATTACTAGCTCCTTGGGCAATAGGGCCTGGTCTGTAGAAAAAACCTAGTGGGAGAGGTTTAATATCTGAGGCATAAAAAGGGAGTTTAGCCGAGTGTCTCAATATATTGTGAGCTAATTATGGGAATCTAAAGGTAACGATCACAGCGTCACCCTCGAAGGATTTCCTTGATTTCCCAATCCAAGAGACCCTTCTTGCCATCAGGATATGAGAATGATCACCTATATTGAATCTACTGTATTTCCCTAACCAATGAGACACTTTGTTGATAAGATTATCTGTGGCCTCTTCCATGCCCACTCTGAGACTGTGCACTCCCACCAGGACTATGATATAGGGGCAACAGGCCGGGGAGAGATCAATCACAGGCAGACCTGTTCTATAATTGTTCTTAGGACTTGCCCCCCCTTCTGCCTGCACACATGATGGAGAATGTCAGTCTCTCACACCCCTACCTCCTCCCTCTACACCCTGTATATGGGGATTAAGCCTATTAATCATCTCTCTCTCTCCTGGTCCCCCGGTGCATTCCGGGGCCCAGTCCCCATAGACCTATTCAGGTTTGGTGGGTGGTTTCCTGGCTCAGATTGCCCTCACAGACTGGGGCACACAGCCTGTGGATAGACCCTACTCTGGGGCGGAGCATTGGAGATGGTTTTCAGCATATTCTCTACTTTCCCCAGTGTCTCTCTCGAGTCTGAGAACCCTTTTTCCAACTTTTTCCAGAGTTCAGATATCAGGTCGGTCATCAAGTTCGTGATTGTGCCCCTCAACGTGTTGCAAAAGTCCTCCAAATCTGTCGGGCTAAACAGGGGTTTTGGTGCCTCTTTCTCCTTGTGGGCTCATTTTTCTTTTTCGCTTTGCGTGATCTCTTGGGAGCTGGTGACATCTCTTCCTCCGAGCCCTTATTGTCCGTAACTTGGGGACCCCTTGGCCCTCACCCACAGTGTCCGAAGATGAAATACTTGTACCTGGTTCACTTATACCTGGTTTACCTCTCTCTAGCGCCACCGCCCCTGTGGCTGCAGCCAGTGTGCTGTCCGTCATGTTAACCGGGGGGCTTGTGTTAATTGCTCCTACTAAATCAGCCTGCACTAGTTCAGACACTGGAGGGCCGGTAAGACCCATGGACAGCCTCCTCTCCGCCCTATCAATCTCCTGGGTGATTGCCCCCACCGCTTTGGCTAGGTAAGAGTCAATAGTGGCCCTTTTATTATTGGACAAATGGTCCAAGGTCGTTGCTTTTCTCTTGCCCATGATCGATGAGGGTTAATCCAGACTGCCTGTGAGAATCTTAAGTGTCCACAAATAAAATTATTATGCAATCAATAAGTGCTCACCGTGCTGCATACCACAGTCCTGGGCTTCCTCTTGCTTGGCTCATGAGGGACCCGGCTCCCTTGTGTAAAATCTGGTCTGCTATGTCCAGTTGAATGCCTCTAGTGCAAGGTGACCAGCCAAGAGGGTAGGCCGAGCCCAGCCTCGTTCAGCTGCCGACGGGCGCAGCGGGAGAGCTCGGTGCCAATTAAGCGCCTCCTGGCACGGGCGTCGCGGCATTGGCGGCAGTACAGGGGCCGCGTTGGGCAATGGGGGTTGTAGTCCCCCTGTCTGGCTCGGTGTGAGATACGGTCTCCTGCGCTGCGGGAGACCTCAGGGCCAATTAAGCACCTCCTGGTGCGGGCGTCACGGCGTTGGCGGCAGTACAGGGGCCGCGTTGGGCAATGGGGGTTGTAGTCCCCCTGCTCCCTCCACTCGGTGTTTGGCTCGGTGTGAGATACTGTGTCCCGCGCTGCGGGAGACCTCAAGGCCAATTAAGCATCTCCTGGCGCAGGTGCCACGGCGTTGGCGGCATTACAGGGGCCGTGTTGGGCAATGGGGGTTGTAGCCCCCCTGCTCCCTCCACTTAGTGTCTGGCTCAGTGTGAGATACGGTCTCCCGCGCTGCGGGAGACCTCAGGGCAAATTAAGCGCCTCCTGGCACGGGCGACACGGGGTTGGTGGCAGTACAGGGGCCGCCTTGGGCAATGGGGGTTGTAGTCCCCCTGCTCCCTCCACTCGGTGTCTGGCTCGGTGTGAGATACGGTCTACCATTATTGCTACTTACATATGCTTCACCACCATGACTTACCTGGTGCTGACCCCGGGGTTTGAACCCTTGTTTTCTAGGTGGAAGTCAGGAACTTACCCAGGGGACAACACTGGCTGCCATGACTGCTGCCTTTCAAATCTTTCTGATATCATGGCTATCTTTTTTTGTGTGCAATAGAGGCCTGTACATTGCTAATAGTGTGTCCTGCATTATACAAAGCCATGAAGGAGCTATGGCTTAGTGGCAATGTCCTCTGGCTCTGGTGGCACAGGACGTTCCAGAGTAAAGATTTGAATCCTGCCAATGCTGGCAAAGTTTAAGGGGGGGGGGAATCAAGCAGTAGTTCTTTCATTTACTCATTTTTGGATTTGGAAAAACAGATATGCAATTTGAGCCACTCTTTTTTGCACTAGCGCCCCAAAATTACAAATCTTTGTTCTCCCGATTTCCCTGCACCCCACCTTTTTCTCAAGTATGTAAAAAATGGGCAAAACCTTACTATCATTTATCAATGTAATCATTTTCTTTCAATTGTGTGTTTTGTAGAGGCGCACATGTGGCCTAGGGGGCATAACTTAGCACAAGCATATGAGGAGGCGGCTATACAGATAGTAAAATAGGTTGAATGGTGGTGATATGTCATTTTGGTTTGAGCTGAGCTCTGAAATCGGGTGGATGGTACTTGTGTGGTTGGCTGGACATATAGGCCTAGAGTTAACTCTCACTCATGAAATGATGGGGAAAGTTTGGAACTGGTGAAACTCTTTTTATTGGGTGCTATCAGAAGTAAGACATGTTGCATTTTTAAAGAGGCAGAAATGGGAAAAGTCAGGCCTTTGCTTCATTAGGCCTGCATCACGCCTGCTGCAGCAGGAGGCAGGATACTGGCCTGGCCTAGCACTGGGACTTTAAACACCCAGGGGCTTATTTACAAGACCCATGCGCCACTTTTGCGTCATTTTTAACATGGGAAAAGTGACGCAAAAGTGGTGCAAGGGGCTTGTAAATCTGCCCCCCAGTCTCAGCCAGTAGCAAGCAAGCCCAAAACCGCTCAGGTTCTGCATAGAGGATGACTGCAGGTACTGAATGAGGGTGGTGCCACAATGAGCATCTTCGAGTGGTAAAACCCTTAGCCTAAGGTAGGTTGTCAGCCTTAGAATTCTGCTGAAGACCATACATTGGAGGTCAGACCAAAGTAAGCATGGAAGGGCATTATTTGCATAGTACAGCCCCCTTCTCAATCCCACTATTATGCTGCAGTCCCACGTAGCTTTACTAGAGGTCAGCAGTATGACCATAAGGGAAAAGAGACGCTTTAAATCTGCTTACTGATATACCTTTTGTTCATGTTGGTATTTGCTAGTCCTATGGTGTGGAGGACTACAATAAGCGAGTGAATGAGTAATGACGAACAATTAGCCTGTATGTGTGGTGGAGGGGGGGCATTTAGAAAGAAAACAGCAAGATGAAAGGGTCAAAGCATAGATGTTTGCTGAGCAATTGAGTGAGTATGACATCTGTCCCTTTGAAGGGACATGTGCAAGAGGAACAGCATCTCCATGGTTCTCAGATAGGAGAAGAAGCACAGAAGACTATTTCCCCAAAATAAAAACTCTTACGCCATCTAAAAGCTTCCAAGTGCAATATGATGCTTTGCACGTTGAAGGATTTACCATGTTTGATGCATAAATATGCACAGTTAGTGAGGCTCTTCCCAGAATATAAGTAGCCCACCCTTTGGTAGTATTCTTAGGCCCGAAATGTCAGTCACTTAATTGGGAATATGAGGCCAAGGAAAACTTAGGGAAGCTTAGGCTACTCATCTGCAGGATAGAAAAACACTGGAGAAATAAATACAGAGGGAAGCAGGCTGCACAAAAAATGGTCATGGTGATACATTAAACCCAAGCAGAGATTCCTGATCCCCCACACCTCTGTACCAGTGACATCTTTTATGACCTCTTTTGTGACCTCTCACACACCCAGACTACACTTCTTTAAATCAGAAATACATGATCTGCCTCCATATAAGCTTGACCTTTCCTCTGTGGATCATATACCCAATCTAAGTAGGACAAACCACTTGGCGAGCACCCCAAACTATCTGCAGACGCTGACAACCCATGCACTGCAGCCAATTTTACATGCCATGATTATTCTCTATGCCCCATCCAACTAATAGCCACAGGGGGCCTCTCCTAGCACGATTTGTCTACCCCCCTTATTTGGCAAATTTTAATGCTCTCAAATGTCATAGCTGGCATCTCCGCTTGCTGTTCACATACTTTTCCCTTTCTTTGTGAGGAGCCCATATACGCTCAGATGGCAGTTCCTCCAAGTGTCACTCCACGCTCGCATTCCTTCTGTTTCTCTACCTTGTATAGGCCCTTTCAGTACCAGCACACCAATTGTCCCTTTTTGGGTGTCCCCTTGTAGTGAGTGAATAAAGAAGAGGGTACCACACAAGAAATTGGCCCCATGTGGCCAGTCCTTCTACACCCCTAGTGCCCCTTTCAATACTATAAAAGCGGTAGGTCTGTGTTGTGCCCATCTTGTGGTTGGAAACAGAAACTGTCCCAAGCCTATTCCCCAAGTCCCCCTACCCTTTTTGGGTACCCCCCATGGAAAAAGGAGAGAAATATAAAAACCATAGGTAGCCCACCCAAAAACCCCACAAGCCGCATCATTCTGTGCCTCCTATCACCCCTTTCATAGTGCGCCCCAAAACCCCTTTAATACTGCATCCGCAAATTTGACAGCCCCCCAAACTCATTGCTGGGGTGGGGCAGCAAAACTTTTTGGGGGGTTCCCTACTATAAGGCCCACCCTATTTGATCACCCCATATGTGTACTGAAGATGGCTGGTCACTGCGTGTTTACCCACATCAGCATCACTCCCCTGTGCTCCTCCTCTGACCCCTACTCTCCACTAGGCCCGGGTGGAGTTAGCGTAGTTGCGCTATGTGGAACTCGCAAAGTGGCAAAAAACTCTGCGGCTCTAAGCGGAGTGGCTCACCGCACCCGTTCGTGCAATATACGCAACACAAAGTGCGTTCTTGCACTGCAAATGGAGCACAAACTGCCCCACATGGTTCGCATGGACGCTGCCATCTAGTTTTTAGGTCTCGCCTACGCAGCGCGCATGCGCTGCTTAGGAAAAAGACCTTTTGGAATCGATTCACTTTTCGCCCTAAAAACGTGCACGCGTTGCATTGCTTTCAATGGCAACGCGTGCACGTTTGGCGATTCCCTTGCGGGAGCGAGCTTTGACACCATATGTTTGTAATTAACTTGAAAACACATGGTGCCCCTGGCTCGCTCCCGCAAGGGAAACGCTTTGTTGATTCTCGGTCGCACTCCCCTCAACCCTCCCACTTTGTAAACCCGCGGCAGTTCTTTTTTTTTTACAGTGTGCGCGACACTGCAATTGTGTTCCCCGTTTACTGGCATCCTCTCACGGCCTCCAAAACACCTCCGTTTTAAGCTATGCCTACTATTCACATACCCAGGGGCAACAGCTCCGAGTACTCATCTACATGCTGCTACCGTACTCTGACAGCAGAGTTTTCGAACATTAGTCTCACAGTAGAAATAAGCAACCCGTGGCCCTTGTGGGGATCCTTTGTAACCTCCAATTTTGGACCCTATAAATCATACTGAGTACTTTATTCTCTGTCAAAAGTCAAACAAGGGTGCTTTTAACCAGTTAGCAGGTTGAAAGTTTGCACAGTACTAAATGCCCTGAAAGAGAAGAAAGCAAGAGCTGTGCGCAGCCGCCTGCTGTATCCAAAAACTTTCTTGAATCCGCTCTCCCCCTCCCATTCCTTTGCATACTGCAACAGCGCTGTCTTTCTTATTCCCTGCCCGACCCTGGCTGGAGCTTTATGAGATGCACACGTTTCGCGTTTCTAAAGTTAAATACATAATTGTTTCTACTACTACCGCCTCATCACGCTAGAGAGACAAGGTCTGCTGATGAAAGCCTCCTTTACTAACTCCCTGAGCCTCACAGCTATACGTGCCTTCATTTTCTTCACTACCCAGTTAAAAAAAGAAATTAGCTCGGTCATACAATTAATGGTGGCCTCTCAACATTATAGACTTCTGTCACAAACTCCCGGTCACCTCCATAAGTCTCAAAACTGAACATTTGTCAAATATAACACGTGTGTGCACTTTGTGAATGTGCCTGATGTAAAACGTGATTGTTGTGTAATACTGTCCCAAATGCATGACCGCGCCTCAGCTTGATATGTACAATCGACACGATGTGGATGTGACGTAAGGCCAGAGCTGCCGACTCTGGAACTGGGGACCCCGGTTCGAGTCTCGGCATAGGCTGAACAGCCTGTTAGTCTGTGAAAAATCACTTAATTTATCGTGCCTAAACATAAAAAGGGTTGTGTCCTTGTGTAATGTAACTGGTGCTCGTGTAAAGCGCTCCTAACTATATAAAACTGCAAAAAAAACATAAAAACCGAAAGCGCGAAAGGGCCGATTTAGAAAGAACCTCCGCAGTCGTGGCGCCAGGGACTGCGGAAGCTGTTTGTGAATCGGTCCCCTATGTTTTTTACACTGCCTATATTTTGCTTTTGTATATGAACATTTTCCATGCGCACCTCCGCCAGGCAGATTCCAGTCAGGTTTTGCTGCATAGCAGGATGCGCCACACCCTCTCTGAAAGTACAAACAAGGCAGGGGGTCTTTCAGGAGTGAACCCTCCCCGGGCTAGTTCAGATAAGCAGCTAGGGCTGAATGCATAAACTCGGATGACCCCTGGAAGCGATGCTGGCGGGAGGCTGGTGCGCTGCATTGTGGCTGCTGAAAGTCTGATGTGAATGTTAATGGCATTGACATGATAATATCCCTTTTAACAATGCCATCAACATGCATTCCTAGACCAAACATTACGTACAACAAATTCATTTTTGTTTACACTCTACAGAAATTAAAAACTGCACTTTGTTGAAAACAATAATTAAACGCTGGTATCACAGCAAGCTGAGGCCGGATCTAAGGTACTGTCGCCCCTTTTATTTAAACATATTTACCATTGGGCCGTTTTGCAAAGCGACACGAAGCCGCATACCACCGGCAGCTCTGAACAGTAAACCGAGCTGAGACACAAATGGACTATGTTTGTTGGAAAAAAATGATTTAAACAAACAACTATGTCTGGGATTGCAACGTCGGAAGTGAGCTTCAAACTAAAATACTTGCTCACACAAGTCACACATTCCACATTGGCAAGCAGCGGGGCAGCCGTGTATACTCTCCCGCACGCTGCAGAGAGTTGGTAAACATTCGGATTTAAGGGGGGGGGGCTTTTTAGAAAGTACTTTTCAGATAAATATACAAATAACGTAACTGTTTAAAATGTAGAACGTGGTGAAGTCGTCAGGAGCATTCAATGCAGCAAAGAGGATGAGCTATAAAATTACAGACCCTGAAAGTATGTCCAAATCTGACCTAGAAACACAGTGGACACAAGCTGGAGAACGTGGTGTTGTGTCAAAGAAAGTAAACTTGGTATGTTACTGAGCCTCTGGGCAGGTACTTTCCCAAATGGCAGTTTTGTGTTTTTTCATTCATATGCTGCTTCCTTTCCCTCGCCTGCAGCCACATGTGACGAAGGGAGAGGCATCGCCTGTCTCATCACTTGCCAGGGTGCCTTACACCCTCCGGGCCCCAGGGACACGGCACGCATTGAGAACTAACACAGACCCACCCGGCCGCGCCCCCTTGTCTCACAGAGGAGGTGGTGATAACAATGCCGGGTCTGTTCCATGCCCAGGTACCCAGTGGAGCCAAAAGAACACATAAATGCACTATACTCAATGTAACAAAGAACACTACATATAATACCACTCAGTGACACATAATTACACTCCACATAATTACACTCTACTTAATGCAACACAAAATACAACTCCCATATAATTACATAACACATAATAACACTATACTAAATGCAAAATACATCACACATAATACCACTCACTGCCACATATTTACATAAAACATTATTACTCTCCAATAAATGCACTCCATATTATACCACAAGATGCCACATAATTGCATAACACATAAATACATTTTACTAAATACGACACACACCACGCATAATAACACTCAGTGCCACATAATTACATATCACATTACTACACTCTACTTAATACAGCATCAATACAATCCACATAATATAACTCAATGCCACATATTAACACGCCACATAATTACACTCTACTCAATACAATATAAATACACTCCACATAACAACCCTCAAAACCACATAATTACACCACATAATAAAACTCTACTAAATACACCATACACTCCGCATAAAACCACTTACTAACACATAATTAAATGCAACATAATTACACTCAACTAAAAGCAACATGAATACACTACACATAAAAAATTTCGTTTACACATAATTACACTACACATAATTACACTCTCCTCAATACAACACAAAACACTGCACAAAATACAAATCAGTGTCACATAATTTTATGCTACTTAATTAGACGGCAAAATACACTCCAAATAATACCACTCACTAACAAATAATTACATACCACATAATTACACTCTAGTAAATGCAACATACACCCCACATAATACCACTCAATAACACATATTTACATACCCACGTAATAACACTCAACTCAATACAAAAAAAATACAATCCACATAATATCACTCAGTACCACGTAATAACACACCACATATTTATAACCACACTCAATGCAATATAAATACAATACACATAACAACACTCAGTACCACATAATTACACACCACATAATTACACTAAATAAACACTTAAGGTCCCAAAAGCGAGACCTATTGGCTATGCCAATGCTTGTTTGCTCTGTTATGATGCTGGGTCCTGTATTTGAACCCCTCCTTTATCTGTTTAATCCTACCCCTCTCTAATTTTTCTACCCCTCATTTTTATTTATCCTCTTACCGTGTGTCTTTGTGTATTTTAGGCTTTTTTGTCATTTATTTGTGTTTTTTCATGACTTTTATACTTTTTTATTTTTTGCTTAACTTTCTCATTTTATTTCCTTCCTTCCTTCCTTCCTTCCTTCCTTCCTTCCTTCCTTCCTTCCTTCCTTCCTTCCTTCCTTCCTTCCTTCCTTCCTTTTCTTACTATTATTCTCTTCCTTCCACCCAGCGCCATGGCAGAGCAGGGGAGCAGCAGTGCAAGGCCCCCCCAAACCAGCATCACCAGCTGCAGCCTTCTACTTTACTGTCGGCTGCACCATGAAGGTGTGTAGCCCCATGCCATCTTCTCAGAGGTGGAGGTGGTTGATCTCGTTTTTTCATGTGCAGTGCCACCTCCCCTCTGCCCTGGCAGCAGGCGGCAGGCCTGGCAGTGGGTAGGCCCTCCGGGAAGCATAGGCAGTACTGGGAGCCGGGCTATGCGCACCTGCTCTGGGGTCTGCAGCACCCAATAACAGCTTACGTACCAGTGGCCTGACATTCTGGATAGGGACCGGGACCTGCTTGACCTGCTGGGTGTGGAGGTTGCATGGCCCGGTGAGTATTTATTTGTCGTGTTCAATCTATGCTAATATTTTTCCCAAATAGCAAGCATGCTGCTCACACTAAGTTAAGTTTATGTTACAAATATTATGTGATCATAGAGTAGACAGGTGCTCGGCGGCCCTATTTAATCCTACTTGTTGGCGCTCTCTTGAGCTGTTTATTTAAGAAGTCATGCAGAGACTCCACTGTTCTGTCACTAAGATAGTGGTAATTATTAGTATTAGTGAGTTAGCACATTCTATAACTTCTCTGTGCCTTTTTGTTTTGTAGCTTGTACAGTCAAAATCCCAAGCAATTTCCCAGTAATGTGTAGAATGCATGCATCTATGCATTAAAAAAAAAGTAGACTGAGCTCTCCCGTCAAAGGTCGTTATGACTGAGAAATTGAGAATGAGATGAGAAGCAAAGATCATTCATTACAATTTATTAGTAGTTGCAAAATGGAGTTTAAGAAATTTGGAATAGGGTTTGATTTAGGAAATTAGGAATAGGTCCACGATACTAGTAGTACTTTAGGAAATCTGAGCATGTGTTGGTAATGGCTGTGATTCTATTCACATCAAATTGAATGGCTCTAGGGGACCAGCAATCTACTGCTACTGTGCCACCCACTACATAATTTTAAACACATGTTTTACACAGAGCACTGTTTATAATTTTTCTTTTTTCTTTCTAGCTACTCTTGTTGTCAGTGGTCATCCAAATCGGCAGGAAGTAGCAGTCGAAGCTGGAGGCGATACGTGATGCATACCAACAGCTGGTGGCCCAGGAGGAGGAAGAGGAGGAGGTCGTTGCCCAGGGCCCCAGTCAGCCCCCAGTGCCTCCAGCCTCTAAACACCAGCTCTGCAGTCCGCTGGCAGCCGCCCGCCGGCATTTCATCACTGACGTCCCCTCTCAATTTCTGACTGCAACTTCTGCCGCATTATGCTCAGGCTGGACCGCATGGAAGCCAGGCAAATCAAGATGGAGGGACACCTTAAAAAGCTCCTGGCCCGCCGTTAGTGCCCTCTTCTGCCCCTTTTTTAACATTTGTTTTGGTGGGTGGAACTTGTTGTGGGTGGGATGGGTTGAGACTGGAACAGTTTGGACTTTAGTTTTACTTTTTTTAGACATTTTGGACATTGGTTGGGGATGGGGAGAATTGTTTGGGGAGAGGAGTAGGCCAGTTTAGGGTTGAAGGGGTGGTTTTATATAATATTGTTGTTGTACCTAGGATAATAAATATTATTTATGCTGCAAATCTTTTTCGGGTGTTATACTTTGCACTGCTGCCTTTTAACTCAGCAGCAGTCCGTTTCTAAAATCAGCTGATAGCGTATAACAATTAATTATGTGGTACCCTTGTCCTACTACTACTCTCCTAGTCTCTGCAGTCTGCAACTATATTGACCAATAAGGGGAGATAGGAGGGGGGTTTCTAACTTTCCTCTTTCCATTACCTATATTGCCTACAACAACAATGCTCCATAGTTCTTTGACCTGAATAGATGACGTGAGGGCTGCATGGTTTCCCAAGGTGCCATAGTGGTGGTAGTGGCTAGTGCACTAACAATGAAGGAGAAGTGAGGTCCCACTCCCACCTAGGTGAACTCCAACTGTAGGATTCATCGGAAGGATTATTCATTGCAGGCAACTAAATTTAAATAAAAACTGAGTTTGGGGTTTATATATATTATTATATCATAGCTTTATAAACAATTGAGACAGACGCCTACACAACAAAGAAATCCCGAGAGTGAAAATATACCATGCAATACTAAATTATTCAGAGCAATGGTGAGCTAGTATTTTAATTAAAACCAAAGTAGTAAATATTCGAATCATGAAAGAGACAAGGTTAAGCCTTTATGCGACACTATGCCTGAATGATGATGCTGACAAATGATGTTCTTCTATATCTAAAATATCAATTACTTTTATGCGTGGGTGGGTAAATGGGGCCAGTGTGGGCTAATGTTTCGGTAATAGAAATAGAACTGAAGATCCTGCGCTGAGTTGATGCTGCTTTCACCACATCCTCCCCTCCAAGTGTGTGATCATTTAATGGTGTACATTATAAAGTCACACCTCAATAAATCATACAACTCGGGGGAAGAGGGTTATCGGTTTGAGGAATGGTTGGGAAAGGGGATTTGGGAAAAGGCATGTCAAAGACAAACACTACACAAAGACAATATTAATCTGGGCAATAAGCATCCAACTATCATCAATCTGTTGTGGGAGGAACTTAAATGCAATGCATTCTAAACAGTACGCCAGCCCCAGAGATACCCAAGTTACATTATTATATAGCTAAATGTTCTGTCACCTATGTTTGAAAAATTGTAAATACAAATTATGTAGGAGTGAAGCGATCAACACACACACTTTTAAAAAATGATTATTAAAAGAAAAATGATACTGTAGTGCCAGATTGGGAGGTGCATCTGCATTCTTTTGGATTGTCCGTCAATCTTGGGGTCCTGGCTGATGCGGTCTGGTAAGGTAAGCTTTAGTGTTATGGTGCTTTTGTCTTTTTGTGCAGGAGAAGAGAAGGCCTGCGGATTGTTAAACAAAAATGATATTGTAGAATCAAGGAGAAGGACAGAAGATAAACTTCATAAGGAGTGCACCAAGAAGATCAGAGGCAGCACAAGAGAGAAGAATAGTCCTTTTTGCAATCATTCATCTTATGACTGCTGTGCAATCAATTAGGTGAGAGCAATTACAACAACCAACAATCACAGACAAGTGGCTGCGTGCATCGGGCTGATCAAACTCGCAATTGTCATGATAATAATAATATGTAGCATAGCACGTGCATAATGTGATGATCACCACATGTCTTTCTCCAGTGGCCTACAACAACAGGCCCCCCACCCAATCACCACATAGTTTGAAATGTGAGCCAGCCTGCACACACACACTCAGCAACATTGCATTTCCCAAATCAAGTAAAATCAACGCACCTCTCTCACCACCACTCCACAGAGTTGAGTAGGCCTCTTAGAGTCATTAGCAAATGTTGGTTTCTGTCAAGTTGATAACTTACTTCTTCTGGCAGCAGTTGTTGAAGTAGTCACACCTTGAGTCCTTTCATCATCCTCCTGACTCCGAGTAACTAACGTGTCCAGCTCCATACCAACTGAGTGCCGACACAAATGCAATAGATCGACCTGTAGTGCAATGTTGTTGATGAACAACAAGAGAAATATTGAGTCATTTTTTGTGTAGACTAGATTTGTGTTTGCTCGCTGAAGGGACTGGTTGGGTCTTTGAGGAATGTGAAGCAGAAAACAAAGCAGTGTGGACCCAGAAAACAAATCTCACTAAGTGTCAAAGGGGAAGGAAAAAAATAACCTTCAGGAAAAAAATGATCACCCGTCATAAGGCCACCAACATTGTAAATAATCATCACAAACACAATCAAGCTTAATAGTTATAGGTAAACAATAAACACCAAGTCTCACAGCCTGCCACAACATGAATAATCTCAACAAACTCACAAACAACAATCACTCTTAATACATATCAACCTTAGGTACGTGCATGCTATTTACCTGTTTTAATTCAAGCACAGTGATGGTGATACATTGCGGATGCATTGTTTCACGAAACACACATTGGCCAGTCTTGTAAATCAAATCATGTGGGGCAGTCCGGCTAGGGGAACAAAGAAAGGATAGATAGGCACGGGATGGAGGCAGGCACAAATTTGTCTCTCCAATGTCCAAAAGGGGAATGGGGGTAGGCTTCTTCACTGCACACTGGTCCAACTCCAATCCAGCAATAAAATATTTCTAAAATTGTGGGGCTGCATGGTGGGGCTGCATTAGTCAGTCAGATACAAACAAACAAAATAAAATCATGTTCCCCTAGCTATATCTTTTTTTTTGTCGTCAAAGCAGTTCGGTGATAGAAATAGAAATTTCTATGGCTGGTGGCCCAGGGCTAGTAGTCAGGAAATTAGAGCTCATCCTCATACTCAGGTGGTTCACTCAGAAGTAGGTCAGCTAGTTAAGACGCTGCTACCATGACCTTAGTCTGACCAATCACCCTCCTCCTCCTCCTGTCATACTTCAGGTATGCTTTAGTTCGGTGGTATAAAGTGCAGATTCATTTTGATCAAGTTAATCTCTCCACGTTTTGGGGTGATAGACAGGTCCTTCTTACTATGACAACTGCACCAGCTGCACTGAACACACTCTCAGTGGACACACTGGCGACTGCGCAAGCCAGACACTTTATTGGCAGCTTGCTGAACACTGGCCATTGGCGCCTCTTCCCATACCAGTACACCAATGGGTTTAGATCAGGATAGACCTCTGTTGGGTCATCCAGATAGGCCTTTACCATCCTCTCAATAGTCATTAGGGCTCCACCTTGCTCGACCTCTTTTGCCCTCGCCTCTGCACTGGACTTAAGCCCTGCCTTAAGAAACCAATCATATGCAGATTTTGGGGCTGATGCTCCTGTTCCTGTTGTTGCTGGTGTTCTTGTTGCTGGTTTTGACTGCTGTGAGCCAACAGCACTGCCCTAAGGCTCTGACGTTAAAGGCTGCACCACAGAACTTGTGCCCTGAAGGAGTGGGCCTCTAATTCCCAGCTGTCATTTTTCTCCTGCAAATCATGTGCATCTTTTTTTCGTCCACACCTACATACATTTCAGAAACCTCCTTTAGCTGCTCCTGTATCATATGCAACAACGGGATAGCTTGGGCCATGGGACTGTCCTCCTTGCTGACTTCCAATGTGAAAACCTCAAAAGGAAGCAGCATCTCTGTCAGGCATTTGACTAGACTCCAGTCATCCATCTCAATGATCATACCTTTCACAGTTGCATCCCCTCTTTGCATGACATATTCATTGATCGGTCTGTACTGCTCAAACAGACATTGTAACATGGAATAAGTAGGGGTAGGGGAAGTAGGCAGAGTTTTACTCCGCTGAATTCCGCAGAGTGACAGAAAAACTACGCTCAATTCCTTGGAGTTCCACTTTCAGTCGGAGTATTAGGTTTGGGCCATGTAGAGGACATATGGAGGTAGGTTACTTATTTTACGAGCTTGCCGATGAGCTTGGAGAAGGGCTGTCCTTCGAGCACAGGGAACAGGAGCCCCTGGCACACAGGGATGGTGTCGATAATGACAGAAGATGTTGTTGTGCCAGGAATAGCTCCAGCAGTCTGCTGTGTTACTGCACCAGTGCCAAGTCGAGTGTGCAAGGGCAGGAGTGAGTGGGGGAAAAATGAGCTGGCCTCTCTAGCTTGGATACCACCCTGGGCTGCCGATGGCAGCTAGAGCTCAGATTGATTACCTCGGTGTGGTGCCAACTGCCCACCATTCTCACAGGTTCCCAAGAGTCAAACCACAGGCCCTCCGTCCGCCGAGATTGCCATCAGGTGTCCTGCTCCTTCCATGCCAGTCAAGTTTCCAGAGAGACTCTGTGGAGAGGCTCACTGAGGGCTGGAGCCTAATCGAAGGACACTCACTAGCAAGTTAGACAGCGCAAAACTGGTCATGGGCAGGCCCAGGAGCCCTGCTGTTATTTACCGGTAAAGGCCATCTTCTCTTCTTCCAATGCTCATCCTGCTCCTGCCAACACCCACTCTGTGAATCTGCATGGCCAGCGCACACTTCAGTTACAACAACCTGGCGAGTCCACTGCGTGCAGGCCAGGGAAGAAACAGAGTGTGGCAAACAAACAGAATCTCCAGCCTCGCTGTCCCCTGTTCTGAATGAGCATTTCCAGGGGTCAGGCGGTAACTCCGCTCCACCGGCTATGTAATTTATTTCTTTTGCAGAACTCCGTGCTGTGCTGCAGAGCACGGAGTGTGCAAACTCCGTGAACTCTGCTGGCGGAGCGGAATCCAGCACCCACCCCGAGTAATTAGTTGAGTTCCATTGTGTTGACACCTCACGTATGAGTGCTTTAACTGGCAGTCTATTATCATACTGAATGACCTTCAGCTGCTTCTGTGCTTTGAAAGAATGGCTGTAATGAGTTCAGATTCTTCTGCAGGTGGACAGTAAGTTGCTGACTCAGACTTCTTTTTTGAGAAAGTCCTGTACAATGATGTTGATGCAGTGCGCCAAACACAGGTCCCTGAAATAGCCACCATCTGCCATGGCCTTAACTATATGACTGCCATTGTCCGTGGCAACAAATCCAATGTTAAGCCCTCTTGGTCGCAGCCATTCAAAGACCTTGTTTTTAAAGTCTTCCAAGATGTTTGCAGCAGTATGGGATTTCTCCATGGCTACTGTTGCATACTTTCGAGTCCCATTAAAACTCTCAGCAGTGTCAACACCCACAGATATCATTCCTCTAAAGTCCGTAAAAGAGATCCAGTTTGCAGTGATGCACATGTAATCAGTGGCTTGGAAACTGGTCCACATGCCTGTCATCAGGTGGATAGTGTGAACTGCACTCTGCTGCAAAGCTTGTCCAAGCAATTCCAGCACATCGTGATGTAGCACTGAAACAGTAACTCTGGCAAAATAGGACTGGCAGGGAACCTTCCATTTTTGGCAGATGGCTGCCACAAATTCTAGAAGACCCACCCCTTCCACAAAAGAAAAAGGGAGGAGGTCCAGCACTAATATTTTAGTCAGGTTCACGTTGTACAAAAGTGCCGTTGGGTGGTTGCATTCGTACTGCACCTCCTGCCTAAACATGGCAGGAATAGTAGCCTGGATGTTTTTCTTTTCTGGTGCCACTGATGTAAGTGACTTCTTGAGAGCAGACAGTAGTAGGCTCAATGTGTGTCTCAGCGGGGCAGTCACTGTATGCTCTTGCCTTGGTGTCTTGACTTGAGCCTTGTGCCATTGCGATGTTGCTGATGTGGGCGATACTACTGCACTGATGGGGACAGGGTTCATTTGTGTAACAAAAATGTCTACCTCTTCTTCACCTTCCACAATGATTGGATAGGATTCCCTGCTCAGCCTTTCACCCCCTTCACCAACACCACTTGCGTTTTTTTGGCCGCTAAGGTGCTGCTTCCACTGGATTGTGTGGTGTTTTCTCAAATGGGTTGTTTGGCCTCTGGTACCATAGTTTGTACCAAGCTTACCCCGACTAACACTTGCTCCACAAATGGACATATGACAATGTTCAGCTCCTTCTCGCTAACTGTAAAGAAGTCCCAAACTGGGTAGGTCTACTTTCTGATGCTGGTGCCACTGCCGATGTCCAATGAACTGGCGGCAGGTGGAAGTTTTGACATTTGTCTCTCTGCAGTGTCTACTTCTACTGAGGTGGTTGTGGATGTAGGTCGCTGCCAGAGTCCTTGCAAATATGGCACCTAGTGGTGGTATCTGTGCCAGGTTGAGATGGGGTAACGTTGGTCTCCACTGGGGCTGGATTAACATCCAAGATGACTGGCACTTCATCATCCTCCTCTTCTACATCCATAACTCTAAGGCTTTCAGGAACCTTCCTTTTGCCTAGCCTCTCCTGGCGTGTCTCACTCTCAGACTGATGCGGGATCCAAGTGGAGTCTTGATCATCAGAAGGGGGGCTTAAAGAATAAGATGGTGGACTAACCCTCCTTTTTCTTGCTGGAGATCTGGAAGACAATGGCTCTTCCGAAAGAGTGGCTTCTTCTACTTCCTCAGCATGAAGCTCAATCTCCTGAACTGCTCCTACTTTGAGAGGAACTACTTTTGCTGGTGGCAGCTGTTGTCCACTTATCTGAGTTCCCTACAACGATTGAGTCCTACTTTTCAAAAGAGATACGTTCATTTTAACGTCACTGCTCATTGGCGTTGCCATGATTAGACTGGCTGCCTCTGTGACAGACATGGGCTTGGGCCTCGGTTGGGGTGGGTCCACTGACGCGGAGTGCTGCTGCCAGCTTGATCCCCAGAGGCCGGTGCAGCAGGCACACGTATGCTGAAAAAGGTCCTGGCCGGCATGCCAGTGGTGGAAAATGGCTTTTTCTCCTCCCCACTGGCCACTTTCTTGGCAACGCCTTTCTTTGGGGCCATCTTGAAGCTGTCAGTTGGTGGTGGCACTTAGCTTCACAAGCTGAAGAGATGCATGTGTTGCGTAGTCAGTCACGCGTCACGTCATGCACAGGCCTTCTGTCTGGCAGTACTATGGGTGGGGTTTCTTCTCTTGTGCACCTAAAAGCAAACAAGCAAGAAGAACATCAGTGAAACGTGGCATTGTTGCAGTCAATTAGTAGTACAAACAAACAATATCATTTAGTGTGGTTATTTAAGTTAATATAACTAATTAACAATACAGAGTATCCATTCGTAAAACCACACCAACATAAACTTTAATGGTGCACACTCAGGAAGGATAAGAAAGAGCAAGCAACAACAACAACATACGGATGTAACTATTTCATTTATGTGCATCAAGTTGGGATGTGGCACTCAGGGAGGTGCATGTAACAGTGGAATAATCCTTAGACAATAAATGCTGTTGTGCGCCTATAGCAGACATGGGGTTGATGCCGGATGTTAGGGAAATGAGGGGAAAAAAATGGAAAAAGATAAAAATTTCAAATTACAATTAGAAAAATTAAAATTAAAAAAATTAAAATTAAAAACATTTACTTTAAAAATACTAAAATTAAAAAACGCAAAATTAAATTATTAAAATAACTTTTTTTATAAATAAGTGAAATTATCCTCAAGCATATAATATATTAAACTGCTATCTCAACCATCCATGCAAGCCTATGGCAAAGGGGCACACTAGCTGGATGCACAAAATGGCTGCCAGCCAGTGCCACACGGTCAACACCAATAACACTGAGCAATACGGCATGGGGAACAAAAAAGATATGCAGCCTTATAGCAAAAGCCCACTGGCTAGCTACACAAAATGACCACCAGCCACATGGTCACAACAATAAGCAAGAAGGCATGGGGAACAAAGAAGACATGCAGGCCTATGGCAAAAGCTTACTGGCTGCCTACACAAAATGGCCACCAGCCACATAGTGAACAAAAAAAAACAACCAGCAAGGAGGCATGGCCAAAAACAAAGAACACATGCAAGCCTATTACAAAAGCACACTGGCTGCCTACGCAAAATGGCCACCAGCCACATTGTCACAAAAACAAGCAGTAGGCCTGGAAAACAAAGAACACATGCAGGCCTATGCAAAGATACACTGGCTGCCTACACAAAATGGCCACAGACCACATGGTCAAACAGCAAGCAAGGAGGCATGGCCACAACAAAGAACACATGCAGGCCTATGGCAAAAGCGCACTGGCTGCCTACGCAAAAGGACCACCAGCCACATGGTTACAACAACAAGTAGAAGGCCTTGAAAACAAAGAACATATGCAGGCCTGTGAACACTGACTATAAAAAATGCCCCCTGGCCACATGGCATGGGGAACAAAGACAAATGGTGGCCTATGGCAAACACACTCATACACTGCCCAGACAAAGGAGGCATGGTAACACAGTGAACAGAGCAATAATTCAGCAATGCCAAAAACAAAAATTAACAGGGCTAAAAATGTTTACAACAAAACACATCCTCCAAAATCATTACCCTACCTATACACTGTTTGCAGGGGAAACAAACGTGAAATACCACAAAAAAAACACATTTTGTATTTTAATCCAATGCCATCCATGGCCTAAATGAAGTTTCAATTCAACAGACACCCCAGAAACAGTTGTTTCATGCACCCATGACTAGTACTGGGCCTACTGGCTGGAAGGTCCATTGGCAGACTAGGCCACATAGTGAATTAAAGGACTATTGCAAATTTATTGTAAAAAAAAAACATGGAGAAAATGTACTAAACTGTGCAACATTTTTCCTTTACAAAATTAGAACAATTGCATGCAAAAAATAACTAGGACCCTAATGAAACTGCAGGCCACCCACAACACAATATCTTTTTAAAATTGAATAAAAATAGAATTAAATCCTGGGGCATGCCTTCTATCAAACAAACAAAACCCTTATACAACAGTTTTTTAACTTACTTGTGAAATCTCAAATATGAAGTTCTTAAACCCAATGGTATATGCATCAGACATGAGTGATCCTTCCAGTTCCAGCTCCAAATCCAAATGAAAAGAGCCAGTTTTACATGACAACATGATTTCGGATTTTGAACTAATTTTATCTGATGTTAAAAATAACTTAATCCGTGTTATTCGTAATGGCCGGCGCAAAAAATATAGTTGGTTTGATGACAACTGTGATAAAACATTAAAAAGTCTACATTTAGCCTTGAAGTCCAAACCTCGAAATATAATATTAGTCAAATGTTTGCGTAAAGCTTATAAAAAAGCAAGAATCACTAGGCTTAAGACCTTAAAGGAAGAATGGTGGGAAAACCTGCAGAA
Source organism: Calotriton arnoldi (assembly GCA_963921515.1). Lineage (NCBI taxonomy): Eukaryota > Metazoa > Chordata > Amphibia > Caudata > Salamandridae > Calotriton > Calotriton arnoldi. The sequence goes on along the minus strand of CAWUFW010006221.1, from coordinate 188,161 downwards.
GGCTGCAATATTAAAAAGTTCACAAGCATTTTGGTCTCTGATTAACGCTCCGTTTTTAAGAGATGAGCAGGCTATGACCACAGATATCAACGTTGACCAGGAAGAATGGGTGACCCACTTTGAAGGTCTTTTTGGAGCGGGTGACATGACAACTCTTCAATCAAAATTCCATATTCTAGAAAGAGTTGAGGTTCCTGCTAGTTTTACACTTGCTGAAACTAAGCATGCCCTAAACCAATGCAAACGAGCAAAGGCTCCAGGACCAGATGGAGTCGATTGACCTGTTCCTAGATAATCAAGATCTTTGGGCTCCACTTTTAACGTTTAATAAAATTGTTTTAAAATTAAAATTAAAAAAATTTACTTTAAAAATAGAATCTTGATTATCTAGGAACAGGTCAATCGGGACTCCATCTGGTCCTGGAGCCTTTACTCGTTTGCTAGTGTGCCCCTTTGCCATAGGCTTGCATGGATGGTTGAGACAGCAGTTTAATATATTATATGCTTGAGGATAATTTCACTTATTTATAAAAAAAGTTATTTTAATAATTTAATTTTGCGTTTTTTAATTTTAGTATTTTTAAAGTAAATTTTTTTAATTTTAAAACAATTTTATTAAACGTTAAAAGTGGAGCCCAAAGATCTTGATTATCTAGGAACAGGTCAATCAGGACTCCATCTGGTCCTGGAGCCTTTGCTCGTTTGCATTGGTTTAGGGCATGCTTAGTTTCAGCAAGTGTAAAACTAGCAGGAACCTCAACTCTTTCTAGAATATGGAATTTTGATTGAAGAGTTGTCATGTCACCCGCTCCAAAAAGACCTTCAAAGTGGGTCACCCATTCTTCCTGGTCAACGTTGATATCTGTGGTCATAGCCTGCTCATCTCTTAAAAACGGAGCGTTAATCAGAGACCAAAATGCTTGTGAACTTTTTAATATTGCAGCCTTCTGCAGGTTTTCCCACCATTCTTCCTTTAAGGTCTTAAGCCTAGTGATTCTTGCTTTTTTATAAGCTTTACGCAAACATTTGACTAATATTATATTTCGAGGTTTGGACTTCACGGCTAAATGTAGACTTTTTAATGTTTTATCACAGTTGTCAACCAACTATATTTTTTGCGCCGGCCATTACGAATAACACGGATTAAGTTATTTTTAACATCAGATAAAATTAGTTCAAAATCCGAAATCATGTTGTCATGTAAAACGTTTAATAAAATTGCCCAAACAGGTGCACCGCCATCGTGGAAGACAACTGTAATTGTCCCAATATATAAAAAGGGGGATAGGTCGATTGCGAAAAACTATAGACCTATCTCTCTGATAGATTCTACTGCAAAGCTAATGGGTCGATTGATTTTAAATAGACTAGAGGATTGGGCCTTAGAAAAAATATTATTATTCCATGCCAGTTCGGCTTTAGAAAAGGGAAAGGCACTGTGGATCAGTGTCTGAACCTCAGTCTAATTATAGCGAAATACACGGCTGCAAAAAAAGGACATCTCCAGTTAGCCTTCATGGATCTGTCCGCAGCCTTTGACTGCGTGGCACAGCCTAGGCTGTGGCAGATCATGGAGGCAATGGGAATTGACTTGAATATTATGAATATCATCCGTGACCTGTATTCAGGTGCCTCAGCCTGTGTTCGCTATGGAAAGGATGGTGAGTGCACCAGATCCTTCAAAATTGCAAGAGGTGTGAGGCAGGGCTGCGTTCTTGCCCCCTTTTTATTCGCACTCTATACCAACGGTGTAGAATCTGCACTCTTAGGTTGCCCTCCGGATGTCCCTTATATTAATTCAGTGCAGGTGCCAATTTTATTATATGCTGACGACGCAGTGCTTTTAGCTCGTACTAGTAATGCACTGCGCCGCTTAGTCCTGGAATATACGCAATTTATGAATAATCTAGATATGAAAGTTAACTATTCAAAGTCTTTTATCCTAGTAGCAGGTACTAAACAGCGAAATCATCCGCAAATTATTACTGAAGGGGGAAAACTGGGAGTTGTCGATTCTTTTAACTATCTAGGGATTATGTTTGACCCCCAAACTAATTGGCAAAAAATGATCGCTAACAGAGGGTCCCAGATGGAAAAGAATATTGGTGCACTAACTAAATTTATTTAAAAAACTGGTTTAAAACCAATAGATGTAATTAAAACAGTGTATCAAGCTAATACTGTATCTGCCGCCACCTATGGAGCAGCTGTTTGGGGAATGAGAGATTGTGCAAAACTACAGATTATTGAAGATAACTTTTTAAAAAGGGTCCTTTCCTTACCAAAGTCATGTGCCAACTATAAGTGCCACCTTACATTACTGATAAAATTGCAGTGGCTCCGATCCTAATGTGGCACTCAGTATGGCGAAAGGAGACCCTTGCTTTAACAAGAGACATTATAAAGGATGTTCTGAAATTAGATGGGGTGGGTAACATTCCTTGGTTAACTTATGTTGAAACCACATTGAAAGCAGTTGGGCTACATCCTCTTTTTTTGGATCCAAGTACCTGTTGTTCTATCTCTAAGGATGATTTAAAAGCGCAATTGCTTTCTAATAGACACATAAGAAGGGAGACTAAAAATATTAATCTGTCGACAGTAAAAACATACTTGGCTTCCCCTAGTATAGTACAAATGGACATAAATACAATATATCTATCCTTCGTTACTAATTTACAGCACAGGTACTTCTTGGTGAGATTTCGTTTAAATTATATTCCCCTTATGTTGGGTTCTCCCCGTAACGTTTATGTTGCTTCTGATCTCCCATTTTGTTCCTGTGATCAGCGATCTGTACAGAATGATCTACATTTTTTGTTCTTCTGTAAATTTTATTGTGATGAAAGGAAACGATTTATTATCCCCATTTTACGTAAAATGAACTTCAAACAGTGTCGTGTAGCCCTTTATTACCTGCAATTATTACCTGACCCCTTTATCTGTTTTTCTTTGGCGTCCTTTTTGTTATCTGCTTTAAAAAAGAGGCGTACAATCTGCTAAAATTATATCCCGAACAATGATCGATTTTACTGTATTGTGTAAATAATTATGAACTTGTATCTTAATGCAATAATTTTTATACTTTTTATACATTTTAACCTTACTGTAATGCTGTGAAATGTTGTGAAATGTTTTTTTTTTTTTTTTTTTAACTGTAGTATACTTTTTATGCCTACATTGTGTTGGCAAAATAAAGTTATTCTGACTGACTGAAAAGTGAACAGGAGATGGGCAAAGCACGGGGAGGAGCCTGCTGGACATGAACAGGAAGTTGGAGATTCTGGGGCACTTCCCTCCTGTTCTAAAAAAAGTTTTTAAAAAAGGACTCCTAACACAAAAAACCAATGCGAAAGGTCCATTTGAGAAGGTTTTTTTATACTCCAAATTGTCAATTTGGGAAGATTTAGATGCTTATTGAAGAGAGAATCTACCCCAGGTTGCAGCCGTGGTTGATTGCGCTCGCATACGTCACAAAAAAAGCACTAGAAGTTGCTGGTGTGGGCTAAACCCAAGTTAGCGGCGGCAATATCCTGTGGGAGCTCGCAGGCGGCTTGCAAATCTTGTGGCCCTCGCAATTGGCTAGAAAACATGGGTGCCTAGAGCGTGCCTGGCAAGTCGCTCCTGCACATATGAAATGACATTTCAAGCATGCCAAAAAAAAAACCTCCACTCCGTTGTGCATCAGTGATTCAGCATTCCTCGTGGAAAGCGGAGCGTTACACCAAGGCCTACTCCCCACCCCAGACTCCACCTACATCTATGACCCCTTTTTTCTCCCTAGTGCTGCCTTTTTTCTGTGACCCGACCCCCCAACAGTGTGTTGTGGATCGCACATGTGGGCTAGGGGGCATCACTCAGTACAGGTATTTGAGGAGACTGCTATACAAATAGGAAAGTTGGTTGAATGGTGGTGATTTGTCATTTTGGTATAAGCTGAGCTCTTAAATTGGGTGGATGGTTACTGTTAGGTTGGCTAGGCATATAGTCCTAGAGTTAGCTCTCACTCATGAAATCAGTCTCAGTCAGTAGTAAGCAAGCCCATGAATGCCCAGGTTGTGTATAGAGGATGACTGCAGGTAATCTTGGGTGCCCCCAAGAGCGGCCTTCGATTGGTAAAAGCCTTAGTCTAAGACAGGTTGTCAGCCTTAGAATTCTGCTTTGGAGGTCAGATCATGGTGAGAACCTGCGACCGTCTCAGACTAAAGTAAGCATGGGAGGACACTATTTCGATAGTACAACCCTCTTCTCAATTCCACTCTTATGCTGCATTTGCCACGTAGAATTACTAGAGGGCAGCAGTATGACCATAAGGGCAGAGAGAGGCTTTAAATCTCCTTGCTGACATACCTCTTGTTCATGTTGGTTTTTGCTAGGCCTATGGCATGGAGGACTACAATAAGCGATTGAATGAGTAATGAGGAATCATTAGCCTGTATGTGTGGCGAAGGGGAGACATTTGGAAGGAAAACAGCAAGATGAAAGAGCCAAAGCATAGATGTTTGCTGAGCGATTGAGTGAGTATGCCATCTGTCTCTTTGAAGGGGCATGCACAAGAGGAAAAGCATCTCCATGGTTCTCAGTTGGAAGAAGAAGCACAGAAGACTATTTCCCCAAAATAAAAACGCTTACACCATCTAAAAGTTTCCAAGTGTGATATAATGCTTTGTAGGTTGAATAATTAGCCATGTTTGGTGCATAAATATGCACAATTAGTAAGGCTCTTCCCAGAATATATGTAGCACACCCTTTGGGGGTATTCTTAGGGCTGAAATGTCAGGCACGGAATTGGGAATATGGGGCCAAGAAAAACTTAAGAAAGCTTGCACTAATCATCTGCAGGATAGAAAGACACTGGAGAAATAAATACAGAGGGAACCAGGCTGCACAAAAAATAGTCATGGTGGTACATTAAACCCAAGCAGGGATTCCTGATCCTCCACACCTCCGTGACTGTTGCATCTTTTATGACCTCATTTGTGACCTCTTGCACACCCAGACTATACTTCTTTAAATCAGATATACATGATCTGCCTCCATATAAGCTTGACCTTCCCTCTGTGGATCATATATCCAGTCTAAGGAGGACAGATCACTTGGCGAGCACCCCAAACTATCTGCAGATGCTGACAATCCATGCACTGCTGCCAATTATACATGCCATGATTATTCTCTACGCCCCATCCAACCAATTTCCACAGGGGCCCTCTCCTAGTCTCATTCGTTTACCCCCCTTATTTAGAAAATGTCAATGTTCTCACATGTCATAGCATGCATCCCCGCTAGCTGTTCACCCACTTTTCCCTCTCTTTGTGAGGAGCCCAAATACGCTCAGATGGCCATTCCTCCAAGTGTCACTCCGTGCTCACTGTCCTTCTGTTTCTTTACCTTTTATAGGCCTTTCAGTTCCAGCACACCCTTTGTCACTTTTTGGGTTCCCGCCTGTAGTGGGTGAATAAAGAAGAGGGTACCACACAAGAAATTGGCCCCATGTGACCAGTCCTTCTATACCACTAGGGGCCCCTTTCAATACTATAAACAAAGTAGGTCTGAGTGGCGCTCCCATGTGGTTGGTAATCAAAACTGTCCCAAGCCTATTCACTAAGTCCCCTCTACGCTTTTGGGGTGCCCCTCATGGAAGAAGGGGAGCAATATTAAAACTATGGGTAGTCCGCCCAAAAAACCCACAAGCCATATCATTCCGTGCCTTCTATCACAACTTTCATAGTGCACCCAAAACACCCCTTTAATATTGCGCCCCTGAATTTGACTGACTCCCCCAATTCATTGTTGGGGTGGGGCAGTAGAACTTTTTGGGGGTTCCCTACTATAAGGGCTACCCTATCTGATCATCTCATCTGTGTGTGCTGAAGGGGGCAGGACACTGCTAGTTTACCCACAATCGGCATCACTCCCGAATGCTCCTCCTCTGACCCCTACTCTCCACCCATGCTTGCTCTGTGTCCCAGACTCCGTCTACATCTATGACCCCTTCTTCCTCCCTGGTACTGCCTTTCCTCTGTGACCCCACCCCCATCTACACTCATGCCCTCCTCCTTTTAGTTCCTTGTCTCTCTTTGCCTCTGAGACACCACCTACCCACACTCTTCTCACACCTGTACCCCCTCCCTTCCGCAACCCCACTCAGCATACCATTCTTGTTTCACCCCCACCACACTCAGCACCTGTGCCTCCTCCTCCTCTCTATTCCTAGACCAACCTTTGCTCTCCCTCAACACACACACACACCAGCCACTCTGCAATCCATCATTCGCCAGCCAGGCCTAACTCTACACACACACATGCACACATCAACACGCAGACCCATCCCCACTCCAGCTGATGTCTGGCTCCACTACATCACTACAGAATAAAAATGATTCAGTCTACAGAGGTCAGATGGAAGACTATGTGATAAAGAGAGTAATAGAAAACATGGATAATAACTGGTAAGAAAATGCATGAAATAATAGATACATTGAGGAGGGGAAGGAATGCTAGTTACAAAATTAGAATAGGTGGAACTCCCACAATTTCGTTTCTTGAGTTGAGGAGAGAATGTTGAAATAGATACTGTTCGAACTCAGGAAATATTGAAAGCACTTTCTGTCTGTTTGGTAAATAACACTGGTTTGATTAAGCTGAATGAAAAGTTCAAATGTAACAAAAAGTCCAAAAGGGAGTAAGGAACTGTCACTTTCTGAATCTTAGGCCATCCCTAATCCATCAGAAACTGCCAGGTAAACTTGAATTCCTCCGTTGGAGTGAAATCCTTGCTGGAGGTAATTTAAAAGATAGTGAGATTTCAAAAAATTACTTGAGAAAAAGCTCCTGCTTTAAGAATTTTGAAGTACACAGGAGGATTGATAAGGGGGTACATTATTAGAGTCAACATTGCATTTTTTGGAGTAAATAGGAAGGACTGATAAAGGAGATTGGGTAATAGAGTGAACATTGCATACTTACGTGCCAACCGAACTACTGCAGAAGCAAAAGGGTTATTTAGGATGCGTAAGAGTGAGTCCACCATCATTAGAGAGATTTAGAGGAGACAACAAACTTGGCATGGTTCATATGTGAACCATGTTTAAAAAAAGAGTTTCCAGCCACAAAATAAGCAGAGTCTAGAAGAAAAAATGATCTTATAGCAGTAGAACTTGGTTTCTGCCTGCTTGTAGGAGAGATAGCATCATAAAACAGTTACATTTTAATATCAAAGTAATCTGAACTTTAATCATACAGTCTCAGGTGGGGGGGTACCCACAAAGCATAATGGTGAAATTGTCACGCTTGGGTTTACTGGAATTTTCTGTCTTCAGAGCATAATGGCTAATGTGTATACAGTTCAAGTTTACAATGTTGAAGAGAACTACAATATTGTTCGCAAAGTAAAGGGGTATAATCTCTGCCCTTTTATCTTTCTACCATTTTCGTTCTAGTTTCAGACATTATTTATAATGGGTGAAGCAATGGTGGGGAGCAAGCTATCAACACTATGCTTTTGCTTTCACTAGGGCAACTCTATCTAGTGAATTGGAAATCTCAAAGGTAAAGGAGTTAGAAGCATCTGAACATTAGAAGTATGGACTAGAGTCAGTGATGATAAGATCTAAGTTAGCTGGAGACTGGATCATGAATTAGAGAGTAGAAGGTTCCTGTCATCTGACATCATGGAGAGAAGAGTAAGAGAAGGGGTTGTAGCTCCAAGACGAGAATGAACAAATATAATTCCATAGAGATACCACAAGAAGCTGCTAGCTGGAGCTCAAAAGATTCAAGATGGCTAATAAAAGTAGGGCAGAGTTGTTCATCAAGTTTAATGCCCAAAAACTGAAGGCTCTAACAATGATCATAGCACTGAGGAGAACAAAAAAAAGGAGGAAACTGTATCAAAGAAAGGTATGGAGAAGCTTAGTTCATAACAAGGGGGTTACTATAAAAGTTGAATAGTTAGGGAGAGTTGCAGACAATTATCATTGTAAATAGAGAAGTCTACAGTCGATGCATAGCACTGTGTCTCTGATTTTCCTAATATAGTAATATGTAATATTACTGTAATGTGAACATGTAATCACCACACTATTGCATTCATATATTCTACTTGAATAAATGAGTTGTGAAGTAACAATACTTTGAGCGAGGTCTAGCAGACAGTTTGAAAAACATCTCCAGAAGCAGACAATTAACAGCAATATTCTTAAACAGTTGAAAGGAAAAACAAATGTGCAGTACACTTTCTTTTTTCCTTTCCCTGAATATTCAGTCATCAGTTCATAAGGTGCTATTTAAGACAAAGGGCCTTATTACGATGTCGGTCGGATGACCGTCCGACCGACGTGGCCGCGGTGAGATTCCAACCGACTAATCTGCGATGACTCCGACCACCATATTATAATGTATAACAGTCAATTTTCTGACTACGCCTATAGGAAATGACTCTGACATGACTGCGTCAGTTGGAAAGGCTGTTCTATAGGGATTCCGAACCCGCAAATGGATCAGTTGTACCGCGGAGCCGATTATGATGCATCCAACGCAGTTGCGGTTTCATGGCAGCTTGTCTGCCACATTGCAAGTGTAAATCAGAGAAACTGACACCAACTAACACAACACCAACCATTGTGTGCGTTCACAAAACTACACAGCTTATGTCAATGCAAAGAGTAGACAAACCTACCAATCAACCTATAAACAAAACCCTTAACAGACCATGATACTTTGCTATCACAATCCTGCAGACTCGGATGGAGCCCATTGCCATTTCCTGTTACACTGCAGCCAGCTCTTCACACACTCACGCACCTCAATAGTATCACTCACTGCACATATCACAATTTTTTAGTTCTTTCCTTTCTTGTGCTCCCCTTCAATTTCACACTCACTAATTCACAATGCCCAAAAAGAAGCAGCCACGTTTTTCAGATGAGGAGTTAAAAGTGCTTGTGGATGAAACCCATAGAGTTGAGCCACAGTTATTCGGGACCCAAGTCCAACAAACTTCCTTCGTCCAGAAAACTTGATGTGGGACAGGATAGTCAACAAGGTGAATGCAGTAGCCAGCACCCAGTGTACAATGGAGGATATAAGGAAGAGGTGGTACATTGTCAAGAGGAGGGACAAGATGATAGCCAACAGAAACCACCGGGCCTCACAACAGACTGGCGGTGGCCCTCCTATGCCGCCCGTACCCTTTACTGACTGGGAGGAGAAGATGCATGCCATTATGCTGCCAGAGAGCTTGTTTGGAAAACCTGAAGAAATGGAGACTGGTAAGTAATCACTAAACATTAGCCACAAGTCATCCATGACACCTTAGCACACATAACTGCAATGGTCCAAGTTTTGTAATTATGATTTTTTTTTAATGAAGCAGTAGCCAAAGTGTTGTAGATGTGTAACTAATGCTGACAACCTGTATACCTGCACTGAACCTAAAAAAACTACCAAAACAATCACATTTACAAATTTCTACATGTAGGCTGTCAAAGTATACCCATTAAGTCAATCATGGCACCAACAACAACATCTGTCAACATCCCAAAAAATGGCCTTTAACTAGAGTAAGTAGTTACCATGTATGTAATTCCAACCATTTCCTCAAGTAATTAGATCTCCCAAAAGGAAAGGACTACACCTACCATCATCCATTCACACTCTACCTAAGAACAACAGTCACCTGTGTCAGCCATCTCTCCTCGTACCTTCCCCTCACTGGCAGGACACAATAGGCCCAGGTGTGCTGGGAAAGAGGAGGACACAATCCACTGAACACAAATCCCATCAGGCCTTGTACTCCAAACTACAGGCACCTGTGTCAGCCATCTCTCTACTTCACTCCCCCTCACTGGCAGGGAGATATTGGTCAAATGGGAGGAGGAGTGTCAGAACTGACCACAACTACCATCAGGCCTTCGACTCCAAACTACAGGCACCTGTGTCAGCCATCTTTCAACTCAACTTCCCCTCACTGGCAGGGAGCCATTGGTCAAGTGGGGGGGAGGAATATCAGAACTGACCACAAAACCCATCAGGCCTTGTACTCCAAACTACAGGTACCTGTGTCAGCCATCTCTCTAATTCACTCCCCCTCACTGGCAGGGAGCCATTGGTCAAATGGGGGGGAGGAGTGTCAGAACTGACCACAGCTACCATCAGGCTTTCGACTCCAAACTACAGGCACTTGTGTCAGCCATCTCTCAACTCAACTTCCCCTCACTGGCAGGGAGCCATTGGTCAAGTGGGGGGAGGAGTACCAGAACTGACCATAACACCATCAGGCCTTGTACTCCAAACTACAGGTACCTGTCTCAGCCATCTCTCTACTTCACTCTCCCTCACTGGCAGGGAGCCATTGATCAAGTGGGGGGAAGGAGTGTTAGAACTGACCACAACTACCATCAGGCCTTGTACTCCAAACTACAGGCACCTGTGTCAGCCATCTCTCTAATTCACCCCCCTTACTGGCAGGGAGCCATTGGTCAAGTGGTGGGAGAGGAGTGTCAGAACTGACCACAACTATCATCAGGCCTTAGACTCCAAACCACAGGCACCTGTGTCAGCCATCTCTCTACTTCACTCCCCATCACTGACAGAGAGCAATAGGCCCAGGTGGGCTGGGTGGGCTCAGTGAGAGGAAGACACATTCCACTGACCACCAATCTTATCGGCCTCCTAACACAAGCTCACAAATCTGTCACCTATATTGTACCTCAAAAACCATTTTTCTCCCATCTCACTATGGAGTGTAGGATCAAATTCACTGAGCTGTGTATACACAATGCTATGCACGTACATGTTTGCCTACTTAGGCTGACGTACACCGGACGTTTGTGTAGAAAAGAATGTGCACATCACTGACACCATGAATAACATGTAATGAAAACCCACAAATTGTTTGGGGGAAGTCTGTCACTTCAATGTGCATGGTGATACATAGACAATGCACAGCACACAGGAATAACAAAACTGAAAATTAAAAATTAACGTGTAAGTATGTCCTGCAAATTATTTAGACGTGGAGCTCACTAATCATCAAGTGACATCTACAGAGTGTCAGGTACAAGTCATTGTCAGTAGGCACGTTACATTAAAATTTGTGAACATGACCATTTCAGCACAGACCATATTCCACATCATGATAAAGTTGCACTGTTTATAGTTGCCAATTCCTCCATCTAAAACTGTACTTTAATTCCAGACATGTACTCAATGTGTACCTGCTGAGGTACAATATATAATCACATATTTGATTGTGTCATATCTGTACCAACAGAGCGATCTGGGAACACCTCCATGCTGGATGATGAAACCAGACAGCCTCTGACTCCAACCCGGAATGAGCTCCCGGGCTAACATGACTCTCCTGCACACTTGGATGAGGAAGAAGAAACTGGCAAATCAGGTATGGCTCGGCAGACGGCACCAGTATGTCCAGCAGGGTCCACTGCAACATCTCCCACCTCAGCTACCAACTCACAGCTGACCCCCTACCACAACAGACACACAAGCTGCCACAGACAAAACAACAACGGTGCAACACAGTCCACTCTGGAGTTGGCAAACTTAAACACAGTCAATGAGGATGGAGGATCTGGTTCAACTGAGCAGGCACAAACTGTGCCAGCCCATGGAGGTAGGGGTGGTGGGAGGGGATGTGTTGATCCACATCAGGCAACAGCTGGTGGCACAGATGCACACACCAACATCTCCCGGGTACTGGATGCCTATGAGTGGTACCAGGGACCAATGGGACAGGTTTTTCTACGAACTCTGGGACACCAAACAACTGCAGGTGTCCCAAGACCACAGACTTTAACGTTTTAATGACCAAGTGGACGAGGTCATAGGAGTTCTGAGGGAGATCCGTACCACCTTCCGTCAGGCATTTTTACACACAAGTACCCCTCCCTGTGTGGCAACTCCATCTGTCCCCTCAACATCAGCAAAGCCACAGGGAGGGACAGTTAGCCAGGCAGAGAATCCTCAGTACCCCTGGAGCCTGCAGTTGCGGATCACCCCCCGATGTGGGAAGGGACGTCCAAGGAAAAATAGAGAAGAGTTTAATGGCAATGCTCAACCCTCAGCCATTAAGAAACGGTGCCCCTGATATCCTTCTTTGTGCGCTGACTGTTCACTTTGTTGACTATATATACCAAAAGTTCCACATCAAATGGAAGTGCACTGTTGGGCTTTGGACTCAAATAACTGTGGCTTTGATCTGTAGGATTTCACCCAACAGCACTGTCAACTTCACTCAATTTTCTTGTTTTTTTTGTTGTGATCCATGATGTCTATCATCACCTAATCACCATGTTTGTTCAATAAAACCAAGTTGCACATCAATACTAGCTCATGTTGTGAATTTGAGATCTATTTCAAATTGTTAAAATTACCATGTGCTCACTCTGATGAAAATTTCATCAACCTAGGTCACCAAGTACTTGTAAATTGTAACTTAAGTGCAACAAAGTCACACAAACATGACAACACAAGTTAGACATACACATTCAGTGTATCATACAAACTTTAGTCCATGGTACCTAATTACAGATAGTCAAATGTATAAACAATCATCACAAGTTAACATCCTACTCAACAATCTGTGCCACTGACTTATTTTGTTATTTTCAATCAACAAAACAACAATTTAGGAGGAGTGACGTATGGCAATGCAAACTTTAATATGGAACACAAATTATATTTTTCAGCAACCCCTGGTACCAGATCACAAACACCATAAATGCCATACACAATCAGTAGACAAAAGAAAAGTATACAGGACTGTACTGCTGGTCGGTGTGAACGGGTCCCATCCAAACAAGTTGCGCAGCATCTTTACGTTGGGTACAAGCATATGCCAATGGGGTGGCACTGGCACTGTGACATACAATGAGGACACACATCTACAGCTACATCCAGTTTTCACACATGGATGATCTAGGTGATGTGAATCCAAATTTCCATAGGCTATCCCCACAACCACATTGTATTTGAGCACATTATGCTACACATGTTGCAAAACTAATTACACACAATGGGATAGATGTCCATTGGTGGTGTAGCAACTTCCATTCCAACAATTTGCAAGCAGGTGTCATAACAGATGTGTATGATTAAAGTCTGTGCCAGACATTCCCAGAATCATTCCATGTCCAGGTTGGACTCAGACACAGCATCATATGCCTGGTGATGGCACAACTCAGAAACTCCCCTCAGTTGATGACATGGCAAAGTAAACTGAAACATAAAAATGAATTAAGACTATCAAGGATAAATCATGTCTCAAAAGTAAGAGTAAAATGAAACTTCAGCAAGAAAAATGTCACTTTTAACACAAGTAAAGCATGAATGACACAGTGTGCATGTAACCATAACCATATCCAAAACCTGTCTTGCAAAAACATTAGTACACTTATCCTACACTCTGATGTGTACATTCACATAGTCCACACAGCTACAGAACAACAAGCACTGTAGAGTTGGAAATGCATCTCAGTGCATACTTACAGTCATGAAAAGAAGTTTTTGATAAGCTGTTGTCGCAAGTCAACTGCTTCCTCCTCACCACTATCATCATTGCCCAGTCCAGGATCCTCAGCCAGTGGCACCTGCTGGTCTCCTTCATCTTCAATTAGAGAGATATTTTTCCTTATTGCCAGGTGGTGGAGCATGCAGCAGGCAACGGTGATCTGCCACACCTTCCCACGTGAATATTGTAGGGCTCCTCCAGTCTTGTCGAGACAGCGGAATCTTGCCTTAAGGAGGCCAAAAGTCCTCCCCACTATCCGCCTTGTCCTCCCATGGGCCTCATTGAATCAGACTTCTCTTGGGGTGATTGGCTGGTTGGGGTATCCTGCATCTCCTAAATGGAAGATAGACATGAGTACAATGTTCAAGCAAACATTTACTAAATAGACACACAAAAATACTCACAAAAACCTTCATTAAAAACCTTACTTACCAACAAGCCAGGCCCGCTCTGGAAGTAGTTGAGTCATCAAACAGTGTATGAGGCTGTTCCCTAGAATGTGGGAGTCATGGGCTGATCCTGGAAATCTGGCACAGACGTGTGAAATACACATATCTAGTAAACACACCACCTGTATATTTATTGAGTGGAAGTGCTTCCTGTTCCTATGCACTTGCTCATTGGCCAGTGGTAGAATTAAAGCAATATGTGTCCCATCAATTGCTCCAATGACATGTGGGATTCGCCCAAACCCCTAAAAATCAGCTTTGATATTGGCCAATTCCCCACGTGTGGGAAACTGAATGTAGCTGTCCATGTGTATGGTCAATGACTGCAGTACATCCCGAAGTACATTGCTGATCATAGGCTGGGACATTCCACCAGATGTTGCCACTGTGTACTGGAACGAACCTGTGGCCAAAAAATGCAGTACTGACATCACCTTAACTTTGGGTGTCAGTGATGTCTGATAATTGCGATGTGGACGCAATGAAGGTGCCAACTGCTGGCACAAATCATTAATAGTCACCTTAGTGATATGGTATTTGTGTGTGACGTCTCTCTCTTCCATGGTTTGTAGCTCAGGAAAGGGCCTGTAGACCGGAGGATGTCTTCCGGTTCCTCTCCGTTACCTATGTGTGGAATGTATACACAGTAGGTGTTAGATCTAACCCTGGCCGTAGTTCGCGAAGTAGCGCTTCGCGAAGCTACGCAAAGTGCAGTTCGCACTACGCGAGCTACGCGAACTGCGTAGTGCGTGTTCGCAATGATTGCACAGTGCCGGATGCTTGTCCGCACTGTGCAATCATTGAAAACGGCATCTTGCACAGTGCGAGCTGTCTTTTACTGCCGCTCGAGTAGATTTTACTCGAGCGGCAGCTTCTCAACGCGGACTGGTAGTTTCTCATCGCGAGCATACGCGACCACTCGCAATGAGAAACCTGACCTCCCCGCGTTGAGAATCTCGCCGGGAGGTTTATTTTCCACGCTCGCGATCGGCAACTTGATGTTGCTGATCGCAAAGCGAGAAAAAGTCTCGCCGGGATAGTCATTTTGCTTGCTCGCGGTCGCCAACTTGACGTTGAGGACCGCGAGCAAGCAAAATGACCGCTGCACTACGCTACGCTACGCGTGTTTGCACTGTGCTACGTGCAATTCGCGTAGTGCGAAGTAGCGCAAACTTCGCAAACTACGCGAGCGTAGCGTAGTTTTCCGCCCAGGCCTAGTTAGATCACAATGTTCCCAGCAACATGTACTTAGACCAACACAAAAGACCATTTTACCATACATGACAGTGCATGTCCGTGCAAACCAGATTTCACAGAAAAAAAAAAGATTATAAACATACCACAGCATACATGTCATTTCTGGATATGTCTCAAATGGTTAGTAACACAGGAATGAAAGTACACTAGACTCATATCACTAGTGACAGATTTTTTTTAGGCAAAATCAAGCAGGACATAGTCCAAATCTCACAAACCAAGAACACATGACTTAGGTATTTTTAATGACTGAGCAAGTTTTGTCATCAACAGAGTAGGATCATGTTATGCATAGCATCCTGAACACCGCATACATCTTGAGTTTCACTCAGCACTTCATACAGACAAATCTTACATGGCAGATTGTGTCATGTTGACATGTCTGCATTACACATACAATGACATTCACAACCCATTGACAATGTAATCTTTCTTAATATGCAGATGTACAAAAGTCCTCCCCACTATCCGCCTTGTCCTCCCATGGGCCTCATTGAAGCGGACTTCTCCTGGGGTGATTGGCTGGTTGGGGGTTCCTGCATCTCCTTAATGGAAGATAGACATGAGTACAATGTTCAAGCAAACATTTACTAAATAGACACACAAAAACACTCACAAAAAACTCCATTAAAAACCGTACTTACCAACAAGCCAGGCCCGCTCTGGAAGTAGTTGAGTCATCAAATGGTGTATGAGGCTGTTCCCTAGAATGTGGGAGTCATGGGCTGATCCTGGAAATCTGGCACAGACGTGTGAAATACACATATCTGGTAAACACACCACCTGTATATTTATTGAGTGGAAGTGCTTCCTGTTCCTATGTACTTGCTCATTGGCCAGTGGTGGAATTAAAGCAATATGTGTCCCATCAATTGCTCCAATGACATGTGGGAGTCGCCCAAACCCCTAAAAATCAGCTTTGATATTGGCCAATTCCCCACGTGTGGGAAACTTGATGTAGCTGTCCATGTGTATGGTCAATGCCTGCAGTACATCCCGAAGTACGCTGCTGAACATAGGCTGGGACATTCCACCAAATGTTGCCACTGTGTACTGGAACGAACCTGTGGCCGAAAAATGCAGTACTGACATCACCTTAACTTTGGGTGTCAGTGATGTCTGATAATTGCGATGTGGATGCAATGAAGGTGCCAACTGCTGGCACAAATCATTAATAATCACCTTAGTGAGATGGTATTTGTGTGTGACGTCTCTCTCTTCCATGGTTTGCAGCTCAGGAAAGGGCCTGTAGACGGGAGGATGTCTTCCGGTTCCTCCACGTTACCTATGTGTGGAGTGTATACACAGTAGGTGTTAGATCACAATGTCCCCAGCAACATGTACTTAGACAAACACTAAAGACCATGTTACCACACATGACAGCCCATGTCCGTGCAAACCAGATTTCACAGAAAAAAAAGATTATAAACATACCACAGCATACATGTCATTTCTGAATATGTCTCAAATGGTTAGTAACACAGGAATGAAAGTACACTAAACTCATATCACTAGTGACAGATTTTTTTGAGGCAAAATCAAGCAGGACATAGTCCAAATCTCACAGACCAAGAATACATGACTTAGGTATTTTTAATGACTGAGCAAGTTTTGTCATCAACAGAGTAGGATTATGTTATGCATAGCATCCTGTACACCGCATACATCTTGAGTTTCACTCAGCACATGCAGACAAATGTTACATGGCAGATTGTGTCATGTTGACATGTCTGCATTGTACATACAATGACATTCACAACCCATTGACAATGTAAATCTTTCTTAATTTGCAGATGTACACTTAAGTATAGTACAGAAAGACCACTTACAATGTTCCATTTATTTGCAATGCGTTAGTAGGGTGCTTGGATTATGAGTGTATTGGCCCTCAGGGAAAGTAGGATTCTGTACATCATCAGACACACACCCCTTTTCCACCTGGATACCACACAGATCGCACACTGGGCTTTCAACACTGTTATTTGGTATATTTACACCTGTTAATGGACATGGGCCGCATACTGCCTGAGAGAAAGTAGAAATTCAGAAAATGTTGTGTGTACTCTCATGTTGGTTTAGCCTGCCAACAAGTGTTTCACTGTCCTCTCAAGGTGACTTCATTATGGGAGTGTGGGGGTTCGATTTGGATGCTCCTTTAACACACACTATAGTACAAAACTACAACATTTTTTGCACCAACCAAACCATTATTACAAAGTTGCTGTAGGCAGTGGAGAACCAAGGCGGACACAGCCATAGGCTGTAACTTGTTATGGTGACAGTTGCGGCTTGTTGATTGTGTCTGCCTATAGTGAAGACCGACGCAGTAAACTTCCATTGCTAATGTAACAAGCTTTTTGGCGGACCAGCAGCTATTTTGAACTGCACCGTAGGTGGATTGTCATGCAGCAATTAGAGTACTTACTTGGACCAGTATGCCACGAGACAGTGGACTCATCTGAATAGTACGGGGGCATACTTCAGCCCAGAGTTGAGAAACAATAGACATATAAAAGGACGTATCACTGCCCTTCAGTTGCACATTGCGTGTACCTCTACTTTTTTAATCACGCAACTTACAGGCATACAACGTATTTTGACGACAACCTTGCACAGATTAGGAATGGAGGACTACCTATTTGGAGAATCGACTCATGAATTGTGACAAGTTCATGCCCAGCAGCAAGGAGGGGGTGAGTATGTGCCTTGATGAACTTCATACAATACCATGCATGTTCATGTATTGCAGCCAGTGTTCTAACTTTTAGGTGTCAATGGTAAATAAAAATGTGTAATTAAAATGTAAACGGGAAATGAAAATGTTTTATTAAAATGTAAATGTTGCATGTTTGATAACAGGTGCAGTCTTGAAAATTCTAGTCTGCTAACTTGTATATCGGATAAGCTAGCTGTTCATGACCTATGTGACAAAGTAGCTGGATATGTACATCTTGTATGTGTACTAAGTGCCTGATACCATGTCATCCTTATGAGTCAACACCCATCAGAAGGTTTTCCTGTGGAGGACCATCGCCCGGAAGTTGCGGTCCCTGGCGTTCACACGTTGGCGCAGTGGCAACTGCCAAAAATGGTGGCAGGACTTGAGAGGCTGGGCCAAGAGGATCGCTGAAGTCCAGCTGGGCTTGTCACCTCCAGGCAGGAGGGGCGCAAGCCGCACCCTGACCCCCTAATGCGTTGCATCCTGGCGGTGGCCTATCCCTACCTTGATGGGCAGTTGAGAGCCAGACAGCAGCAGGGAGGGGGTGAGTATGTGCCTTGATGAACTTCATACAATACCAGGCATGTTCATGTATTGCAGACAGTGTTCCAACCTTTAGGTTTTGAAACACTCAAGACTCATGTAATGTGTAAAATGTAGCATATGTAACAATAGTAGTAGGTGCATGGTTAGGTCCCTTGAATCTGGGACATGTAAGGCTAAAATAGGCTGGGTATTGCCAGTAGTGCTATTCCATTGTATAATGGGCACATGACAACATAATGTGCAAGAAAATACCCTTTGCGTATTTTGGTAATGCTCAACATAGCTCATCCAAAATACCATTGTTTGCCTTGGTCTTTGTATTGAGAGAAGAACACTTTTGTGTTATTTGATGCTTTAGGAGCTTGACTGTGGCATGCCATGCAATACATCCAGGTAACAGGCAATGTGCATTGCAGGCCTTGGTAAGTAGTAATTGATCTGTGTGAAAGATTTTACAAACAGCACTGGTGCTATCTGTTGTGCAATGTAGCAGCTGGCAAATTTAGACTTATGTGTACTGATGTCATATGTTATACTGGCACTTACCATAAGTGAGTGGCAGAATACATTCTATCTGATTTAAACCTGATTCCATGTTTCAGACTCTGTGTAGGTGACAACATATGTCTGTGAGTGTCTAACAAAGTGGGTATAACCTGGTAACAGGGGGGTAAGTACATGGATATGAGAGTTACACATTCCCAATGGTATTGATGTGTGTTACAAGGGCATTAATATTTTTAGACAAATAAATCCATGGATTAGCACTATAAATGGGATATCTGGAAGCGTGGCTTAACTGACATCTGAGAAGGGCAGATATATTCAGGTGAAGAACACAACAGCATCTAAGCTGGACAATATGTGAATGATGATATTCATTGGGGAGGGATAGACTGACTTGTCCTTGTGAGATATGGACATCAGCAGAATTTACACAATAGTGAGTAGTGTTGTCAAAAGGGATCAGGTTAAATGTTTTTCGCTACTATTGTGGGCACACAATGATTCTACCTGACCTGGTGGAATTGTAAGGCACATGCCCCTTAAGTAATATGCAGTCCTTGTCATTGGTAGTGTGATAAGCTATATTTACATGCCAAACTGTTAAAAGTGTTGCAATCTGCATACAGTAAATGTAATAATTGCACTATGCTCACATGACACAATACTTGTAGACATACACTTTTGGCTTGCTAAGCCTATTTTCTATTGTGGCTTCTATATGAGTTACACATGTGATACTTGGAACTGCTTCATCTGCTAATGGACAGATGTGCAACTGTAATGTGATCCATATGAAATAGTTATTTCCATGATTCCTACAGCTTGATGGTGACTTATCAAAATGTGTTAACTGAAGCAGGGGACCTGCTGTTCCACAAGCTCTGGATTAGGGATTGCTCACTATATGCTGTATGTATAGCCAGCAGTGTTATTCCATTTCTCAATAGAAGGTTTATTCTCCCTTGGACCACATGAGGTAAGTATGGTATACTACAAGGGCATCAGGAGTGAGAGACAAAATATCAGCTGGTACATAGATGTGGTTAAGATATTGAGAAGGAGAAACACGATGTTGCATTAGACTATGGGCCAGATGTACGACCATTGATGTTTGCGACTCGCATATTGCATTAAATTGCGAGTTGCAATTTGTGAGTTGCAAACAACAATGTACAACGGTGTCAGAGACACTGTTTGCGATTCCCAATGGGGTCGCAAATTGCATGCCTCATGCATATTAATGAGGCTGTCGCAATTTGCGACTCCATTTGGAATGGCTGGCACTCCCAGGGATGGTGGCCTGCTGGGTTCAGCAGACCACCATGTCTGGGACTGCTTTGTCAATAAAGCAGTTTTTGTTTTTAAATGCAGCCCGTTTTCCTTAAAGGAAAAAAAAAAGAAATGAAACATTTTTGTTTCATTTTTTAAGGGCAGGTAGTGGTCCCTGAGACCACTGCCTGCTCCTAAAAAATGTTTGCACACCCATTCGCAAAGGGGAAGGGGTCTCCTGGGGACCCTTTCCCGTTTGCGAATGGTTTACCACTCTTTTGAAGAGGGTGGTAAACTGCGAGTGTTTCACAAAATATTCTTACATAGGGTTCAGAGTCGCTATTAGGAAGAGACGCCCTTGGAACGCCCCTTCCTAATAGCGAGTCGATAACCATATTTTGCGAATCGCTATTACATTAGTGACTCGCAAAATAGGGTCGGTACATTGTGCTTCCGTTTTGTGCAGTCGGAAAAAGGGCAAAGTGCCCCTCTGCGACCGCAGAATACGTTCGTACATCAGGCCCTATGTTCCAGACACCATTATGTGAGAGTGTGCACAGGTCTTGCAGCTTTCAGTCATGTGCTATTGACTATATATAAACAAATGTTGTCATCCAAGTACAAACTAATCTTGACCAATCTCGATAGAGTTGTTATTACATCTATTTACCAAGTACATATCAACATCTCAACTAATTTGTTTTTTTATCTGTTTTACAGCATCAGACCAGGGCATCGGAGGAGAATGTGCCACAACTGTTGGGGAAGCAGCTGGCCACAGTGGTTCTTGGGCTGACAGTGAGCAAGAGGGATCTAGTAGCACAGAGGATGATGAGAGCGTCACAGACGAGCTGACCAATGTGACGGCTGTATCATCTTCATCAGAGTCCAGTTCCAGGGAGGCCTCCCAGGTGGTGGTGGATCCCCTGGACCTGTGTCTACTCCATCTGAGTCCACTGCCCCCCTACCATCTCCACCCTCACAGCTGCTCCCTAGCCACCTGTTCGTGGCCGCTCCCCTAAAAGGGAAGGAGTCTCCTTTGCATCAGGCACCTCACCCCCCACCTCTGTCTCCCCTGCTGCCCTGAGTGTGGGGACCTTTGACCTCCTGAGGCAGATCTCTGTGGATCAGACAGCAGTGCTGAATGTCCTCAAGGTACATACCAATCAGCAGACCCAGATAGTATGTTTCCTGGAGGGCATTCACTCTGACATGTCTTCCCTACAGAGATCCATTCAGGCTCTAGCCTCCACACTCACATCAGCCTTAACCCAAATCCAGTTTCTATCCCCCCTCCTGCTGCCTCTTTCCCGTCCACAGTCCCTATTCCCATACCTGACCAAAGCACATGCAAACCTGACCATGCATCCACCTCGACATCCAAATGCAGCACACAAACACACAGCCATAAGGCCAAAGACAGACACAGATGCACTCAGCAGACACCCTCACTTCCACATCCACTGACGTGCAGGTGGACACAAAACACCCACTGTACCACATGGCTCACATACAGACAAACAGGCAGACAGCACACCATCACACACAGCCACGACAGACACCACACCAGCGCACACAGACATGCCACATACTTCACAACCCTCTACCTCCACACCCCCTAACTTTCCTCTCCTCATACCCACTGGGACCAAAAACTCTACCTCATTGCCATTGACCTCTTCCCTTCCCATACTGACCAACCCTCTCCCAAACCTAAAAAGAAGACCCTGCCGCCACTGTCATACCCTTCCACATCAACCTCCAAATGACCTACCCAGCTACCCAGCCCCCTACTGAGACCCAACCTAAACCTCAAGAAACCCGGAAGAGAAAAGCTACCCGTCCTGCCAATGTCCCACCTCCTCTTCAACCCAGATGATCATCTTCCCCATCCTACCCCAGTACTTCCACAGGGAAGAAAATGAAAGGAAAAAAAGTCTCCCCCCCTCCCTATTCCCTTCACCACTCTTCAGGGATATAAGATACCAAACATGTTGAAACCCACCCCCCTACATCCTGCCCTCACACTGACCTAGCTAACCCCCCCAATACTGAGCCCAGCCCTCCCAAGGATCAACTCAGCCCTCCCTAGTTTTTTTCTTTTGATGCCCAGCCTGCCCCCTGGATGCCCCTTACAGGGGAGGTATACCTTTGCAGTATTACTGAAGGCAAGTTTGGATGGGCAGCACTTTGCTGGCCCACAACATAGACATTTAGACTGGCCATTGGCCTTTCAATTCTTCATTTCACTATGGAGGCTGAATAAAGCTTTTTTTTTGTTTTGGTATTCCTGTGTCCAAACATAGCTCTTGCTGTTAACTGTCATTCATGTGTAATTTGCAATATGTGAGTACAGTTCTGTTAGTATGGCAATGATAGCATGTGATACAGAGAGTAGGTAACTCTATTGGAATGTTGTGTGGAATTGTGTACCAACATTGGCTGGGTGTCAATGTCCGCATAAGGTTTGTGTAGGAGTGTGGGGTAAAGGGCCAAACCTTGCATTGGATATTGTAAGCATTCATAGTTTAGGCAGATTTCTAAGTCCATTGTGCAAGTGTGTCAACAGTCAAAACTCAATGCAATGCATGTTGTATATGTATTTGATATGTACAAAGTGAATCTTCTTGTCAAGTAAAAAAAATAAAGAAAAAGTAAAGAAAAAACAGGGGAGGTACCCTTATAATCAGATCAGGGACAGGGTAGGTACATACAAGAAACACAAAGGGTCCCTACTCAAAACTAATTTGATTCTAAGGTTCTACACAGTGCTGGTGCTTAGAGTGAAGCCACAAATCCATACAATCATATGATATTCAATAATAATAAGTCAGTACAACACAGAAAACTAATAACAAACTAAATGAAACGTATACAATTTATTCCATAAAAATACACAATCAAGGTTAAAAACATTTCATATTAAAATACAATTACAATATCACAAGAAAACAGAATAGTCGACGCTGCGTTTCGGTGAGTAGTTAATTGTTCACCTTCTTCAGGACAGTTTTCTAAAATCAGGATATCCTGACCCGAAAACTGTTCGTTGGCTGTAAGGAGGCCGTATCGTTTTTAACAGGTTTTAAACTATCGGTTGCATGATTATCACAGCAACTATATCAGCCTATTCGCCCTATATTTTCAAAATAACAGCGAAGACTCTGATTTTAGAATTTGTGTTTCTTATCACGGCTCATCAGCTGGTTATATTGATGCACCAGTATATGTCTTTATTTCTGATTTTGTGCACAATTAGTGAACAATAATAGAACGGTGGCACCAACGAACACAACCAATATCATTTGGTTTTTAACTTGAAGGTTTTTAATGAGTGGGACATCCTCAATCCCTCATTCTTAAGCATATTGCTTCTTCAAAAAGCCTAGTGAAATTGAATACTAGCAACGTCCTAATTTTTAGAAAACTGTCCTGAAGAAGGTGAACAATTAACTACTCACCGAAACGCAGCGTTGACTATTCTGTTTTCTTGCGATATTGTAATTGTATTTTAATATGACATTTTTTAACCTTGATTGTGTATTTTTATGGAATAAATTGTATACGTTTCATTTAGTTTGTTATTAGTTTTCTGTGTTGTACTGACTTATTATTATTGAATATCATATGATTGTATGGATTTGTGACTTCACTCTAAGCACCAGCACTGTGTAGAACCTTAGAATCAAATTAGTTTTGAATCTTCTTGTCAATACACTTTGAGGCGTTTTGACTCTACATACATGATAGTTACTTTAGCCACACATTCAAAGAACAATGTGTAAACTGCAATATGTGACTTACTAGATATGGGCCAATTGCTGTTCTTTCAGTGGATCTAGTTAAGTACTTCCAATGACACACTTGACACACGTGGATGCCACTTTGTACCAATACCCATTACTCACAGTTGAGACTGACTCTAAATGTCCTGTCCACATGGAGAGTGTGAGGTAGGAACAAATCAGACTGTGTCGTGGCCCTGTTGTCTTCCAGGATTCCCCTTAAATTAGAGATCCATTTTATGCAAGGTGCACTGTGGCCTCCTGTGTAGTAAAATTTGGATGGTTATTATGCCATTCACATTAGTTGCCTATTTCATGTGGATGATGTGTGTGGGGCCATGACAATGCTTAGTAAGTTAGACTGTGTTTCTGTACCTACTAATTCATTACTGATGTATGTGTCAGTTGCATGAGGACCTAGCTTATGGTACAGGAATGGGTGTCACAGGAGTTGATAGCTAGTTATAATATGGTGTTATTGTTGTGTTTTACACTACATTGCAGACAAATGTGCATCAGCTTCTGGGCTTAACACACAGTTAGAGTATGTGAGTCTGGGCATATATATTATCAGTAAACTGAATATAGGCCACATCATGCTTACGTGATGTGTCTGCATATTCTGTCTTGGTGCACACATGGCCCCACATTTGATCTTCCACCCAGGGATATAACGCACTATACTTGACCATGGTTACCTGCATGATAGGGGATGTATGTACTATTAGAGGGTCGGTTTGTTGTTAAGTGTCTGTCAAGGTTGTCAAGGAGTGTTTGTGTATCAAGTGATGCTGAGCGTGTGTATATGTCCAGGTAGGATGTGTCATGTGCAAACAGTGGCACAGACACAAGCGTTAGGAATTCTGGGTTGTGGTAGAGTGGGTCAGTCTAGTGATTTTTGCATTATGACTGCTCTATCTTGTTGGTCACAACATGAGTTCGAGTAGGTTTGTTTAACAAGGTAATTGGGATGGGGACTCCTAGGGATGTGTATTATATCTATGTGGCCACCTTTTTCGGCCAAATGAGCCACATGAATATGCTTTTCACGTATTGCTACACGTATGATATGTCAATACTTCTGGCATATGACAAGATCTAGATAGATGCATGCACACCTTACATTGTATCTAGGATGCATGAATGTTTGACATTGGCAAAGACTGTTATTAACTATTCACTTTGGTGACACAAATGTGACTTCATTGCATAGGGATTTGTAGTTAGATCAATGATGACAGTAGGAGATTGTGCTTGTAGTGTTACAGATATCTCAGCTAATAGTTATGGGGCACTGGTAGGTAATGCAGCTGCAAAGTCTGCTTTCTGGCTTTTCAAGATGTTGCTGCACTCAATGAAATTTGGATGGTAGCTTTCTGTGCATACAAATGCCATTATGGTAATGCTAGTCTCCTAAGGGGGAGTGATTCAATTAAGGACTGTGGAGACTGGAATCAGAAAATAACGTCTCTATAGTAGGTTGCCTCCCAGACCATCGATTGGTATGATTACAAAAGGATCTGAAACATTATCCTTAGTAGGTTTCTCTCATTAACCTCTTTATACTTAAAAAAAAAAAATTTTAACAGTGAAGATATCTTTCAAAGATCCCTGCTTCCAGATTGTTGATTTGCAGACCCGCACAATTAATAAACATTGCTTACACAAGGACTTCTTTCATTTCTTTGTATTAAAAAAAAAGTTTTTTTAAAATTGTGAATAGGCAATTGGCATGACGCCAGTAGTAATGAAGAAAACGGCCACCCCGGGAGCTCACCCGAAAAGTTGCAAGGCAAAAGTAAGAAAAGAAGAGGTGCTTATCCTTCCAGAGTACAACACAGAAGATTCCCCTCCACGAAGGAGCTAGCCTCCATATCAGTAGCTAGGTCAACTCTAATAAGAACACACGTGTCCATACCAAGAATACTTGGCCCTGAAGAAGACCTTCCACTAAAACACCGCTGAGGTCCACACATGAAGGTCGAAACGCGTCGGCGTATATTATTCTAAGGTCAAGAGACCAGTTGAACCATTAGCAAGTGCACATAAGGCACTGCGTAGTAAGCGCAAAGAAGGGAGCTACTTTAAACCATCGATTAACATCTCTGACCTTACCAGGACCGCTAAATAACACCAATACTCGAAAGCATTAGAGGACATATTGCTATGAGGTCCCAGTATAAAATAAAAAGGACACACAATACTGTTTTTAAAGCAATGTTTGTAAAAGCAATGTTTGTACTTTGTGCTATCATGAAGCAATAATGATATAAGTCACAGATGTGTTATAAATTATGTTTCTGCACCACAAGATGTCAGTCACTAGCGAATATGTAATTTAAGTTTATGTACTCTGTCATAACAAACTGTGGTTTATTTGTCCTTCTCTTCTTGTGAGTTTGTTACTTGTTCACATGTTTAAACTAAATGTCAACACAACGATTTGTTTGTATATATAAATGTCTGTCTTTGCCTATTCACAATTTAAAAAAAACTTTTTTAAAAATTTAATACAAAGAAATGAAAGAAGTCCTAGTGTAAGCAATGTTTATTAATTGTGCGGGTCTGCAAATCAACAATCTGGAAGCGGGGATCTTGGAAAGATATCTTCACTGTTAAAAAAACTTTTTGTAAGTATAACGAGGTTAATGAGAGAAACCTACTAAGGCTAATGTTTCAGATCCTTTTGTAATAAATCATACCAATCGATGGTCTGGGAGGCAACCTACTATAGAGACATTATGGTAATGCTAGGCACTATCAAGTCCAATAAATATTTAAAGACTGATATACATTTGTCAGTGCTTGCTCCTCCAATGCACCTTTAAGCCCCCTCATATAGTACATCTCAAGGTATACCTTTTCAGCGTGACACTGCACTGCAACACCCTTCTTCACCATGCCGTTTAGGAGATCAGCTGGTCCCTCAGTCTTTGCTCCCAGCAGTGGTGATGAGGGTATTGGGTTCAGGGAGGATGTTGTGTGCTAGTGTATGGGTTTCTGTGGCACATACTTTTAGGTGTGCATTGATATTATGTTGCCATAACATGTGGCACATAGAGCAGTGGTAAGCTCATCCAAGCATATTTCTGTTCATATATCTATGTGCCTATGCCCATTTCTATTCCTACCTTTATGTTGGGTCTGTCCCCATATTTCCAGTTCACACTGTGGATACCCGATGCTGACATTCCCTCATTCCCCATGCTCAACATGCTACAGGACACTTTTAAATTACTGCACCTTCGCTTTATGGTCACTTCAATGTGTAGGGGTAGGTGTGTCACTTACTGGCGGCGACGTCCGCGACGGTTCAGATTTTGTTGGTCATCGAGTAAGTATAGAAGTGGTAGGATGTGCGCGATGGGCTCCATAGCTCCACAGGAAATGTGGAAGGAAACGTGTTGTGGTGATTTTCGGCCTTAAAAGCCTCCCCTTCTGCCAGCTCTGATGAGGTGGTTGGACCGACACAGACGGCACGTTGGAAATACACATTGTAATAGGGCGGGCGGAACCAGGGCCGGACCATGCTCTGATCTACTCCATTGGACCTTTCCAAAACCTTTACGGTCGGATTTTACCATCAGAGTCAGAAGAACCGCGTTGGTTGGTAAGTCATATATTGTAGTGCATCATAATACTGCGGTCGGAGCGACCGCTTTCCGATGCAACATCGGGCAGACCAACTGTTACATTTGCATTTCATTGTGTCTATGTATTCCCTTCCCCTTTAATGCTATTACATCCTCACCCTGTACATTCTAGTTCTACTCAGAACTTTGGGTTGCTGCTAAGCACCGGGTCAGTTGCACTGTCCTGCTTGCTGGGCAGTGGTTATCTGTTGCTGTGCTGCACTCCTATCATTAAACCAGTCAAACTACCAGATCGCCTGTTTGATTTCTTACCAAGTGGCGACGAGAAGAGGAGAGGAACACCCCTACCAACATTGAATGCAGCACAGGCGTGGAGTGTTCCTGAAACCCGACAGCACCGTTTTACTTAAATCTGTAATCGCCGATGAGCAGACGACGCTGCCTGAATGTGAAGAAGGCTGGTGCCGGAATTCCGATTTTAAGGAAGTGTTCCAGCCCTCCGAAACCTAATTACAGCGTTTTTACGGACTTCGGCGCGAATCTAAGCACAAAGTATAGCGGAAAACGCTCGCGCTCACCGTATTCGAAAAACAACAGGCACCATGCTGGAGGAGCGAGCCAGGTGAGCTGCGATTGATCTGACGCGGGATTCCAGATCACCGTCGCAACGCTTTCCATCTACAATCAGGCGCAGGCACGTCGTCATATGCGTGTTTACGTACACGCAACGTAACGGCCATTTTGTTGATGCTCGTTTCCATAGCAACGCATTTACGGAAGAGAGAAGCGTCGTGTCAAGATTTCAATACTTGGAAAGTATATTGTAGTAAGTGTTTTGTTTAACGGACGCATTTTGATGCAGTCTTGCCACCAAATTCTGTAAAGAAACTTTAAGAAACAGCTTGGAGCGCTAAGAAGTGTTGAGGTACAACCTTCATGTTATATCTCATTTTTACAAGTTATTGCCAGTTCTTTCTCCCCATGTGCATTCCTCAAGTGGCAATCTTACATGTAATTTCACCATTCGCTGATGATTTATAACCCTGGCATTGTGGGGGTATTGATAAAAATTGCCAAACATTATTATTATTTATTTTTCTTCTCTATTTTTTTTTGTAAAAAAAAAAAAGAGATTTACATTTTTTTTTTTTCTTAAATATATGGTTGTTTCTACCTATACTTCGTTATTTTCATACTGGATTCAAGGCAACGGTTAGCACCCACATAGCCTCTCTAAAACAACTCTGTTACTTGGAATACCACCCTGTGTACGCTTCTTCCTCACAGCAGAACCATGCAGTTTGATCCCCCTGACAAATTTCTGCAAAACAAAGGAGATCCCCCCATTCCGTGGACACGATGGAAGGAAGAATTCATTAATTACATGAGGGCAATTGATAGGGAACGCATGGGAGCTGAAAGAAAAAAAAGCATTTTCTTGCATTGTTTGGGATCGGAAGGCCAAGTGGTTTTTAGAGCTTTACCCCAAGTTCCACCCACTGAAGGCGAAGGTGAAGGTGCCAACGTATATAAGGAAGCATTACTTAGAATGGAAAAAAGATTTAAACCTGTCACAAATATAGCTCTTAACAGATATAAATTTTATACAAGGATACAAAACGATGCGGAATCTTTTGATGAGTTTCTAACTGCGTTGAGATCCTTATCCTTGCACTGTAACTTTGGGGATATGTGCGATGAAATGCTGAGGGATCAAATTATTGTGCATGTCAAAAATAAGAAGACTCAGGAACGTCTATGGGAATTAGGAGATCCCAAGTTATCTGAGGCTATTTCCATTGCCAAAGCGTTGGAACAATCCGAGAAATGGATGCTCACCATCAAGAACACCAATGGAACCAAATCCGATTCTAGTGATGAAGTTTGTGCAATCAAACGAATGGAAACACAGAGAAATGACAACTCATCTGCTGGGTTTAGTTCCACTCGGCCTAGCAATTATGGGAATTTCAGAAAGTTCGACAGAAATGATAGATCTTTCATGTGTTACAAATGTGGTAGCAGGACACACATGGCCTCGTATGGAGGATGTCCTGCTATTAACAAAGAGTGTAGAAAGTGTGGCAGATTGGGACATTTTTCTTCTGTTTGTAGAGATGTTAGGAGATTTTCTTCCACTACACGTGGTAAAGTGTCTTGTATTTCGGAGAGAAATTCCACTGGGTGTAAGTGTGAATGTGGTGGATGCACTGACGACAACAAAGGTTTTATAGTTTACCTTTCTGAAGGAATTTCTAATGTGAATGATCCTGAATCTAATCGGTGCAAAAAGCGTCCTATGTGTGAAGTTGAGGTGGCTGGTGTAAATCTTGAACTAATGGCTGATTCAGGTTCTCCCTGGACCATTATTTCAAAGGATTATTTTGTCAGTAGATTGAATCAAGTTCTGGATCTCACCAAAATGTTACCATCCGACATCATTGCTGAGAGTTTTGATGGATCCAGAATTGATGTTATGGGTTATTTGGAGGTAGACCTGCGTTTTAAAACTAGGTGTTCCGTTGTCAAATTGTATATTGCAGACAAGGGAGTAAATGTGTTAGGATGGAAAGATCAATGGAAATTAGGGATCATGCTTAATCCCCGTGCGAAGGAACCAGTGATGTTGGATGAGAGCTTATCTTTAGATAGTATTGCTGTTGTTACTTTTGAGGAGAAGGAGAGAATGATAAAAGAAGAATTTAAAGATGTATTTTCAGATGTCTTAGGTAAGATAAAAAATTATTCTCATAAAATTAAACTTAAAACTGGGGCAATTCCTGTGAAACAAAAATTGAGGGTGTTCCCATTAACGTCAGAGAAGAACTTAAAAAAATGTTGGATGATTTGGTATCCGAAGCTATCATTGAGCCAATTGACTCAGCTGAATGGGTTTCTCCCATTGTTTTGGTGAGGAAACCTGACAAGAATTTAAGAGTATGTGTCGACCTCAGAGCACTCAATGCGTGCATCATCGTAGACTGTCATCCTCTTCCCAACATTAATGAGGTTGCTTCAATGTTGGAAGGTGCCAAAGTTTTCTCCACACTGGATCTTAGGTCGGCATACCACCAAATTCCCCTTACTGATGAATCTAAAAGTCTCACAGCTTTTATCACCCCGCAGGGATTATACCAATACACCAGGATGCCGTTTGGCTTGGCCTCTGCGGCATCGGTGTTTCAAAGAGTTATGTTCAACATATTCAGGGATGTTGATAAATATGTCAAATGTTTTCAGGACGATATTTTTATTTTTTCCAGTACAGTAGAGGAACATGTGAAACATTTAAAAGATGTTTGTGAGAGGTTGAGGAGGAGTGGTTTGACCCTTAAATCCAGCAAATGTAAAATGTTCAAAACCTCTGTGGAATATCTGGGTCACACCCTTTCTGGAGATGGTGTTGTGCCAAAGAAATCTAATGTCCTAGGTATCACTAATGCACCTTCTCCCACGAACAAAGAACAATTACTTTCATTTGCAGGCATGTGCGAATACTACAGTAAATTTGTTAATAATTTTGCATCCAAAATGGAGCCCCTTAGGAAACTCCTAAGACATAATATCAGTTTTGAATGGAAACAAGAGCAACAGCAAGCGTTTGAGTCTATCAAAACTGACATCCTTAAAGCTCCCACACTTAAACCCTTTTGTATGAACAAGGAGTGTATTATTACTGTGGATGCCAGTTTATACGGCATTGGTGGTGTTTTGTCACAGAAGTGTGGTAAAGAAGAGTAGAATGTGTGCTTTGCTTCCCGTACTCTTAATGAGACAGAGCGTAGGTACGCAGTCATTGAAAAAGAACTGCTAGCCTGTGTGTGGGCGATTGAACATTTTAGAAATTACATTTGGGGTAGCAAATTCATTTTGAGGACGGACCACAAACCCTTAGTCAACATTCTTTCTCCGGGTGGTGGGTGGAACTCCACAGCTCGCATAGCTAGACTCACCTCTAGGTTGCAGGAGTATTGTTTTAAACCTGAGTTTGTTCCAGGTAAGAAAAATGTCATCGCCTCCCCTGTCAGGTCACCAGTAATAATCTGTTTGAGGACTCCGACATTGTTACCACCATACAGGATGTGGTAATGGGGTCATTTGAAGGTATCACTGAGGAAGCTTGGAAACAATCAGAAGAACAAGATCTCACTTGGCAGGCTATAAAGAGTTTCATTTTAGAGGGTTGGCCGGACAGGAGAAATTTGGCAGAGGAATTTATGCCCATGTTTAAAGTATCTGATGAATTAGAGTTGGAAGGAGAGTTGATATATAAATGTGGAAAATGTGTGCCACCTTTTGGTATTCAAAAGGTTATTTTGGATTTAGCACACAAATCTCACCCTGGCATGTCTGCTATGAAACGCTTGGTCAGGAACTATTTTTGGTGGCCAGGTTTAGATCGAATGGTTGATCGCACGGTTAGAGAGTGTGAGGTTTGCATGGGTAGTGAGAAAATGATGAAACTCAATGTGCCCCCGTTGAAGAACTCAGATTGGCCGCTTGAGCCGTGGAAAAAGTGGCGTTTGACATATCAGGTCCTTTCATGTGTCTACCTCATGATTCTCGCTATGCTTTCGTTCTGGTGGATTATCACTCAAAGTGGCCAGAAGTAAAATTTGCGTCCAGTTCCTCTACCAATATGGTTATAGAATTTTTCAAGGAAGTTTTTCTAGAGAGGGTTGTCCTTCACTTTTGGTGACTGACAATGGGGTGCAACTTACGTCTTCTGAAATGGAAAAGTTTTTGAAAGGTCAAAATATCATACATTGCACTGTGTCTATTTATGAACCCCACGAAAATGGTTTGGTTGAGCGATTTAATAGGGTTTTGAAAGGGTTCGTATCTGAGGTAGTCAAGCTGGGAGGAAATTGGAGAAATTTGTTGAGAGAGAAACTTTGGTTATATCGCATTACACCACACTCCACTACAGAGGTCAGCCCTTTTCGCCTTCTTAAAGGGCGTGACCCTGCGTCAAAAATATGTCCCTGGTGGTTCAAAGATAAATGTAAAAATAAATCCTTTTCCAATGAGACGATAAGTGATGTGGCTCAAAGGGTGGAGACCAAACAGGCGAAAACCAAAGAATGGTATGATTGCAAATGGAATACCAAAAACCCCAGTTTGGAAGTTGGCGACTTGGTCAGAATTAAAAGACCTGGTTTCATCAGTAAATGTTCTGATAAATTTGGTAAGCCCATGAAAATTGTAAAAGTCTTTGACAACTCTGTCATCACCCAAGATGGCAAGTTGTGGAACATAAGACGCGTTGCCAAGTGTCCATGGGTTTCCAACAAGATCACACCTGAGGTACCCACGTTATCCAAAGATGCGGTGGCCTCTAGGGTCAAAGCTTCTTTCCGTTCAAGATGTCCTCCCAAGAGATTTTCTGATTACATTACTTAATCACACATGATGTATACTTTGTTTCTTTCTTGTGAAAAAAAGGAGGTATGTTACATTTTCATTTCATTGTGTCTATGTATTCCCTTCCCCTTTAATGCTATTACATCCTCACCCTGTATATTCTAGTTCTACTCAGAACTTT
Source organism: Calotriton arnoldi (assembly GCA_963921515.1). Classification (NCBI taxonomy): domain Eukaryota; kingdom Metazoa; phylum Chordata; class Amphibia; order Caudata; family Salamandridae; genus Calotriton; species Calotriton arnoldi. The sequence goes on along the minus strand of CAWUFW010006221.1, from coordinate 154,963 downwards.
GGGTTGCTGCTAAGCACCGGGTCAGTTGCACTGTCCTGCTTACTGGGCAGTGGTTATCTGTTGCTGTGCTGCACTCCTATCATTAAACCAGTCAAACTACCGGATCGCCTGTTTGATTTCTTACACCAACCGACCCCAACAAGATCATGGAGGCATTCTGACCGACATCCTAATTAGGCCCAGAGTGTTTATTGCTCTCCTGAAATATACTGGTTTGTTAATTTTTACAGTGTGAGTTCCACATTTATTAGAAACATTGGCAACTATAAGAGTCATGCAATCACAACAATCCAGAAACTAAATATTTTAAGGGAGGTGAAGTGTGTGATGGTGTGACTGGCATTATTAGAAATAAAATGTCCCCTCATATTTATTAAGAATGTTGCTTCTCACTATGGAGCTCTGCAATCTTATAATGGAAATCCTAAGAGACCTGGGATATTCTTAAAATGTATGGTGGCTGGGGGTACTTTATAAAATATATTCATATATTCTCAGATCATGGACCTCAAGCGATTAGCCTTTAAACAAGTGAATCTTACAGAGCTTACTTATCAGCACCATTTTGGATCCGATATCAGCATTATGCTTTGTGTTCACGTCAAATCAAATGGCTCTTTCTCATATGTTTTGGTTTTAATAACTTACATTTCCCACAGGCCTCCGTTAGCCATCCATCTTATGGTATGTATATGATGTATATGGTGTTTCTATAGCGGGAACCTAGGCAATAAGCAGCCAAGCACTGTACAGGTACAAAGAAAAGCATAAAGTCAATGAGTGATAGAAAATGTAGCTCAGTTGTGGATGGTTAGCACGTTGGATGTAGTGTTCTTTAATAAGGTTTGTCTTCAACTCTTTCCTAAATAGGAGCAGCTTTGGGGAGATCCTGATGTATATGAGGATTTTGTTCCAGATCCTGGGTGCATAGATGGAAAACATCTCCTGCCTTGTTTATTTTCTTTTTACCCTTCTTAGTCTGCATTCTGATGGGGTCTTGGCTGCCAGCATGCTGAGAAACAACAGGGATGGTGAGGTTATCTGCAAGATAAGCGAGGGCACTGGTCATGATGATTCTCATTATGTGGCACTCTCAACATTCTCAACAAATCACTGTTACAAAAATATTGCTAAAATAAATTAAAAAACAACTGCTTTCCATTTTTACATATTCCAATAACCACATAAAGACGCTGTAAATTATTAAAACTGATATATAAAGCTATATTTCTTAAATAAATAAGTTCAATAATTATACAATGATTTAAAATAATTACGCGCGGGTGGAGAACTCCGCTTTGCCAGCGGAGTCTGCGGAGATTTCCTTACTCCGCGCTCCGCTGAGAACGTGGAGTAGGGAAAAAAATCTCTGACTCCGCAGTGGAGCGGAGTTAGCCAGCCCCCGCTAAATTGGGCCCCCGCCTCCACCCCACATAAATTAAAATACTAGTACAACATAATTTAAAAAGAATAAAAGTAACTTACCTTATTGCGGCGTCCCCGGGCTGCCCTCCTCCTCGCGTACATTTTGCATGAACTGCGCATGCGCGCACGCGCATTTCTTCGTGAGAAATGCGCATGCGTGCGGAGTTTCCCCCCAACTCAGTGGAACTCCGCGTAGCTGCACTTCGTAATCTCCGCCCGGGGTTAAAAATAGTAATACTCACAAAAAATAAAGATCATATACTAAAATATAAACACAAAACATTGCATAAAAAATATCAATTTATGTATTAAGGTCATTTATTACATAAGTAACTTTAATACATTCAAATATATATTACATTTAAACATAAGGCATAACTAGCGCCCACCAAATAAAGAAAAAACTGCCCAAAAAATTCCAACCAAACACAAAGTAACCAAGAAAATGAAACATAAAAAAGTATCCTATGGAACTGTTTAACAAATTAAATAAAAACTATAAAAAGGAGGAAAAAAATCACCAAAACCTTGCAGCAAAAACCTTACACCTATAAGACACCGACGCTCTGCTGGATTTTACTTTGAAATTACCGAAACTATGCTACATAAAATGGAACATCTACATCAAAAAGTAAGGCAAACAAACCCATTAAATACAAATTCACCCAAAATATTTCCCTGATGCTTAACTTAAAACACCCTACTAAACTAAATATTTTTCTTTATAGCGCCAAACTGTAGGTATAATTACAAGAAAACAAACAAGAATGCAGTCCTGGTCACCAAAACAGCATTTCCAAAGAACAAAGTTGACAAACACACTGAAAAAGTAAGAATAGAAGTATTTCAGAAGTAAAAAACATTACAGACCTTCTGACTATTGTTTTCAGCTTTGCTGGCGCAAGCAAAAAAGCTTCGAATCCAGCATCTTGATAAGGCTTGATAAACTGCCGTAAACGCCATCTGTGCTCCACTGTTATATGGCAGAAATCAGGGCGTACAAAAATAGAGGACTCTTTATATTGCCTTCTCGCCTCCGGGTGAGCTTTCTCAAATATAGCCTGCCGCAACATGAAATTACCCAAAAAACTAAGATAGCCCTCGGCTGCTTTTGATCTCTACTGGGCTGTGTATTTTTATGATGGTTAAATGGAAATCGGTGTACCCTCTGAACTTCACGTTCCTAGTCCCACTCTGTAAGTTCGGGAAAAGCTTCCTTAAGAAGGTCCAAGATAAAATATCAAATGTCATCCCTTTCTAAGCCTTCCTCAATCCCAAGGAACCGGAGGTTATTCCTTCTCTGGCAGTTCTCCTGATCTTCCAGTTTCCACATGGCATTGATTAGTTGTGTGTCGTGGGATTTAGTCTGCTCTCTCACAGCAACCAGCTCAGTCTCTACGGCAGTTGTTCTCTCTTCCATGCTGTTAAGCCGCTCGCCGATCTCCACACATGCCTTCCCTACTTTCCGTACTGCGCCTTCCAGTTTTTTTGTAGCCTGCCTAGCTTTTTTTCCATCCGCCTGGGTCTCCGCGCGGTGTTCCTTAAGTGACTCTAAAAAAAAAGCCAGAGCGGGATTTGTATTTGCTATCACTTCAGCCTGCTGACCACAAAGAGGAGTCTCTGCCTGAGCGGGCGCCACCTCCGTTGATCCCAGTATCCCCGTATGGGAGTAATCCCACTTCAGCCTACTACCGGTGATGCGTCTCTCCTTGTTCTTCCATGAATCTGTGTAGCCCTTGGATCCTTTAGAGCACCTCCGATGCTTTTGGCACTGAAGGGCTGCCTCGGGTGCTTCAAGGGTACTAGAACCTGAGGTTGATGAGCTATCCCCTGTTTCGCTGCAGCCAGATTTAGAGGGCCACAAGTGGGAGTCCTCAGTAAGTGAAAAGAACTTATCTGCCCCGTCAGATGTAAGATCAGCGGAAGCTGACCCATCGGACCCAATACTACAGATTGGGCCCCGATAGCCCCACTAAGAAAAACAGGCTGAGAGTTAGGTTGAAAGTCATATTTGGCCCTGTGTTCTTTTTCTAGGGCCCCCTGGATCATCTCTCTGGGGATACCGACCATTTCCCCATGGGTGCCTGTCTCGCCTGATGAAGAAGCCCCGGATACACAGAGCATAGAGCCTCCATTATCTGCCACTTTGGCTACCACCTCGCTATTTTCCAGATGTACAGGGGTCAACTCAGGCTGATAGTCAGGTAGACTTTGTTTAGATTTTTCAGAATCCGACTCTTTAAGAGCTTCCTGGGAGATTTGACTGCCCCCCCATCCTTAGTCTTGAAAAAATCAGTAATAGCTGACTGGGGTGATGCGAGAGGAGAGGCTGAATTTTCTTTACCGGGGGCCAAGACCCCCTCTTCAACTGTTACCACTGGTTTTCTGGCCCCAGCTTGTGTATGGTCTGTTAAATTCCTCCTCTTCCCTGTCTCTGTGCAATCCAGCCGGTTTTTAGCATTTCGGGCCTCATTTGGCTTACCTGCATTCTCCTCAATGTTAACTGGGGGAGACTCCTGTCTTGACCCCTGCAGCTGTGCTGTAGCCCGTGAGGTGAACTCCCTGGCTTGCTTCGTCATTTTCGGAGGCATCATAGAAGGCTCTGCAATCGCTTTCTCCAGGAGAGAGCCAGATGCTGCTCCACGAGCCCTCCGGGTGACTCCAAAATTCCTGTAACAAGTCCCGCCTACTCCTCCAGGGCGCAGCGGCAAGAACGAGCAAGCCTCTTGTCCAGCGCAGTGAGCATGCCAAGATTTCTCCTCCACCGGACAGCGCTGAGCACTCCCCGTGCTCTCTGCCCGAAAACGCCACCGGCAACGTCTTCCCGGTCCAGCTGGGATTCTGGCAGCCCTAAGAGCTGCCTGTTCATCCGGCGCGCCGTCAACACGTCACATGCAGGCAAGCCAACTTGTGGGGAATTTAGAGGGTGGTGGAGTAGGAGCTTGATTGTGGTGATCCTACGCGATCGCCATCTTGCTTTCGTCTGCTGGCTGCTTTCGTATGTAAAGTTTTTTCATTCTGAAATACAAGCCAGAGATTATCTTGTTCAGGCTTTGGCTGAAAAAAGAAATGTATAGATTTTCTGGGTGCTTCAGTTTAAGAAGCTGTGGGCTATGCTTCATAATGGTGGGTTTTTTCTTAGCGAGGCATACCTCCTCATCTTCTCTCTTTCTTTGATATAATAAGGGTGGGTATTTATTTGGCTGTTTTGTCTCACTTTATCTAGGTAGGCACTATTTTTCACATTGGGATGAGGTGGTGTGAAGGAGGATCTAGGGGGGGTTTGCGGTGTTTCTTGCCATCTCTATCACACAGACCTGGTAGGTCTGGCTGCTTTCATTGGCAGGTGGGGTTGGTGGCAGGTGGGGGATCTAAGGGGGGTGGGAGGGGGTACACGTTGAAAAGTTGGTATGTAATTTGCAGCAAAATATTATTTACTTGTCGGATTTTTTGGCAGCATTAAAGGGTAGAGGATGGTGTGAATTCAAGAAGGGATGGGGGAGCTTGTTTAAGCAGTACATAGCCTCTATTAACTGTGGCAGGGTATTCTGGATGGCTTGGATAATGCACCGGATCAATGGCTAAGCTTTGTATTGCCACTATTAACATCTGTGGGCTAAACGACAGTGCTAAAAGGAGAAAGGTTCAAGAAGATCTAAAAATCCTAAAAGCAGGTATGTATTGCCTTCAGGAAACCCACATAGCATGGAGAGATAGCAACATGCTGAATTCTCTGGAGTTGAAGGTAGTTTGTTATACAACCCAGGATTTTAGGACTAAGGGGGTAGCTATATTAGTGAAAGGGAATGTTATTACGCCTGTATTAGAATAGAAGTTGTTAACGCTTATGCAGTGCTCTATGTACGTTAGCATTCGCTGTGCCATTTTCTATTTGGGCACCATTTTAGGCATTTCGAAACTGATCTCGTCCAATTCCGAGAAATGCTCCCCTCTGAGTTTCATTTCTTCCCTTAGGTTTTGTTTTTAGTAATGAGCACACTGTTCATGTCAGCACATAGCTTTCTCAAAAAATAGAGGCCCTCTCCCCCTTGTCTGGTGGCGGCCTCTGGATGGAACAACCTTGGACTATGTTACTTTGTGTAAGATATGAGCGCTGAACTGTTTTTTCTGTATTTCGCTGTTTGACTGTACCTGCTTGGAAAATTCCACTGTGGGCATGTTTTCACCCGGTTATGAAACGTAAATAATGTATCTTTATGCTTGTCGATTTCAGTTCCCTCTGTAGCACTCCTAGTGACTGGGCAAATGGGGCTCCAATCTGAGTGTATATGAATAAATAGTTATTGGTTTGTATTCTCTACTGTCTGACCGACTCTTCATTTAGTACAGAAGGCTGAGAGGTGGTCTTTAGTGACCCGGGTGGCCCTAAACGGGTTACTTCCTTCAGTTGGTGCCCGAACAGGGACTCCTTCGGGTGATTGATCCATCCCCGTTCCGCAGACGGAGGGGAGGCAGAGGACATCGTTGGGTCGGACTGACGGCTCAGGGATCCCTGCACGAAGAGTGTCTGTTGCTCGCAGCTGCTCCTTCAGTCCCGCCGGATGGTGCCTCGCCCAGTGGTCATCCCAACTGGAGTCCTGAACGGCGAAACCCTTGGATCTGACCGTTTGGTTTGAAGAGTCAGCAGTGGAGAACCGGTTCATTTATATCACTGATATCCGGTGAGTTTGTTTTGGTTCTTTGTGGATATGGTACCGTTTGGGTTTGAGTTTGAGTACGGTCTAAGGAATGTCTTGATAAAAAGTATTTGCAAATACTTTGCCAGGTAGAACTAACAACTTTGTTTCTCTTTCAAAATGCCTGGCCTGAGCAAACTTTGGAATTTGTGTTGTCGTTGTTTGTTCTGCAGATGCTCGATTGGAAGAAGCTCAGCCTGCACCTCCTGAAGGCAGCCCTAATTTTGATATGTATGTGAAACATGGTCTTGGCCCTATTGTGTTTGGTACATTATGGCACAAATATACGAGGGACAATGCCGAGTTGCAATGGCCTTTGACGGGCACAATTGATGAACAAAAGTTTGGGTTTTTACGGGAACAGTTATTTAAGAGACGAAGTAGGCAGTCGATGTTTGACTCCCTCAGGACTTGGCAGAAGGAGGCCAGACAGAGGCGGTTAAAGATGGAGAGGGACTCACGGAAAGGGAAAATGCAAACATTGACACAGAAAGCTGTAGCATATGATAGAGAAAAACAGGAGTCAGGAATTGAATGTGAAGATAGGAGATTTCGGCTGCATATTGACAAATCTTATTTGGCCAAAGAGGAAAATGATACTTTTGTAGAGGAGCTGTTAGATTCTCGACCCCGCCTCCTTACGCTCTGCAGAGGATATATCCCACTGTTCCTTTACAGTCACAGCAGCCTGTTCCATCTGTTTCGGTTGTTCCCGTATCTATGGCTGTTATTTCGACAGCTTTGGCTATGGCACCCCGCTCTCCCTCTTTGTCCTCACCATCTTTGATGACTGTGACCTCTAGTACATCTACTGTTTCAACTCCTGTGTCCTCTGTTCTTTCTCCTCCGGTGCAAACATTGACTCCAGTTGCACCTATTGATTCTGTTGCTTCTCCTTCTATGGTTATTCATCCTCCGATACTTTCGGATGCTGCAACTCCAGTACGAGGGTTTGAGGACAGGGATTGGGTGAAATTTAGGGAGCGAATGGGTCCGTTGGTGCGCTCTTGAGTAGGTGAGGATGAGAAGGATGTATTAGCAAGACAGGCTATGAAGTGGGCTAGTAATCCCGTTTATGACACTGAGGACATTTGGCAAGCTATGCGTGACTTTGAGCCTTTTCTACAGCAGCATGTTCTCCAACATATGTCCGCTACATTGATTGATCTTTGGCGTATGCATATTAAAACTGAGGCCCCACAAGTGTTGTTTGATATTAAGGATCGTGTCTATGTAGCTGATTTAGCCCCAGTTCAGGTGCTTGCAAACATTGCCACTATAGTTTCTTATAGAATTCGATTGTATGATAAGAGTCCCACTAAGATTACTCAGTTCCCTATGCATGAAGTTCATCCAATATATCATCCAGAAATACCTGAGTTCACGGATCGGAACGGTGCGGTCACTAGACCGGCCGTGGTGGCTCGCTTTCAGGAGCAATGCGTTTATACTCCGTGGAAAAGAAGTGAGGTTTTAGCCCTTAAGGCTACTCTGCCTGAACCTAGGAAAAATCCTACAGCTTACTATAAAGAACTAACAGAGGCTGCCTCTTCTACTGTAATGACTCTTGCTGATATTGAAATGTTTTTTGGTCTTCTTGTTCCGGTTGATATTTGGAGACAGGTTCATACTCAAGATCATGCTTCAGAATTGGGCGGTACATGGGATGTGATTAAAGGATGGGATCAGGAAAGGAAGCCAGGTGATAAACCCTGCGCTGAGATACTTGCTTTGCCTGGTCGTATTATTACGTACATGCATACACTTTTTCCACCTAAGAAGGTAAGCTGGGACAGATTGACAGCTTGTCGACAGAAGAAAGATGAGAGTGTGTCTGATTTTTTTACTAGGTTTGAAGATACGTTTTTGGATTATAGTGGACAGGATATGTCGACTGAGGGAGGAGTTCGATTGTTTGTTAACAGGTTTGTTACTAACCTTCTTCCTGAAATCATGACTCGTTTGCAGGCATCTGAGAGTACTTGGTCCACTTCTTTTCCCTCTGTTATTTTGAATATGCCCCAGGATTATGAACGCCGAGATCAGGAGGAAAAGGATAAAACTGATAAGAAACATAAGGATTTAAAGACGAAGGTATTGTTGCAGCAAGCATTTAGGGGAAATAATAGGGGACGAGGAGGTCCTTCTCGACAGTTGCCACATACTCGGCAGCCTTCCACGACACCTTTGGGGCAGAATCAGTGTGTGTATTGTAAGGAGGAAGGACATTGGCGTAGCCAGTGCCCTGTGCTTTTACAGAAGGTTGCATCCCCCAGAGGACGTGGTTCTGGTGGTAGAGGCCGTGGGACCGACAGAAATCAGAATGCTGCGGCTCCGGTGGGCTGTTCTGATAATAATTATTTTGATGACCCAAGAGATGGACAGTATTATCATGATGATTATGACATGGATGATGTGACAGGTATGTCTTACAGTTAGGACAGCCAGGGACAGAGTGAGGGACCAGTTCAGATACCTGTGGATCAGCGTGGTCCTTACGTCACAGCGGATTTGCAAGGCTCGCCTAAGGAATTTTTGGTGGATACAGGTGCAACAAAGAGTTCTGTTTCTCGACATATGGTCCCTGGGGCGGCTCTTTCTGGCCATAATAATGTTTTGGTAGGTTTTTCAGGTGTACCAGTTGTAAGCCCCATTTCACAACCCCTTGCAATGACTGTTGATCCTTTCACTGTGGAATGTCCATTTTTGTTAACATCTAAATGTGGTGAAAATCTGATGGGTTTGGATCTGTTGAAGAAATTACATGCTACTATTTATTGCTCCCCTGCAGGTGTTTATATTACTATGGGTCTGGATGTGAGCACTAGGCAGTGTTTGTCTCAGGATGTGCCCCTTCCAGCTGAATTTGCTCAGGTACCACCCACACTGTGGGCCACATGTTAAACAGATGTGGGTCTGTTGCATATACCACCAGTTTCTATACAAGTTAAATATAATGCTATTCTACCCCGTATTCCTCTGTATAAGATACCGCAGGCAGGTGAACGGGCCCTTCTTCAGATTATTCAAGAGTTGATACGAAAGGGAGTAGTTGAGGAAACGTCTGCTAATATTTGCAATAGTTCTATTCTTCCAGTCCTTAAGAGGATGCCTTCTGATTCCCCTGATGTTATCGATGATGTGTATCGCTTTGTGATTGATTTGCGGCGAGAGGTTAAAAAAATTGTGGTTCCGCAGTTTCCAGTGGTTCCTGATATCACTACGCTCTTAACGATGATTCCATCTACTGCTAAGTTCTTTTCTGTCATTGATCTGAAAAACGCATTTTTTAGTATTCCTATCCATCCAGACAGTAGGTATTTGTTTGGATTTACACTGGCTGGCAGAAGCTTTAGATTCTGTCGCGCTCCTCAGGGCTTTACGGAGAGTCCTAGTATTTATAGTCAAGCACTAAAAAGTCAGTTGGATTCACTATCGCTTCCTCCAGGTAGTGTCTTGGTTCAATATATTGATGACCTGTTAATTGCTTCTGATACGGAACAAGGTTGCAAGGATAGTACTGTACAATTGTTGCTGCATTTGGCACATCATGGCCATAAGGTCTCTCTTTCGAAATTTCAGTATTGTCGACAGGAGGTTACCTACTTAAGTCACCTACTGTCGAAGGAGGGTAGGAGATTGACCCTTGAGCGTATCAGTACTATTGTTAAAATGCCCATTCCACAAACTCAGAAAGACGTACATGCTTTTATAGGTATTACTTCCTACTGTCGCCAGAGGATCCCAAATTATTCGCTAATAATCAAACCTTTGCTTTCATTAACCACGAAAGCAGTGCATGAGCCTTTGCCTTGGATGCCCGAATGCCAGCAGTCTTTTGAGCAATTGAAAACTGTGCTTTGCTCGGCTCCGGTACTTGGCACACCAAATTATAACAAACCATTTGTGCTCTATGTTCATGAGATGGCTGACGGCGCACTTTCTGTCTTAGCACAAAAAATTGGGGATAAACAGAGGCCTTGTGCTTATTTTTCTGCAGTGCTTGACCCTGTTGCTAGGGCCCTCCCGAGTTGTGTGAGAGCGGTCGCGGCTGTGGCCACTTCGATCAGGCAATCGGCTGAACTCGTACTTGATAATGACCTCACAGTTATGGTACCCCATGCTGTGGATACACTTTTGAATAAGACAAAGACACAGCACCTCACCAGTGCACGTCTTACTGCCTATGAATTGACATTGTTTGCTAAACACATTACAATCAAGAGATGTGCCACTCTGAATCCAGCCACGTTACTACCTTTCCCTTCTGAGAATGATGCGGTCGACGAACATGACTGTATTTTCCAGACGGAAGAAGAGAGGAAAGGACGGGTAGACCTGACTGATGTTCCCTTATCTGACCCTCAAGGAGAACTATATGTTGATGGCTCTTGTTTTAAATTACCGGATGGCACCACCACTGCAGCGTATACTATCACTACATTGCTGACGGTGGTAGAGACATCGAGGGTTCCCTATCAGTCGGCTCAAGCGGCTGAGCTTGCTGCCCTTATTCGAGCTTGCGAATTGAGTGAAGGACTGGTTGTCAATATTTATGCTGACAGCCAGTACGCATTTGGGGTCGCACATAATTTTGGGCGGCTTTGGGCAGAGAGAGGGTTTCTTACCTCCCATGGTACCAAGATTCAGCATGGGCATCTTATATTGTGGCTTTTGTCTGCTTTAACACTCCCCAAGAAATTGGCAATAATCAAGTGCAGCGCCCATAGGAAGGTTACAGATGATGTGGGTAGAGGAAATGCTTTTGCAGACCAGGTAGCTAAGGAAACAGCCCAAAGTAAAATGAAACGCATGTTTGTTGCAGGTCCAGCTAGTTGTGTTCCTGAGGTTGTTATGTTTGAAAATACCCTTGAGAGTGTAAAGGAAATGCAAAGTGAAGCCACAATAGAGGAACTAGTGAAATGGCAGGAGAGTACAGCACAGTTGACTGAGTAAGGGTGTTAGATTGATATATCGGGGCAACAGAAATGGATGTTGCCCGATGCATATGTTCTTCCCGTGGTTACTATGGCACATGGTCCAGCTCATATTAGTGCAAAAGGCATTTGTAAATTGTTAGTCCCTGTATGGCATAATGATAACATCTCTAAGACAGCTGCACATTTGATTTACTATTTCATGGTCTGTATGATGCATAATCCAAGGAGGGGCACCCCTACACCACCTGGTAAATTTGCACCACCCACTTTCCCTTTTGAAGTCCTCCAAATAGACTACATCGAATTAGAGAGATGCAATAATCTTACGTACGTTTTAGTGGTTGTATGTGCATTCAGTAAATGGGTTGAGGCCTACCCCACTAAAGATAATACGGCCATTACGCCTGCAAAGGTACTCCTTAAAGAGCACTTTCCTCGTTTTGGCTTGCCTCAAATTATCTGGAATGACAACGGAAGTCATTTTAATGGGAAAGTGATTAAATTGATTTGTGAAGGGTTGCACATCAAGCCGAAATTTCGCGCTGTCAATCACCCCCAGTCAGCTGGCTTTGTTGAGAAGTATAATGGTACTCTCAAACTGAAATTGGCAAAAATCCAAGAGACAACAGGGTTAAAATGGCCAGATGCTCTACCGTTAGCTCTTTTGTCAACAAGAACGTCAGCCCATTCTAGAACAGGATTGTCACCTTATGAGGTCGTGTTCAGACGCCTGGGGAATGTGTGGGGCGTCCTATGTCCTCGTAAATATTCAGATATTGAATATCCTGTGTTGCTTGATTATCTTGCCCAGTTAACCGAAAGTTTACGTTCTATTCACCAACAGGTGCAGGAGTCCCTACCTCATATACCAGAGGGACCCGGCCACGACATTCAGCCTGGAGATTATATTCTTCTCCGGAACTTCCAGCGAAAGAAAAGTTTGGACCCGCGCTGGAAGGTTCCTGAGCAGGTTCTGTTGGTGACACGGATGGCTGGAAAGGTTGCTGGTCGAAAGAACTGCGTCCACGCCACCCACTGCCGGAGGATTCCTTTGCCGTTGCCATACGAGCAGTGGGTTAAGGAGGGCGTCGGTGACACAGAGTGTGAGCAGGTGCCCAGGTTTGTTCCCTTCAGCAACGCCCAGCTGACCTGGACGCAGACCGATAGGGAGAACGATGATGTTTTGAATGAGGCTGTTCCCCTAGAGATTTGAGCTATTCAGGAGCCTTTGTTTATTGATCACACGGTGCCTGGGGCTACCAGGTACAAGTTGCGCCCTCAGCTGAGGGATACTGAGTCCAAGGAGAAGAAAGATTAGGGATGGACTGCGCAAGATAGGTAGTACTGACTTCAATACCAACAGAATTCACAAAAATTAGTGGAGAATTTTGTATTCACTATGCCCTTTTGGCAGTACAAGGAATTGATAGTTACCCGAGAGGCCGGCTATTATCCTGCTTGTTGCCTCATTGTGAATAGCACTGATACTTCACTGTATATAAATTGCTCAGGAATAGTGCTGTACAAACATACAATACCCTTGGTGAATGATGAGGATCCAAGTACTTTTGGAATGAACTCCAGGTATGCAGCAGTGGATTATGAGGGACCGATTTATGCACACCGAGGGTTTTTCTTTTTGTCTAATGGGACGTATTCTAATGTCCACAATGGTACAGATGATGTAGCTCTTGGAATGGTATTGCCTTTAGGTGTACCTTGTAAATATGCTAAGCCTAACTACAATGGGTTAAAAGAACTTTGACAAAGGAATTCTGTAAGGGAGTGACCGATATATAGGTCAATAATTATTATTATTTTAAAGATTTATAAAGTGCGCAGCTTCCCAACAGGGTTTCCCGGCGCTCACAGCGGAGCAAGCAAGATAGAAGCTCAGTTGGCATTAGGCCTGGCTAAAAAGAAAAGTCTTAAGCTTTTTACGGAAGGCAAAGAGGGATTGACAATTCCTGAGTTCTAGCGGAAGAGAGTTCCACAATTTTGGTCCCAGGAAGGAAAACGAACGGCCACCCATACGGGCCAGCCGTACTCTAGGGACTGAGAAAAGGAAAAGATTGGCAGATCTTAGATTGCGAGAAGGTCGATAGGGCTTGACAAGATTGAGTATGTATGCGGGGGCCAGGCCGTGCTGAGCTCTAAACATGTAGCAGAGAGCCTTAACTCAGATACGCTTGCCAACCCTGAGCCAGTGGAGTTGATAGAGCACAGGGGAGACAGAGGTGTAGCGAAGCAACCTAAAAAGTAGGCGGGCAGCTGCATTCTTAATGAGCTGGAGATGGTGTACAGAGGTCTTGTCCACACCCAGATACAATACATTACAGTAATCAAGTCTGGAGATCACCAAAGCCTGCACGACAGTCCTCTGAGCAGCAGGTGGAATTAGCCAGAGAATTTTCGTTAACCACTTGAGGACTGCAAAGCAGGCTGAGGTGACTCCCAAGACCTGAGCAGTGAGAGAGAGCTTGCTATCGATGGAAAATCCCAGGTTCTTAACGTTAGGAACCGGGGTGGGTAAAGGTCCCAGAGATTCAGGCCAGTGGCTGGCTCCCCAAAGCTCAGTATTGTTCCCCAGGATGAGCACCTCCGTTTTAGAGCCATTCAGCCTTAAAACATTGCTGGACATCCACAAGGAGATGTTACGCAGACCAAGTTTAAGTGAAGAAAAATCAAGACGTTGAGCAGATGATAAAGAAAAAATATTCTGCGTATCGTCCGCGTATGAAAAGATGGTCAACCCTGATTTTTCTGCAATGTCTGCCAAAGGGCGAACGTAAAGATTAAAAAGCAGAGGACTCAGGATCGAACCCTGCCGAACTCCAGATGTCAAGGCAACGGGGTTAATTTTGCGGTGTGGGAAAAGACTTGAAAGGAGCGATCCTCCAAAAAAGAGATCAGACACTGCAAGACTACACCTACAATACCAGAGCTTACGAGGCGCTCCACCAAAATGGATTGGGAGACCGTATAAAAAGCAGCGCTCAAATCCAAAAGGATGAGCACTGCTGTGCTCCCACAATCAAGCTGCTGCCTAAGGTCCTCCGTGATCCCCAACAGAGCTGATTCGGTACTATGACCAGGACGAAAGCCAGACTGAGATGGATGAAATAGCTTATGTTTCGTCACATGTGCAGAGAGTTGATGTGTTTATCCAATATTTTCGAAAAGGTGGAGAGAAGAGATATAGGCCTATAGTTAGACCAGCAGAGGGAATCTAAGCAAGTCTTTTTCAACGGTGGAAGCACCAGAGCGTGCTTCCAACTGCGAGGCAACTGGCCCAGATTTAGGGAGGAATTGAGAAGCTGAGCAATCACCTCAAGGGCAGGCTTATCCAGGCATCTGAGCTTGGAAGGAGGGAGAGGATCAAGTGGGGAGCCAGACTTGATGTTTCCAAGTAGATTTCTCAAAGAAATTAAATCAATTGGGAGCCAAGCCTTAACTTGACAGGATTCATCAGATGCAAAATCAGGGGGAACAGTCAGAACCTGGTCAGAGAGTTGAGTAGTGGGAAAGATAAAGTTGTCATGAGAAGAGGAATCCAACTCAAGCTCACGATGAATAGACACAACTTTATTATGAAAGAACTGCGCAAGTTCATTGCAATGGTGTAATGGAAGGGAGGGGATGGCAAGAATGTATTGGATGCAGAAAGTTCCGACACAACTTTAAATAGGGTTTTCCTACAGTTTTGGGCAGACGTAATTTTATCCGTATAGAAGGAGGCACGAGTAGATCTGCAAAGAGCATGGCATTTTTTTGTGCCTCCAGATAAGTGGCTTTGGCCTCTGGCGTGTAATGCTTTCTCCACAGTCTCTCCAAAGCTTTACATTGTTTTTTTCCAGCTCTAAGCGAGTCAGTAAACCACAGATCGGGGGGAAGCACTCTAGATTGGGATTTAATAGAAAGGGGAAGAATGGAATCGATAGCCTCAGATAACCAGTGATCGACAAGTAGCTGGTTCAAGTCTAGTTGAGATGAAATAGAAGGAGCAGTCTGCCGAAGCAGCTCATTAAGTGCCTTCATATCAAGTAGAGACCAGTTCCGAGTTTTCTTTGGCAAGGCGGAAGGGCGAGGCGAATGAGCCAAGGAAAAATCAGTAAAGAAAGGAATGGCGAGTTGATCAGACCAGCCTAGCTGAATGGGAGGAGCAGTGGACACAGTAGGAAGATTTGAAAAAATAGGATCCAAAAGATGCCCTGCTACATGGGTAGGTGAGGAATTGATGAGTGAAAGATTCAGGGTTAACAGATCGTCCAAAAGAGTTTGAGCAGATTTATTACTAGGATCACCAAAATGAAAATTCAAGTCCCCAAGCACAGAAAAAGTTTCCGCACAAAGAACGAGAGGGGCAAGTGATTCGGTCAACAGGGAATCCAAGTTGTTAGATGGGCCAGGGGGACAGTAAATGAGGGCACCAGAAATGGGATCACTTTTGGATACATCCATTCTTCTATTTTCACTTTGGGTGGTACCTTTATGGTCAGGGGTGAGAAAGCTAGAGAATATTTTAGGTGTAAGCTGCACATTTTATCTAATACCACGGTAGCAGCTTTGCATGACATCACCACTCAGTTGGAGAGTATGCGAATATATTCGGAACAGACTAGATATGCAGTTGATTTTACTTTAGCTAAGAATGGTGGTATATGCACAGTAGTGGGCGATCAGTGTGTGGTCGGGATCAAGAATATGGAAAAAAATATTACCAAACACGTTTTAGATATCCTTGACAACGTCAAAAGAATGGAAAGTGGGAATAGGAGTTGGTCTCTCTTTGGCAGCTAGGGCTGGATTCTCGAAAAGTGATTTATTTTATTGTGATATTGGTGTTCTGCTGTGTCCTTATTCAATGTCTTCCCTTCTGTTGTGCCTATTGTACCACTATTCTCACCCCTAAACAGAAGGTATCAATTCATGACACCAATGCTGCTATTATAAATCAAAAGGATATTGAGGATCTGATGAATATTGATGAGGGAATTTTCGAGAATTCCTCCCTCCTTACTGTTTCACTTCCTGATGTTGATAATATGGAGTGCTCATAATTGTTTATTACTGTGATTTCTTATTACTGTTTGTAGTTTTGTTTCCTCTTGTTGCTGTTAGAAAATGTTTTATCTCATGCTAAAAGGAGGGTCTGTTAGAATAGAAATTGTTGATGCCTACGCAGTGCTCTATGTACGTTAGCATTCGCTGCGCCATTTTCTATTTGGGTGCCATTTTTGGCTTATGTTCTTTCCCTAAAACTGCATTGAAAATAAAACCCAATTGGCACTCTTTGGCCACAGGGCAGTCCCTTGTAAATCGTACCACAGGTACCAATGGCACTGTGGCCAGGGAAGGCCTCTAAGGGCTGCAGCACTTATTGTGCCACCCTTAAAGGCCCTGTACCTTTACACCCACACACTGCCTTTGCAGGCTGCGTGTTTTGGTGCAGAACAAAATGAAGAGTCGACATGGCACACAACCCTGTGTGCCATGCCTACAACCCACTGCCCTGGCATAGATCAGCCACCCCTCTAACTGGGTGCATTATATCAGTGGTGAGGGTACAGGTGCATGAGCCCTGTACCCCTACAGTGTCTAAGCCAATTCTTAGACATTGTAAGTGCAGTAATGCCATTAAGAGTATATGGTGCTGGGAGTTTGTCATTACGAACTCCACAGTACCATAATGGCTTTACTGAAAACTGGGAAGTTTGGTATCAAACTTCTCAGCACATTAAACCCACACTGATGCCAGTGTGGGATTTAATGAAAAATGCACACAGAGGGCATCTTAGAGATGCCCCCTGAAAAACGACGTAACACTAGTGTCCAGGCTTAGTGGCTGCTCCCCAGCTGCCACCACCATGCATGTTTCTGGACCCCTGGGTCGAGAGCCGTCTGCTCTCGGGGGTCTTAAACAATGCTCATCCTGGGACAAGGTGCCAAGCCTCCTCCTCCCGGATGGGCAGGGTCCACGAAGGGGAAGCTTCAAAGGCTTGCCGCCTTTGTGAGCTTCCCCAGGCCTTTTGCTGCTTCCAGCTACTGGTCCCCACTAGTTCTGACCCCCACTTTGGGCGGGAGATTCGGTGAGAAAACCAAGTGAGGAAGGGAGGTGTGCCCACCTTTGCCAACCGCACCCCTCAGGTGCAGGAGGCGAGGTGAATCACAACTCTCAGTCCCCGCCATCTTGCAGATTGGGGACCCAGCCCACCAGAGTGAGGCATATGCCCCCCTCTTACTGGAGGGTGGCATAATAGGGGGTGTACCCACCCCAAGGAAGGGACCCATTGGTCCCAACCTTTTACTTACCTGTAACCCCCATAAATTTAGTATTTAGGGACACCCCTGAACCTTGCCTCCTCAGACAAGAAGCGACCAAGAAGAAAAGAAGAAGAAGGCCTGAACAGCCAGGCTGAAGCTAAGAAGAGGAGGATGCCCACTGACTTGGCCACAGCCCTACCGGCCTGTCCCCACCTCAAACCTGCAGAAGCGAAACTCTGGTGTGTCCTGCAGCCAGCAACCTCAAGAACCCCGAGGACCTGCCCTGCCTTCCACAGAAAAGACTTTGTCTCCCGTGAACACTGGATTTGTTCACCAACAGACTCTGGCTCCGGCCAAATCCGCAAGTCTTCACCACTCTGCACCCGATGCCCACGGCCCGAGTTCGAGTGGCCCAACACGACGAGGAGGTCTCCCTGGCGATCCTGCCCTGAGATCTGGTGATCTCTGACCTGCCTCGAACTTCCCAGCGATGCATGTAGCCTCTTTCTGGAGGGTCCCCCCCCACAGCGACCGGAGCTGGTAAGGAAAACCTGATGCCTAAAGACACCCCTGCACCCAAAGCCCCACGGCCTTGTGAGGCCCAACCGACAGTGTCCCAGCATACCAACTTACCTCTCCAACCGGTGGACACCCCCAGAAGATCTTCGTCCCCGGGCCTGCAGTCTTTGTTGAAACCGAAGAATCTCCATTGAAACCAACAGGGCACCCGACGCCAATCCAGCACCCTGCACCCAGCCGCCCCTGCACCGCTGCCGGTGCACTTTGTGTGCTAAACAGCATCCCCCTTTGCCCTGAGCCTAACACCAGGAGCTTTGCTCCCACAACCTTGTGGCCTGCTCGTGAGCAGCCACCAACTAGAGGTCCCCTATCCCCATTGGATAACATTGGGCCTCAGCACTCTACACCCGGCCGCCCTAGTGCCTCTGAAGGTGTTTTGAGAGTGCATCCTCGACCCTGGGGGAACCTTGTTCTAACCCCAGAATCTCAACCCCAAAGACCAAGTACTTACCTGGTAATCGATAACTGCATTTCTCTCCATAGGAATAATTGACTGTTTGTCTCTGAAAAATGTTCTAAGTGTGGAGTTGATTTGTATGGAAACCTGATAAACTACAATTGTGCAAAACTGATTTTACTTACCTTTTCTCTGGGAAGTGTCCCAGTGTGATATTTAGGCATATCACACTGAGTAGAAAAAGTAACTTTAAAAAGTAATCTGAAAAGTAACTAAAAAGTAATCTGAACAGTAATTTCAATATTTTGACTTACCTGTATTTCAAACCACTGTATTTTGAACTTGCATTTAATTTGTAAACACTGCATAATATTTTGCAAAGCATTTCACTTACCTGTGCCAGGCTTGGCTTGGTTCTAGAAATAAAATAACCTAATATTTTTATACAAACAAAATTGGTTTGAGCTCAGTCTTTGAGTGTGTGCAATCATTTGCTGACTGAGTGTGTACAACAAATGCTTAACACTACCCTCTGATAAGCCTTACTGCTCGCCCACACTACGACAAATAGAGAGTAAGGTGCTCTCTACTTTTACCTCTGACTACCTTTGGGGTTCCACTGAACACTGTGCACACTATACCTCATTTTGGTATAGTATATACAGAGCCAGCTTCCTACAGTATCACGATAGTGTGGCAGTGATCCCTCCTGGGGTGCACATTGGTGGTCATTGGTGGTCAGGGTTCTTCCCATTCCTCCTTCTGATTGAATTATTTCTCAAAAATGTATGTGCAAATTCAGTTACAAAAAGTATAAGATGCCTCAAATACCTTTAAAAACATCTGACATGCTCAGTTGGGATATAAAACCTCTGAGCGCAACAGACTGAGATATTTATTAAAAAAGTAAGATCCTCTGCAGCTGTATGCCCTGATAGGTTCCAAATAAAAGTGATGAAGACAAACTCTGAAGTTTTGGAGCAAACTCCTTGTTCCTATTTTTACATTCTGTTATGCCACAGGGCAAATTCCATGCTCATGTACGGGATATAGTTGTTCCTTTTCATAAAACGGCTCTTGTACCTCACCCTGTAATTATCACCAAATCAGCCTTCTGGATGCCACAGGGAAGATCTTTCTGTCCAGTATTCTGGAACATCCTGAGGACTGGGTTTATACGGCTGGAGATATTCCACAAGTCTAGGTGGGCTTTAGACCCAAACATTCAGATATAGACAAGGCTGCAATAGTTCAAACCCTTACTGACAAATATGTGCTGTCTAAATTGCAAATCTTACATTCTGTGTTGAGTTTTAATCATCATTCTATAGGGTAAATAGTTCAACCCTTTGAAAGAAATTGGGCATACTGGGGATACCCTTAAAATTATTAAGATTGATTCTTGCACTTTATTCGTTCACTTGGTGTAAATTCTTGAAGGGGGGAAACAAGAGTTTCTCCCCCAAGATTACAACACAAAATGGATTGAAGCAGGGCTGTATTTTAGGTCCTCTTTTGTTTTCTATTTATCTCTGTGATTTATCTGCTCATTTTAGTAATATTAAGAATTTTTCTCCCCGAATTGCTTCTCAAGAGCTGCATGCTTTATTGTACACTAAGGGGCATATGTATCAATCCTTTTTCCCGTTCGCAAACTAACGGGAAAAAGCCTTTTGGGATGTATCATCCCAAAAGGCCCTCGCACAATAGGGATTCGCAAAATTTGCGAATCCCTATTCTGCGAATGCATTTAAGGAATCGCAAATTGCGACTCCTTAAATGCAATTCTGAAGCATCCAAGTTGTGCGATTTTGCCTTTAGAAACAGAAGTTACCACCAACTTCAAGTTGGTGGTAATTTGCGATTTCTTTGAAAATTCTCTTTTGCATTTTTCAAAGTGCCATGTGGCGCACATACATGCCCTTAGGGCATGTATGTGCGCCACATGTGCACACATGCTTATTCCAGGTGCAACAGGGTGTCCTTTGACACCCTTGCACCCTTGAAATAGCATTTGCAATTTGCAGTACCTAATGGGTACTCTCAAATTGTGAATGTCTTCCCATTCATTCCTATGGGCCTCTAGGCCCATTGGAATGAATGGGAAGGTATTCCTTAATTGTGAATCGCAATTTGCATTCGCAATTAAGGAATATGTAGGAATTGCAAATAATATTGCGAATCCAACATACATTGCCTTTTGCGAGTCCTTAATAGCGAATTGCTAAAATTCGCTATTAAGGACTCGCAAAAGGGATTTTTGATACATATGCCCCTAAATATATTATTGTCTTCGATCTTACCTCCATTGGTCTCCAGCGAAATCTGAATGTTCTATTTAAATACACAGAAGACAACTTTTTGAGAATAAACATAACTAAGACCAAGGTGATGCCCTTCAGAGGAAAGAAACTGTGCCACTCCTTTATTTTGGAATCTTGGCAGAACCTCTCTAGATATTGTAAAAATGTACATGTACCTGTGTAGAGTTTTTCACCCCGTCGTTAGAAAACAGGTTGCAGTTATCAAACATAGGTATTAAGGCATTAGCCCACATTGGTGCTCTTGCTAAGTTTTACAGTTCTTCTGTCAGGTCAGGTGCCACTTTAAGGCTCTCCTGGAAATGTATTGAGTACATTTTCCACCTAATCTGTCTTATGCCCTCAAGTACATCCCTGTCTGCCAATGGTCCTCTCTCAATCTGTATGAAGGAAGGTTTATTTGCAAATAATTTCTCTTAGTGAAGTAATCCCCGTCCAAGCCTTACGTCTGGTATTTGCTCTCACCAGTGCTTATTCTACATCATTGGCAAATATAATTGGATGAGCACATCATTTATTAAATGACTCAAATGGCACCCTGAGGGACCATTCAAAGCAGGAAACCTTCAATGAAAAAGCCAAAAATTACCCTTTTAACAACAATTGTAGGGCTGCCCATACTCAATTGTAGCGTAACAATCAACAACTTACAGACGTGGGCACCTGCACAACTTAAGCTGTTTTAAAAAAATTATGCCATGAGAATAAGCTATACAAGTGGCATTACTTATTGTTTCACCCTAAAAACTTATAAATCCTATTCTGATAGTATGACTTTTAAGCAGACCTAAAAATATTTAGGGCCTCATTTCTGAGGCCCTACCAGCACAATTGCGCTGCCTGAACGTTACTTTTTTACGTTCCGGTGGCGCAATGTGCCACTGACATTTATAATGCCATGTAAAGCCACTTTACATGGCTTTTCATGGCCTTATAAATATATGCCCCCTTCACGCAAAAAACTGCGTGAAAGGGGCGTTCCATGGGTGTTGCTGGGGCGTTCACAGCAACATCCATGGCTTTTTGACACTTTCCCAGACTTATGAGAAATTGTAAGTCTGAGACAGCCCCAAAAATCTATGCCTTCCCAGGGGAGGCGTAAGGGAGGCACAACGAGGAGAATTATCTTTATTTCTCCTCGTTTTTCCTCTCTCTATGTGTGCTGCATTATGCAGCACACATAGAAAGAGGAAAAAGCCTCTTGTGATTGTTTTTGTGCAGGAAGGTTTCCCTTCCTGCACAAAAATAATCATCCCAGCAACGCAGGCACCCTTGCACCATGGTGCAAAGGTGCCCACGTTGGCGCACAGCAACCCATTGTGCACCGGCGCAGGACAGGAATGCGCCATATCTAATAAATACGGCGTATTCCTGCCCTTTTCTTTTGCCGTAGGCCTGCTGCGCTGCTCTACGGCAAAAACCATAAATGAGGCCCTTAATGTTTCCCCTGGAACATAGTGTGAGACGATTAATACTCATGTTAAGAGTGTGCATTTTACCCTTAAACGATTATAAAAGACACTGGTATGGTATTGAAAAATCAACTGGAATATGTGATCTCTGCGATGGTGTGGGCCAAGATCTTAAGCATGTACTTTTTCTTTGTCCGACCGTGACTGTGGCGAAAGCTAGAAATCGATTTATAAAAACTTTGTACTTCAAATGTAACATTTTTAAAACTGATGAATTGATTGCTTTGGCAGTCTCCTCCACATGAGTTAGTTTGCTATAATCTATTTACATTTTTTTAATTGTTTTTTAAAAAAATATTAAATGCTGGGGACATGTGTTGTGGTTGTTGGTATAAACAATTCTTTTTTTTATATCCCTTTTTAATTGTAAATAAAGTTGATCTCTGATGAGATATAAATCAATAAATATTTTTTGTTTTTTTTAAAGTTCAAAGGGGCTGAATCCCATTCCTTTTTGGGGTACCTCCCTGTAGGCAAATGGCAGGCATGGTAGGAGAATATCCCATCTCCTTCTGAGTTTCTCTGATAAACCCATTATCATGCCTTTCAGGGTTTGTTGAACGTCTCAACCAGGCCATTACCTTGGGAATGGTGAGGTGTGGTGAAAGTATAGGCAACACCACATTTATCCCACATTGCTTTCAGAAAGGCAGACATAAAGTTGGTGCCTCTATCTGAAATGACTTCCTTAGTGAAACCTACTCTAGTGAAGATACTAGTAGGGCCCTCACCACTGCAGGAGCAGTGACTATCCTGAGTGGAATTGCCTCTGGGTTCCTGGTGGCATGGTCTACTACCACCAGGGTGAACCTTTTCCTAGATGCAGTCTGAGGGTCAAGATGACCAACAGGGTCCATTCCCACCCTCTCAAAGGGTGTCCCCACCATAGGTAGTGCTATTATGGGAGACCTTGGCTTGCCACCTGTCTTGCCACTGGCTTGACAGGTGACACAGGAGCGACAGACCTCCTTCACTTTCTCTGACATCTGGGGCCAGTAGAAGTGACTGCAAACATTTCCCAGGTTGTGGCCTGCCTCAGATAGCCAGCTATGGAATGTAATGTGCTAGGTTAAAGAGGAATTATCTGTACTGTTGGGGGCCACTACCATTCTGGTTGCCCCTGGTTTGGAGCCCCTTGCCAAAGTGTACCGGACTCTTTCCTCCTGGTATCCATTATGGATACCACTGACATCTACTTTTTCTTTACTTTCAGCTAGTTGCCTCAGGCTTTCAAGAGTAGGAGAAGTCTGATGCCCCTGGCACAAGTCCTCTCTGGAGGGACTTGCTGCCCCTTGAAGCTCTGCCAACTCTGACAGGTCTCTTAAGGAGGACATTGTCCTCTTCAGGCACCAGGCCTTTTCTCTAGTGGTAGGTTCCTTCTGGGCCTAAGGACTCTGGGAAGCTGGCTGACCAGACGCCCTGCCCTTTCTCTTGTTGCTAGGGACTTGGGGCATTCTTTCAGACTCCAAAGCCCTGTGTGTTAGCTGTTAGGCTAGATGTGCTCTAATTGTCACACACATCCACTCAGGGAAGCCCAGCGTTGCTGCTTGAGCTTTTCTTTCCACTCCTGCCCAAGCAGAAGTTTCCAGGTAATTTGCCAGCAGACACTCCACTGGGATGGCAGGGGATACTGCCATCTGCCTAAAGCCAGTAACCACTGCCCATTCAGAGTCCACCATAGCCAAGGGATGAGACTTTATCTCATTGTCAGAGTTCACTATCTGGTCCACCTCATCGGGAATGATTTTCTCTTGGGAAATCAGCTTAGCCATGACCATGGTGAGGCTGGCACCTGTCCCTAAGAGCTTTGACCTCATACCATTAATTCTAGGCCACTGCCTGTACTTTTCCATGTTTGGAGGCCAGGTAGCCAAGGTTTCAATTTCCAACCCATCCACTGATACTAGGGTGACCTCAGTACACCCTCTGCAATCCCCAGAGACAACTTCCACGTCCATCCCTACTCTGTCAAAGCCCCTAGGAGGACCACCAGTGGGTGGTTTCTTGGTGCACACAGAAACTCTCCTCTTGTGTCCTGGCTGCTGACAGTCATGACACACCCAGCCTTTGAAGGGTAATAGGTATCCAACCCCTTTGGACTGGGAAGGGCGTTAGGACCCCCATCCCAGGCATTATTTTGGCCTCTTTAAGGGTTCCTTTCTTTTTCTCTTTGCTCCCTTCTTTCCTGTGAAGTGGGAGCGGCTGGCCCACTTACTTAGGATCACCTCAATGGCACTTCTTGGGTACCCTGGTGTGCACCCATTGATCTGCTATGTTACCTAGCTTTCTGGGACTACTTAGCTTGGAATCTACCAGATGCTGGTGTAACTTCTCAGCTGGACAATTTGTAAGGATGTGCTCTCTAACCATCAAATTATAGAGCCGTTCATAAGTATTCACCTTGTTACCTTTAATCCAGCCATCCAGTGCCTTTACTGAAACATCCACAAAGTCCATCCATGTCTGTTTTGCCTCCTTATGTGTGCTCCTGACCTTCTGTCAATAGCCCCTGGGGTAAGACCAAATAGCTCTAAGTGCAGCCTTCATGTGAATGTAAGACTATGCCACCTTATACTATAATGTTAGAAGTTTCTCTCCCCACCATTGGAGCCAATTCTTACAAGGACCGCCAGTGCAAAACACTCACCCCTCTCATACTGACAGCTCTCTCATAAGATGCCAGCCACTTATCTATGTCATCCCCTCTGACATATTTGGGCACGATTCCTTTGGGTGATATAGCTCATAGGCACTCCCTGCAGTTACCTCAGACTCTTTGTTGCTGCCACCATTCTCTTGTGACTTCAGGCTCAACTTTACCCTTCTGTCCTCAAGGGCCAGTCTACTTTTTTCCAAGGCCAGTCTTCTCTCCTCCAGATCTAGGAGCTTATCTTGGGCCTTGATGTATCTTGGCCCCTTCTCTGATTTGATGCTCCTGGCACTGCCAGACATTGAGTGGAGCCTCTGGTGGATGCTAGGGTTCAGGGTATCATTGTTCCCCTCATCCTTGTTGTAGATGTCACTTCTGTCATCATCTTCTTCCCCACTGTCCGGGATAGTCTCACTTTCCAAAAGTGCTTGGGCTCAGTGGGCCTCTTCCCATACTCTAGTGGCTCTCTCGAGATGCTCTTTCTTTGCTGAGGCACCGAAGCTGATCTTCCTGTTCTTGCACAGGACCCTCATATCATTGATCCAGAGGGTTGGCAGGGTAGTCATGTCAATCTCCATGTTTCCTAGCCCTTTTGTGACTTCCAGCAACTTTGTAAAATCTTTGGCAAACTTTTACAAACATTACCACATTTTTTCAAACCTTTTTAAAAGTTTGCAAACTCTCAGAAACATTGATAACTTGATTGGTAATCACAAAATCTTCTTCTAGGTGTTGGCTAGGTGGATTCTTAACATTTAAAACTTATCAACAAAATGGTACTGCAAAACTCAAGCTCTGGATTCCACCGCTAGGCACATATCTATGGAAAGTGGTTGATTATATGATGTGATTGTGACACCTCACCGTGTTAAACTCACTACCCGTACTGGGTCCAGTGAGATCAGTTTGAAAACTCTTAGCTCAACTCTGCATAGCTGTCACTTTGAGCAGTCAGGCTTTATCCAAGGAATAAGTGTAAAACATTAAGAAGTAACAAATCAGCTGAATACGAAAGAACCCAGACTCAATAAAAATCCAACACCAATTTATAAAAATAGGTTGTATTTTTATCTGTAAAATGACAACTCAACAACTAAAAATCCACTGAAGGGTTCTGGAGGTATAAATTATTAACCAAATAATGAATCACTGCTTTTCATTTAAAACTCAAACAAGCATTGGCAACCACCATGGCAAGAGGTTCACTTTGGAAACTTTGGAAAACTTTTTATAGAGTTGGAAATACGACTCCAGCCCACTGTGTGCAACCAAATTCAGCAAGGAGGAGGTCAAAGAGGCCAATGAGACTTATTTTGACAGTACCTTGGAGTCAAAGCAGTCTCCAGTTCAGTTCCAGGCTCTATGGGAGAACCGTCGTATAATTCAATGGAGTGGTCCTGATGCAAGGGATACAGGATGTAGAAAACACTGGGGATGCTGGTTCGGTGACAAGGGTCTCCCTACGGCTACTCGTCCATCCACGGTCATGGTGGGGAGACTTTGGCCACATGGGTCGATATCCCTCAAATCTCGGTTGCCACTGGTCTACTGATCTCCGGTTGCAGCGAAACCAGCAGTTCCCTTTAATTGGTGATAACTCCTGCCTTGGGTGACCAAACTGCACCCCCACAACTCTCCTGGGTCAGCAGACTTGGGTGCAAAGTTTGGTGTTTGGTGTTTGGGTCGTGGTCTCCCAGGCTACCCACTGGTGGTCAGCGGCGATCAGGCGTTCTTTGCTACCTACTCACCAAGGCAGGCTTCTTCAGGCCCTGAAGCAGTAACAGGGAGTCAGCCAACTGACTCTTGGCGTTACGCCTTCTGCCTGAGGCTCAGGATGACTTTTTCACCAGCAGGCCACCACAAGCTCAGGCTTCTATTTGTTAGCCCAAGGAATAGCATGTGCAGGCCAGTCTTTGTGCAGTCTCTCTTAGCTGTGTCCAGGGAGCAGCAGGACAGTCCTTCTTTCGTTCACTGTTCAGTACAGACATGATGTGAGATCTTGGTGCCAGGGGTGCCACTTTTATGCCCAGTTAGTGACCTTGGGGGATGTGGCAACTAATAGCCAATGGGCCACTAGATCCCCTCCCGCCTAGTGATGACTTCCCGTGAAGTGTGTCATCGAACTATTCCAGAATGCAATATTCTGCCCACTCCCAACATGGTTGAGCCCTTCTCTTAGTGTGTGGAGCTCCCTAGCCCACTCCAAAGACGTTGTTACCTGTGGGCTACATGCCCACAGAAGTACTGATTTGACAATGGCTTCCCCCTCTCTGTCCTTGATGCCAACCTGTCTGTAAGAACAGCCCCTCTCACGCGTGGCCACCATTTGCCCTTCAAAGGCAACTTCCACTTTGAAGCTTGCCCTTTGGGATAACACCCTGTTTGGCCTTCCTGCCAGTGTCATTCTTCTCCAAACAGCAGGCCCTTTGTGTTCCTTCCTGAGAGTTGTTCACACCTCCCACAAAGAAGGCAGCAGACTGTCTCATGGCCAACAACTGTAAATGGTCACCAGCAACTTTGGACAACAAAGAAGCTACTTACTAAAGTTCCATGTGTGCAAAGTTACATTAAATTTGACTAGAGCATCAAGGCTGGTTTAATGCAATGATTCTTTTGATTCCTTAAAGTATCATATTTAGTAGTCCCATTCAGAAGTTAGCACTTCTGAGTTGTAAGCATGTATATCTGTACTTGTCAATGGGGCTGCTAGCCTTTCCACAGTAAAAATGACAATGCTCTGTCTTTCCTGTCAGGACATGTAAAGTTAAAACTACATGTCTAACTTTTTATTATAATGCACCCTGCCTTTAAGGCTCAGTAGGCCTTCCTTTGGAGTGACTTATAAGTCTTTCTTGCTCCTGCTCTGTGGCGACCGGTCCCGGAGGACCACAACATCCAGCCTGCCTCACGCTCGAGGCGCACAGCTGCTACCAATCCCAACAGCGCCTGGAGGCGCTACAAAAACCCTGCCAGACTCCCGCAGCGCTGGTTCCTTCTTTCTTGCTCCTGCTCTGTGGCGACCGGTCCCGGAGGACCACAACATCCAGCCTGCCTCACGCCTCGAGGCGCACAGCTGCTACCAATCCCAACAGCGCCTGGAGGCGCTACAAAACCCTGCCAGACTCCCGCAGCGCGGTTCCTTCTTTCTTGCTCCTGCTCTGTGGCGACAGGTCCCGGAGGACCACAACATCCAGCCTGCCTCACGCTCGAGGCGCACAGCTGCTACCAATCCCAACAGCGCCTGGAGGCGCTACAAAAACCCTGCCAGACTCCCGCAGCGCGGGTTCCTTCTTTCTTGCTCCTGCTCTGTGGCGACCGGTCCCGGAGGACCACAACATCCAGCCTGCCTCACGCTTGAGGCGCACAGCTGCTACCAATCCCAACAGCGCCTGGAGGCGCTACAAAAACCCTGCCAGACTCCCGCAATGCGGGACGCGCGCGCGGACCAAGCCCGGACTAAGGGCGGGCCCGTCTACACCCGTCATCGCCCGGAAGAGGCTGGGCTGGGCCACCCCTCTGACTCCTGTCTAACGATCAGTTACTCTTAGTCCTAAGGTACTGTCCTTTCACCCTAGTCCAGACCTACTGGTGGTTTATTAGCAAGATAAATATAAGGGCATAATGGGTAAAAGGAAAGCCAATGACGTTCTGGGTGAAGGACAAAGTGGGAAAGGCAAGAAGGTTAAAAAAATGGGGAAACGGTCATCCTTGCACAGTAGTAACCAAGTAATAGCACGAATCGATGACTTGGTCAACGAATGTGAGGTGATATTAACAACGCCTAATCCCATGGGTCCAGCTAACAGCTTGATAGAAGAGCTACCGTCTCCGAGTACTAGTGTTAAACGTGTAAAATCATCATTATATATACCGGACATGTTTAAGAAAAAGGTGGACCCCGAAGGATCAATTGTGGGCAGTGAAGCAGCACACATTAGAAACTCTCAACTTACACCTTTGTGCACAAATAGTTATATGGAACCCGTTATTGAATGTTCAAACATGTTCGCTGTGTTAACCTCGCTGAATGATGAAGGCCCTGTTATAGTATGTACTGAGGAGGCTGCAAATGTAACACACGATGTTATTCCATCTTGTCTGTGTAAGACTCCATGCTCAGATTCATTACGTGGGCAGTTGACCTATTTAAAATCACAAACCACCAAACTCAATGAGGAAGTTACCTCACTTAAAAGTGTTGTTGGGAAGTTAACAGAGTTATTGGGAAAATATCAGCAAGTTACTCCTGCTGGCACAAGTAGATCCCTATTGCCTCAGCAACCTCACGAGAGTACATCTATAAGGGAAAATTTGGGAAGTGGGGAGAGACTAATAACTAACTTTGTTACTGACCCTCCGACAATTATTAATGATAAGCATAAACATCACAGAGACATGAATCCCAATCAACCCCCAGATTCAAATGACATACAATGGAAGCAGGGTCTCCAGAGTCAAAATGTGGGAGCAAGTAGGGTCCACACTATGTTGCCGAGATCTCATTCGCTCTCCGGGTTGGAAAATATCGAAGATAATAGCAAATGGGACAAGGTAACATTACGAACCTCGAGGAACCAGATATTTCTAACTAGCGTGCCAAAGTTATCTCCTAGTTAAGCAAAAGAGGATGAATTCACCTTGATTAATAAAAGTATCCATTGGCTTAGACAGGTGCGCAAATGCAGATCTGTCATAAGGGAGGATATCTCCTCGGCAAAAAGGTGCTCGGTAGAAGGTTCAAATTTAGATTTCATTCGGCTCTCCCTGGTTTCCCTGGACCTGGTGGACAATTTGGTGGCCTTTGAGATCAGGACATCAAATCTGATCGTAACACAAATAAAAATGAAGTATAATCCCCCAATCCCACCGATAATGCAAAACCTAACAGCCCCCAGTTTATTGGCCAGTGGGGGATCATGTCTGTCAAGTATAGATTGAAGCTTAAGGAATTCAATTTCCCCTACAAGACAATTGACAACTTTACTCCCAGTGGTAATGGTAGAAAATGCTTCGCAAGCACGTATCGGCAGCATTAGGAGTGGGTTGGTTAGAGAAGTGTTGTCTGTGAGAGAATGTAGTAGGAAGGCCCAAGACGACCTCAGTTCCAGTGAAGATTCTGTTCAATGTATGAGGGTACTGTCAAATGGTGCACCTTCATCTACCATTAGTACTCTCTCTCTAGCAATAATTGATCAGTTGTCCCTCGTCACATGGAACATTGCAGGCTTACATACTAAAGTATCATCCTCGGATTGGTTAGACTTCATAGATAAACATGATATTTGTGTTTTCCAAGAAACGTGGTCATTAAACCCGATTTTCATTCCAGGTTATTTAATTTTTTTTAAACCAGCCACAAGGGGGCAGAAGGGTAGATCTTTTGGAGGCCTTACCTTTTGGGTGAAACAATGTTTAAGTTATGAAATCAAGGAAGTCCACGTTGATAGCCCTGACATCATGGCCATCTCCCTAAGTCTAAAAAACAAGCGTCATCTAATATTGATAAATGTGTACGCAAGGGGGCTTGCAGGAGGTAGGCAATCTGCCACAATTACCAAATTAGAGCAATTTTTAGAGGACCTTAAAGGCGCAAATAATGTGACGATTGCAGGAGATTTTAATACTACCTTTGAACCCTCGACAGGGATGATGGCAATCTTAGCGAGGAGGAAGATGCCCAATGGAGTATTCCATCACTAGAGTTGCCACCAATTAGAAAATGGACCGAGGCCGCCTTACAACTAAAAGCATTATGCTTGGAGAAGGGCCTTAGGGCTGTTAACGGAAGAATGCCGTCGGATAGACTGGGTTCCCCACATATAGTAACGTGCTGAGACGCAGCCGCATAGACTATATTCTTGTCAATGTCGAACAATGGCCAGCCCTTGTTGACATGGTGGTAAGTGAGCGTAATGAAAGTGATCATAACCCGCTTGTGTTATTAATGTTATCCCCGGGTACTAAAGAGCCTCGGCGAACAATACCTGAGAGTGAAACTGCAGAAACCCTAATATGTAATGATCAGAGGAGGGTGAAATGGGATAGGATTGTAACAAATGCTAGTTCCCTAACACAAATGAAAGCAGCGGTGGAGAGCACGCTAGCAGATTTTTATACTATGTCTGAACAAGAGAAAAGTAGTGCTATGATTACCAAAGCTCATGATGTTTTGTTTGCAAAAATAAATTCCTTTTTTACTAAAACATACAAACCATATAACAAAGGAATAGCGAGGCAGGAAAGGGGGTATAACAAAGGCTGTAGAGAAGCGTACAGGCAGTTGTCTTTAGCCATTAAATCAAAAGATATGGAGAGAATAAGAACTACCCGAACCTCATATAAGTCAATATTGGCAGCAGCAAGAAGGGAATGAGATGAACAAAGATGGTTAGAGCTCCTCCAGGCTAGCAGGGGTAAAAACATGCAGTCTTTTTGGAATATTGTCAAATGGGGGAGTGCTGGGTTAGGACAAAAGCCGCAAAACCACGTTGCCCAGGATATGTGGGTCTCCTTCTTTGAGGAGCAATTTACAGCTAAAAATGACGACATCCCATTTCAAATTCCCATGGCCGATCAGCCCCTGTCATTTACTCAGGATGAGGTGGAGAAGGCTCTGATGGCAGTACCCAGGGGGAGAGCACCAGGTTTAGATTGCATCCCTGCAGATCTGTTTGTCCATGATAAAGAAAATTGGGTAAGGTACATTCTTTGGCTAGCAAATGCTATAGCCAATGGAGCTCCCATTCCAGAAACTTGGCGTGGTGCCGAAATCCTCCCTATTTATAAAAAAGGGGACCGTTCCTGTCCCAGTAATTATAGGCCGATCAGCCTTATCGATTCCATACAAAAGATCACCGCAAGGTTAGTGCTGAGCAGGATACAGGAGTGGATGGAAACTAAAGAAATACTATCCCCTACAGGCAGGATTTCGTTCCTCACACAAGCACCGTCGAACAAGTTTTCCGGTTTATATTGATCTATTGGCGCATAGTTGTAATAGCAGGTGGTACCATTTATGCAGCCTTTGTGGACCTTAAGTCCGCCTTCGATATGGTACTGCGTAAGAAGCTTTGGGAAGTACTGCACCACCTAGGGATGCCCGCAGAACTTCTATCAATGGTAGTGCAATTGCACGAGGATAACTTCGCTCAGGTGCGCTGGGGCGATCAGGGATGTGTAACCCCACGCTTTCCGGTATCCAAAGGGGTGTGGCAAGGGTGTGTTTTAGCTCCAACTTTGTTTTTATTATATATTAATGGGGTAGTAAACTATTTTCATACACATACGACAGATGCTCCATCCCTTGCTGGCACCAAAATACAGCTACTTATGTTTGCGGATGATACTCTGATCATCTCAAAGACAAAGGCAGGGTTGGACAGGGCACTCAGGCGTTTTGAGGGGTTCTGCCTAGATCATGACCTGGTGGTTAACGTAGGAAAGACAAAATATATGGTCTTACACAAGCACAACGTAGTTAGCGGGAGGGTAGAAATGAATGGGAAGCAACTCGAACAGACTGATGTGTTTACATATCTAGGTATTACATTGAGCAGAAAACTAAACTGGAGGCCTCATATTGATCTTATGGCTCTTAAACATAGTCAACTAGCGGGGTTCTTTTAAAAGAATTTAATCTCTCCCATACCAAGCCCATAGGTCCAGCAATTAAGATATATAATACAAAGATCAGGTCTTCCATAATGTATGGAGCAGAGCTTTGGGGCTTTAATGATCTTTCCCCCCTAGTTCTTGCCCAGAACAAATTTGTGAGAGCTCTGACTGGATTACCACAAAGCACCCCACTAACACCTCTGCTATCAGATCTGGGTTGCAGCTTGTTGGCGGAGGAAACACGATTTAGACCAGAAGCTTTTTGGCGCCGATTGTGGTCTACTCCTGAACTCTTACACTATGCAATGGCAGCGAAGGATGTAGTAGATGCAGACAAATCATGCAAGGTTGTCTGGCTGCAAAAAGTTAAGGCTACACTGGTAGATATGGGCATGAGGCATCTTTGGGAGGGCCTTAGGGCTGTTAACGGAAGAATGCCGTCGGATAGACTGGGTTCCCCCACATATAGTAACGTGTTGAGACGCAGCCGCATAGACTATATTCTTGTCAATGTCGAACAATGGCCAGCCCTTGTTGACATGGTGGTAAGTGAGCGTAATGAAAGTGATCATAACCCGCTTGTCTTATTAATGTTATCCCCGGGTACTAAAGAGCCTCGGCGAACAATACCTGAGAGTGAAACTGCAGAAACCCTAATATGTAATGATCAGAGGAGGGTGAAATGGGATAGGATTGTAACAAATGCTAGTTCCCTAACACAAATGAAAGCAGCGGTGGAGAGCACGCTAGCAGATTTTTATACTATGTCTGAACAAGAGAAAAGTAGTGCTATGATTACCAAAGCTCATGATGTTTTGTTTGCAAAAATAAATTCCTTTTTACTAAAACATACAAACCATATAACAAAGGAATAGCGAGGCAGGAAAGGGGGTATAACAAAGGCTGTAGAGAAGCGTACAGGCAGTTGTCTTTAGCCATTAAATCAAAAGATATGGAGAGAATAAGAACTACCCGAACCTCATATAAGTCAATATTGGCAGCAGCAAGAAGGGAATGAGATGAACAAAGATGGTTAGAGCTCCTCCAGGCTAGCAGGGGTAAAAACATGCAGTCTTTTTGGAATATTGTCAAATGGGGAGTGCTGGGTTAGGACAAAAGCCGCAAAACCACGTTGCCCAGGATATGTGGGTCTCCTTCTTTGAGGAGCAATTTACAGCTAAAAATGACGACATCCCATTTCAAATTCCCATGGCCGATCAGCCCCTGTCATTTACTCAGGATGAGGTGGAGAAGGCTCTGATGGCAGTACCCAGGGGAGAGCACCAGGTTTAGATTGCATCCCTGCAGATCTGTTTGTCCATGATAAAGAAAATTGGGTAAGGTACATTCTTTGGCTAGCAAATGCTATAGCCAATGGAGCTCCCATTCCAGAAACTTGGCGTGGTGCCGAAATCCTCCCTATTTATAAAAGGGGACCGTTCCTGTCCCAGTAATTATAGGCCGATCAGCCTTATCGATTCCATACAAAAGATCACCGCAAGGTTAGTGCTGAGCAGGATACAGGAGTGGATGGAAACTAAAGAAATACTATCCCCCTACAGGCAGGATTTCGTTCCCACACAAGCACCGTCGAACAAGTTTTCCGGTTTATATTGATCTATTGGCGCATAGTTGTAATAGCAGGTGGTACCATTTATGCAGCCTTTGTGGACCTTAAGTCCGCCTTCGATATGGTACTGCGTAAGAAGCTTTGGGAAGTACTGCACCACCTAGGATGCCCGCAGAACTTCTATCAATGGTAGTGCAATTGCACGAGGATAACTTCGCTCAGGTGCGCTGGGGCGATCAGGGATGTGTAACCCCACGCTTTCCGGTATCCAAAGGGTGTGGCAAGGGTGTGTTTTAGCTCCAACTTTGTTTTTATTATATATTAATGGGGTAGTAAACTATTTTCATACACATACGACAGATGCTCCATCCCTTGCTGGCACCAAAATACAGCTACTTATGTTTGCGGATGATACTCTGATCATCTCAAAGACAAAGGCAGGGTTGGACAGGGCACCCAGGCGTTTTGAGGGGTTCTGCCTAGATCATGACCTGGTGGTTAACGTAGGAAAGACAAAATATATGGTCTTACACAAGCACAACGTAGTTAGCGGGAGGGTAGAAATGAATGGGAAGCAACTCGAACAGACTGATGTGTTTACATATCTAGGTATTACATTGAGCAGAAAACTAAACTGGAGGCCTCATATTGATCTTATGGCTCTTAAACATAGTCAACTAGCGGGGGTTCTTTTAAAAGAATTTAATCTCTCCCATACCAAGCCCATAGGTCCAGCAATTAAGATATATAATACAAAGATCAGGTCTTCCATAATGTATGGAGCAGAGCTTTGGGGCTTTAATGATCTTTCCCCCCTAGTTCTTGCCCAGAACAAATTTGTGAGAGCTCTGACTGGATTACCACAAAGCACCCCACTAACACCTCTGCTATCAGATCTGGGTTGCAGCTTGTTGGCGGAGGAAACACGATTTAGACCAGAAGCTTTTTGGCGCTGATTGTGGTCTACTCCTGAACTCTTACACTATGCAATGGCAGCGAAGGATGTAGTAGATGCAGACAAATCATGCAAGGTTGTCTGGCTGCAAAAGTTAAGGCTACACTGGTAGATATGGGCATGAGGCATCTTTGGGAGGATCCGGCTGCAAATCAGTTCCCATCAAAAAAAGAATTTAAGGAGGCATACTGGTCGATGGTCAAGGCGGACCATTTACATTCCACAAAGGTAAACTCATTGACTGGCCTGTTTTTGGAGCACAAGATTGTTCCCAAATACGAAAATTTCTGGGATTTTATAACTGTACCTTGCGAAAGGAGATTATACTTCCAACTTCGGGTAGGGAGCCTCCCGGTAAATTTTTATACTAGAAAGTGGTCCAGCACGAACAAAAGTAAATGCTTGCACTGCAAAGAACAGGACGAAACAGTATTACATATTTTATTTGCCTGTCCTCTTTACAAAATTCAGCGTAAAAAATGGCTGAAACCAATTTGCGTAAAAATGGGCACACGGTCCAGTGCAATAGCTCTGCACACTTTAATGACCAACACTAATGAGCTATATGTAATAGCTATTGCTAAATTTTTAGGTTGGTCATGGAGAACTCACGCAAATTTTTTTTAAAACACAGTTGACCGGGCCCATGGGTAATATTGAGGATGACATATCCCCTGTTAGGGACTTTACTTAATTAAGCACATGGTAGAAATTTAAGAAGTATAATAGAGTTTACGTAAGGATAAAATAGGAACAACAAGATTTTATACATACTTTTAAAAATATTTTATTAGTTTTAAGACTAAAGTTTTAGTTTTTTATTGTATTTTAGATATTTGTCTATCGTAAAATGTGTACAGTGTTGTTAATCTATGAATTGTTATTTTGATTTTGGGAATGTCAACGAATACAATTGTCTTTGTTTCCATTGGACACTGTAACTTGCGGCAATTGGCTTTTATGATTGATTTAATCGAAATAAAGCATAAATTGAATGGATTAAAAAGGAAGATTTGGGCATTGCCATTAATTTAAATGGCAGAGAGCAGTTGAAAACTTCTCTGCCATCCAGCAGTGGTGGGCTGGGAGTAACAATTTGCTTTTTCACACTCTTGGTGGCACAATAAGTGCTGCAGTCCATGAGAGACACTTTAAATTACAGGCCCTGAGTAACCCTGGTACCATATCCTAGGGACTTATAAATAAGTTAACTTTTGCCAATTATGGGTGAACCAATCAGACATATACCTTTTAAGGGGTAGAGCACTGACACTGAGGTCTGTATAGCAGGCCTCAGTGCATGTTCAGAGTCTAAAAACTAGAAGAATCAGTCCGAAAACTTGAGGGTTATCATTCAAAAAGAGGTATTTCCATCTGTACAATGCAAGAGCAACTAGATTAGGCTGGACTTTAGGGGGTATGACTGTCCACAATGTGGCCGTCTTTTGATACTCATGTGCCCAACATCAATTCTGGCTGCTCTGCTTCCTATAAGTAACCTACGGGTCACAGGAGCTGTGGCAGTCAAACGGTGAAAAATCTAATTGGTGCCTTGTAATGTAATGGGAGGGAAAGCTTTAAACCTTTACACTCATGGCACATCGGCCTGTCTCCTGCCACAGCCCCTAAGAGTATACTCTGTTCATCACAGTCTACATCCCTGCTATCGTCCACCAAACCTTATAGGCTAACATAGGTGTTTTAGGTGTTATTCATGTTGTAGTCTGTATCGTATTTTTAGGCTATGCTAAGTTTGGTTGTGTTGGACTAGATAGATGGGGCGATAAGGGTAATATTGTTGCATTTCAGGATTTTTTGCATATGAAAATACTTATCTGTAGGCTTTCATGGGGAGAAATAACAATCTACCCTGGAATACCTATTGACTTTAACATATGTGTTTTACACTCAATGTGTCAGTCCTTCTGCGTTTATCATAACTTTTCATAATAAGCAGAGCAGAACTATGGCATTGGAAATATTTTTCTCTAGTGAACCAATCAGGCCTCCAGCTGTTGTCACTGGCTTATCACCATAGCCAGCTCAGACCTGCTATGTTGGTTATAAACCTTCCCATAGGGCAAACATTAGGTATAGCATAATACAATTTCAAATATGTACACAATTCAGTTGTCAAAACAATATAAAATCCCTACTTATAGAGCCTGATAAATATTGCCATTGTGCAAATTGTTTATCCCCATGGTATGTTCGGGTAGATCAACAACACAGAAACCCTTTAATCTACAAGATTCCATGTAACAAAATATCTGCCTCCAGGCTTTAGCACAGTGTAATAACAATTCACCCTTAAAAATCTATTGCCTTTGGCACATGCTCTTCACAATAAGTAAGCAAGACTGAGTTGCTTTGTCATAACGTTTCCATATAAACAGATCACACCTATGGAATATTACATAACCTTTTCCAGTGAATAGATAAGACCTCTAGCTTATACCAATGGCCTGACACTAAATAAGACACATCACTACAGACATGTGCATAAACTGTCAACCATCATGCATTGAGTCATAAAGTTACAAATATGTGCAAAATTAGAGTTGGCAAAACAATGTACAACCCTCTCAATTGGGCCTAACAAGAACAGTGAAATTATGCTCCCAGGGTTTGTCAAAGGGGGTGACTAACACCAAACCCCTTGCTTACTATGGGAATCGGTGAGATTACATGTAACCAAACATCTTAATAAGCAATAAAACATAATGTGACAACAATCTATTGTTAGAGGTGGTTGGACCTGGCCCTTTTTGCATGGTCTCCCCCAGATTTTTGCCTTCTGTTGCTGAATCCTTTTTTGTTGGCATTAGGACTCTGTGCACTTTTTCCCTGTTAATAAGTGTTAAAGTGTTTGTGCTTTCACCCTAAAAGATGATACAATGGGCATCCACCTGATTGGTCCATTTCATTTACTTGCAAGTCCCTAGTAAATGGAAACACATGGACCCAAGTCCTGTAAATTAAAAACTACTAGTCTGCCTGCATCACTCACTGTGTTACCCAGTAAAGTAGTCTTTTTAAAACATCTCAGGTCTTCCACTGCAGCCTGTAGTTCAGTTTTCAACTGCGGTTTCGACCAAGCAAAATAATCCTTTTGCCAGGCCTAAACCTTTTTTTTAATACCTACAAGGCACTGCTAGGGTAGGCACTAAAAGTTCATAGGGCAGAGTGCATTGTATTTAAAAAATAGGATATGTGTGTTTAAGTTTCACATGTCCTAGCAGAGAAAAACTCCTAAAGTAATTTTTCACTGTTGTAAGGCCTATATTTCCCATTGACTCACACTGTCTATCCACTGGACTTTCTTCTGTGAACTTTCCCTCGTCAGTTGAGACCTAGCAATCTGACTGATGCCCGATGGAGCTACCTGTTTAGCTATTGGGGTGATGGGCTGTGGATTCCCTCCTCGGACGTCACCTACCCAGTCAGTCTTTGGGCAGACTTCCTTTCGTCTCCCCTGCCGTATTTTCCTTCATCCTCCCCCTTCACACTTCCCCCTTCCCCCCCTCCTCTCGATTTGTCTCACCTTTCTTTCCTCTCCCAATTTGTTGCTTAATTTTTGACATAATGTGTATTTGTTTTCATTCTCGGTAACATTGTGTAGCCTAATGTAAAGTGCTCTGATACCTACGGGTCTAGCCAGCACTATATATAACTCTTAAATAACGTTCCTCTGAACTTCTGATGGACCTCTGATGACTGTTTGTACTCACCTGGATACACGAGCAACCTTGGCCGATGCCCGGTGGAGCTGTCATATGCAGCTAAAGAGGAGTCTGGCCCTGGTTTCACCCCTCGGCCGTCACCTACCCAGCCGGACATCTGTCATTGTTTTCCTCGCTTTTCCAGTTGTGTATTCCCTCCCTCCCCATCCTCCTCCCCCTATGACTCTTTGATTTAAGTGATGTAACTATGTAACTTGTAACTCGCTGTAACTCATGTAAAGCGCTCTGATACCTCCGGGTCTAGTAGCGCTATATAAAACTTTTCAAATAAAAAAACTAAAAAAAAAACTGGGTTACCATATTATAGATGATAACTTTAGATTGGGAGCAGGTAGAAATGTACTATTTGCAATCAAACTATTGTAATTTAAAAATCTTCTTTCATAGTGAAGTTGGATTTCAAGTCACAATTCTGAAAATGCCACTTTTAGAAATTTTACATTTTCTTGTCATAAGCATTTGTGCCTTCTACTAGTGTCAATAACAATCAATAATGGTGATTTGCTACTTCTATGTGTGTTGCATTCTGCAGTACACATAGAAGTAGCAAATTGCCATTCTTTAATGATTGTTTTGGTGCTTGAAGGGACACCTTCTGCACATAAACAATCATTAATGGCGGTTTGCTCATTCTATGTGTGCTGCAGAATGCAGTACAAATAGAAAAAACAAAAATGAGGAGAAATAAAAGTATTTCTCCTCGTTGCGGCAATCTAACACCAGCTTTTGCATGGCTTTAGTTTTTGGCGCTTCGTCAGATTTTCAGATCCTTGTGAATCTGGGGCACCATCAAAAAGCAATGGGTGTTGCAGCATCCATTACACACCCCTTTCAAGCAGAAAACTGAATGAAAGGGTACAGTATTTACAAAGCAGCATTAAACCACAAAAAGTGGCTTAACAGCACTTTGTAAATATTGAGCAGGGCATTGCGCCACAGGAATATCAGTAAAAGTGACATTCAGGTAGTGCAATCCCCTTGTACATATGCCCCTTACACTTTTATTACACTTTTTTTGTAAGTACAGCACTGCACATGGCGAACCACTGGTACTGCAGCACCCTCCCATAGAAAATTATGAAGGTAGGGATTTAAAATAAAAACCCCGCAGGAAATATTGTTAAATTAAATTAAATTATTTAAAATATTTAACAAAATATAAATAAATATAAATGAATGTTTAAGAATAATGTAGCAATGAGTTTTTGTTACATTATTTTTTAATTCAAAATAGATTATTAAATATTGCCTAATTAAATAATAAATATCTACTATTTGTATATATTTTTTAACATTAATTTATATTTACTTATATTTTTAACTATTCTCAATAATTTAATTGGATCTTTTTCATGAGGACACTGTTAATTTTGTAAATATAGATATAAGTGTAGCGTCTTCCCCAGCCTGGGTACCTGTTAATGACTATGCCACACATGGAGCTTAGTATTACACGCCTTTATTCTGCTGTGTGTAACTGCAAACTCAACATTCTAAACAAGCTTTCATGGCAATGTGCTCTGACACCTACATCACAGCTCTACATCTCCACCTCCGTTAAATAAAAAAGGACAAATCTTTACAGCTCAGCATACATATATATTCACTGAAAGAAACCAAAGGTTACAGGGATGTTATAGTTACGCTCAGATTTCATTCGTACAAACCATAGAAATTCAGCAGTTCTAGTTGCCTGAGCTAACTATAACTTACCCCCCCAATGCACTGCTTATGACCTTACATATTACATCACTCATGACATGGTCAGTGGCATCACTGATGACATCTCAAATTACATTACTGATTACATCACTGATAACATCATCCAGTGAGTGTAAGTGTTTTCTATGAATTTATGAGTGTTAAACATATATAGTAAGCTACTACAAAAGTTTTATTAGCATACTAGGTGTACTACTAATGAGTGATACTACTTCTAACATATAATATGTGAGTGGCTGTGTGTATCCGTGTGTGAGTGTGTGTCTGAGTGGCTATGTATGTGTGTGAGTGGGTATGTGAGTGGCTGAGCAGTGCATAAGTGGGTGTGTGAGTTGTGGTGTGGGTGAGTGAGTGGCAGTGTGAGCGGCCGTATTGATGAGTGAGTGGGTGTCTGAATTTCTGTATGAGTGAGTGACTGGGTGTGTAAGTGGGCTGTAAGGGTGAGTGAGTGGTTCTTTGCATGGGAATATGGTTGAGTGAGTTAGTGTGTGAGTGGTTGTATTGGAGAGTATGTGTCTGAATGGCTGTATGGGTGGGTGAGCAGATCTGTGAGTACTTATATGGATGTGTAAATGGGTATGTATAGGTGAATAAGTGGGTGTGTAGTAACTGTATGGGTGAGTGTGTGGCTGTATGAGTAGCTGTATGGGTGAGTGATTGGTTATGTGAGTGGCGTTATGACTGAGTTAGTGGGTGTGTGAGTTGGCCTATGGAGGAGTAAGTGGATGTATGAGTACTGGTATGGGTATGTGAATGGGTATATGAGTGATTGTGATCCAGCGGGTTACTAGCAACGAGCATTCATACACCAGATACTCACTTGGGCCCATACATTCATACTACGCTAGTATTTTCCGCTGGTGGGTCAGTTGTACTCTTTATCAAAATCCCTGCTACCAATTACTTTTCTGATTGAAGAGTAATGACTTACCAATGAATCCTTTGCTAATTGGGAAGTTTAAAATGAGTGACATTCATTACAATTCATAATCCTGAAATAATCACTGAGTCAGGAAGTTTTAAAATGTTTATCTAAAATATTTAGCAGAGTAAAGTACAGAATTGCATGATACTTAATCGCATATCAAGGATGAAGTATAGAAATTATCGATTTATGACGGTCCCTCAGAAAGGAGAGGATAGAGACAGCAGTGCAACTAAAGGTTGCAGGTATAGTTACCTAAAGTGCAAGAACCAAACCCCTTGGCCAAGGAGTTGGAAAAGATAGGACCCAGGAAGGATGAAGAGCAAAGACCTCCTCCAGGTTCAGGACAGGACCGGTGACCTCTCTACCAACGACGCCTGCGTCGTTCCCCTCTCTGATACTTCGACTTCTCCTCGATTCTCCCATGCCTTCCTTCTAATGGACTCCGCCGCCCCCACCTCAGGACCTCTCTGGACAGCGGTTCAGTCTGCAATCGATCAGCTCGTCATGGATCTCGAACCTCCGACACTAACTAATTAGCTAATACTATATCTATTATACCCTTCTACGCCCATGTACCTCCCATTAATGTTGCAAAAATATGGGGCCACTAC
The DNA here is from genome assembly GCA_963921515.1 of Calotriton arnoldi. Lineage (NCBI taxonomy): Eukaryota > Metazoa > Chordata > Amphibia > Caudata > Salamandridae > Calotriton > Calotriton arnoldi. Next base: position 113,075 of record CAWUFW010006221.1, on the reverse strand, counting down.
TTCTGATTGGACAGGGGGTTGATCCTCACACCATATTGATTTAGTTCAATTTCTTAAAGCCCATTGTTTTAAAATACCGTCCCTCACATTTAATACATTTGCTTTATTTCTCACCTGTCTCACGACAAAGTTTATACATTCTTCATGTACATTGTTGCATATTAGTAGGGACATTCATGGGTACAGCAGTGTTGGCCATCAGGTCACGGCCTTGGACGTCGTCCAGGTTGACTTCATCCTTTTCTCTCTGGGCAGCCATGCAGGACGCATGCGCAGTACCATTGTCACACGAGTTTTCAGTTCACCAACCCCAGGCCCAAATTTACGAACTAATAAAAGTCAAAGAAGAAAATATTAAAATCACAAATAAGATGTTTCACTGTATACCCACTCTTTCTACTCTATTCCAATTTACTTAAAAATGCTATCCCGCATTAATAGCGTTAAGAAAACGACAATTTAATTATAACACGAGAGCAAGCTGTAGCACGTGAAAACATAAAGCAGACATTTTACTTCACATTGCGCAGAAGCAAGAGTTTCCCACCAAGCAAAGACAGACGTCATACCACGTGATATGGTTGAGACATGCGCAGTAAAGTTCCTGCGCTTTAGCGGCCATTTTAGAATAGACAAGCGTTATTTGTTAGTTTAAACACATAGGCAAGCTTCCTTGCTACTTATGTTTGTGTATGCAAGAGTTAGTATGAACAATACAAAGTTTAATAAATGAATACTGTGAGAAGATTGCATCCGAGCAAGTCTCATTTGTGAGTCCTTGCTCCATCAATCCCCTCTCTGATGGCGTTTCTGAGCCATCAAATACTACCCACAACCAGATGCCAACCTTTAGCAGAAAATGGTTTCATTTTCAGTTTTACACTTTCTATTTTTCACATCCCCTTTCAGTTTCTTGTATAATTCGCTTCTCAAATCTTCAAGTTCAATTTCGTCAAACTTTCTTTTCTTTCCTTTTCCAGTCACATTATATGATTAATTCTTTCTACAACATTTGCACCATATTATTATTGACAGTACTATTATCACTATCCCTGCTAAGGGTACTAATATTTGACCTATAAGTCCTTTCCCTACATTAGCAAACCAGGTACCAATTGACGCAATACTACTTGTTAATCTTTCCCATACACTATCGACTTCCAGTGGTTTTAATTCTTTCTCAAGTTTCGTTATATTCTGTATGTATGTTCCAATTTCTGCACTTTTATCAGGTATGTAAGTGCAACAGTGTTTCGTCTTCAATAATTTACAGACTCCGACCTCTTTTGCCAATATAATATCAAGAGCAAGTCGATTTTGCATAACCATAGACCTAATCGCAACCATCTCCGCATTAATCATTAGAAATCCTCCAGCAGTATCCGTTGATAAATGATCAACCACTGTAGATAATTTACATATTTTCCTTGAGTTCAGAATTATTCCCACTGAAGGTATCAATGCACCAAATATATCACCTACAATTTATGAAAAACTAGCTCTTTTACTACGTGTTAATTCACTATTATTTTCATTGCTCCCAGTGTTTCTTTTTACGTGGTATATCTTTGGAAATACTATTCCAAAATATCAACTTCCATACCACCGTGCAGGAAGCCTAAAGTAAGCCTTATTCCCACACACATAATATATTCCAGGAAAAACTGAATCTGTTCCTCCTTTGAGTCCCCAACCTCCAAGAATTAAGAAATTATGTTCACATTCACTGGTACCGATGAAAACATTGTTATAATCAGTCTTTAACCTATGTAGACACATTTTCCCTGTCTTTACAAAATCCAGAGCCATAGCAGCTTGAGCCTTGCCAGGTGTGTAACTACCCTCTTTTTCAGCCCAAGGTGGTAAATGAGCCTTATTCTCAGAAGCTTTCTTTTGGAAATCTTGTTTTCTATCCTCTACTAAGTTTAAAAATATCTTTTCTTCTTCATGTAATGAACATGTTAAATTGCTTCTATGTGCCTGTGTTATATCTATCGATTTCATTGTTAAGAAAAATTCTCCCATAAATTGTGCATCTTTACTACTAAGCACTGGATTCATATTCTTTCGAATCGGAACCTCAGAAAATATCACATCTATATTTGAATAATAATACTGAAGTCTCTCTGTTCTATAAAATAAACTAGCCAATACACTACATGATATGCCATAAGTTAATGGCAAGTGATGATATGTTAACCCTTCTGCTACTGATTCGGGTAACTTCATACAGACATAACAATTACTAACTTCCATGGTATCTACATATTGAAATAATAACTTTGTGAAAACATTTAAACTAGTGTCGTTAACAGTTATTTCATGATGAAATTCTGGTTCATTTTCTGCCATTAGTTCTACTCTATTACTTTTCAAGTTCTCTGTCCTTCCCTTTGTTTCGTTGTTAATCTTTTTATCCATTATCATAAGGTAAGGAATTGCTACGATCAGAACTAACCATACTATAAGCACCATTACCAGACTACATATGCATATTGCACAGCATCTTTTACAACATTTCTGTTTTGATCTCCCAGTAACTCTATCGTCGGACATTTTGACAAGGAAGATTGCTCTTCTTATCTATTTTCAAGTCTTCTTGTATTATTAAGGTGGTTTTATTTCTTTTTCATAGGACAGTTCCGCACTGGTTCCTTCGTCATCACTTTCACTTGATTCTGAGCTTTCGTAGTCTTCGAGAATAATATAAGTCCAATCAGGACCTTTAAATTTGTTGTTCACAAGTTTCAGTCTTTTACTTCTTCGTTTTTCAGTTTTACTTTCTTGTCCCGTTTGGCTTGTTACTTCGTTTACTTGTTCTGGATCTTCACTTCTGGTTGTTATGTGGTATTTTACTCTTTTAATGACACTAGGCCAATGATCACCTTTTCTTGTTTTCTCGGTTTGCACTGTCTCTTTATTTTCTTCTTCAGAAATTCTTTTATTTTCAGGCTGTGTTACAATCTGATGTTCTTCAATTCCTGTTTCTTCTGCTATTTGTTCTTTTTCCGGTCTTATTGGTTTCTCTTCAGCTGCTCCACTGTGAGTCTCTAGTAACTGATCTTGTTCTTTATTTACGTCTCCTTGTTCGAGATTCTCGAGATCTTTTTCTTGAATGTATTTTTCTTGATCTAACTGGTCCTGATCAGGGCTTATTGCACTTTGTACTTCTGCAGCCTGACCGCGTTCTTCTAAACCTGTCTGTCCCTGCTCAAAATCTGTTGGTTCGTCATTATTTTGAGCCCAGTTTCCTATCCCTATCTGGTCCTGCTCAGGTTCTCTTATTGTGTCTTCTTCTTCTTCCTGAGCTGCTTCTTCTTCACCTATCTGATCTTCTTCAATTTCTTCTAAATTTGCTTGACTTCTCGTTCTGTGGTAAATTTCAGGAATTTCCACCACCGGTATCCAGTCCTGACTTGTGCTCGGTTGTTCTTCTTCAGCTTCCCTCGAATCTTGTTCCTGAGATTCTTCAGCTGGGCAACCTTCAGCTTCCTCAGTGATCGATACTGTCTGAGGATTTTCTTCTTCAGGATCTGGTACTCTTTTGGTGTGGCTTACATGAATCCAATTAGGAAATCCTGCACACTTCACTGACCAGTGACCAGTATGACCTGACAAGGTACGCCCCACCTAGTTGATAGAAACGTTTCTCTGGTGTGATTCTTCACTACCACCCAGTCTCCGGGACTCAGATCATGTTCTTGTTCAGGCTGCCTGGAAACTGTGTCTTCTCCAACCTGGTGAGAGACAGAACGCACTAGGTCAGCCAATCCTTTGCAATAATCCAGAACCATATCATCAGATATATTCAGCAGTTTATTTGTGGGAACATGTGCTTGTCTCATTGCTCTTCCCATCATTATCTTGTGTGGACTCAATCCGGTATTTCTATCAGGAATGCTTCTGAGTCCCATTAAAACAAGTGGCAATGCATCCGGCCAATCTAATGATGTTGATGCACACATTTTTCCCAGTCTGGATTTTATCGTGCCATTCATTTGTTCAACCACTCCAGAAGCCTCTGGACGATATGCACAGTGCAATTTTTGCTCAATTTGGAATGCTTCACAGATTATCTTAATCACTTCACTGTTAAAATGCTTTCCTCTATCTGATTCCAAAGTTACTGGGAAACCAAATCTAGGAATGAGTTCTCGTAGCAACAACTTTGCGACTGTAATACTGTCATTCCTCCTGGTAGGGTAAGCCTCCACCCACTTCGAAAACAGACACACTATGACAAGTACATATTTCAGCCCTCTACATGGTGGTAACTGAATGAAATCAAGTTGCAATCTCATAAATGGACCCTCCGCCTTTCCAATTTTTCCAAACCCAATTATTGTTTTTCTTCCTGGATTATGCATTTGGCATGTTAAACATCTCTGGCAAAGACTCTCTGCTACGGCCCTAAACCTTGGATTGTACCAATTTTGTCTGAAGAGCCTAATCATTGCATCTCTCCCTACGTGTGTGTCTCCATGATACATCCTGGCCATTTGTGAAAGCAGACAGTCAGGCATGACTGGTCTGCCATCGGCACAAATCCATACATCATCGTCTGCCCTTTGAGAACATCCCATTTTAATCCATGTACTTCTTTCACTTTCATCAGCATCATCTTGCAATCGTTTTACATCATTCCATGTTTCAGGAGGTGCATACAGCACAAGTTGGCAGCTGATTCCCATTCTTTCCACCCTTTTATTTACTGACAATCTATTTTTGGCGCAATGTTGAGCCACAAGATCTGCGTATCTGTTGCCGACTACCACCCAGTCATCACCTGACTGGTGTGCGGCACACTTCACCACAGCCAATTCTTTTGGTGATTGTATGGCTTCCAATAGTTCTTTTACGAACTGTCCATTTTTAATGGGGGATCCTGAAGAAGTCATGAAATCCCTCTGCATCCATAGTTGGCCAAAATCATGCACAACCCTGTAACCATATTGACTATCTGTAAATATAGTTACTTTTTGATTCCTCCCAATTTTGCAAGCCTTTATTAACGCAATCAATTCAGCTATTTGTGCAGATTTGACTCCTGGTAAATAGGATGCTTCGACTATTCCAGTTAATTCAAACACTGCATAGGCTGCAGTTAGTTTTCCATCTTCATGCCTTTGGCACGAACCATCAACAAACAGCTCCCTGTCTGGCTTCCTGAGCGGTAATTCTTGAATATCAGGACGTGGTTTCGTGCATAACTCTGTGACTTGTAAACAATCATGTTCCTCTTCGTCATCTTTAATTTCTTCATGATATGGGTCTGGTAGTAAGGTAGCGGGATTTACTATTGTGCACCTTACAATGGTCACATTTTCAGCACCCAGTATTATTCTTTCATATTTAGTCAGCCGACTAGGAGTAAGATGCTGAGTTCGTGTTCTTGTCAACAGAATCACAACCGCATGTGGAACAAACACTTTTACAGGGTGTCCCATTACAATTGACTCACTTTGTTCATTGCTCAAACAGGTAGCCGCCACTGCTTTTAAGCAGCCTGGCAACGCGGCTGCCACTGGGTCCAATGTAGCAGAAAAATATGCTATAGGACGTCTGTCTAAACCATGTCTCTGAGTTAGGACTGAAAGTGCACAATTTTCTCGCTCATGACAGAATAATGCGAATTTTCTCTTATAATCAGGCATGCCTAGGGCAGGTGCTGCACACAGAGCATTTCTTAATTTTACAAAAGCTCCTACGCTCTCATCATCCCATTCAACTTGGTCCTTTGCCTTCTTTTTTGTCATTTGAATTAAGGGCTTTGCTAACAGAGAAAATCCTAATATCCATTGTCGACAATAACCTACTATTCCAAGTAACATTCTCACTTCTCATTGAGAGACAGGCATTTGCATTTTCTTGATTAGTTTCACTCTTTCAGAGGTTATTCTTCTTTTTCCCCTCTCAATCTGGTGTCCTAGATATTTGACTGCTGTTGTACAAAACTGTAACTTTTCAGGTGAAACCTTATGCCTTTCTTCAGCTAAATGATTTAATAATGCAATAGAGTCAACAATACAGTCCTCTCTGGTGTTAGATGCCACCAGTAGGTCATCTATATACTGCACTAAGACTGAGCTTCCTGGCATCACTAGTTTCTCTAAGCACTTTTTCAATATCTGATTGAAAATGGAAGGACTTTTCATGTACCCCTGAGGAACACGATTCCATACATAGACTTTGTTCTCAAATTTAAATGAAAAAAGATACTGGCTATCTGGGTGCAATGGTATTGAAAAGAATGCTTGGCATAAATCAATCACAGTAAACCATCCTGCACTCCAAGGAATCTGGTATAGAATTATGGCAGGATTGGGCACTATAGGACAACAGGGTCCCACGATCTTATTTATTTTGCGCAGGTCTTGAACAATCCTATACTTTCCACTAGGTTTCTTCAAACCCATGATTGGTGAGTTACAAGGGCTACTCATTACCTCTTTTAATATTCCCTGTTTTACCATTCTGTTTATTTCTTCAATGACTCCTGCTTTTACTTCTGCACTCATTTTGTACTGTCTGGTGTTTGGGAAAATTGCACCTTCTTTTACAGTAATCTTAACTGGGTCTATTTTGGCCATAAGTCCTACTTCCTTTCCCGTGAAATCCCATACTATGGGATTTACTGCAGTTTTTAATTCTTCTGGCAACTCGTCTTTGGTAATCAAAGAGAACATCTCATCTACTTCTGTACCTTGCTTTGCAATCATAAATTTATATACATGGTCTTCATCTGGGGTCTGAATTGCCACACCATCCGGCGTGCAGAAAATTGTGCAATTCATTTTACACAACAAATCTCTGCCCAATAAGTTTACTGGACTAGAATCACACACTACAAATTGATGCATTTCTCTAAAATTTCCAATTTGAACTTCCATTGGTTCGGTAAGAGGTGTTCTAATCTTTCGATTAGCCACCCCCACAACTTGGATAGCTTCTCCAGAGAGAGGAAGGTCTGGGATGTCTGCTGTTCTTACAGTAGACCTGGTAGCACCAGTGTCCAAAAGGAAAGTAATATCATTACCCTTCACCTTCCCTTCAACATATGGACCTGTCTGATCTACCGGTAAGGACGCGCCAAGTACGCACTCCTTCTCCCCTCTCTTAGGCTCCGTCATAGACTGTACGGACAGAAATCGTCCTGTAAAAGAAATTGTGAGGTTACATAATCATTCTTACCACTTCCTCCTTGATATCCGACGTCTGTACCATGCTTTGCTCTGCTTACATTACCCTGTATAGGTGCTGGTGGTAACTGACTCTGAGGATTTACACCCTGCTGTGAGTCATTCTGCGTCTGTGGATTTAAATTTTGATTTGGGCCATTATTATTCCGAATCTTTTTACATTCATCCTTCCAATGCCCCAATTTTCAGCATCCATGACAAGGAAATTTCTTTTTAGCCTCTTCTCTGCTCATTCGTCCTCTCAATTTTCCACCATTCCCAGTATCACCAATCGTTCCAGAATCCTTTCCCTGATTCTCACTCGGATAATCCAAGTTAATTCCCTGTTTCTCGGCCATTTTCACCTGAGCCCACATTACTTTCTGCTGTAGTTTCTTGTGCCTATCCTCGATGTCATCTCCACAATATTTTGCATATTTCAAGATTTCATCAATCGGTTTCCCTTGCCAGCACAACATGTGCTGCTTAATCATCTGACAAATTTCTGGCTTCAAACCGTAAACAAATCGGTAGACAAACTGACTCATGTTTTTATCTCCAATATCCTCAAATCCACTGTACTGTTTGAATACCTGTAATAAACGTTCATAGTAGGCGTGTACCGATTCACTGGCTTCTTGGGTAGTTCTGTCTATTTTCACCCAATCTGTTTCTTTTGGTGGTATTTTCCCTTTCAGGTAAGTTATTACCTGCTGATACTTTTTCATGACATCGCTTGACGGGGCACCTGTCTTTGGATCTCTAGGATACTCTTCGCTGGGCCAATCAACTGTTATTTTGCAGTCTGTCCACAAATCGGCAGGTACCACTATGTCGAACAAACCATCCAAATCTTTCAACAATACCTTTGACACCTTCACAAACCTCTCAACCTGCTTGTACCATTCAATTGGCTTTTCTCTCAACTTTGGAAAATCATTCGTAAATGACAAAATATCCTGTCTGCTCCATGGGACATGTACATATCCCCCTCCTGGAACTTCTCGCATCGGATACATTTGATCTGCTTTCCCTGTTTCCTTCATTAAATATTCAGAAGTTGTTCTACTGTATCGTGCTTCTTCCTTTTTCTTTGTCCATCTAACTTTCCATTTATCTAGGTCTCCCCATTTCTGCATGACTGTCATTAATTCCCTTATTTGTAATTTTCTTCCAGAAGCATTCATGTTTTCCAAATCTTTGTCTGAAAAATCTGCTCTATAGGGTTTCTGTAACACTTTCGACTTTCCTATTTCAATTCCCATTTGCATAGCTAAATCTGATAATTTCTCATGGAATATCTTTACATTTCTTGTGATACTTCTGCACACGAACAATATTTCTTCTTCATCGTACGTATTTAGGTGATCTACCCCTACATTAACTGCTATTATTTCTTCTAATTCGACCTTTAATTTATAAATGTCCATGATCTTTGGGGGTGAACTCTGTCTATCTGATCCTTGTGCCCATCTTTCTAAGTCTTCTGGTGTAACTACTGTGGCACTCTTGGTTCCTGATGATGTTACTATGTTTACATCTTTCGAGCAACCAGGTGTAGCTCTCCTGGGGGTACTATTTGCAGATTCTCGAATGGGCAAGTCCATTAATGAAATCATAGATTCACAATCACTAAAGTGATCATCAACTATTACTACTGCTTCAGGTTTAGGAACATTCACAGGTGTAGGCACAACTAGAGGTTTGGGATAATTTACCTTGTCCCCATATAAGGGAACTACTGGACCAATTGTTACAGGTATGGTCAAAGAATCAGGATGTACATTCAACTGTGTTATTTTCTGTATGAATTCTGCTCTGTTTTTATCTATGGCTTCCTTTTCTTTATCGTGAAGTACCCTACTAGCTGGGGAATCATGCAATACTTGTGGTATCAATGGTGTCCTTAACAGTGGTGCACTTGGGGTGCATCCACTTGTCCCTTCCTGATATGGTGGCGGGTTCTTTAATATTTCTTCCATAAATTCATCTTCAGAATCTCCAAATCTAGTCAAGTGTTTTGTCTTTTCTGTGCATTTGCTCCCTATCGAATCGTCTGCCATTAATATTGGATACAGACCTTCTGTAAGCATTGCTCTTCTCCACTGTTTCATCTGACCGTCCCTTGACTCATTTTGGTACCTAGGGAAAAATCCCCGATAACCCCTATTACTTCTGGATCGGTCACGTTCAAATGCCTCAGTTTCCCACTCCTCTAAGGCTTCATATTGGGTTAGTCTAGGTCTGGGCTCTAAATCATTCATCCTCAATCTCAAATTTTGAAGAATTCTCCCATTGAAAGTACCATTCTCGGGAAATGCTACTATTCCATCATTTTTGGTATATTGCATCCAATTTTCTATCCATACGCAAGTATGATAACCTCGCTCCATCATCATGAATGAAGCGGGCGTTTTAGCTGGTGGAATGATAACTTCTTCCCTAGTTTTGATTGGTTTATCCTTTTAAAATAATTCTTAATCTTTTGTAGAACTGACATTTTTCTCTTCTCTCCGTACATTTTGGGTAAGTCTCGATGTATAAAATTATACTCTGCAAAGCCTAGGAATCTCCTATCCGGACGAATTCCGATTAAAGTTGGATCATGTTTTAACATACAATCCACTAGGATTTCAGCTTCTATGGTAACAACCAATCAAATGCTTGTTAACTTTTGACTCTGTACCAATCCTAGCGCGGCCTTTCTGTGATGTTTGTCTGCCAACCCCTCCTTTACAATCTGCGCCTTTCTGTCCCTCGCTGTTTCGACCAATCCCAGCGCGGCACCTGTTACGTCAGTACTACTCCTGACTACTGACCCTTCCTTTACAAGAGTTTTTCCACGCCCGCTGCTTCAACCAATCCTAGCGCGGCGTTTTGTGACGTCAGTTCCCTCTCCGGCAACTGACCCTCCCTTTACAAAACTCGTACGCAAAACTTTATTTTCTTTACGACTTTAATTTAAAATTCAGTAACAACATAAAACATTCGCTATCGTGCCAGTTTCTCTAAATTGAAAAGATAGTTCCGTTCACACTTAGTAAAACCTTTCTGTTTACTAATCATACACTACGAGTAAAACCCTTCCGTTTACTCTTCACGCAAGCTTCAGAAGTACCTGTTACTTCTTCAATGTTACCCTTTCTAGGTGATATAACATCAAATTTTCACCAGCATTTTCCTCTTGCTATTACTCATACGCATAGAGTCCCTAACAAGTACTGATAGCCCTGCCTAACTTTTCAGTACTATTTCTGCCTGACAGATAACCTCACTGCAGTATGGTTTCCACTTACCATCCGCTATTCAATTTTCCCGGGATTTCTGGACAACATAAAACAAACTTTAAACAATAACGGATGTTAGTTCATAGAAATACAATTCTCATTACCCAATTAACAAAGCACAACCATCCTCTGATAACCAGAAAACTGATCCAGTGGGTTACTAGCAACGAGCATTCATACACCAGATACTCACTTGGGCCCATACATTCATACTACGCTAGTATTTTCCGCTGGTGGGTCAGTTGTACTCTTTATCAAAATCCCTGCTACCAATTACTTTTCTGATTGAAGAGTAATGACTTACCAATGAATCCTTTGCTAATTGGGAAGTTTAAAATGAGTGACATTCATTACAATTCATAATCCTGAAATAATCACTGAGTCAGGAAGTTTTAAAATGTTTATCTAAAATATTTAGCAGAGTAAAGTACAGAATTGCATGATACTTAATCGCATATCAAGGATGAAGTATAGAAATCAATTATCGATTTATGACGGTCCCTCAGAAAGGAGAGGATAGAGACAGCAGTGCAACTAAAGGTTGCAGGTATAGTTACCTAAAGTGCGAGAACCAAACCCCTTGGCCAAGGAGTTGGAAAAGATAGGACCCAGGAAGGATGAAGAGCAAAGACCTCCTCCAGGTTCAGGACAGGACCGGTGACCTCTCTACCAACGACGCCTGCGTCGTTCCCCTCTCTGATACTCGACTTCTCCTCGATTCTCCCATGCCTTCCTTCTAATGGACTCCGCCGCCCCCACCTCAGGACCTCTCTGGACAGCGGTTCAGTCTGCAATCGATCAGCTCGTCATGGATCTCGAACCTCCGACACTAACTAATTAGCTAATACTATATCTATTATACCCTTCTACGCCCATGTACCTCCCATTAATGTTGCAAAAATATGGGGCCACTACTTCTGATTGGACAGGGACAGGGGGTTGATCCTCACACCATATTGATTTAGTTCAATTTCTTAAAGCCCATTGTTTTAAAATACCGCCCCTCACATTTAATACATTTGCTTTATTTCCCACCCGTCTCACGACAAAGTTTATACATTCTTCATGTACATTGTTGCATATTAGTAGGGACATTCATGGGTACAGCAGTGTTGGCCATCAGGTCACGGCCTTGGACGACGTCCAGGTTGACTTCATCCTTTTCTCTCTGGGCAGCCATGCAGGACGCATGCGCAGAACCATTGTCACACGAGTTTTCAGTTCACCAACCCCAGGCCCAAATTTACGAACTAATAAAAGTCAAAGAAGAAAATATTAAAATCACAAATAAGATGTTTCACTATATACCCACTCTTTCTACTCTATTCCCATTTACTTATAAATTCTATCCCGCATTAATAGCGTTAAGAAAACGACAATTTAATTATAACACAAGAGCAAGCTGTAGCACGTGAAAACATAAAGCAGACATGTTACTTCACATTGCGCAGAAGCAAGAGTTTCCCACCAAGCAAAGAAAGACGTCATACCACGTGATATGGTTGAGACATGCGCAGAAAAGTTCCTGCGCTTTAGCGGCCATTTTAGAATAGACAAGCGTTATTTGTTAGTTTAAACACATAGGCAAGCTTCCTTGCTACTTATGTTTGTGTATGCAAGAGTTAGTATGAACAATACAAAGTTTAATAAATTAATACTGTGAGAAGATTGCATCCGAGCAAGTCTCATTTGTGAGTCCTTGCTCCAACAATTGTGTAGGTGTATGAGTAGGCGTACGAGAGGTTGTATGGGGTATGAGAGGGTATGTCAGTGGTTCTGTGGATGGTGTCATCAGTGACGTCATCAGTGATGCCACTGACCATGTCATGAGTGATTTAATACATGAGGTCATAAACAGTGCATTGCAGGGGCAAACGTTATAGTTAGCTCAGGTAACTATAACTGCTGAATTTCTATGGTTTTGTACAAGTGAAATCTAAGCATAACTATAATATACCTGTAGCCTTTGTTTTTTTCAGTGAATTTCGGTGGGGTTCTTGGCCCCCAAGGATCCTCAGCATCCAAGGGGACTTCATTCCTCAACCAGTTTTGTGCCAGGAGGTGCATTTGTAGAGTGATGGAGAAAGGAGGAGTAGCCTTGAAGACCTTTCAGCAATCTTTCTGTGTGGGATTTACTGGAGGTAACAGGAGGGCTTGTTGGGCTGTAAGGGCCCTCAGCATCCATGGGGACTTCAAACCCCAACTAGTAGTGTGCCAGGAGGTGCCTTTGCAGAGTGGTGGAGAAAGGGGGAGGGTCCTTCGATGACCTCTGAGCAATCCCACTATGTGGGACTTTCTGGAGGTAACAGGAGGAATAGTTGGCCCATAAAGGATCCTCAGGACCCATGGGGACTTCTTCCTAAAACTAGTAGTGCGCCAGGAGGCACGTTTGCAAAGTGGTGATGAAAGGGGGCAGGCTCACCTGTGACTTGCCAGGCTGTCTTTTTCTCAAATCTATTGGTTTTAATTTGGGAAGGGGGTCCACGTGGCACCTCCTTCCCTGGGCCAATTTTGGCCCCAATTACCGCTCTTCCCCGGGGCCAGGCCTTTTAGGAATGGTGGAGGGGGCCAAGCGGCCCCCATTCCAGGCCGATTTCTGCCCCAGGGATTCCATTCCCTGTGGTCCGGCCTTTTTTATTATTATTTTTTATTTAGGGGAGGGAGGATGCATGGCCCACCTCCCTGGTCAACTTCGGCCCCGGGGACCCCATCCCCCTGGGCTCAGCCTTTTTTTTTTATTCTGAAAGGGGAGGTGGGCTGCCTGGCTCCCCTCCCCGGGCTGATTTTGTCCCTGGGGGCCCCATCCCCCAGAGCCCAGCCCTTTTAAAAAAAAAAACATCAGGGTCCGGCATCTCTGTTGGGGACCACAGGGGAGCCTGAATGCATCTGTGGTCCCTGCCGGCTTCTCGCCACCTGTGGGAGTTGGCATTGCTTTGACACACAGGCTGCTTAACATGCTGCTCCCTGTGTATCAAAGCAAATGCTTTGCTTCCAGCAACCGTTTCTCCACTCTCGCTTGCTGAAAGCAAAGCGTTTGCTGTAGCTTGGCAGGAAAGCTTCATAGCAAACAGCTATGTCCCAGGGGTAGGCTCACCAGGACATAGCAGAAGCCGGCCCTGGTGGGTGGCAGTCCCAAGGGCCATCTATGGCACCAGGAGGGGGGGCACACGGCTCCCCTCCTTTTTTTGTCAGGGCCTGCCTTGGGGAGGTGGTGGTTTCCCGGGCTGTATATGGCCTGGGAGGGGGCCACATGTCCCCCTCCCTCTTTTAAAAGTTATGCCCCGAGGAGATGGTGGTCCTCAGGGCATGGGGGCCCACATTGTGTTGTGGTCTTCAAGGCCTCCCATGCCTTTTAATTTAGCCCTGGGGAGGTGGCGGTCTCCGGAGCATGGGGGATCCAAGAGGACCGCATTTCTCTGCATTCAGCCTTGTGGAGGTGGTGGGCCCCAGGGCCAGGGGGGGCCCGCATGGACCCCCATTTGTTTGTATATAGCCAACGGGAGGTGGCAGTCCTAGGGCTGCAGGGATCCGTGTGGCCCCTGCATAATTTATTATTAATACCCCAGGGAGGTGGCAGCCCCCGGGGTTTTAAAAACCATAGAAGGGGGGGCCCCATGCACCTCTCTCCTTTATTTTTTACATGCGCCCGGGATGTGTCCCAGGCGGAAGGCCACACCACTTTCTTTTCAATTTTACGCGGATCGGCGGATCCACCCAAGAATTCAGAGAAAAATTGAATTTTAAAAAGTGCTTTGAACTCCCGGCGAGGCCCCTGTGGGACCCTGCAACCACTCCGTGGGGGTCAGGGTATTCCAACCCTGTTCCCCTTTCTTTATTTTTTATGGGATTTTTGGAACCCGACTCCATGCCGAGTCCCAAGATGGCTGCGAACACTTCCTGGTAGAAATGTTGGCAGCCAATCAGTTGTCAGCTTGGGACTGTGGATCCGCGAGTCCAATGAAATGGATCCCTGTCCCTAGATATCTATATTTTTTTGCCCTTTAATATCTCAAAAACTACTAAACGGATTTACACCAAATCACAAAAAGCACGCTTTCTGGTCCCTATATCTAGCTTGCTGGCAATTTTGGTGTAATTCCATTCAGTGATTCAGGATGTAGTTGTGTTCAAAATCCCTAAGGTAAAATACTTGGGAAAACGTGTTTTGGCCCCCCTTTTTCTCCGCCTTGCTTGACGGATCACCTCAAAACTTTCAATACAGCAGCTGAACCAACTAAAGTATACATTTTAAACATTTCACTAACATTCGTCAAACTGTGGCAACGTTATTGGTAAAACACTAAAATGCTCTTCCTGGAAACTAGGTTGAAACTATAACTACCTACTGGTGACCGCCTGTAGGGTACTATTGATTGGGAAAGTTTGGGGGTGATCTGTGCAGTGGGGACCGAGAATTTGGGGCACAAAATAAGGTTGCGTTTGTAATGTTAATTCCCATAGGAATCTTTAGCCACCTCTACAGCCCGAGTCGCTAAACAGACTTACACCAAATTTGGAGGTAGATGTTGGTTCAAGGAAGTGCCTTTTCCTTATTTGGTGTAAATCTGGTCAGTAGTTTTTGAGAAATGTAAGTTTAAAATTATAGTGGTATCTCTGGCCGCGGATATTTCGCGAAGGCCTCGCGATGAATCGCGAATGCACGCGCCAACGGGAATGCCCTGATTGACTGGACGCAACCTGAATAGAAAGTTGCGACTGCCATTTTATCTATCGGGAATGGTTCTCGGGGCTGAAAATCTGTGTGAAAACGCCCACATAAGGGGTCAGGGTGGAGATACTCTGACCCCATGGTTGAGAAATGGAGGTGTTAGTGACACAAGTTATGTGTCCACAATTGATTTTTTTAATCACGTGAGATATTCACGATGATGCCTCGACTGTCAGCGCGGTCCCCCATATACCGTCGCGGGGACCTTGTGACTATCAACGACATCCCGAATATTGGTGGAAATTAAAAAAAATACATCAGTGAATCATTAATATGCTTTGTTATAGAGATATTGCAATACTGATAAATGTTTTTATAGAGTTATTTATATAGTGAGCTATATACTGTGATGGTTAGAATTAATTACATAGTTATAGTTTTTTAATGTTGTGGTGGCTATTGAATTCCTGCTTTTGGTTTCTGCTTTCGTGACGTACCCGCAGGAATCGCAATTCAGTCATCGCGATCTCCGGCCTTACAGCAAAATCGGAAAATAGGTTTTAGAGATGGTTGTTCTAGATATACAGTAGAAAAACATGAGTTTGAAGTGAACAGTAATAAACCCCTAGTGCGTAAAATACTGTAATATGTGTGCATGTATGTGTTTTCACTTTATGGAAAAGGCACGATCGTCGCAGTTAATGGCGACGTTGCGACGCACCCAATAACCGCCAAAACAGAAAATAGGTCTGAAAGATGGTTTTTAAAGAAACTTAGTACAAAAATATGAGTTTAAACATGCTTTGAAAGAAGTATGTATATAGTAATGTGTGTAGGGCAATGTTCAGAATGGATTTTTTTACATATTATTTTTGGATGTGTTGGTGGCCATTGAATGTCTGCTTATGTTTTCTGTTTTTGCAACCTGTCCGCGGGGATCGCGACATCGCCGCTAAGATTGTCAAAAACTAAAGAAAAAAACCTTTAGAAAAAAGCTTCACAGTATTACGGGTACTAGGGTGGCTCTGACAAGAGACGTTGTGTTGGTTTTGTGTATATATGGCTGCTACACGTAAGACCATATGCAGACTTTCAGGTTACTTAGAAACACCCTTTTGCCTTCATCTGTAAAGTGCGGTCCATCATTTCTATAAATTTCATGCATGTCAAAACGCAGGTTGTTGTTATAGATACAGCCCATGCGATGGTCTCTGAGGAATGCAGAAACTGTTTTATTAACATGTCTCCTGGCTTTGTCAGTCTGTGGACAGAATTGATGTGACCACTTCCATTTCTGTCTTTGGCATATATTAGAGTACACCATGACAGTGTGAGGGAAAAGCAACATCAGTTCTGCAAAGGTTTCTTTCATTAATGAAAGATTTCCAGCCCTACCCCAGTCAATGTGCCTAGGTCATTGCCACCACAGTGCACAATCATGAGGTGAGGAGCTTGGGAATCCACAATGGATTTAACCAAAGCCAGCAACTGATGAAACTTTAAGCCTCTCTGGCCAAACCAAGTATTCTGCACATTTGGCAAAGCCAAGTCCCTGTCAATACCTCTCTTTTTTGCAGCCTCTTTAGCCCAATAGATATAGCTGGGCCCACAATCCATACTCTAGCATTTTGAAGTGTAGGAGCAATAGTAGTCAGGGGAAGGCTGGAGCTAAATGCGGTAGTTTTCCGAAGGAAAAGCAGTTAAAAAAAATGTAAGTTATATTTTATTGGATGCTGACAGCATGAAAGTGAATACATTTAGGTAGTATGTTTGATGCCTTAGCAAGAAGTCTTATTATTGGTTGTTGTTTAACAAAAGAAATGTAATAGAGACATGGAAATGCTTTTGAATCTGTGGAGTAAACCACACCTGCTGTATCTTATTTGGAAGCAGCATGTTCCTTCTAGAATGTGCTGTGAACTTTTGACCTACTGGTTCCACTGTGTTCCTAGCTACACTGAGCTAAGACTGTATTGGGGGGCAACGGTGTTAAAGAGACAGAATTCTTTTTTGAAAAGAAGAGGAGTGATGACACAACGTAAGTAATGGCAAGTTTTAATTTCCAAGTCAGGACTATGTAATAAACTGTTGTGCAGTTTAAATTTCAGAAAAATGAAGCTAGATATTGGTTTGAACTCCCCTTTTTTTCCACAACTACTCCGCGATGATGGCGAAAACATCACGAAAACGCAGCAACAGGAAGCTCGTTTCAAAAGAGGGTGAAAGGGTTAACAGATGCTAACCATTCACAAGTGGAGATTCAGTAGTCTAAAATGAAAGACATGATTTTATTTGCTGCCTTTCTCATGAAGACGTTGCAATTTAAGACTTGCTTTGAATGAGAGTAGTGTACCATTCTTGTGCTTAGTTTTTACAACTCTTAACTGTGGCAAAACTATGCAGAAAGAGTTAAAACAACAATATAATCTACAAACTGAATTCACTGGCATGTATATAACTTTGTAATTATTTCAAAAATGTACATTAGAAATGAAGATGTATATGGGAGTTTTATTAAAAGGAGTATCACAGTGATGAGAAAAAATATATGAGATGAACTGTATCTATTAGAGGGTATGTGTTTAAGAGGTTAGTGGTGAATGTTTTGGGAACTAAGAGAAAAATGAATTAGTGCCTGTTTATCACATTGTGTATTTTATTGAAAAATAACAGTATAGTTTTGTGGAAAGTTGCAATGAGGAACTGAGGATGTTTTAAATGTATAAACATCATGTGCAGAATAGATATATCTGACATTTGCATTCTGGGAGTTTTAGTACTTTTAGTAACATTATTAAACAGGAATAGTGTAGTGAGAAATAAATGATAAGAACATGTTGTCTGCCTGTATATGAAATAGAAAGAAGTAATACTTGTTAGGTGTGTATTGGGAAGTGTTTGTCAATGTGTTTTTTAACTTATATGACCACTTTGCATTTGCTTAGATGGTGAGATATGGTTTTTGTGC
This sequence comes from Calotriton arnoldi, assembly GCA_963921515.1. NCBI lineage: Eukaryota > Metazoa > Chordata > Amphibia > Caudata > Salamandridae > Calotriton > Calotriton arnoldi. Next base: position 94,973 of record CAWUFW010006221.1, on the reverse strand, counting down.
TTGCACATAGCTATATATACGGTGGGACTATTGAGTTTGCTTAAAGATGCAGAGAGGTATATATTTTGGGAAAGATGGCTTGAAGGTGTACATCTATTAAGAAATGACATATATGTGTACATGGTGATCTATGCTCAGTAAAGCCGATGAAAATTTCATGTATATGGTGAGGGTAGTGTTTTTCTTTAAACATGGTTTGTTTAAAATTGAGAAGGATTAATAGTGCAGAATGCCTCAACAGTTCTTGTGCTAGCTTCATTTCCAGTGTAACTTTTGCTTGAGATATGCTGAATATATGTTTTAGAAGCAGAAGAAGTATTTAAGGAATGATGTAGGTATGCCATTCGCAAAAGGTTTTGTGCCTTGAAAAATTTAAAAATGTTGTTTTCCGTTTTAGAAACTTACTGATGCATGTGCACGCTCAGTAACAAAGCAATGTATGTTTCTAGAGGGCCATGTATGCATTTATATATCTAGTGTGATACCTAGATTTCCCTTACACATAGCTCAGAAGAAAAGCATGTATACAGTAAAACAGGTAGGTTTATACTGACAGAAGGAGATAACCAATGATTCAGAGGCATAGGGACAACTGTTATGTATCGAAGAGCAATGAAGGTACTTTCTCAGTCAGTCAGGCAGTATTCAGGCTCTCATGGAATCACCCAGCCACTACTCCGGCAGTCATCAAATCAGTGATTCACTATCCATTGAGTTTTTCAATTATCCATAAACTATACATTTACTTTTGCAATCAGGCTGGCAGAAATTATGTAGTCATTGAAGTGTGCAAGCATTACATATACATTCATCTAATCACCTAGGTAATATCTATTGAGTTATGCAATTAACAAGGCTGTAACTATGCAATCATTATAACATTTGTGCAGAACCTATGCAGCCATCTAAACACCCACTTACAACCCATACAGTCATCGAATTACTGAGGCACAATCGTGCACTGATGAAACACTCAGGCTCTACTCATGCACTCATGTAATTACGCAAATTTGTGTAAATTTAGTGTTACATTTTAAAAAAGTTGATAAGGCCTTTGCTTTGAAGAGGAAGCTTTTCATTTTGATTCTAAATAGAATGAAGACTCTTGACAAAATAGTGTTGTGCATGAGGAGACAAAACCAGAAGAAAAAAGATTAGTGAATAGAAGTAACTGTTGTACAGTTTTTAGTGGACAATGGATACATACTTCTTGTACAGAGGCTTTCTTTAATGAAGAAATCTATCTCCAGTATAACAAAGTAGTTCATGCTGTTGATTAAAGAGGACAATGTTATGAAATGAAGAATAGTAGTCCTATAGCAAAAGAAGTGATGGTACCTAGAAATGTGAAAGAAGTTATTGCAGAAGAGGTACAAGGAAGGCGTAGTAAGGGTACTGTATACAAATGGAATTGTAGTAGTGTTTCTAGTATTAGACAGCAATCCATTGATATATTAAGAAAATTCCTATGTATCTTTCCAAGGCGAAGTTTAAAACATAAAATAAGTTATACCACTCAGCAATGTGAACTTTAGGTAGGAGGCTGTATTATGTGAAACCTTCTGCTTCATGTTTAGGAGAAATAAGTACAGCACTTTTGCATGGTAGTGTGGCAGATGTAGAAAAGGTTTGTGGTGATGTGCAGTATTGTTTCTTTGGTCCTGAGCAGGACTCAAGGGAAAATGAAGATATGTTAAGAGGAGGAGTTGCAGAACAAGACACATATATTACAGTTAATAGTTTTAAAAAAGAGATTACAAAATGTAACACAGTGTTCTGTAAAAATCAAATGTCTGTTTATATATGTTGTTACAGGGACAGGGACATTATAGTTAGACTAAGGTTTCACTCGTACAAAACCAGTGAAATTCAGCAGTTATAGTTAGCTGAGCTAATTATAACACGCGCCCCCCGCAGTGCACTGCATATGAACTCACATATTACATCACTCATGACATGGTCAGTAACATCACTGATGACATCTCAAATGACATCACTGATGACATCATCCACAGGATCACTGACGCACCTACTCACACCCCCATAGAACCTTTCATATACCCACTCCCACTCCCACACAACCATCATCAAACCCATTCACAGACACATACCAGTATTTACACACCCACTCACTGATTCATAGATCTATACACACATCCACTGTAGGAAGCTGGCTCTGTATATACTATACCAAAGTGAGGTATAGTGTGCACAGATTCCAGGGAGTCCCCAGAGGTATAGCAAAGGCTAAATTAGGTAAGTACTAACATCTCTCTTTGTGGTAGTGTGGGTGTGCAGTTAGGCTTATCCAGAGGGTGTGTTAAGCATTTATTGTATTCACTCAATCAAGGATGGATATACATACTCAGAGACAGAATCCAGACCAATGTGTTATGTATACAAAGATATACTTATGTTTTATTTTAGAACCAAGCAGGACTTGGCACAGGTGAGTAAAATATACTTTCAAATGCAAGACTGTTCAAGGAAATGAGGTTGTATTAGAAATTGGAGTTGTTACAGGTTTGTATCACTTTTAACCCCTTGGCTGCGGCGGTAATTCTGCCGCGGCGCTGGAGGGGTGGGCGGTGAGCGCGGTGCCACCATGCTTGTGACGGAACCACACCGTCATGAGCCACGGGCGGCGTGTGCTCATGACGGCGTGGTTCCGTCACAGCCCCGCCTGCTCATTAATTCGCCCGCACAGGCGGGGAATTAATCGCGCATGGGCCGAGCGGCAGCCGCATGACGGAACCACGCCGTCATGAGCACACGGCGCCCGTGGCTCATGACGGTGTGTTTCCGTCATAAGCATGGAACGGGTTAAATGAGGTTTGTATCATACAGTAAGTACTTTCAGATTGCTTTTTAGTTACTTCAGGATTACTTTGAGTACTGGGGTGGTATGCCTAGATACCACACCTTAGGATCTCTACATACAAGGTGAGCACGATTTTTTATGCTTTGCAATAGGAATTCATTTTCCTCATACAGCACAGTTCAACACTTAGACATTTTTTTAGGCCCAAAATCTCTTTACATGGGAAAAAAGTGTTAGCGGTTTTGAAGGTAAGTACACGACTTATACGAACAAAAAGGAGGGTCAGAGCATAAAGATCCAGCACCAGACGTTACTCAGTGTAATGGCCTCTAAATCCTTTCAACAAATCGGTGCACCGGGTCTCGGATGTGACCCACATACATCCCATAAAGGCAGTATACAAAACTACCACTAACAAAAACACACAATTGACCCTGCACTCGAAAACCCCAAATAATCTATTTGTAAAGGCAATTGTGCATCATGTTGTGAGAACAGAACAGAATATGAGTAAATAGCTTCCCAAATGAAAAGACCAGACGATCGTATTTTTGATTGTAGAAAAACGTTGTCCTTTTTTATTCCAAAAACTTCATTCTTTAAAATACACGACAGAATTGCTTGCCAACGCGTTTCGTCCCCCATGGGACTTCTTCAGGGCTCAAAAGATTCTGTATCTGCTGTGTTTATTTTAAAAGTTCAGATGTGGTGTTTGGATCAGCAAAGGGTATAATCTATGGGAATATGTATCTCCCTCCGCGCGTATGCGGGCGTCCGGTTCCATAAAGTTGCAAAACCACATCTGAACTTTTAAAATAAACACAGCAGATACAGCAGATACAGAATCTTTTGAGCCCTAACCCATGCATTCAGTAAGATACGTTTAATCACTCACTTATAGAGTCAGTCACGCACCTACTAAATCATCCATCCAGACACTTATACACCCACTCATTCTTCAATACACCTTGGCATATATATTAAACATATTTAAACTTTATAGAAACACACAGTCACTGGATGATGTCATCAGTGATGTCATTTGAGATGTCATCAGTGATGTCACTGACCATGTCATGAGTGATGTAATATGTGACGTCATCAGCAGTGCATTGCGGGGGCGCGAGTTATAGTTAGCTGAACTAACTATAACGGGGGAATTTCACGGGTTTTGTACGAGTGCAATGTGCAACTAACTATAACTTTCCCTAAAACCTATGGTTTTTTCAGTGAATTTCAAAGGTTTTTTAAATGCTAATTTCTAACTATAACGTGTCTGAAACCTATGGTTTTTTCAGTGAATATATATATATATTCACTGAAAAAAACATAGGTTTTAGGGACGTTACAGTTAGTTGGACATTTTACTTGTACAAAACCAGAGAAATTCGGCCGTTATAGTTGGTTGAGCTAACTGTAACTCGCGCCCCCGCAATGCACTGCTGATGATGTCACATATTACATCATTCATGACATGGTCAGTGACATCACTGATGACATCTCAAATGACATCACTGATGACATCACTGATGACATCATCCAGTGCCTGTGTGTTTCTGTAAAGTTTAAATATGTTTTATATATATATATATTCACTGAAAAAACCATAAGGTTTTAGGGACAGTTATAGTTAGTTGGACATTGCACTCGTACAAAACCCGTGAAATTCCCCCGTTATAGTTAGTTCAGGTAACTATAACTCGCGCCCCGCAATGCACTGCTGATGACGTCACATATTACATCACTCATGACATGGTCAGTGACATCACTGATGACATCACTGATGACATCTCAAATGACATCACTGATGACATCACTGATGACATCATCCAGTGACTGTGTGTTTGTGTAAAGTTTAAATATGTTTAATATATATAGGGAAAGGCGTATTGAAGAATGAGTGGGTGTATAAGTGTCTGAATGGATGATTTAGTAGGTGCGTGACTGAGTCTGTAAGTGAGTGATTAAACGTATCTTACTGGATGCATGGGTGAGTGACTAAACTGTGTGAATGTCTGTATCCATCTGTCTGTTGTTGTGTAAGCAGCTGCATGGGTTTCTGACTAGCTAAATGAGTGTCTATATGGGTTATGGATTGGTTCTCTGAGTATCTGTATGGGTGCCTCAGTGTTTGTGTGGGTGGGGTGAGTGTGACTCTGTGCATAGATGTGTGAGTGGGTGATTCACTGGGTGCATGGTTTCAAGAGTGAGTCTGTGATGGACTGTATGGGTGGGTGAGTGTGTGTATGGGTGTGTTAGTGATTGAATGTATATCTCAGTGGTACATGTGTGAGTAACTACATATGTGAAAGGCAGTATATATGTGTGTTGGAGTATATAAATGGCTATAAGTGAGAGTGTGTGATTGTGAGAGTGGCTGTATGGATGAGTGTGTGCTTGCATCAGTGATTGCATAGGAGCGTAAGAATGTGCTAGTATTTTTATGAGTAAGTGAGCTGGTGTGTATAACTGTATAGGTGAGTAAATTGGAGTGTGATTAATTATTTGCATGACTGACTAGGTGTGTGAGTACCTCTATGGATGAGTTGCATTGTGTGAGTGTTTATATAGGTGTATGAGTGCATATGATAGTCCTGTACTGAGTGACTGTAAGTATGAGTGACTGTACGGGTGAGTGAGTAGATGTGTGTGTGTAGACCTAAGAATCAGTGAGTGGGAATGTACTTATTGGTATTGGAGTGTGTATGGTTTTGAGAATGGCAGTCTGTAATTTAGAGTGGGTGTTTCAAAACTTATATTAGGGTGTGAGAAGATGCATTAAATTCTCACATGGATGATATCATCAGTGATGTCATCAGTGATGTCATTTGAGATGTCATCAGTGATGTCATCAGTGATGTCACTGACCATGTCATGAGTGATGTAATATGTGACGTCATCAGCAGTGCATTGTGGGGCGCGAGTTATAGTTACCTGAACTAACTATAACGGGGAATTTCACGGGTTTTGTACGAGTGCAATGTCCAACTAACTATAACTGTCCCTAAAACCTTATGGTTTTTTCAGTGAATTTCTAAGGTTTTTTAAATGCAAATTTCTAACTATAACGTGCCTGAAACCTATGGTTTTTTCAGTGAATTTCAAAGGTTTTTTAAATACTAATTTCTAACTATAACGTGTCTGAAACCTATGGTTTTTTCAGTGAATTTCAAAGGTTTTTTAAATGCTAATTCCTAACTATAACATGTCTGAAACCTACGGTTTTTTCAGTGAATTTCAAAGGTTTTGTAAATGACAATTTTTAAATGTATTAATTGTTATATTTATTTTTTTCATACTGGTTTACTACATTTTTAGAAACAATTTTTTTTTACATATTTTATTTTTTAAATTACATTGTAATTACATTATACATTACAAAAAATACTTTCTCAGAATGAATTACTTTAGTTTAAATACTTTGCACATAGGCAATAGACTTTTAAGTACAGTAGTTACAGTTGTTGCAATGGGCAACACATTTTCAAACACAATGCAACATTCAGCTCAATGTGAATTTCTAGTTAAATGCAATTAGTTACTTTATGGATTACTTTTCTAACCACAGGACTGGATCCTAGATTCAGTCCTGGGACATCTCCTGTAAACAGTTGAGTAAAAGCGTTTTGGTTACAGTAGTGATTTTTAAGGAATATTATTGTATTTTAAAAGTTGACACTTTGAAACTTTTTCTCATAGAATCACCAATGTTATCCTATGGAAGGAAATTCACTTAGCAGGTAAAAACTGTTATCGTTACTTTTTCTTACTCAGTGTTGGATCCTGGATCCAGCACTGGTGCATCTCCTGTAAACAGTTGAAAGAATGCGTTTAAGTCATACAGGCGATTTTTAAGGAATATTTGTAGTTTGTGAAAATCGACACTTTGAAACTTTTCTGCTGAAAACCAGACAATGGATTCCTATGGAAGAAAATATAAGTTACTGGTAAGTACGGTTAAAATTACTTTTCAGGGTCAGTGCTGGGCTAAAAGATGCAGCACTGAGGTCTCTCCTGATAACAGGTGAGTAAATCGGATTTCGTATTTCGGCTGATTTTAGAGGAATATTTGTATGTTTCAAAAATCAACACTTAGAAACTTTTTCAGCAAAAAGCAGGCAATGATATCCTATGGAAGGAAATTCAAGTTACTGGTAAGTACGGTTAAAATTACTTTTGAGGATCAGTACTGGGCTGAAAGATGCAGCACTGAGGTCTCTCCTGATAACAGGTGAGTAAATCGGAATTCGTATTTCGGCTGATTTTAGAGGAATATTTTAAAGTTCCAAAACTCCACACTTAGAAGAATTTCCAAGTGAAACCAGTCAATGTTAGCCTATGGAAGGAAATTCAAGTTACTGGTAAGTACGGTTAAAATTACTTTTCAGGACCAGTACTGGGCTGAAAGATACAGCACTGAGGTCTCTCCTGATAACAGGTGACTAAATCGGAATTCGTATTTCGGCTGATTTTAGAGGAATATTTGTATGTTTCAAAAATCAACACTTAGAAACTTTTTCAGCAAAAAGCAGGCAATGATATCCTATGGAAGGAAATTCAAGTTACTGGTAAGTACGGTTAAAATTACTTTTCAGGATTAGTACTGGGCTGAAAGATGCAGCACTGAGGTCTCTCCTGATAACAGGTGAGTAAATCAGAATTCGTAGTTCGGCAGATTTTAGAGGAATATTTGCACAATGGTGAAGGGAGGGGCAGGGCCTGAGGTGACATCTGTGCAAACGCGCCCCGTGGCGCGTTTTAAGTTGGGGGATTAAGTCCCCTTGAATCATGAGGGTCCCTAGGGGCCAACTAGCCCACCAGGAACCTCCAGTATGCACCAGGGGCTGCGTTGCAGAGACGTGTAGAGAGGCCACACCCCTTTTACACCTCTCTGCAACGCAGCTCTGTGGCGCTTTCTGGATGTACCTGTTGGGCTAGTTGGCCCCCAGGGACCCTCAGGATTGAAGGGGATTTAATTCCCATCTTAAAACGCGCCACGGGGCCTGTTTGCACACATGTCACTCAGGCTCCGCCCCTCCCTTCACCACTGTGCAAACGCGCCCCGTGGCGCGTTTTAAGTCGGGGTATTAACTCCCTTGAATCCTGAGGGTCCCTGGGGTGCAACTAGCCCACCAGCTACCTCCATTAAGCGCCACAGAGCTGCGTTGCAGAGAGGTGTAAAAGGGGCGTGGCCTCTGTACACCTCTCTGCAAGGCAGCCCCCTGGCGCATACTGGAGGTTCCTGGTGGGCTAGTTGGCCCCCAGGGACCCCAGTATTCAAGGGGAATTACTTCCCCTTCTTAAAACGTGCCAGGGGCGCGTTTGCAGAGTACTGCAGGGAGGGGGCGGGGCCTCCGGCACGATGCCGTTTTTTAAAAAAATTTATGGGAGGGGGCTGCGTGGCCCCCTTCCCTCAGCCACTTTGGCCCCGGGGACCCCATCCCCCGGGGCCTGAGCATTTTTTTGTTTTATTTAAAAAAAAAAAAACGGGAAGGTGGCCGCGTGGCCCCCTTCCCTGGGCCTCTATTGGCCCCAGGGACCCCATCCCCCGGGGCATGCCCTCTTTTTTAAATAAAAAATATGGAGGGGGGCCATTTAAGGCCCCGGGGACCCCATCCCCCGGGGCCGGCCTTGCCCTTATTTTTTATTTATTTTTTTATTTGGGGAGGGGGCTGCGTGGTCCCCTCCCGGGCCACTTATGGCCCCGGGGACCCCATCCCCCGGGGCCTGGCCTCTGGTTGGGGACTGTGGGGGTCCCCAAACCCCCACAGTCCCGCCGGCTCCCCGCGTCCTATGGGAGCCGGCATTGCTTTCCACATGGGGAGCAGCTAAGATGCTGCTCCCCATGTGGAAAGCAATTGGTTTGCATTTTGCAAGAGAGAGCAGGTTTCCTGCTCTCTCTTTCAAAATGCAAACTAAGTTTGCTATGACAGGGCGGGAGCCGCGAGGCTCCCGTCCTGTCATAGCAACAGCAGTGTCCCGGGGTAGGCACCCCGGGACACTGCAGGAGCCGGCCCTGGGGGTGGCGGTCCCCAGGGCCATCAAGGGCTCCAGGAGGGGGCCGCGCGGCCCCCTCCCTACATTTTGAAAGCCCCGGGAGGTGGTGGTCCCGGGGCTTGGGGGTCCAAAACGGACCCCCATTTTCAATTTTCTTAGTGCCCCGGGAGGTGGTGGTCCCGGGGCGTGTGGGGCTGGAGCCCCCACACAGGTTTTAAAAATAAAAATAAAAAGCCCCGGGAGGTGGCGGTCCTCGGGGCTGCGGGAGGGCTCAGAGCCCTCCCGCACCATTTATGATAAAGCCCCGGGGGTGGTGGCCCCCGGGGCTTGGGGGCCCTTAGAGGCCCCCATACATAAAATAAACCCCCCAGCATGCCCCCGGGACTTGGCCCACCCGGGGCAATTAACATCGAAGCGCGGGAGACCGTGCTTCGATTTTTATCGGCAGGATCCGCGCACCCTGAGCGCATCCTGCCGATTTAAAAAAAAAAATGCTTTTATTTTGCCCAGGGGGTCCTTGTGGGACCTCCTGAGCAGACCTAGGGGTCAGGGTGTTTCTACCCTGCCCCCTTTGTGCGTTTTGCGCACTTTTTACTGCTTTCTTGTTCCTCGGTTCTACCGAGGAACAAGATGGCTGCCAACACTTCCTGGTTTGGAGTGTTGACAGCCAATTAGCAGACAGCTCGTGATCGGGAGGGTGCGCGGATCCGACGCGGCCATAGATATATATGTACTTTTACTTTTGATTTTCTCAGCAACTACTGAACGGATTTACACCATTTAACAAAAAGGGTTCTTTCTGAACCAAGAACTACCTCTTTGCCAAATTTGGTGTAATTCCGTTCAGCAGTTCGGGCTGTAGCCGTGTCTAAAGTTTCCTATGGGAAATTGATTTTTTGACTCTTATTTTTTAATTTCTCCGCAACTACTGAACGGATTTACACCATTTAACAAAAAGGGTTCTTTCTGAACCAAGAACTACCTCTTTGCCAAATTTGGTGTAATTCCGTTCAGCAGTTCGGGCTGTAGCCGTGTCTAAAGTTTCCTATGGGAAAATGAATGGGGAAAACACGTTTTGGGACCCCCCTTTTTTCTCGGCCCCCGCTTGACGAATCACCCTGAGACTTTCAGGGTAGGAGCGGACCGGAGCGGGCCATAAAGTTTGAAAATTTCGCGAAGATTCGTCAACCGACGCAAGAGTTATTTCAAATAGAATGTCGCGGATTTCCTATGGAAAATAGGTCCTAACTATAACTATCTACTGGCGACCGCCAGTAGATAATATATATATATATGCCAAGGTGTATTCAAGGATGAGTGGGTGTATGAGTGTCTGTATGGATGATTTAGTAGGTGCATAACTGACTATAAGTGAGTGATTAAATGTGTCTTACTGAATGCATGGGTTAATGACTAAACTGTGTAAAGGTCTGCATCATTCTGTCAGTTGGTGTGTAAGTGGTTGCATGGGTTGGTAAGTAGCTAAATGAGTGTGTATATGGGTTATTGATTGATTGTCTGAGTGTCTGCATGGGTGCCTGAGTGTCTGTGTGGGTAGGTGGGGGTGTGTGACTCTGTGCATAGATGTGTGAATGGGTGATTCACTGGGTGTATGGGTCCAAGAGTACATCTGTGATGGACTGTATGGGTGGGTGAGTGTGTGTATGGGTGTGTTGGTGAGTGAATGGATGTCTCACTGGTACATGTGTGAGTAACTACATATGTAAAAGGCAGTATATGTGAGTGTTGGAGTATATAAATGACTATATGTGAGAGTGAGTGATTGTGAGAGTGGCTCTATGGATGAGTGTGTGCTTGTATCAGTGATTGTATAAGAGAGTAAGTGTGTTAGTTTCTGTATGAATAAGTGAGGTGGTGTGTGTATAAGTGTATAGGTGAGTAAATGGGAGTGTGATTGATTATTTGCATGACTCACTAGGTGTGTGAGTAACTCCATGGGTGAGTGGCAGTGTGTGAGTGTCTGTATAGGTGTATGAGTGCATATGATAGTGCTGTATTTATGAGTGACTGCATGTATGAGTGACTGTTAGGGTGAATAAATAGAATTGTGTGTAGACCTAGGAATCACTGAGTGGGTATGTAGTAACTGGTATTGGTGTGTCTATGGTTTCGAAAATGGTAGTCTGTATTTTAGAGTGGGTGTATCAAAGGTTATATTAGGGTATGAGGAGGTGCATCAGATTATCACGTGGATGATGTCATCAGTGATGTCACTGACCATGTCATGAATGATGTAATATGTGACGTCATCAGCAGTGCATTGCGAGGACGCGAGTTATAGTTAGCTCAACTGACTATAACGGCCGAATTTCTCTGGTTTTGTACGAGTAAAATGTCCAACTAACTATAACGTCCCTGAAACCTATGGTTTTTTCTGTGAATTTCAAAGGTTTTTTAAATGCTAATTTCTAACTTTAACGACCATGAAACCTATGGTTTTTCAGTGAATTTCAAAGGTTTTTTAAATGCTAATTTCAAACTATGCCTACATAGGTAGGACATATGCAGAAAGAGGAAGAAAGGCACAGAAAGAAGCAAGAGAAATGCAGAAAGAGGCAACAGAAGTCCAGAGAGACAAAGAAAGGAGCAGAAAGAATCAAGAGATATGCAGAAAGAACCAACAGAGGGGCAGAAAGAGGCCTTATTGCAAAGTCATCCTGTGCCCCCAGCTTTTTGCTGATGGGTACTGGTGGTAACTGAGTCTGACTAACCAGGCCTAGAGCCAGTGCTATGCTATAAGACACTTAGAATACAGTGAAAACACCTTCATATACTAGGGTACACTATGGGTTGGGGTACCCCTGTGATTGGCATGACCTACCCTGTAAGGCCCTAGTACATAACAGGGCAGGGGGATTAAAACTACCTCTAAGTCAGAGGTGCAGAAAGATGCTTCTTTAACTAGTAGTCGCATTTGCAGAGTGGTAGAGAAAGGGTGCTGGGCCTCCAACCAGCATCAGGTAGTCCGCTGCGTAGGATTTACAAGAGGTACCAGGAGGGCTTCTTGGCCCTCAAAGTCCCTCAGGAGTAAAGTGGACTTTATCCCCATCCCGTAGTCTGCCAGGAAGTGCATTTGCAGAGTGGTGGAGAAAGGGGGCGTGGCCTCCGAAGACATCTTAGCAATCCTAATGTGTGGGACTTACTGGAGGTAACAAGAGGGGTAGTTGGCCCCCAAGGACATCCTTGGGGGCCAACTACCCCTCCTATTACCTCCAGTAAATACCACACAGCAGGATTGCTAAGTTCTCATACCAGGCCACGCCCCCTTTGCCCACCACTCTGCAAACGTACTTCCTGGCACGCTTTTGGATGGGGATTGAAGTCTCCTTCACTGCTGGGGTCCTCAGGGGCCAACTAGCCTTCCTCTTACCTCCAGTAAGCCCCACACAGTGGGATTGTTGAGAGGTGGACACAGGCCATGCCCCCTTTCTCCACCACTCTGCAAACGTGCCTCCTGGCACGCTCTTGGTTGGGGGATGAAGTTCCCTTTTCTCATGAGGGTCCCTGGGGGCCAACTAGCCCACCAGGTACCTCCAGTAAGCCCCACAGAGCTGGATTGCTGAGTGGTCTGAGGCCATGCCCCCTTTTTACACCACTCTGCAAACTCGCCTCCTGGCGCACTGCTGCTCGGGGGATGAAGTCCACTTGTGTCCTGAGGTCCTCAGGACACAAGAGGACCTCATCGCCCCACCAGCATTGCGCCAAGAGTTTGCAGAGTGGTGTAAAAAGGGGCGTGGCCTCGGACCACCTCTCTGTAATCCAGCTGTGTGGCGCTTACTGGAGGTACTTGGTGGGGTAGTTGGCCCCCAGGGACCCTCAGTATTCAAGGGGACTTAATTCCCCAACTTAGAACGCGCCAGGGGGTGCGTTTGCAGAGTGGTGCAGGGAGGGGGCGGGGCATCCGGCGAGATGCCGGCTTTCTTAAAAATATATTTTTAGAAGGGGGGCTGTGTGGCCCCCCTTCATTTAGTATGTTTGGGGCCATGGGGACCCCATCCCTCAGGGCCTGACCCTTTTAAAAAAAAAAAAAAAAAACGGGAAGGGGGCCGCGCGGCCCCCTCGAGCCCATCCCCCGGGGCATGGCCTCCATTTTTTGTATATATTTATAGGGAAGGGGGGCCGCATGGCCCCCCTTCCCTGGGCCACTTTTTGCCCCGGGTACCCCATCCCCCAGGGCATGGCCTCTTTTAAAAAAAAATATTTATAGGGAAGGGTAGTGGCCCCCCTCCCTGAGCCACTATTGGCCCCGGGAACCCCATCCCCCGGGGCTTAGCCATTTTATATATTTTTTTAAATAGGGGAGCCGCGCGGCCCCCCTACCCAGGCCAATATTGGCCCCGGGGACCCTATCCCCTGGGGCCCGGACATTTATTAATTTTAAAATAAAGGGGAGGGGGGCTGATTAGCCCCCCTCCCGGGCCACTTCTGGCCCCAGGGACCCCATTCCCTGGGGCCGGCCCTCATGTTGGGGACCGTGGGGGGAGCCCCAATGCCCCCACGGTCCCAGCCGGCTCCCGCCTCCTGTGGGAGCCAGCATTGCTTTTGGGCAAGGGGAGCTGCTAACATGCAGCTCCCCTTGCCCAAAAGCAATTCTGCTTTGCTTCGTTGAAGCGAGAGCAGGTTTCCTGTTCTTGCTTCAACGAAGCAAAGCAGTTTTGCTATGACAGGGTGGGAGCCGTGCCCCCGCCCTGCCATAACAAACGGCAATGGCCCGGGGGTGGGCACCCCAGGACATTGCAGGAGCCAGCCCTGGGGGGTGGCGGTCCCCAGGGCAATTGAGGGCTCAAGGAGGGGGGCCACGCGGCCCCCCTCCCAACATTTAACATAGCCCCGGGGAGGTGGTGCTCCCTGGGGATGGGGGTCTGCTACGGACCCCCGCATTTAAATTAGTGTATGCCCGGGGAGGTGGTGGTCCCCAGGGCAGTGGGGGGCAGGTGCCCCCCCACACTTTTTTATATAAATTTAAGCCCCGGGGAGGTGGCGGTCCCCGGGGCTTGGGGGGCCCACGAGTCCCCACGCATTTAAATTAGTGTATGCCCCGGGGAAGCGGTGGTCCCCGGGGCAGTGTGGGGGGAGCCCCCCACACTTTTTTATAATAATTTAAGCCCCAGGGAGGTGGTGGTCCCCGGGGCTTTGGGGGCCCACGAGGCCCCCCACGCATTATTTTACAAGCCCTGGGGTGGTGGTGGTACCCAGGGCTGCGGGGGGGCGCGTGCCCCAGCACATTATGCATAAATCCTCGGGGAGGTGGCGGTCCCCGGGGCTGCGGAGGCCCCTATGGGCCCCTGCTATATAATTCTTCATTGCCCCCGGGACCTGGTCCACCCGGGGGCTTTAAGGAAAACAAAGTGCGGGAGTCCGCGTCTCGTTTTTTTTTATTTTCTCAGCCGGATTTGCGCACCCAGCGCGAATTCTGCCGATTTTTTTTTTTTTTACAAAAATGCTTTTTTGGGCCCTGGTTGTCCCTGTGGGACCCCCCTGAGCAGGCCTAGGGGGTCAGGGTGTTTCTACCCTGCCCCCTTTTCTTGTTTTTAACCTTTTTTTCTGTTTTCTTGTGACTCGATGACCGAGTCACAAGATGGCTGCCAACACATTCTGGTTTAGAGCAGCCAATCAGAGTGAAGCTCATGCCCGGGAGGAGTCACGACTCCTCCTCGGTGCTCAGATATCGATATTTTTCTTTTTTTAATTTCTCAGAAACTACTGAACGGATTTACACCATTTATAAAAAAGGTGGCTTTCTGAACCAAGACCTACCTTTTTGCCAAATTTGGTGTAATTCCGTTCAGCAGTTCGGGCTGTAGCCTTGTCTAAAATTTCCTATGGAAATTAACATGGGGAAAACGCGTTTTGAGACCCCCCTTTTTTCTCAGCCCCCGCTTGACGAATCACCCCGAAACTTTCAAGACAGGAGCTGACCGGAGCGGCCCATTAGTTTTGAAAATTTCACGAAGTTTCATCAACCGGCACCAAAGTTATTGGCAAAACAAAAAACGCTTTTTGAATAGAAACGAGGTCCTAACTATAACTACCTACTGCCGACCGCCAGTAGGTAATATATATTTAGTATATATATATATTCCTTTCCACATCCGAAACACTCACTAGTGCATGGGACACGCACTCTCCTTAAGAGTTCAATAATTCCAAATTGCTCAAGTCATAAAGTTTATTGCACTTTGATGCCGAACAGCCCAGGCTTTGTTGAGAACTCAGTGGAAGTGTATATATATAATTGGACATTGCGGCCAAACGAGGGAAACAGGATGGTTTGTCATGGGTCTGCTCCATTTTTTTGTAATCCATGCCACTGGCCGGTAAGGAGGAATGGTGTAGTATGGGACTCGTACCCAGAGGGGCTAAAACTCCAATCAAGAGCCTTAATAATACCCCCTGGCAATGTTTGGGACTACAATAGTCCTTTGTTGATTACTATGTTTCATGAACCAATGGGAGTAAGCTCATGGACATAAAAATCTGTCAAGCAAATCATTTACTAAAAAGCCAACATTGAAAAAGACACTGACTGTTGAAACACGTCTGTTGGTCAGTAAATTTGGATTCCTGAAAACCCGTGGAGTGCCTTGTAGTTCTTTGTGAACCTTTGGTGAGAATATATATACATATGCATGCCACAGTCCTCAATGTAAAGTCAGGACCCAGGAATGGCACCGGTGCACGTCAGGGTATGAGGAGCCCTGAACACGCACAGTTCCAATTGCTGAACGTGCAAAACGCTTGGATATGTGCACTCGCCTCCACAGAAGATATTATTCAGTAGTTTTCAGTATGGTAGATTTATTGTCAATGCTGATAATAAATCTATCATACTGAAAACTACTGGATGATATCTTCTGTGGAGTCGAGTGCAGGTATCCAAGCTTTTTGCACGTTCAGCTATTGGAACTGTATGTGTGTGTGTGTATATATATTATCTACTGGCGGTCGCCAGTAGATAGTTATAGTTAGGACCTATTATCCATAGGAAATCCGCGACATTCTATTTGAAATAACGTTGGCACCGGTTGACGAATCTTCGTGAAAGTTTCCAACTTGTTGGGGCGCTCCGGTCCGCTCCTATCCTGAAAGTCTCGGGGTGATACGTCAAGCGGGGGCCGAGAAAAAGGGGGTCCCAAAACGCGTTTTCCCCATTCATTTTTCCATAGGAACCTTTAGTCGCAGCTACAGCCCGAACTGCTGAACGGAATTACACCAAATTTGGCAAAGAGGTAGCCCTTGGTTCAGTGTCGTGCTTTTGCTTAAATGGTGTAAATCCGTTCAGTAGTTCCTGAGAAAATCAAAAGTAAAGTCACATATATATCTATGGACGAGTATGGTCCGCGTACCCTCCCGATCACGAGCTGTATGCTAATTGGCTGTCAACACTCCAAATCAGGAAGTGTTGGCAGCCATTTTGTCCCTCGGTAGAACCGAGGGACAGAAACAAGTGCGCAAAACGCAAAAAGGGGGCAGGGTAGAAACACCCTGACCCCCTATATCTGCTCAGGGGGTCCCACAAGGACCCCCTGGGCAGAAAAACGCATTTTTTTTTTAAATCGGCAGGATGCGCTCAGGGTGCGCGGATCCTGCCGAAAAAAAAAAAAATCGAAGCGCGGTCTCCCGCGCTTCGATGTTTATTTGCCCCCGGGTGGGCCAAGTCCCGGGGGCATGGTGGGGGGGTTAGATTTAATGTGGGGGGCACCTAAGGCCCCCAAGCCCCGGGGACCGCCACCCCCGGGGGCTTTAGAAAATAATGGTGCGGGAGGGCTCTTTGCCCTCCCGCAGCCCCGGGGACCGCCACCCCCGGGGCTTCTTTTAAAAAAAATTTTAACCTGTGTGGGTGGCTCAAGCACCCCACACGCCCCAGGGACCGCCACCTCCCCGGGCACTAAAGATTTGAATATGGGGGTCCGTTACGGACTCCAAAGCCCCGGGGACCACCACCTCCCCAGGGCTTTACTAATGGTTGGGAGGGGGCCGCGCGTCCCCTCCTGGAGTCCTTGATGGCCCTGGGGACCGCCACCCCCAGGGCCGGCTCCTGCAGTGTCCCGGGGTGCCTACCCCCGGGACACTGTAGTTTGCTATGACAGGACGGGAGCCTCGCGGCTCCCGTCCTGTCATAGCAATCTTGGTTTGCATTTTGAAAGAGAGACAGGAAACCTGCTCTCTCTTCAAAATGCAAACTAACTAGCTTTCCACATGGGGAGCAGCATGTTAGCTGCTCCCCATGTGGAAAGCAATGCCGGCTCCCGTAGGACGCGGGGAGCCGGCTGGGACTGTGGGGGATTGGGGACCCCCTCAGTCCCCAACCAGAGGCCAGGCCCCGGGGGATGGGGTCCCCGGGGCCATAAGTGGCCAGGGAGGGGGGCCACGCAGTCCCCCTCCCCAAATAAAAAATGTAAAAAAAAAAAAAAAGGGCAAGGCCGGCCCCGGGGGATGGGGTCCCCGGGGCCTTAAATGGCCTGAGGAGGGGGGCCACGCAGTTCCCCTCCAAATTTAAAAAAAAAAAATCGAGGGAATGCCCCGGGGGATGGGGTCCCCGGGGCCAATACAGGCCCAGGGAAGGGGGGCCACGCGGCCCCCTTCCCGTTTTTTTTTTAATTTAAAAAATAAATAAATTGCTCAGGCCCCGGGGATGGGGTCCCCGGGGCCAAAAGTGGCCAAGGGAAGGGGGCCACGCAGCCCCCTCTGATTAAAAAAACAAACAAAAAAAAACGACCGGCATCGTGCCGGAGGCCCCGCCCCTCCCTGCAGTACTCTGCAAACGCGCTCCCTGGCGCGTTTTAAGAAGGGAAGTAATTCCCTTGAATACTGGGGGTCCCTGAGGCCAACTAGCCCACCAGGAACCTCCAGTATGCTCCAGGGGCTGCGTTGCAGAGAGGTGTACAGAGGCCACGCCCCTTTTACACCTTTCTGCAACGCAGCTCTGTGGCGCTTTTAGAAGTACATGGTGGGCTAGTTGGACTCCAGGGACCCTCAGGATTCAAGGGGACTTAATCCCCCAACTTAAAACGTGCCATGGGCGCGTTTGCACAGTGGTGAGGGAGGGGCGGGGCTTCAGGTGACATGTGTGCAAACAGGCCCCGTGGCGCGTTTTAAGATGGGGAATTAAATCCCCTTCAATCCTGAGGGTCCCTGGGGACAACTAGCCCAACAGGTACGTCCAGAAAGCGCCACAGAGCTGCATTGCAGAGAGGTGCAAAAAGGGGCGTGGCTTCTGAACACCTCTCTGCAACGCAGCTCCCTGGCGCATACTGGAGGTACAGGGTGGGCTAGTTGGACCCCAGGGACCCTCATGATTCAAGGGGACTTAATCCCCAACTTAAAACGCACCACGGGGCGCGTTTGCACAGATGTCACCTCAGGCCCCGCCCCTCCCTTCACCATTGTGCAAATATTCCTCTAAAATCAGCCGAACTACGAATTCCTATTTACTCACCTGTGATCAGGAGAGACCTCAGTGCTGCATCTTTCAGCCCAGTACTGATCCTGAAAAGTAATTTTAACCGTACTTACCAGTAACTTGAATTTCCTTCCATAGGCTAACATTGACTGGTTTCACTTGGAAATTCTTCTAAGTGTGGAGTTTTGGAACTTTATAATATTCCTCTAAAATCAGCCGAAATACGAATTCCGATTTACTCACCTGTTATCAGGAGAGACCTCAGTGCTGCATCTTTCAGCCCAGTACTGATCCTGAAAAGTAATTTTAACCGTACTTACCAGTAACTTGAATTTCCTTCCATAGGATATCATTGTCTGCTTTTTGCTGAAAAAGTTTCTAAGTGTCAATTTTTGAAACATACAAATATTCCTCTAAAATCAGCCAAAATACGAATTCCGATTTACTCACCTGTTATCAGGAGAGACCTCAGTGCTGCATCTTTCAGCCCAGTACTGATCCTGAAAAGTAATTTTAACCGTACTTACCAGTAACTTGAATTTCCTTCCATAGGCTAACATTGACTGGTTTCACTTGGAAATTCTTCTAAGTGTGGAGTTTTGGAACTTTATAATATTCCTCTAAAATCAGCCGAAATACGAATTCCGATTTACTCACCTGTTATCAGGAGAGACCTCAGTGCTGCATCTTTCAGCCCAGTACTGATCCTGAAAAGTAATTTTAACCGTACTTACCAGTAACTTGAATTTCCTTCCATAGGATATCATTGCCTGCTTTTTGCTGAAAAAGTTTCTAAGTGTCGATTTTTGAAACATACAAATATTCCTCTAAAATCAGCCAAAATACGAATTCCGATTTACTCACCTGTTATCAGGAGAGACCTCAGTGCTGCATCTTTCAGCCCAGTACTGATCCTGAAAAGTAATTTTAACCGTACTTACCAGTAACTTATATTTCCTTCCATAGGAATCCATTGTCTGGTTTTCAGCAGAAAAGTTTCAAAGTGTTGATTTTCACAAACTACAAATATTCCTTAAAAATCGCCTGTATGACTTAAACGCATTCTTTCAACTGTTTACAGGAGATGCACCAGTGCTGGATCCAGGATCCACCACTGAGTAAGAAAAATTAACGATAACACTACTTACCTGCTAAGTGATTTTCCTCCCATAGGATAACATTGGTGATTCTATGTGAAAAAGTTTCTGTCAACTTTTAAAATACAATAATATTCCTTAAAAATCACTACTGTAACCAAAACGCTTTTACTCACCTGTTTACAGGAGATGTCCCAAGACTGAATCTAGGATCCAGTCCTGTGGTTAGAAAAGTAATCCATAAAGTAACATTGCATTTAGCTAGAAATTCACATTGAGCTCAATGTTGCATTGTGTTTGAAATTGTGTTGCCCATTGCAACAACTGTAACTACTGTACTTAAAAGTCTATTGCCTATTTGCAAAGTATTTAAACTAAAGTAATTCATTCTGAGAAAGTATATTTTGTAATGTAATGTATAATGTAATTACAATGTAATTTAAAAAATAAAACAACTAAAAATAAATAGTTTAAAAAAATGTAGTAAATCAGTATCAAAAAAATAAATATAACAATTAATACATTTAAAAATTGTCATTTACAAAACCTTTGAAATTCACTGAAAAAAACCATAGGTTTCAGACATGTTATAGTTAGGAATTAGCATTTAAAAAACCTTTGAAATTCACTGAAAAAACCATAGGTTTCAGGCTTGTTATAGTTAGGAATTAGCATTTTAAAAACCTTTGAAATTCACTGAAAAAACCATAGGTTTCAGGCCTGTTATAGTTAGGGTTTAGCATTTAAAAACCTTGAAATTCACTGAAAAAACCATAGGTTTTAGGGAAAGTTATAGTTAGTTGGACATTGCACTCGTACAAAACCCGTGAAATTCCCCGTTATAGTTAGTTCAGCTAACTATAACTCGCGCCCGCAATGCACTGCTGATGACGTCACATATTACATCACTCATGACATGGTCAGTGACATCACTGATGACATCACTGATGACATCTCAAATGACATCACTGATGACATCATCCATGTGAGAATTTAATGCATCTTCTCACACCCTAATATAACTTTTGATACACCCACTCTAAATTACAGACTGCCATTCTCAAAACCATACACACTCCAATACCAATAAGTACATACCCACTCACTGATTCTTAGGTCTACACACACACATCTACTCACTCACCCGTACAGTCACTCATACTTACAGTCACTCAGTACAGGACTATCATATGCACTCATACACCTATATAAACACTCACACAACGCAACTCATGCATAGAGGTACTCACACACCTAGTCAGTCATGCAAATAATTAATCACACTCCAATTTACTCACCTATACAGTTATACACACCAGCTCACTTACTCATAAAAATACTAGCACATTCTTACGCTCCAATGCAATCACTGATGCAAGCACACACTCATCCATATAGCCACTCTCACAATCACACACTCTCACTTATAGCCATTTATATACTCCAACACACTTATATACTGCCTTTCACATATGTAGTTACTCACACATGTACCACTGAGATATACATTCAATCACTAACACACCCATACACACACTCACCCACCCATACAGTCCATCACAGACGCACTCTTGAAACCATGCACCCAGTGAATCACCCACTCACACATCTATGCACAGAGTCACACACACCCCACCCACACAAACACTGAGGCACCCATACAGATACTCAGAGAACCAATCCATAACCCATATAGACACTCATTTAGCTAGTCAGAAACCCATGCAGCTGCTTACACAACAACAGACAGACGGATACAGACATTCACACAGTTTAGTCACTCACCCATGCATCCAGTAAGATACGTTTAATCACTCACTTATAGACTCAGTCACGCACCTACTAAATCATCCATTCAGACGCTTATACACCCACTCATTCTTCAATACGCCTTTCCCTATATATATTAAACATAGTTAAATTTTACAGAAACACACAGTCACTGGATGATGTCATCAGTGATGTCATCAGTGATGTCATTTGAGATGTCATCAGTGATGTCACTGACCATGTCATGAGTGATGTAATATGTGACGTCATCAGCAGTGCATTATGGGGGCGCGAGTTATAGTTAGCTGAACTAACTATAACGGGGAATTTCACGGGTTTTGTACGAGTGCAATGTCCAACTAACTATAACTTTCCCTAAAACCTATGGTTTTTTCAGTGAATTTCAAAGGTTTTTTAAATGCTAAACCCTAACTATAACAGGCCTGAAACCTATGGTTTTTTCAGTGAATTTCAAAGGTTTTTAAAATGCTAATTCCTAACTATAACAAGCCTGAAACCTATGGTTTTTTCAGTGAATATATATATCTATATATACCTCAAAAATCTTCCCAATTAAGCAAAATATATATTACCTACTGGTGATAGCCAGTAGGTAGGTATGGTTAGGATCAAAGGGGCATATTAGCAAGAAGAGGCGATAATCATCGCTAACCCTGCTTAGCGTGATTTTTTTATCGCCGGCTATCGCTGGAATATATCGCCACGCTAACGCTGTATTAGCAACGATTAGCGCTATGGCGATGAATATTCCAGCGATAGCGGGGGAAATGGGCCAACATCGCTGAAAAACCAGCGATGTTGCATGGAGAAGGGAGAACACCTTGCTGATACGACCCTGTGGTCGTATCAGCATAATCCACCCCCCATGTTAGGTATGGCTAACACCTGCTAATTGCAGGTGTTAAATAAATGGCGATGACCTCGGTTAGCGCGACTTTTCACGTCGCTAACTGGGGCCATGGCCACCTTGCTAATAGGCGATAGGCCTGTTAGCGAGTGTTTCCCAGGTTTGTTAGTCGGGAACGCCCACTTTGCATGTCATTAGTGATAAATATCGCTGACATGCAAAGCGGTAAAAACGGGCGCTAATTCCCGCAAACTGTCGCTAACTGCTGTTAGAGACAGTTTGCTGATAGGGCGATATAAATATCGCCGCTTTAGCGGTAAAAGTGCCGCTAAAGCGGCGATAGTGCCCTTGCTAATATGCCCCAAAGTTTCCATAGGAAAAGCAGTTTTTGTTTTGCCAATAACTTTGCAGCCTCTTGAGGAATCTCCTCAACAATTTCCCCAAAAATTCCCCTTTTTTGGTTTAGCTGCTGTGTTGAAAGTTTTGGGGTGGGCCGAGAGAAAAGGGGGGTCCCAAAATGCATTTTCCCCATGATATGTCTATGGGGATTTTTCATTTTTTGATCACGACTACAGACGAGCTGCTGAACCAAATTACACCAAACTTGGCAGAAATCTAGATGTTGGTCCAGAAAGTATGCTTTTTGTGATTTGGTGCAAACTTGCCTCCTGGCGCACTTCTGTTTGGGGAATGAATTCCACTTTACTCCTGAGGGCCTCAGGAATAATGTGGACTACTTCCGGCAACCAGTAGTGCGCCAGGAAGCGTGTTTGCAGAGTGGTGGAGAAAGGGGACGTGACCTCTGACAACCTCTCAGCAGTCCATCTGTGTGGGTCTTACGGAGGTGACAGGAGGGGTAGTTGGCCCCCAATGACCCTCAGGAGCCAAGGGAACTTCACCCCCCAACTTGTAGTGCCCCAGAGGCACGTTTGCAGAGTGGTGGAGAAAGGGGGCGTGGCCACCGAATACCTCTAAGCAAGCCCACTGTGAGGGACTTACTGGAGTTAACAGGAGGGGCAGTTGGTCTCCAAGGACCCTCTGGAGCCAAGGGGAATTCATCCCCTACTAGTAGTGCGCCAGGAGGCACTTTTGCACAGTGGTGGAGGAAGGGGGCGTGGCCTCTGGCAACCTCTCAGCAATCCTGCTGTGTGGGACTTACTGGAGGCAACAGGAGGGGTAGTTGGCCCCCAAAGATGTCCTTGGGGGCTAATTACCCCTCCTCTTACCTCCAGTAAGTCCTACACAGTGGGATTTCTAAGCGGTCTTAAAGAAACATAGAAATTACCTGAAAAAAACAAAGGTTACAGTGACGTTATAGTTACTAATTTAGTTTTTAGCTTTAGAAATTCACTGACAAAATCAAAGGTTACAGGAACTTTTTAGTTAGCACATAGAATTAAAAAAAACCTTAGAAATTCACTGAATAAACTAAAGGTTACACAGACGTTTTAGTTAGTGTCAGATTTCACTCGTACAAAACCAGTGAAATTCGGCAGTTATAGCTATCCAGTGACTGGGAGGGTTTTTAAAAAGTTTGAGTGTTAAATTATATACCAAGGTGTATTGGTAAATCATTGGGTGTATGAGGTCTTGATTGGATGATTCAGTGGGTGCATGACTAACTGCATAAGTGAGTGATTAGGTGTCTCAGTGAATGTATAGGTGAGTGACTGGTTGTTTGAATGTCTGTATCTGTCTATCATTTGGTGTCTAAGTGGCTGTTTGGCTGTGTGAGTGGGTATGTGAGTTTCTGTTTAGGATGAGTTATTGGTTGTCTGTGTATCTCTATAGGCGTCTCCACAAAGTATAAAACATATATAGACATATTTTACATACAGTTTCAGTGTAGCTATTTAGTAAGATACTAATTTAACTTTCTCCTTTGTATTCATTTGTTGAAATAACTACATCAAAACTGCATTTTCCTTCTTCACAGCAGCACCGGAGGTCGTAATGACATCAGTAGTCACGGATACAAATGACAAAGTATAAAACAGATATATATACTTATTTTACACAAAGTTTTTGTTAAGCTGTTTAGTAACATATTGGTTTAACTTTATTTTAACAACACATTTGTAAAAAATAACAATTTCAAAAAATAACTGTCAGCATCTGAACTCACGAATAGAACATAACTACCAAACACCCATCAAACTACCCTTTGTTACCCAAACTCATCGGGAATCATGGGGAGAGGAGTTGGCCTAACGGCTAGGGCGGTTGACCTCGAAACTGGGGAACTGGGTTCGAGTCTCGGCAATGACGCTGAACATCCTGTGATTCTGGGAAAATCACTTAATCTCCCCGTGCCTAACAAAAATGAATGTGTCCTCATGTAACGCAACTATGTAAAGCGCTCTGATACCCGATACCTGCAGGTCAAGTTCGTGCTATGTAAAACTCTGCCAAAAATAAACAAAAAAAATAATCAAAAACTGCTGCAAAACTAGTGCAATGCACAATCTGTGACAAGACCCTCTCTAGAGGGATGAACAAAAAATATTCATGTGGGACGGCATTCATGTTATATAATCTTAAAACCTATCATAGAAAATGTCTAAAACTGGCGATCTCGCCAAGGGAAACTGGAGGATCATCTACATCAGTGGCAGCAGCAACAATTCCCGGCCAGAAAGTTTCTTCAGAGGTGCAGACTACTACAACAGATATGGCTCCAGAGTTTTCAAGAATGGCCACGTATTGCATGGACTGTAGTGCTGTTATAAGTGCTGGTGAGCAGTGTGTTACAGCTATTCGCAATACTGGAAAAAATCATACATTACATTTTTTTTCCCCGTTTATATTTTTTGCACATTTCTCACTGCACACTTTTCAAATTCCTCCTGTCCCAGTTGCCATTTTTGCTACCATAAAAAAGAGCAAAAATATTTTAAAACTTTACAAAACCACAAAAAAATCAAAAACAAAAGAGAAAATCATATCACCCGGAAATAAAGGCATATCATTGGATAATACGCCTTTCAACTAAAAGAATTAGATGAACATGCCCATTTATCTATCTTGAACATTCTTTAAGCAGAGTTCATAGTGAGCAGATTTGCACAATGCACAATATGTCACAAGACATTGTTAAGTGGTACAAATAAAAAATATTCTCGCTAATATCATCTAAAAACATACCATAGCAATAGTGTAAAAGCAATAAGAAGGCAACGCAAGGCTGAAGGACTCTCAACTTCAATAGCAGCCGCACCAATACCGGGACAGAGAGTCCCTTCAGAGGTCTGATCTCAACTTCAAGATTTGGCTCCACAGTTTTCCCAGATGGCATCATACTGCTTGGATTGCGGAGTTGTAGTGAGTAAAGGAGAGCAGTCCATAACAGCCGTTCGCAATGATGCAAAGAATCATAAATGTTGATGTTTTTTTTATTTTTTGGCCCTTAAATTTTTTTTTACATTAGCAGGCATTTTATTATCTTACAAAATGGGTATATAATATCTATGTGTTTATCATTTTTAAAGCTTCTAATTTATTGTAACACTACGTACAGATAACTTACCATATGGACAAGTCAAAGTGTTCCTCTACAAATAAATACACAGCTAGCTTTTGCCAGTTATCATTATTTACTTTTTCACTTTTTAAATACAAGTCAACAGTCTGTGTTTGAATCATCTAGTGAGTGCATCTGCAACATATACTCTGGTTTTTTAGACCACACTGTGTTAAATTTTTTAATCTCTTTTTCAAAACTATCAACTGTAATATCTGTGTCCTGTTCTGCAACTCCTCCTCTTAAAAACTCTTCATTTTCCCTAGAATCCTAATCAGGTCCAAAGAAACGAGACTGCACATCATCACAAACCTTTTCTACATCTGCCACAGTACCAGGCAAAAGTGCTCTATTCATTTCTCCTAAACATAAAGCAGGAGTTTTAGCATAGTACAGCCTCCTAACTAAAGTTTCCATTGTTGAGTGGTGTACAGCTAACATCCTGAAATGATGAAAGGTGCTTTTGCACACTTTGGGGGATATTCTCAAGAACGTGCGATAATCATCCCCAAAATAGGTTAACGCAATTTTCCATATCACCGTCTATCGCGTGAAAATAACTCTGTGTCAACGTCTCATTCTCAACACAGCGGTAACATGCAATAGTTTCCAGAGAACGCCACAAATGTCCGCGATACAACTACCCGACGGCGATAAAAAAGGAAACCCAAACGTGAAAAATGCTGCAATGGGCCCAACTGCGATAAAAATCCAGCGAAAAGCAGCGCCAGGCCCGCAAGTCCCACAAGCAAGGCAGGAACAAATACTACAAAAGCTGCAAAAAAAAAAAACACCTACAAAACACAAACAACTGCAAAGCACCATGGAGGGAGCCGGAGCAAGTACAGAGGACAACCAGAACACCACAAGCCACACGGAGGACCAGCCTGGGACCTCAGGGACAGGGAAGGGCATGGAGAAGAAGAGGAGGAAGACGCGTCTCAGTCCGCAGGGAACCAGGATCCTCATTACGGAGGTAACAGAACACCACCACCAACTGTTCATCACCTCCACTGTGACATTGGCAACTAAAAATACAATATGGCAGTCCATCTTGGCCAAGGTGAATGCAGTTGGAGTGAAGAGAAGGGAAGTGGACGACTGCAAGAAGCGCTGGACTGATGTGTAGCGCAAAACCAAGCTGAAAACCGCTGCCAACCTGAGAGTAGCAATGCGGACTGGAGGTGGGAGTCCAGCGACACACCAGGAGCTGGATGAGATGGAGGAAATGGTGACCCGAGTCATCATTGGGGAGACGGTGGCAGGAGTTGGTGGACCGGACACTGCACAACATGACCTGAGCCAACAGCAACAGGGTGAGTAACAACCAGGGTCTGGGGGGGCGGGGGGAGATGGGCACAATGGCACACATGCACAAGTAAGCAGAGCACATCTGCGGACAAACCATGCCCAAGAGTCACAACACCGACCAAGAGCCCAATTTACCCAAGTCTTCAACATCTCAGCACTGTATAAGCAGAGAAGTGAAAGGCACACCGCCTGAAAGGGAGAAGGGCCAGCCAAATCAGAGCTGAAGGGGCAACACACCCACAATGCAGCACACACACATAAGAATCAGAGCACCACAACATTGACAACAATGTGGCACAAACTGCAACACTGTCACAACAGAACAGAGGACACAACTGCTGCCGCTTGTGTGTAGTAAATGGCCATTCACATTTGGCATAGCAGGAAACTGTGAGATGACAATGGACAAGTACAACCACACATCCCTGATGGTGTAGAAATGTCAACTGTCCCGCATCAAATAGGCATCTCATCACAAACATTCACAATGTACATTGGCATGCAGTCCGTTAGTAAACTTGTACAATGCGCGGACATACATGTGAACACAGTGTCAATCTGCATCTCCCCTTCACATTGCAGAGGGAGAATCAACACCTCCTGCAGAGCAGACACAACAACTCAGCACTGATGACGAAGACGACCTCCCCAACATTGACACCGACGCCCTCCAGCAGCACATGGACAGCTTCGGCACCCCACCTCCAGGAGCAGGGCAGCCCAGCTGCATCGAGGAGACCCCACCCCCTGCACAGACCACACAGCAGGAAGCACCCACCACGGCTGGCTCCCAGGACCCCCACGACCAACACATGGCATTCCAACGGCGTGTGTTAAGGTGCCAGGAGAAGATGACTGACCAGCTTCGGGTGGGGTTCGACCTCATGGCAGCCAAACTAGATGCCATACGTGGGTGTCTAAGTCCCATCAGGGTCCACTTACAGTCCCTAATGGACACCCACTGTCCGCTCCATGCTCTCCAACAATACATGGCTAAAATCGCTGGAGTCATGACTCGGAGACAAGAACAACTGTCTAGTCCGAGTGGCTCCAGCGATGTCAGCCGGGAGTTGGGGCACATGTGGAGGATCATGGAGAACATAGAGCGGATGCATGCGGAACGATTGGCTGCCATGGCTGCACACCAGCGAGATGTAGCTGGGAACTTCCATGCCCTGCAGATTCTCATCATGGCATTGCCGCCACATGGCCTGGCGCAGATGACTGCTGCTGCTACTACTCCATCCACATCTCCGCCCCCTGAAGTGTCCGTGCCACACAGTGCGGCAGACCAAACACCACCACCCACATGTGAGGAACCTGACACATCAGAGGACGAAGATGACGATGAATCTGGCTTGGTGGCAAGATTGAAGTGGAAGCATACATCACAGCCATATGGCCTGTTTCAGCTTGTTACTGCCCTCTGCATCATGCCCTGGAATAACATCTTCCACTGTCCCCCGTTACACTCAGTGACACTCACCTTGGACCTCGACATGGACTGCCATATTTGGATTGGTTACCAATGACACAGCAATCACACTGCAGACTGAAGTCTACCTCTCCCGATGAACCTGTCCATCCCTAAAGGATTCTGGCTGGCCCTCCACGGGGCGACAATGGAAAGTGGGGTTTGCATGGCCCTGTACTGGTCCAGCTGAAAACCCCACTGAATGCGAATAAAACATTCAAATTCACACTGATGTGTCATGGCCCTGATCAATTAAGCATGAAAGTATTGATGAATGTAGGGACAGTGATTCCACATAAATGGTACTCCTGGGTAATGCTATCAATGCGCATGTATGGCCGTGACCCAGATAGGCAGTGAGACACACATCGTCATTCAAAACAACTCACATCACAGTTGAAGATAAGTGAATGTGCGTAGACTTTATTGGCATATGCGTGCCAGTACAGGCAAGAGAAGTGCCACAACATGCGGACCAGTGCAGCAGTATGTCAGAATGAGGAACGTTGCCAAGCGCTGCTATCCACTCCGGGGGAGTGCCTCACCTTTCACAGGTGTGTGTTACCCCGCGTGGTTGTCCGCCCACGTATTCGGGGTCCAGGCGAATGCAGCCATGTCCACTGTTGTCATGGGATATGTGACCAGAACCCCAAGATGCAACACTGTT
Organism: Calotriton arnoldi; assembly: GCA_963921515.1. Taxonomy (NCBI): domain Eukaryota; kingdom Metazoa; phylum Chordata; class Amphibia; order Caudata; family Salamandridae; genus Calotriton; species Calotriton arnoldi. Next base: position 66,024 of record CAWUFW010006221.1, on the reverse strand, counting down.
GTGGCTGCAGGTACGTAGTTGCACGTCCATGAAAGCGAGTGCAGCTTCGTAGGCAATCATTTCCAACATGAGGTCGTTGCCGACTCCATCGAACAGGATGGCGAGGCTAGCCATTAGCAGGTCTGGACAGATGTGCTGCGTCCACCCCCTGTCACCAATTAGCACTACAGCCCAATAGGGGAGCGGCTCAATGTGGTCACTGCAGACGAGGAGTTCTGCAATTTCCCAGGTCCAGCTGCCAGCATGTATGCCAAGTATCCAGGCATCCCATAGATGGGAATCACGGTGACACTCCTGGTCGTGGGCCAACAGGGGGCGCACACACATGTCAAAATCCAGTTTGGCTACCGTCCTGTTGGATAGGCAGACATCCATGGACCACTCGAATATGCACGATCGACAATGCAACACAGGCTGAACGCAGGTGACGTTGGCAAGGCGGAAGCTCAGCCAGTAACTGACCCGCAGCACTACCAATGGCAGTGCCCCCAGTAAATGCAGCATACGTGCACGGTACAGTTCCACGTGACAGGGGTTGTGCATGTGTCCGGGATGTTCTGCCATTGCGTTAGTGGCCCTGGTTGAAGCGGCACTGTTCTGACCTGCGCCAGTTTTGTGGATGAAATGCCACAGCTCGGATCAATGAGTTGTTTAAGTGTGCAACGGTTGTACGCCTTGGATGGAGTTGGGAGTAAGTGTGAAGGCCATTCCATGCAAGATAACTCCGAGTAAGGACTTCTGTGTGTGGGGTGTGTATGCGTTGGTCTTTCGTCGGGCTGTGCGTAGTGTGGGAGTCGTCCTCAACTGCTATCGTATCTGTCAGGGGGTGCCGGGCACATCCAATTCTGAGGTCAGATGTGCAGATGTGCTTCCGCCTGATAGTTCAGACAAAGGAGCTTTCATCCCTAATCTCAGTTTGTCATCTGCTTGCTTTCAGGAATTGTGATGTGGCTTGTTGGGGTGGGGTGGGATGTGTGCGACTTTGGGATTCATGTTTGACATGACTTGCATGTGGCAAATGAGCGGCATCACTGTGTGTTACGTTGCGTCACAGCTGCTCCTCCCTCCCCCGAGCCTATTCACTTGTGTATGCTGCACGGTTGAATTACTTGCACTCCAAAGGCAAACCATTGTCATGCCTGTCTGCGCATGTCCACAAGCCTGACAACAACACTGTGATGTTGGCCGTTGAAGGTGGGCGGCCACGTGAGTGTAGGCCTATGGTAAGGATAGTGCGGACACAGATGTAGAGTTCTTGCCTGGCTGAACTCGCGCTGCGATTAAGGCTAGGCATTTGGCTCATGCTGCGGCAATACAGATACACACAACACTTGGCATGTATGAGCCAAGACCCCGAGCGGTCTTGCGCTCCTTCATTTCTCCGTTCGTGTGAGACCGCCCTCCGGGTGCATGCTACATTGCAACATTGTCAATTGCGGGTCGGGTGGCGCCGACACTACAACAGAGACACACGCATTAGTTACTTCCTTGTCCAGACCAGAAATGAACCACGCCCTGAGCGCCAGGCTAATTCTACACACCCCTGCGCTGGACTGACGTACGCCGGCCCAGCCCACTCCGCTTACGCTTACAGGGGGGGAGGAGAAAGCTACATGTCCAAGGTCTTACCCACTGCCTGAGGTGACATGCTTGCGTTCGCTGTCCACAGCACGATGTGATGTGGTAGGGCCAGGGGCCATCACGCATACATAATGACCACACGGACACACTTAGATGTATGGTGGAACTGGCTACGGGCATGTGCGCCCGGCCCATTTTTATTACCAGGGTCACATGTCCAGTGACGCCTGTGCTGGATGGGTGTGGGGTGAGTGTAAGCCAGCCCTCAGGGAGTGGTTGGTGCTGGCAACAACTAGAACAGTGATCATCGGATCACACACACAGATTCAATCCTAAAGGGTCCATGACTTGCAGTGCACTGAGGTAGGGGCACCAGCTCTGACATCACACACACGAGACACAATCATAAAGGGTCCATGACTTGTGGTGCACTGAGGCAGGGGCACCAGCTCTGACACCACACACAGAAGATTCAATCATGAAGGGTCCATGACTTGCAGTGCACTGAGGTAGGGGCACCAGAACTGGTCTCACACACAGAAGATTACATCATGAAGGGTCCATAACTTGAGCTGCACTGAGTTTGTGGCACCGGAAGTACTCGGCGGGTGCGCGGCCTGCGATGATGCGTCGTCTGGGCGGGCCGCCCTGGAAGCAATGTCTGTTGCCTACTGGACTGCGCCATAAATAAATATAGACTCAATTTGAATTGTGAGCCCTGCTGACCGCAGTGTAGGCCAGAGGCAGTGGTCAGAAAGGGCCCACAACCACGTGGCGATGACTTGAGCTGCACTGAGTTAGTGGCACCTGGAGCGCTCGGCGGGTGCGCGGCCTGCGATGATGTGTCGTCCGGGCGGGCCACCCTGGAAGCAATGTCTGTTGCCTTCTGAACTCTGCCATAAATAAATCAAGTCTCAATTTGAATTGTGAGCCCTGCTGACCGCAGTGTAGGCAGAAGGCAGTAGTCAGCGCACACATTACTCCGCGGTGCTGTGCTGCTGGGTGCGCTGGGGGCCTGTGTTGCGAAAGCAAGCGTTCGGCTGAGGAGGCTGGCGGTCACGGTGGCGGACTCGTGGCAGGGTGAGGGGCACCACCCTGGTAGACGCGTTGGCCATCCTGGAAGTGAACCATGCCCACTACCCCGGTCTATTTATTCACACTCCTACGCTGGTGTGGCGTACGCCGGACCAGCCCACTGCGCTTCCGCGTACAGGGGGGACGACGCAGCTACATGAGCGAGGTCTTCCCCACTGCCTGAGGTAAGATGGTTGCGTCCATTGCCCACAACACTGCACACACCAGCAGTATGTGTCCACAGGGACATGTCTGTGCTCTGCATACTGTAGTCTGGCCAGCACATCACCGCCACACTTGGCATTGTGTACATTCTTATTCATGGGTGACTTGCCTCCTTCACACATACTTGGTTCCCACCTCTCCCCACATTCTGCAATTGTGTGGCTGAGGGTCCATGCCGTTTTCGGGAGGTCAGCTGTCTTGTTCTGCGCTGCCTCGGTGGTAGTCCGGGGGGGGAGGGAGGGGGGGCCTGAGGGTGGTGGCGGTGGGTGTTGTGGTCCTCTTGGGTCTCCGAACGGCATGATCATTTGATCCATGACATGTGTTGATCTTCAGATGTGGCTCTGGCCTGGGCTCCCTCTGTACTGCAGGTTTTCATCCTACTTAAGACCAGTAATGAGCAGGTGTTAAGTCCCTGCTGCTAACGCGCCTTATCGCCAGTTTTTGTCCGGCATCGCAGAACTGGCTGGTCGTTGAGAATATCGCGAAGTGGTGTTTTCGTGTGTTTTTGCACGGGAACGCCTACTCTGCATGTCATTAGCGTTGTCTGTCGCTCTCAAACTTTAAACTTTGGGAAAGATATGTTCAAATGTCCTTAATTAATCAATGGATTGCTATTGAATACTACAAACACTGCTACAATTCCATTTCTATACAGTCACCTGACTCCAACTTCCTTGTACCTGTTCTCCAATAACTTTTTCTACATTTGTAGGCAACATCACCTCTTTCGCTATAGAGTGCCAATCTTCATTTCATAACATCGTTCTCTGTAATAAATTGCTTGAACTAATCTATTATCCTGGAGATAGCTTTCTTCATTAAAGAAAGGCTCTGTACTAGAAGTATGAATGCATTCTCCACTAAAAACTGTACAAAAGTTACTTCTATTCATTAATCTTTTTTTGGGGTTTTCTCCTCATGCACAACACCATTTTGTCAAGAGTCTTCATTCTATTTATAAACAAAATGAAAAGCTTCATCTTCAAAGCAAAGGCCTTATCAACTACACTCTCAACTCATTATTTCTGTTTCAGTGCCTCTCTCCTTCTTCTATACTTTTTCATAGTTCTCAGTAGGTTTATAACTACTCTACTATGAAACATCCTGGCTCTGATTACCTTAAACTGCTTCTGTCACCTGGTTAAGGTGTGTCCATCTTTGTTACATTCTTTCCTGCTTTTGTCATATAGATTTTGTCCACTGTTATTCTTTCTCATAGTTTGAATTTTATTTTCATTATTTTGTAATCGTTGGAAATGTCGACATACGTTTTTAAGAAATGATGTTGTCCCCTTACCAATAGCTGTTTTTTCTTTCACCACTTTTTCTTCATTTTGCCCCTTTTGTGTCTCAGTTCTGCATAGATACTGTAGTTGCTTCTGTTCCTTTTTCCTCTGAGCTTTTGTCGGCAATCTGTCTTTAGTTATGCAGATATTGTTCTGTAAAAAAAAAAAAAGTATATTTGAATTTTTATTCTAGCTAGTGTACCAACTACTTTAATACTGGCTTTCACATAATACAAAAACAGTTTTTATGTATGTTGCAGTTTTAAATCTACAGAAGAACCTAGCTACATAACTACGAGCACTTACTTCAATGTACCAAACCCAAACCAAAACACAAAACTTAATTTATTAGTTACCTTTTAATATTATAGCACCCTCTCTTACAACACAGCTGCACCATATCTCAGTTCTCATTTATACACGTAAAAGACCACTTTATCCCTTTTGTAGTAAATTTCAAAATAAAAATCAACCAAAGTGTAAAAGTACATACAGTGTCTCAATACCGTAAATCCGAAAGCACAACATAAGAGCTATTTCTGCCTCTCTACCACTGTGTCACTGGTAGATTTAGTGTTTCAGTACTTTTCTACTTAGATGTGTGAGAAATACTGCATATAAAAATCTGCACATTCATCTGTATCACAGTATATAGCTCTCTAATTCTTCAGAGTACATACAAACAGTGTGTGACAGGTTACATATATAATTCACCAGATGGTTCTAAAAGAGTACATATTCCTCACTAAAACTTGTAAATACACGTGTTTGTGGTTGAGTATAACAATACTCCCAGGATGATTGTTTGAGTGCATAGATAATGCCTAGGTGATTTCCTCAGAAAATAGGTAGTACCTGCATGATTCCCTGAGTATGTAGGAACTACATTGGTGGTCCCATATCTGCATAGTTAGTGCCTGTGTATTCGCATGACTTGGGTGTTGCCTGCGTAGTTCAATGAGTACATAATTAGTGCCTGCATTATCAGAAGAGTGCATGTGTAGTGCCTGGGTGATTGAATATATCACACTTGATATATAATTGCATACATGGCTCTCTAAGAGCATACATTGCTCTGTTACTCAGTGTGTACCTGCATCAGTAAGTTTCTAAAAATGAAAACAACAATACTCACTTTTTCGAAGCACAAAATCTTTTCTTAATGGCATACCTACATCATTTCACAAATATTCCTTGAGTCTTTAAAACATATATTCAGCATTTCTCAAAGAAACGTTACACGCCAAGTGAAACTAGCACAAGAACTCTCAAGAGACATTCTGCACTATTAACCCTCCTCAATTTTAAACATAGCATGTTTAAAGAAATACACCACCCTCACCATATACATATATGTGATTTCATAATAGATATACACCTTCAGGCCATCTTTCCAAATATATATAGTTCTCTGCATCTTTAAGTAAACTCAAGAGTCTCAACTTACATATAACTATCTTCAACCACAAAAATCATGTCTCACCATCTAAGTATACACGAACCCGTCATATAAGTAAAAAAACACATTGACAAACACTTCCTAATACATACTTAACAAGTATTACTACTTTACAATTCATATACAGACGCAGCACATTTTCTTATCTTTTATTTCTGACTACACTACTCCTGTTTAATAATGTGACTAAAACTACCACAACTCCTAGAATGCAAATAATATAGATGTATATATTCTGGACATAATGCTTAGACATTTAAAACATTGTCATTTTTAAAGGCATTACTCATGGTAATTTCCAACAGTACTAACATCTTAAACACATACTTGCCGCCAGATATAGTTCATCTGATATATATTTTTTCACATCACTGTGATACACTTCTTAATCAAATTCCCATATACATCTTCATTTCTAATGTACATTTTTTAAATAATCAAAAAGTTATATACATACCAGTGAAATGAGTTCATAGATTATATTGCTGTTTTAGCTCTTTCTGGATAGTTTTGATACTGTTAAGATTTGTAAAAACTAAGCACAAGAACGGTGCACCACTCTCACAGAAAGCAACTATAAAATAGCAATCTCTTCAACTTTCTACTCTATGATCATGAGAAAGGCAGCAAATGAAACCATGTCTTTTATTTTAGGCTACTGCATATCCACCTGTGAATGGTTAGCATCTGTTAACCCTTTCCCTCTGTTTTGAAACGAGGTTTATGTCTCCGTGAGCTCATAATGTTTTTGTGATCATCTCGGAATTATTGCAAAAAAACGGGAGTGCAAACCGATATTTATCTTCAGTTTTTTAAAATATAGATACTGCACAACAGTTTATTACATAGTCCTTAGTTGAAAATTAAAGTTTGCCATTACTTAAATTGTGTCATAACTCCTCAATTGTTTAAAACATGTTCTGTCTTTTTAACACCCTTCCACCAATGCACTCTTAGCTCAGTGTACCTTGCAACCCATTGGAACCGGTAAGTCACATGTTCACCGCACATTCTAGAAGGAACATGCTACTTCCAAATGAGATACAGTAGGTGTGGTTTACTCCATAGATTCAAAGGCATATCCATGTCTGTATTACATTTCTTTTTTTAAACAGTAGCCAATAAAAGAACTTCTTGCTAAGGCATCCAACAAACTGGAGACTTTCTTTATTGTTATAAGTTAATAAAAACCATCACAATATTTTAAAGATAATACAAAATAATAAAAACTGTTTGAATAAAATGCTTCATGGTTACTTTTCTGGTTTGTCAATTTCTTAAACGTTCACTTTGTTATTTCAACAATACAAAATAATAAAATCATTTAGCATCTCAGGTGTTATTGTTTCGTTTTCCTCAAGTAAATGACCAATAACTTTCGACTGAGTTGTTATAAAGTGCCATTGTGTGTGAAGATTACAAGTTAAGTTTTATTTTGATTTGTGCAAAATACCAGAGTCCCAGAATTTAAAAGAGTCATATAACTGTCTTCTGCTCACAGTCCTCTGGTTGTTTAATCATTATGCGGACCTGCTTTCTCATACTGGAGCTGTGACCTCGGAGCCCTGTTTGAGTAATTTGTCATGAAATTGCAAAAACTTCAAATCTTTGCAATTTAGCTGAGGGTCCGTAGTGTCAAGGTCTTTCATAATTGCCGTTTGGCAGTTATGAATCCCCCTCTCGTTGAATATCCGTCTTAAAAATGAGGGGCGTGCTTTCTTTAATGCTGGACATATGCAAACCAAATGCAAAAAATCCTCTTTGAAGGTGCCACATAGCCTGCAAGTTTTCGGGCCTTTGGTTCTCCAGGATGGTTTGTCTGCTAAGGATGGCAGTACTCCTAGGCGAATAGCCAGTAACTTTTTCTTTAGATACACAGGATAAGTTAAGAAAAGGTATGTTGCTGGTTGCAAGGTGACATATGTTTGGATTGTCATCCAGGCAGGTGATCGCGGCGAAAATGTATTTTTATATTCCACTAGTGAATGACTTTTTGCTGCTTTGTTGATCCCACGGCAGAAAGTGGATTGTGACAGATTTAGATCATATAAGTCAGCTGTATTAGTTTTTTCCAATGACTACAATAAATACTTGTTATAACTCAAATTTGCGTCGTTCGTCAGTGACTTCCATAGAGTGCTGACTAGAGGGCTTGACTGTTTGTTTAGCATTTTATGCCAGGATTTAATTGTGTAGTATCTTCTTGCTGTCTCTTGTTGTGTCAATCCAAATTCCAAACGGATTTGCGTGGGTGAAGCGTTACAAGGAAGACCAAAAACACGTTTATAAGTTTTTGTTTGCAATTTGTCCAAGATTTTAGCATCTTTGCCATGCATCACCATGCTCGCGTAAGTTAGTGTGAGGAGCAATTTTGCATTGATAACGGCTAGCAATGGGTGAAAAGAGGGTCCTTCCAGTTTTTTTTACAAGTGCGCTGAAGGCATGTATTATGGCGTTATTTTTTGTAACCATATACTGCTGATGTGCCTGATGAAGTTGAAGCTCTCATCAACATAGAAGCCTAAATAGTTATAGATGTTAACCCCTTCTATGTTTGCATTACCTAGTTTGATGTGCATCTAACACACTATATAATTTTATTCAGTTTCATGCTAACAGCAGCCAATGAAATATATCTTTTTATTTTTATTTTTAAAAACACCTCCATTTTAACTGCTTTTCATTTGGAAAACTACCTGATTCAACTCCAGCCTTCTCCTGACTGCTATTGCTCATTTACTTCAAAATGCTTAGGGCCCGATTCCGATCTCGCTAGGAAAGCCCTCCATACGACTCGGTTCCGGATGGCTTTCCGAGCGAGACGTGCTCCGGGAGTCCGAACGAGGGAGTACAATGCTGCCGTATGCTTACGGACTCGGTTCGCTTGGACTTCCATTGAACTCTATGGGAGCCTGTGTACAGACGGGTACACAGGCTCCCATAGCAGAAATGGGGTAGGCGGGAAAAAGCGTACACCATGTGGCGGGCACCCCTTGGTGCCCGCCACACTGTGCATGCCTGGGTGAAGGGGACCCATGGGCACAACTCTGTGACAGATTCAAAGGGCCCTGGGAGAAGGGGGGCCTGCTATGGCCCCCCAAAGTACGCTTCCGACAGCCGTTTCGTCTTGCTGAGACAGAGGCAAAGCGGCTGTCCGAATCGTGCATGGTACTCGCTCGGTCGGAATTTGGCAATTTTTTTTTATAGAGATCCTATTTTTTTAGTTTTTAGGAATCTTCACGGCGACGTCATGATGGTCATGAATAAGTTGCGAAATTGCAAGACAAAAGCAGATATTCAAGGGCCATCAGCACATCCAAAAATATTAACTAAAAAATCCATTGCCAACGATAGTTAGTGAAGCTTGATGATCATTTACTAGCTTAAAAAGCTTTCATACAGGAATGCATGGAAATGTTCACAAGCCCATACCATGGCCAAGCATTCTTTCTCAGGCTGTGAATAAGCACATTCTGTTTGTAAAAACTTCGACTGGCATGTGCCACAATATGATTTCGAACATGGGGGTGGCTGCTGTATGGTGCAAGGATAGCGCCTAACACAACTGGGCTAGCGTCAACAACATACTCTATATAAAGCTTTGAATTGAAATAGGTCATTTCAGCAGCAGTTTCAATGGCTTGTTTAATTTTCTTGAAACCTCTCTCACAATCTTGTGACCACTTGAATGAAACCTTTTTCTTCATTAACTCTTGTAAGGGATCACTTATAGAAACAAAGTCTTTTATGTATCTTGAACAGTAACTGGCCATGTCAAGATATGAACATATCATTGAAACATCTTCTGGGGGATCAGCATTTGACAGGGCTTGTACTTTGGCAGGATCAGGTGTAATACCCCCATCTGAAAAGATATGGCAAAAGAACTTTAACTTTGTCTTGTGGAACTCACATTTGTCTGCATTCAAACTCTGGCTAGAGCTTTATCATTCTCCTACTGTGTAGCTCCGAACATCAATATGTCATTGCTATAATTGAAGCCAATGACACACCAATACTGAGGGGCATATGTACAAGCCCCTATTGCAATGGGAACGTCACTTTTTGTGACGTTCCCGTGGCGAAAGGGGCCTTGCCTTCTGTACAAGGCAGCGTTAAGCCACTTAACGTGGCTTAACGCTGCCTTGTACAAAAGGCACACGTTCACGCTATGGTTAGCGTGAAAGGGACGTGCAGTGGATGTTGGGGTGGGCGTTCCACCGCAACACCCATTGTATTTGACGCTGCCCCCTATGTACAAGGGTGGAGTACATAGGAGGCAGCGCCAAAATTAAGACCAGGAAAATCCTGGTCTTAAGTTGGCGAAACAAGGAGAAATGCATTATTTCTCTTTGTTTTTGCTTTTTCCATGTGTGCTGCCTTGTGCAGCACACATGGAAAAAGCAAAATGCCATGGTTTGTTTATGTACAGGAAGGTATCCCTTCCTGTACATAAACAAACCTTTTTAAAAAAATGCCATTTTGTAACTTTCATGTGTGCTGCATGAAGCAGCACACATGAAAGTTACAAAATGGCATTTTAGGATTCTTTATGTGCAGGAAGGGGCACCTTCCTACACATAACCAATCCTCCCCTGCACACGGACACCCTTGCACTCTGGTGCAAGGGTGCCTGAATTGGCGCTAAGTTGTTAAACTTAGCGCCATCGCAGGGGGAAACGCAAGGCTGCACCACATTCTTGTAAATATGGTGCAGCCTTGCATTTCCGAAGTGGCGGAGCGTGTCGTTAAGCCCAGGAGGCTAACGACACGCTCCACCACTTCATTGTACATATCCCCCTGAGTCTCTTATACCGAAACAGACCAACATGTGTAGAAAAGGTTGTAATATACCTGCAACCTTCTTTGAGTTCCAACTGATGATAACCTTTATGTGAATCAAGGAAAGAGAAGACTTTTGCACCATTTAACTGCGTTATCATGTCAGCAATGTGTGGACCTGGATGTCATTCTCGATCAATGGCCTTCTTTGCTTGACGCATGTCAATGCATATGCGTACAGCTCCTTCACAGTCCTTTCGGGGCACTATCACTTTGAGAGAAACCCATGGTGTCAGACCAGTTGAACGCTCAATAATGTCATGCTTAACTAATGATTTGTTCTTTTTCAACAGCTTTTTGTAAACGAAAAGCAACTCATCTATGTCTCTGAGCCACAGGATGGACATGTTCATTAATATGTAACTTTACTTTCATAGTCTTAAGCTTTCCCAAACCATGAAACAACAAAGGAAATTGACTTACTATTTTGTGCTGAGCATTCATGTTGTAATTCACAGAAATCAGTCCCATATCAGCAGCGGCACTTAATCTAAGCAGACAGGCACTTGCTGCTGTACCTTGAAGCACATGGATGAATGCTTGTGTTTTCTTGTGTTTCCAGTGTCACTACAATTGAACCTTGACTTTTCATAGGCGTCGATGCAGCCCAGGTGTACACTTTGGTTTTCAATGGCTTAAAGCGAGGCAATAGAGTAATTCATTTGATTTCTCTTCAGGCATTATATTTATCGATGCACCACTGTCAATGATGAAAGGTATCGAGCAATAATTTATTTTCAATGTAATTTTTGGACAATGTTTGTATGACTTTGGTATTTTGGCATGTCGACTTTTCTTTGACTGACATTTTTCCTCACTTGCAGCCAGTCTGACATGTGCACCTTTTTCTGAGGTAAACATTGACATGGCGCACCCATCTTCCTCCCTTTGACTTAATATTGAGGCATACAAACTGGTTGATTATGATTTAGATGACAACCAAACTAGTTCAGTGTCGATCTGCCTCAATTGATGTCGCCATTTGGCCTTGTGCGTGTGCGTCAAAAGTTGCCTCTGGGTTGGTCGGGGGGCCATTTTGTCTTGGAGCTGTGATGCAGTTACTTTTTCCTTTGCTTTACAAACTGTCACAAGATGGTTCTCTTTCCCACAGCCTTTATATGTCTGTCCAATGGCGGGAAATTTGTGGAAGCAAAAATCCACATCTAAAACATAACTTCTTTTTATGTGTAGACATCACTTTGTGTCCTTCAGTCTTTGCTTTGGCTTACTTGTTATACTCATGACTGATTCACTATGGACACCTCCGGCCTTCATGTCAGCAGCTTGTCTTTCAGCATGCTCCTCAGCTCTGGCAGCCTTCAACACTCGCTCCAGACTAAGAGTTTCTCTCAACATTCGTCGTCTGAATGAGTCTGACAAGCATCCATCAATAACTCTGAGTTGCTTAGCTTCCTCATCGTTAAATTCAATGAACTTACAGTGTTTGGCGAGCATATCAAGTCTCCACAAATTCCTCAATGTTTTCACCAACTTTTTTGCGTTCTTGACTGAAAATGTATCTTTCGTAATCAACGTTTAGTACTGGATTGAACTTGAGATTCAGCGTTTCTTTAATTTGACAATATGTAATTTCTTCGCCAGTTTGCAACATTTTCTTTATGACTTCTTTCACACCATCACCAGCAATATTTTTGAGATACTTGATAATTTTTTGTTATCAGTTTCTTCAAGTGCATCAATGAAATCATCAAATGTCTCCATCCAAACAGTCCATCTATCGTCAATATTTTGCTTTTTGGTGCCATCAAAAGGTGGAGGTGGTTTCGGAAAGGTGGCAGCATTGTAACTAGTTGTGGGAGTTGCTGCCCTTAAGGGTGGAGCTCTTTATGCTCCTGTCGGCAGTCCATTTGAGCCTGCATCATTGGATCTGTGTCTGAGGCCTTGAGATGGACCGGCCCCACAGCCATCATGGACAATTGGGGAAGCAGTGACCTTCTCCTTGGTCTCCTATGGAGCCCTTCACTTGTTGGAGATCATCTTCTCCATCCTGGGTACCCACCAATGACTACTACTACACATGGAGTTTAGTATTACACATCTTTATTCTGCTGTGTGTAACATGCAAACTCAACATTCTAAACAAGCTTTCATGTCAATGTGGCTTGACACATTCGGCACAGCTCTGCGAAGCCTGTTAGGAGCCGAAATGGTTGCATCATAAAATATCGGAAGACACTACAATAAGGTTGTGAAGGAGTTTGATAATGATGGTCAGCTAAAGATAAAATCCTTAATACATAATTATTACATTGTTTAACAGCATTTTTGATTTTTCTTATTGTTAGTTCCTGCTCAAACTGGCACATGCATCAAGCATAATTGCACTGGCAAAAATTGCGAAAATGCAAAATAGGCCGTTAGCGACCGTCAAAATAAAACTTTCCAATGCATCAACCGAAATACCGAAAAACTAGAGATTCGCAAAAAAGCCCTCGCAAATTTAGCGAGTAGCAAAATAGTGAAACCATAATAGCGAAACATACAATTGCTCCCGCAAAAGCGATGAGCAAATAAAGAATCGCAAAGCAATGCATAAAAAATCGCAATTAGCGAATTCAATGAAAAACGCTATTTTGCAAGAGCAGAATAAGGGGAATCTCAACCAGGAGGTAAAGTAAAAAAAAAAATACACAGGTGCAAACAATTAGAAACCCTTGAAAAATGCCTCAGGAGACCCCGTAAGCCTTTCACAATGGCAGCCCTCTACGTGCTGGCAAGGAGGATGAGGATCAATGCAGCAGCCCATGCGCAGGAGGAGAATACAGGAGAGGGTATTCCGAGTGCGCATAACATTGCTGGGCCAAAATGAAGACGAAATATATGATAAGTACCGGTTGAACCGTGCAATGATAATGCGCCTCATTGCAGATTTGGAACCCCTGCTGCAGCACCAGACCCGTAGGACCAATGCCATCCCTGCACACGTACAGGTCCTATGCAGCCTGCACCTACTAGCGTCAGGCAGTTTCCAGGGGGTAGTAGCCGTAGCCGGAGGTGTATCCCAAAGCGCACTCTCACGCTTGTTCCGAAAATTCCTTGACGCTATGTTGACAATGATACACACCCACATCACCTTCCCCACAACCCCACAGGAGTTGAACCAGACAAAACTGGAGTTCTACCAGGTGGCACATTTTCCACATGTAATCGGATGCATTGACTGCACGCATGTCCCCATTTGTCCACCAGCAGCCAACGAGTACATCTTCCGGAACAGGAAGTCGTACCACTCCATCAATGTGCAGGTCATGTGCAATGCAAAGCATATAATAACGGACATCGTGGCACAGTTTCAAGGGAGCACACATGACTCGTATATATTCCGCCACAGTGGCATCCACAGGCGTCTGCTCAGGGGTGAATTTGGCGAAGGACACCTACTTGGTACATACATATATCTACTTGCTACATCATGAAACAAAATGTAATAGCATTACTGTGGCTAACCTTTGCTTTCCACCCTGTGGGTGACAGCGCATATGCCCTGCGCGAATATATCCTGACACCATACCTCAACCCAGCCACAGGAACAGAGGTACAACGCGGCACACATAAGCACAAGGAATGTGGTAGAACGGACATTCGGCATACTGAAAAGTCGTTTTCGCATCCTTCATAAAACTGGTGGTGCATTGCAATATAGCCCGAGACCTGCTGCAGGATTGTTGCTGTATGTGCCATGCTGCACAACATTGCCACCAGAAGGGGCATTACCATTGAGATGGACAACAGTGACTCGGATGGTGACGAGCAACCACCCGCACAACACCGACAGGCGCATGTGGCAAACACTGCAGAGGGTCAGAGGAGACGTGCACACATCACACAACATCATTTTTGAGGTAGGTAAGAATGAGCCATGACAAACAAATGCTGTACGTAAATATTTATTAACATGAGCACATGTCAAACTTGAGATGTGCGTTTAGAAATTTTGGAAGGTGATTGCATTGGTCTGTAAAGTCAAAATAAAACTGTACTCACCACTGGAGGGCAATCACCAAGTAGAAATTGCCCATGGTTACCCCACCATGGCGAAAAAGGAGTATATGCCTGGCTAGCGCCTCTTGCCACGTACCCCCAGCCTCCTGTCGCCTGCCTCTGCACCATCACCCTGACGTGATCCCATGGATGTTGGGCTGCGCTAACTGCACCTCCTGTTAGTGGTCACTGGCACCGATAGGCTACTCAGGCTAGAGGCCTCCTCACTCCCCTCTTCCCCTTCCAGGTGGATGGCACTCACAGTCCCGGACTGGATGTGTTCCACAGCAGTGGTGACTTGTCCTAAGAACCTGGCAACATCCCCACAGAAATGGCCTAGATCAATCTGCATTGACACGGAGCGCCGTGCCAATATCGCAGTGGTATTACAGAGCTTGTTGATGGCCCTGGTATTCGCTGACATGCGGATCAGGCTCTGGTGATGCCTTCTCCGCGTCATGCGTTGTCCTGCAAGCACTGCACGGGTGAGCTCCTGTAAGCTCAAGTTTGTCTGGCGATTCCCCTCAGCAACCACTGATGTTAGTTCGCGCACATTGTCTGCCATTGTGCTTATGTTTTTGGCCAGCTTTGTAATCTGAATATTGATTGTGCCCATGTGTCTCCCCTGCAGGCGCTGCACACGTAGCATCTGAGACTCCACGCTGCCATATACATTTGGGACCTGCTCATCATGTGCCGCAATACGGGCCCTGGACCTGCGCCGTCGATCTGTTTGGAGCAGTGCCGGTGTTGGAGTTGGTGAAGGGACACGTGGCTGGCTGGCTGGAGGATGTAGTGGGTGCTGGAGTCTGATCGGATTCCATTGCTACCAATGAGGGTACATGTGCCCTGCATTTTGGTAGTGGGGGTGGTGTGTTTTCTGGGACCACAGGAGTCTCTGCATCCGTCTCTGCAGGTGTTTCTGAGATGACAATCTGGTCACTATCGTCTGAGTCTGCCTCCGGCTGCATCTGTGATGTGAAACAGTGCAGTGTTAGTCTTGTATTATCCTAATTCTGTTTATCATTTGGCAAACTTATTTCAAAATAAATCACTGACTTAAACACACTGGCTGGCTTGCGGTATTGGTATGTTTAATTAACCATGTTAGCTTTTGAATGACCACTTGTCTGACATGACTACAACTCCCATGATGCATTTTGTGTATGAGGTGAAACGTGGCATGGGGTTTTACCTGTACACTGTGATTTGCCTGGGGGATTGTGCACGGTTATACAGTACGCAGAGGATTAGCGCTTGCATGCATCTTACCTTGTGATGTTCCTGCTGTGCCGGATGTGTCCAATTGTGTCACTCCGACGACTGCCTCAGGCTCGATTGTCCCTCAACAAGGTCCTCCAGGGCTGTGTTTGCGGGTGCATTCGATAGACCCCCTCCTGTGCCAGCTGCTTCCTTCACTCCTTTCTGCTATGCGCTCCTTTGCGCGTTTCCTCAGGTCATACCACCTTTCTTCAGTTCCTCAATGCTGCGGTGTGTGACTCCCACAGCATTCACTTTTTCCTTTATGCGCAGCCATATTTTGTGCTTCACAGCCTCTGGCACCTTCAGGGACAATTTCCCAAACAGTTTGTCGTGACTACTGCTGACACCTTCAATCGGGTGTTCAAGTTCCCTCTCAGAGAACTTCAGCTTCCTCTTCCTAGGCGTGGCACTCTTCCCTGAATCGTTTTTGTCCGTCCTGGGTCTGGGAACAGTAGCTGGATACAGAGTGTGAGGTTTCTCAGCTCAGCTTCAGGTCTCTGCCTCCTCCTCTGAGCTCCTCAGGGCACTGAATGAAGCATGGACTGGATGACTTCCTGGTTGTGATGTCATCAGCCTGCTTCCAGTGCGACCCGTTTTTTGCGATTTCGGTATTAGCAATTTCGCTAATACCGAAATCGCTAATACCGAAATCGCTAATACCGGAATTCGCTTTTTTTCCGATTTCATGTGTTAGCGAGTCGCAATTGTGTTCTCGGTCCCGATTTAGCGATTTATTGCGAATCGCTAATTATTAGCGATTATCATGATGCATTCCGCTTAGCGATTTTTAATTTGCGATTCCTTATTTATCGCAAATAAGGAATCGCTTTTTCGAGGTTTGATGCATGTGCACCAAAGTGTTTAATGAGTACGTCCAGACCACTGATTATTTGCATAGCAGAACGGTTTAGATCTATAGAAAAAAACAATTTTAAATATGCGATAATGGATACTACCTATCACAAAGGTAGTAATTTGAGCATAAAGGGTCAGATTTACGAGGAAGTGCCACAGCGTGGCAGAGCAAGCCCTTTGGCTGCGCCACGCTGCAGCACTTCCAAAGCACAGGAATGCAACATATTTACAAGGATATGTCGCATTCCTGTGCTCTCCCCAGCGCTGGCGCACAAACAGCTGCCATGCGCCGGCACAGGCACCCTTGCACCATGGTGCAAGGATGCCTGCGTCATGGGGGGATTGTTTTTGTGCAGGAAGGGGCACCTTCCTGCACAAAAACAATCACTACAGGTATTTTCCTCTTTCAATGCGTGCTGTAGAATGCAGCACACATTGAAAGAGGAAAAAACATTTCTCCTCGTTGCACCTCACTACGCCACCCCTAGGGTGGAGTATCATTCAGACACATTTCCGAATTTACTATTCCTTGTAAATCTAGAAATGTGTCTTGTTCCATGGGTGTTGCGTGGTAACACCCACAGCAACACCCCTGGAAGCCCCTTTCACGCAAAGTGCTGCTCGTAAAGGGGCCATATTTACAAGGACAGGAAAAGCCACGCAGGGTGGCTTTTCCTGTCCTTGTAAATATGGAGCAGAAAAATACGCCACCAGTACGTCACAAAAAGTGACGTACTGGTGGCGCAGGGGGCTTGTAAATCTGCCCCAAAGTATATAGCAGTGAAACATGCAGTGGCAGCTGCCTTGAACCTGGGGTGGTGGTATGGGGGGATGAAAAAAAAACACCAAAAAAAACTTACCTGTGAACGTCAACGCCGCCGCCGCCGCCTCTCCTCCGTCCTCTTCTCTGTGCAGTGCACTGTCAGAACAAAAGCATCCAGGCTCCCAGACTCTCCCAGCCAATCACAACGCTGCTTTACAGCAGCATTGTGATTTGTCTGAGCGCCGTGGTTCGGCACTCAGAGAGCGACTGGATCCTGGATCCTGTGCATGTTCCTCACCAGCAGCAGCGGCCGGCACAAGTAAGCGTGGTGGGCGGTGGGGTGGGGCGGGGTACGGTGGAAGGAAGTCGACAGACCACAGAATAGATATTATTTATTTAATTTTACCTATTCTGTCGTCTTTAGACTCCCCCCCCTTCCCACCCTGCACCGCCCAACTTACCTGTGCCAGCCACCGCTGCTCACCAGGCTGTGCATTACAACCTGGTGGAGAACATGCAAAGTGTGCATGATTGTCTGGCTGGCCAAACTGTCATGCACACTTAGGGAGTGCCAATCACTCCTTCCCCTGTTCTGGCCAGCCCCGCCCTGCCCCGCACTAACCTGGCTCCGAGTCGGCAGTGGAAAAAAAAATGCTAATAATGTCATGTTATTATTTTCTTTTTATGTTTTTTGCACTGCTCAAAGAGCATCCGTGCGACGCTCCTCCGGAGCCGCAACTGATTTTTTGCTAGGTGACAGACAAAACATTGTGAGAGAAAAGGAAGAGAAACATATTGTTGACTTCGGCTCAGCTGTTTTTTGTATCGGCGGGATATCCTTTCCCTGCACGCCGTTGGATGGCTGCTGCTGCCGCGGTTTAACCGACGTTTTGGATGACTCCCGAAATTTGCGGAATTTGTGCCGCCTTAAAGTTAAGTGCTGTCCGTCTGGAGCTTGGATTATTCCTACTCCTTTGCATATCGTGCTGCGAATATCTGGGTCCATGTGACGTTTATATTCGATTCCATCACAGCTGTTCTTATCCTTGTGCCTTGGATCTCTGGGTTGAGCTCTTCATCCTTTGTTCCTTTATCTTCATCATCTCCTGTATTCTTCCCAGTGATTACGACTCCAGGCACATCTGTTCTTGTGTCCCACACATGATCTGACCGCCCTGAAGAAGGTGTGACCCATACCTGGGTTAGACACCGAAACACGCGTTGGCGCTGGAGAACCAAGTGTCTTCTTTGTTTCCACCTTCCCTAAAGAGGAGATACTGGATTATGGACTGTATCAACTTATGAGACAATCGACATCTTGATATCCATTGCTTATCCTTTTTTCCAGCTTCAACTTACTTCCGTATTGGAAGGATCATGTATCCCGTGTTTTGAAATGTTCAATATTTTAACCCATTATGAGTTTTCAGAGCGTATGAGTATGTTTGGGTCTGTGATTGTTGTGTGCATTGAGAGAGTGTATGTGTGGGAATTTATATGTGTATATTTATGCTGGAATTCCAATTTGATGTATGTCTTTTTCTATTAATTTTGATAAAATGGTATAAATAAACATTATATTTTCTACATCATTGTTTCCCTACTCTATTGGGGGAATCTTTTGTTTGTATGGCTATGTCTTAATTTATCAGTGACTTTGAGCGCTCTATATAAGCTTTTTTCAGGCAGCTTGGGTTGTTTTCAGATTGTATTCCACGCTCCTCCGGAGCCGCAACTGATTTTTCGCTAGGTGACAGAGAAAACATTGTGAGAGAAAAGGAAGAGAAACATATTGTTGACTTTAAAAGCTTGCAGCCAAATAGTTAAAATAATGAAATGGGATTATCACAATCGTCTAATGGAGAACATTTCTAACATCGGGAATTTAAAACAACGGATTTAAAACTATGAAGATGTTCATGAACTGTTATGGTAAATCTCCAGAAGATGGCGCAATTTAATTAAAAAAGAAACTATTTGAATGTATTCCGAATCTTCACGCTTTTTTTGTTATTGTTTATAGGTGGGAATTGATACATATTATAAAGCTTACCTTAAATGTTTTCCCATATATTTGAAGTCGATACTCGATTTAATCAGTGGCACCTGTGAAACCGGGAGGAAAGAAGAATGTTACTCTCAAAACACGCTGTGTTGGTGGGAGCGTGCTTTGAAAGGACAATGCACTTTTATTAGTGTTTAAAAAGCTCGGGATGATTTTAAACACAAACTTGCCTGAAAATAAAGAAGATGTGAAATTTTAAATGGACTAAATTTAACTTAGAAGTTAAGAAAAAAGCAAATGTTGAAGTATCACAGACAGATGCCAAAAAGAAACATTGGTGTCTGTGAAGAATGTTCTAAATCTAGAGCTTCCCACTACCAGAAAGGGTTGAAACCCATTACTGGCATGGGACACGTGTCACTCTGGCATGTGGCATATGCCACAACTCATGTGACGTGCCCCAACATGTCATAGATTTCTGACATGATCTTTTATGCCTAAGTGCAGATAGTGCTAGTGGGTGATTTGCAAAGCACCCTTTTTCTTCTCGGTAAAATAAAATAAAATTAAAAACAATATAAAAAAAGTAATTCTCCTGTTGGGGTTTGAACCCTTGTAAAAAAACGATCATGTTCCTTGTTATTAATCACTATAGCAACCACTATATTGATGATACCTTCTGGATATAAATTCCTTTTTATCTCAGAGATGGTGCGGAAGTCCGTTTTCTATTCACAGTTGCTTTTCATGCTTTTTAAACGAAAAAACCCTTCCTCTCTTTCACCCTGGCACTGACCCCATGCATTTCTTTTCCTTCCACAATCTTCCTCTATCTCTCATTCCACAGGGATTTCTTACACAGCAAACTTTGTCCCCCTCCCACATGCCACCGTATGTCAAAACATTCTGGGCCTCATTTATGAAAAGTGACGCATCGCTGCATGAAAACAGCGATGCGTCACTTTTCATTGCGGCCCCCTTTCGACATGCTGGATACATCGGGGCAGATTTACAAGCCCCTTGCGCCACTTTTGCGTCACTTTTAGCATGGGAAAAGTGACGCAAAAGGGGCGCAAGGGCCTTGTAAATAAGCCCCATCATATTTACAGTATGACGCATCATGTTGCAAGGAGTTAGAGATACGTCAGTAT
Source organism: Calotriton arnoldi (assembly GCA_963921515.1). NCBI lineage: Eukaryota > Metazoa > Chordata > Amphibia > Caudata > Salamandridae > Calotriton > Calotriton arnoldi. Next base: position 45,518 of record CAWUFW010006221.1, on the reverse strand, counting down.
TTCTGACGTATCTGTAGGCGCAAAAATGACGCATCGCTGGAGTGTGTCACAAAAGTGACGCAACTCCAGCAATGGGTCATTTCACATGGGCAAGTCCCATTTCAAATGTACCTGCGTCAGTCTTACACCTGCCATAAGGCAGGCGTAAGATATTGACGCATTTGCTTCCTAGAAGTGGCGCAGTGAAATCTACCTAGATGCGTCACTTTGTAAATATGGCGCACCATGGCGCATTTTTTACACCACTGGTGCGTCACAAAAAGTGACGCACCAATGGCGCAACAGTGACGCAAGGGCCCATAAATAAGCCCCTCCCTATCTCTCATTCCATAAATTGAGGGATTTCTTTCACAACAAACCTTGTTCCCCTCCTGCAGCATGTCACAAATTTCTAACATGCACTGGCTTGACTATTTGCCACAAATCCCTCAGACAGTGATAGGGGGTGTTTACAATGACATTCACTTTCACATGGGTAAAGTATTTAAGAATTAAAAAAAATAGATGAGAGGCTCAGACCCCGACGAAAAAGCTTCACAATGAATTGGATTTTACATAACACTAGCAGTTTTATGACTCATACATTCTGGAAAAGTTTTGTTGAACAAACCATATTTCATGAGATCTACTTCTATCACCATGCAGATTTTTTCCTACAGCCCACAAATTCACAAGTTTTTTTGCTTCAAATACAACTAACCAGTTCCCTCTTTTTTTGCCACTAGCCCCATATATCTACTTCTTTCTCCCAGACTTTTCCATTATAAACCATTCCACTAATAAAGGATTTTCATTCAAAATAAACGACTTCATGTCATATTTTTCTGATATGCTTTTTTATGTCTAATCATGTAAGAAACTTCTCACGCTGTGCCAGTTGGTGATTTCCAAGGGATCACTTTCATATGGGTAAAATAAGAATAATAAAAATAAGCAAGGACTCTGAATTGATGGCTGAACCCTGGCCACAGCATAGCACTTATTAGTATGTTTTCCATTGTAGTGTTCTGCTGGACACATAACTTTGCTACCCCTCCCCAGGGGCTTTATTGACATCCACCCCACACCCATCCATCACAGGGATCACCATTCAAGTGACACTGTTAATAAAAAGGGGCTGGGTGCACAAGCCTGGGGAAAATTCCACAATGTAACCTGTGTGTCTGTGTTGCTTTATTTACTAGCATGTAGGCTGAGGGCCCACAACACCACAGCCATGACACTAAGGCCCTCATTTATGGGATTTAGGTGTAGGGCAGCATAGCAAGTCACTTTGCTTCGCTGCCTTACATCAAAGTGAAAGGGCCGGAATGCACTGTATTTATGCAATACGGTGCATTTCTGTCCTCTCCCTGTACTGGCACCGTTTCGACAGCCTAGCACAAATGTAGCCACCCTTGCACATGATGCAAGAGTGCCTCCGTTGCATGCAGGATTATTTTTGTGCACGATAAGCACCTTACTGCACAAAAACAATCCTAAGAGGCGGATTCCTCTTTCTAAGTGTGCTGCTGAAAGCAGCAACAATAGAAAGAGGAAAAAACAAGGAGAAATAAAGATATTGTTTCCTCAGCAGAAGTAAGGATTTGGTGCTTCCCCTGGTTTACATGATTTTGTAAATCTGGGGCAGCATCAAAATCCATGGGACCTGCGTGGAAACACCCACCGCAACGCCCATGGGATGCCTCCTGAGCTCAAAGTAAGGCTACACAGCAATTTGCGCTGAAGATTTATGAGGCCACTCAAAGCCATGCAAGGTGACTTTGCGTGGCTTAATAAATCTGGTTCAGAACGCTGCATCACGTTTGCACCACTATAAGTGTATCTTGTATCATAATTTTAAGCTGGCTATAATAATATGCTTTATTTTTCCTCTTTATCTAAATTTCCCTTATATTGAACAAAGTCCCAAGTGTTTTTCATGGGAAACATCCTTTACAACATGGTCTTTACCACGCAATGCCTTTACCATGCATTGCCTTTACCAAATGACAAAAGTCATGAAAGCATAAGTATAGAACAGTTGAGTGTGTGTGTGTGTGTGTATATATTATCTACTGGCAGTCGCCAGTAGATAGTTATAGTTAGGACCTATTTTCCATAGGAAACCCGCAACATTCTATTTGCAATAACGTTGGCGCCGGTTGACGAATCTTCGCGAAAGCTTCCAACTTGTTGGGGCGCTCCGGTCCGCTCCTATCCTGAAAGTCTCGGGGTGATTCGTCAAGCGGGGGCCGAGAAAAAAGGGGAGTCCCAAAACGTGTTTTCCCCATTCATTTTTCCATAGGAAGCTTTAGTCGCAGCTACAGCCCGAACTGCTGTACGGAATTACACCAAATTTGGCAAAGAGGTAGCCCTTGGTTCAGTGTCGTGCCTTTTGCTTAAATGGTGTAAATCCATTCAGTAGTTCCTGAGAAAATCAAAAGTAAAGTCACATATATATCTATGGCCGAGTAGGGTCCGCGTACCCTCCCGATCACGAGCTGCATGCTAATTGGCTGTCAAGTGGCTGTCAACACTCCAAATCAGGAAGTGTTGGCAGCCATTTTGTCCCTCGGTAGAACTGAGGGACAGAAACAAGTGCGCAAAGCGCAAAAAGGGGGCAGGGTAGAAACACCCTGACCCCCTAGGTCTGCTCAGGGGGTCCCACAAGGACCCCCTGGGCAGAAAAAAGCATTTTTTTCTTTTTAAAATCGGCGGGATGCGCTTAGGGTGCGCGGATCCCGCCGATAAAAATCAAAGCGCGGTCTCCCGCGCCTCGATGCTATTTTGCCCCCGGGTGGCCCAAGTCCCGGGGGCATGCGGGGGGTGGGTTTATGTTTTATGTGGGGGGCCTCTAAGGCCCCCCAAGCCCCGGGGACTGCCACCCCCGGGGCTTTAAATAAAAAATGGTGCGGGAGGGCTCTCTGCCCTCCCGCAGCCCTAGGGTCCGCCACCCCCCGGGGCTTCTTTTTAAAAAAAATAATCACCTGTGTGGGGGGGCTCCAGCCCCCCGACACGCCCCGGGGACCACCACCTCCCCGGGGCACTTAGAAAACAAATGTGGGGGTCCGTTTCGGACCCCCGAAGCCCCGGGGACCACCACCTCCCCGGGGCTGTGCAATTGAAGGGAGGGGGGCCACGTGGCCCCCCTCCTGGAGCCTGTGGTGGCCCAGGGGACCGCCACCCCCCAGGACCGGCTCCTGCAGTGTTCCGGGGTGCCTACCCCCGGGACACTGTAGTTTGCTATGGCAGGATGGGAGACTCGCGGCTCCTGTCCTTTCATAGCAAACTGCTTTGGATTTTGGAAGAGAGAGCAGGGAAACCTGCTCTCTCTTCCAAAATTCAAAGCAAATTGCTTTTCCACACGGGGAGCTGCATCTTAGCAGCTCCCCATGTGGAAAAGCAATGCCGGCTCCCGAGGGACGCGGGGAGCCGGCGGGACCGTGGGGGGATTGGGGACCCCCCACAGTCCCCAACGGAGAGGGCCAGCCCCAGGGGATGGGGTCCCCGGGGCAAGTAGTGGCCCCGGAGGGGGGCCACGCGGCCCCCCTCCTCCCAAAAAATAATAATAAAAAAAAAATAAAGGCCTGCCCCGGGGGATGGGGTCCCCGGGAAAAAGGAGGCCTGAGGAGGGGGGCCACGCAGCCCCCTCAAAAAAATCAAAAAAAGTGTGGCCATGCCCCGGGGGATGGGGTCCCCGGGGCCGGAATCGGCCACAGGAGGGGGGCCACGCGGCCCCCTTCCCGTTTTGTTTTAAAAAAAAAAGGATGGGGTCCCCAGGGCCCAAAAAAAGGAAAAAGGAAGGGGGGCCATACAGTCCCCCTTCGGGAAAAAAAAATATTAGAAATAAAAAACGATCGTGCGTAGGCCCCGCCCCCTTCCTTTACCACTCTGAAAAGGCGCCCCCTGGCGCGTTTGCAGAGGGGGAACGAATTCCCCTTGAATACTGGGGGTCCCTGGGGTCAACTAGCCCACCAGGAACCTCCAGTATGCGCCATGGGCTGCGTTGCAGAGAGGTGTACAGAGGCCACGCCCCTTTTACACCTCTCTGCAACGCAGCTCTGTGGCGCTTTTGGAGGTACATGGTGGGCTAGTTGGACTCCAGGGACCCTCAGGATTCAAGGGGACTTAATCCCCCAACTTAAAACGCACCACAGGGCGCGTTTGCACAGTGGTGAAGGGAGGGGGCGGGGCTTCAGGTGACATGTGTGCAAACAGGCCCCGTGGTGCGTTTTAAGATGGGGAATTAAAAACCCTTCAATCCTGAGGATCCCTGGGGGCCAACTAGCCCACCAGGTACGTCCAGAAAGCGCCACAGAGCTGCGTTGCAGAGAGGTGCAAAAAGGGGCGTTGCCTCTGAACACCTCTCTGCAACGCAGCTCTCTGGCGCATACTAGAGGTATCTGGTGGGCTACTTGGCCCCTAGGGACGCTCAGAATTGAGGAGGAATTAATTCTCCAACTTAAAACGCGCCACAGGGCGTGTTTGCAGACATGTCACCTCAGGCCCCACCCCTTTCCTTCACCATTGTGCAAATATTCCTCTAAAATCAGCCGAACTACGAATTCCGATTTACTCACCTGTTATCAGGAGAGACCTCAGTGCTGCATCTTTGAGCCCAGTACTGATCCTGAAAAGTAATTTTAACCGTACTTACCAGTAACTTGAATTTCCTTCCATAGGATATCATTGCCTGCTTTTTGCTGAAAAAGTTTCTAAGTGTCAATTTTTGAAACATACAAATATTCCTCTAAAATCAGCAGAACTACGAATTCCGATTTACTCACCTGTTATCAGGAGAGACCTCAGTGCTGCATCTTTGAGCCCAGTACTGATCCTGAAAAGTAATTCTAACCGTACTTACCAGTAACTTGAATTTTCTTCCATAGGCAAACATTGACTGGTTTCACTTGGAAATTCTTCTAAGTGTGGAGTTTTGGAACTTTATAATATTCCTCTAAAATCAGCCGAACTACGAATTCCGATTAACTCACCTGTTATCAGGAGAGACCACAGTGCTGCATCTTTGAGCCCAGTACTGATCCTGAAAAGTAATTTTAACCGTACTTACCAGTAACTTGAATTTCCTTCCATAGGATATCATTGCCTGCTTTTTGCTGAAAAAGTTTCTAAGTGTCGATTTTTGTAACATACAAATATTCCTCTAAAATCAGCCGAACTACGAATTCCGATTTACTCACCTGTTATCAGGAGAGACCTCAGTGCTGCATCTTTGAGCCCAGTACTGATCCTGAAAAGTAATTTTAACCGTACTTACCAGTAACTTGAATTTCCTTCCATAGGCTAACATTGACTGGTTTCACTTAGAAGATTTTCCAAGTTTTGGAACTTTATAATATTCCTCTAAAATCAGCCGAACTACGAATTCCGATTTACTCACCTGTTATCAGGAGAGAACCCAGTGCTGCATCTTTTAGCACAGCACTGACCTTGAAAAGTAATTCTAACCGTACTTACCAGTAACTTGAATTTCCTTCCATAGGCTAACATTGACTGGCTTCACTTGGAAATTCTTCTAAGTGAGGAGTTTTGGAACTTTATAATATTCCTCTAAAATCAGCCGAACTACGAATTCCGATTTACTCACCTGTTATCAGGAGAGAACCCAGTGCTGCATCTTTTAGCACAGCACTGACCTTGAAAAGTAATTCTAACCGTATTTACCAGTAACTTGTATTTCCTTCCATAGGAATCCATTGTCTGGTTCTCAGCAGAAAAGTTTCAAAGTGTCGATTTTCACAAACTACAAATATTCCTTGAAAATCGCCTGTATGACTTAAACGCATTCTTTCAACTGTTTACAGGAGATGCACCAGTGCTGGATCCAGGATACACCACTGAGTAAGAAAAAGTAACGATAACACTACTTACCTGCTAAGTGAATTTCCTCCCATAGGATAACATTGGTGATTCTATGTGAAAAAGTTTCTAAGTGTCAACTTTTAAAATACAATAATATTCCTTAAAAATCACTACTGTAACCAAAACGCTTTTACTCAACTGTTTACAGGAGATGTCCCAGGACTGAATCTAAGATCCAGTCCTGTGGTTAGAAAAGTAATCCGTAATGTAACTAATTGCATTTAACTTGAAATTCACATTGAGCTCAATGTTGCATTGTGTTTGAAATTGTGTTGCCCATTGCAACAACTGTAACTACTGTACTTAAAAGTCTATTGCCTATTTGCAAAGTATTTAAACTAAAGTAATTCATTCTGAGAAAGTATATTTTGTAATGTAATGTATAATGTAATTACAATGTAATTTAAAAAATAAAATATCTAAAAATAAATAGTTTAAAAAAATGTAGTAAATCAGTATCAAAAAAATAAATATAATAATTAATACATTTAAAAATTGTCATTTACAAAACCTTTGAAATTCACTGAAAGTGTCATCAGTGATGTCACTGACCATGTCATGAGTGATGTAATATGTGACGTCATCAGCAGTGCATTGTGGGGCACGAGTTATAGTTACCTGAACTAACTATAACGGGGGAATTTCACGGGTTTTGTATGAGTGCAATGTCCAACTAACTATAACTGTCCCTAAAACCTATGGTTTTTTCAGTGAATATATATATACATATATATTTATTCACTGAAAAAACCAAAGGTTACAGGGACGTTATTGTTACACTCAGATTTCACTAATATAAAACCATAGAAATTCAGCAGTTATAGTTACCTGAGCTAACTATAACTTATGCCCCCGCAATGCACTGCTGACCTCACATGTTACATCACTCATGACATGGTCACTTACATCACTGATGACATCACTGATGACATCTCAAATAACATCACTGATGACATCATCCATTGAGTGTGTTTTTCAAGAATTTAAAGGGGTAAACACATATAGTAAGCTACTACAAAGTTTGGTTAGTATACTAGGTGTACTACTAATGAGTGATACTACTTTTAACATATAATATGTGAGTGGCTGTGTGTATCTGTGTGTGAGTGGGCATCTGAGTGGCTATATGTGTGTGTGAGTGGCTGTATGGGTATATAAGTGGGTGTGTAAGTTACTGTGTAGGTGACTGAGTGGCTGTATTGGTGAGTGAGTGGGTGTGTCAGTGGCTGTATGGGTGTGTGAGTGGGTGTGTGAGTGAGTGAGTGACTGTATGGGTGAATGAGTGGATGTCTGAATGCCTGTATGAGTGAGTGACTGGGTGTGTAAGTGTGCTGTATGGGTGAGTGAATGGCTCTTTGAATGGGGGTTTGGTTAAGTGAATTGGTGTGTGAGACGCTGTAGTGAAGATTATTTGTCTGAATGGCTGTGTGAGTGAGTGAGCGGATGTGTGAGTACTTATTTGGATTTGTGAATGGGTATGTAAGTGGTTGTGTGGGTGTGTGAGTGAGTGATTGGTTGTATGGTGAGTGAGTGGTGGTGTTGAGAGGCTGTATGGGTTAGTGAGTGGGTTTATTAGAGGCCATATAGGTGAATAAGTGGGAGTGTAGTAGCTATATGGGTGAGTATGTGGCTGTATGAATAGCTCTATGGGTGAGTGATTGGTTGTATGAGTGGCTGTATGACTGAGTGAGTGGGTGTGTGAGCTGGTCTTTGGAGGAATAAGTGGATGTATGAGTACTGGTATGGGTCTGTGAATGGGTATGTGAGTGGTTGTGTGGGTGAGTGAGTGAGCATATGAGAGGTTGTATGGGGTGTGACTGAGTGTGTCAGTGGTTCTGTGGATGATGTCATCAGTGATGTCATTTGAGATGTCATCAGTGACCATGTCATGACTGATGTAATATGTGAACTCATAAGCAGTGCATTGCAGGGATGTAAGTTATATCTGAGCACGACTATAACGTCCCTATAACCTTTATTTTAAGTGAATTTCTAAGGTTTTTCAAATTCTATTTCCTAACTATAACGTCCCTGTAACCTTTATTTTTTTCAGGGATTTCCATTGTTTTTTAACTAGTAGTCGCGTTTGCAGTGTGGCGGAGAAAGGGGGCGGGGCCTCTGACCATCTCTCAGGAATCCCACTGTTTCAGACTCACTGGAGTTAACAGGAGGGTGTCTTGGCCCCCAAGGACCCTCAGCATACAAGTGGACTTCTTCCCCTAACCAGTAGTGCGCAAGGAGGTTCATTTTCAAAGTGGTGGAGAAAGGGGGTGGGGCCACCAACCAGCTCTCAGCAATCCTGCTGTGTGGGACTTACTTGAGGTGACTGGAGGGGTTCTTGACCCCAAGAACCCTCAGCAGCCAAGGGAACTCCAACCAGTAGTGCGCCAGGAGGCACATTTGCATAGTGGTGGAGAAGGGGGCATAGCTACTGATGACCTCTCAGCAACCCCGCCATTTGGGACTTACTGGATGTAACAGGAGGGGTAGTTGGCCCCAAGGACCTTCAGGACCCAAGGGGACTTCATCTCCCAACTAGTAGTGCACCAGGAGGCGCGTTTGCAGAGTGGTGGTGAAAGGGGGTGAGGCCTTCAGCGTTTTGCTGGGCCGTCTTTTTTTCAAATCTATTGGTTTACTTAGGAAAGGGGAGCTGCGTGGTCCCCATTGTCTAGGCCAGGGGTCTCCAACCTTTTCTGTAGTGAGAGCTACTTTTGATGAGTGAAAATCATTGTGAGCAACTAAAGGCCGAGCAACTCGCGAATTGTTCCCCGAGTCCCCCCACGCCCGCTTCATTGACTAAAGGGCCTCTATATAGAGAGAGCTACCCATTTAGTATATGCAATGCACAACATAAAACCAGAAAACCTATCCCAGCTTCCCTCTTCAACAGATTGTGAGATCCTGGCCTCCTAAGTCACCAGCTAAAACAAGTACAATACAATCATAAGAAATTATAGGGACCTGCAGAGCTGTGTAAAGCTACCAGCATTGTAACCATAAACTGAACGTCTATCTCTCACAACTTGCTGGCCATGTAGGTAAGTGCTTCAGTGCCCCACAAGGGGTTATCACACATGGTGGTAACTTGAAATGCTTGACTTCAAGATGTGCATTGTACAAAAATCTCCCCTAACAGACTATAAAGTTGTTTCACATGACTTGTCTCTTAGTACATTAATATAGCATTGTCATAAGGGATGGTGGGAGTCCATGACTGTTTCATGTTTAAAAACTATCACATGCTGTGGTGTAATTTGATGCTCCAATGAAATGCTTCTCCATGTTGGAGAAATAAAAGTTGGTAATTTTTTTAAGAGATACCATTTTTGTATGACTTTAGTGTCATTATTTGCAATATTTTCAAACCTGTGCTTGTGAAGGAAGGGGTCATGCACCTAAGCTTGGTTCATGTCTCAGCTTTCCCTGTTCATTTGTCGCAGAAAAATATAGCCACTACAGAGGTTAGGTAGTTTTTTCAACTGGGATACATTTGAGTGACGTGTTGAGCCTTATGTTCATTGTGTCATGAAATTAACACTTCATTTTAAATTTCTCGTTTTACATGGATTCTTTTTAAATAAGGTACCTCTTGCAAGTTGTCCCTAGGTACAAACCAAAGCTAGGAAGTTATTATACATTTCTCTCCACATTTCATTACATTTTAATGAAAAGAAATGTAAAATGATGTTCTTGGCTCCGGTTTGTGGCCAGGAACAACTTCACAGCTGCCAAGTTTTCTGGTTGCTATGTATGACAATTCTATGAGTTCACTGCCAATGGGTGACACTGTGAGTGACACCATTATGGTTAAAACTAAGCAATAATATCTATGGAAACAAATAAATATCTCAAATTACCCACTTGTGAGACATGAAAAGTTCAGGCAAAGCACTGAAACTGATGTAAAACCCCGGAAATGGAAGGTCACGAACCACAGTGTCTGACCTTAAAACAGAGCAGGCCTCAAAAATGTTTAAAAATATTACCTAACCTGCAGTTCAAATAACGTCAATGATATGCTCCCCCTTTAAAGAGGAAAGTATATTTTTATTTAGTGTCAAAATAAAGTACTTTGGTCATAGACTTAAATTAACTGCACCGTTTTGTGAACAATAGTAGAAGGCAGCACTGTTTATTATCTTTTTAAAAATATAGGATAAATGAAGGTTGAGATGCATACATAATAACCGTTTTGCCAGCCTAAGACGTTTCAAATAAAGGTTCAAATTGGACAAACATTGTCATTACCACATTTGACAGGTCATATGTTTTATCTGTGTGCTAGCTGTTCTTAAGTGTACAATGTTTTATAGATAGAGACGCCTCTCTGTGCAACACTACACAGTTACCTCAGGCCAAGCGTAATATCAAAAATGATTACACATGTAGGCTACACCTCATGGCCGAGGTACTTCAAACTACTTAATACTTGTTATGAACTAAGCATCCGACATCCCGATTTGGTTCTCCACAAAGTGCACCCAGATGATTATTTGTGGACTTACCATAACGTGGTCTTACTGCTGGTGCTTGCGTGCTGATCTGCTGGCATCACGCGTACAACAAGGGCAGAGGCTCTCTCCCGGGAGGGGTCATGCTCCTGTAGGTCGAGTGGCATCATGTTAAGGACACTGCTGGCTGCAGGCATCACTCGTCCCTCTTTGGCCTCAGTCCATGCTGGTGCTTTGCTTCTGGCATCACGGTAGGCAGAAGGTGCTTAGACTTCTCTCTTGACTGGGCCTGGGGTTCAGGAGACTGCACTGACTGCATGCTGCCTGCAATGCTGGTCTATAGTGGCTGCAGAGGAGTATTTTAAATGGCAGCCGCAGTCTTTTAAAAACAGCCCAGTGCTGCTGTGAGCGGCGTGATTAGACAACAGGTGTGTGCCCCAGCCTCTCCAACATGTAGGCCTGTCAGGAGAAGGCCATCTATATATGATCTGGGGGCGACAGTATGCCCTACGCACCCTCCACCTCCCGCATAAGGGCTCAGGCCAATGCGCCTCCTGTTTTCACTGGGTGGCAATCACTCAATGCCAGTGCTGAGGTGGCCCCCAGGACTAGTACATACATCTTGCGACGCATAGACCATGCAGCACCAAAGAGCACGACTTCCTCTGTCCCAGATGGTGAAAAGGTGCCACTTGAGCCTAGCAGGAGCTGGCACCAGGAATGCCAAATTTAAGCTGCCGTCGCCATTGTCCAAACACCCTGCTTGGTCCTGGTGGGTAGGCGCGCTTTGCCAGGAATAAAAGGCAAGACGCCACCCTTCCGATTCATGTGTGGGCACTGCTGGGTGATGGTCATGCTGTGACAGGCCACGTGGTATCAAGGAGGCTGCAGCAGGGCTCAGTGAGTCTCCGCTTGATTGAATCACGCAGCCAGCTCTAAGACCGCAGCATGAGTACAAATTGTAATATGCTGTTGTGGCTCGCACTTGCATCTCCTTCTTCCCCTCATATGCATTGTAAATCCCCGGCGTGGGCAATCTAACACTCCTCATGCCAAGCCGACATCACCAGCTTCTCCCCGCCCCAGCTAACTTAATAGCCAATGGCAGCAGTGAGATCACGGAAGGAACACCAGCAAAAAGAGATAAGAGGCCCAAAAAAAATAACGACAGTGATAGGGCACAAAAGTGGGCACCGGGCCGCGAGCTACTGGTAGGTTGTTGGCGAGCTACCGGTAGCTCGCGATCGACCGGTTGGAGACCCCTGGTCTAGGCCAATTTCAGGCCCAGGGACCCCATCTCCCTGGGCCAGGCCTTTTAGGAATGGGGAAGGGGGCCATGCAGCCTCCCTCCTAGGCCGATGTTGGCCCCAGGGACCCCATTCCCCAGGGCCAGGCCTTTTTTAAATTATTATTTTTTTTCATTTAGGGGCCCTTCCTGGGCCGATTTCGGCTATGTGGACCCCATCGCCCAGGGTCAAGCCTTTTTTAGAAAAAAATTCTGAAAGAGGAGGGGGGCCGCACAGCCCCCCTACTCGGGCCGATTTCAGCCCGGGGACCCCATCCCCCTGAGCCCGGCATCTCTGTTGGGGACCGCGGGGAGCCTGAATGCCCCCGCAGTCCCTGCCGGCTCCCCGCCTCTTGTGAGAGCCGGCATTGTTTGACACACAGGGAGCTTCTAAACATGCAGCTCCCTGTGTGTCAAAGCAAATGCTCTGCTTCCAGCAAGCGAGAGCATTTTTCCGCTCTCGCCTGCTGGAAACAGAGCAGTTGCTGTGGCTTGGTGGGAAAGCTTCCGCCAAGCCAAAGCAAACAGCTATGTCCCAGGGGTGGGCACCCTGGTACATAGCAGGAGCCGGTCCTGGAATGTGGCGGCCCCCAGGGCCACCTATGGCTCCAGGAGGGGGACTGTGTGGCCCCCTCCTTTTTACTCAAGGCCTGCCAGGGGGAGGTGGTGGTACCCTGGGCTGTATACGGCCCAGGAGGAGGACTGCATGGCCCCCCTCCGTCTTTTTAAAGTTATGCCCCAAGGAGTTGGTGGTCCCTGGTGCATGGGGGGGTCCGAGAGGCACCCCATTTCTGTGCATGTAGCCCCAGGGAGATGGCAGCCCTGGAGCTGTCCAGTCTGTACAGCCCCCATTTGTTTGTATACAGCCCCGGGGAGGTGGTAGTCCCCGGGACTGCGGGGGGTCCATGTGGCCCCCCACATAATTTATTATTAATACCCTGGGGAAGTGGTGGTCTCTGGGGTTTTATAAACCCTAGGAAGGGGCCCTATGTGCCCCCATCCTTTATTTTGTACATGCCCCCGGGATCTGGCCGACTCGGTGGCTTCCTGAGAAAGACACGAGGGAGACATGGATCCGGAGACCTGGACCTCCAATTTCATCTGGATTCGCAGATCCACCCACGATTTTGTGGCAAAGCTGAATTTAAAAAAATGCTTTTAGCCCCCTGTGGGATCTCTGTGGTACCCCGCCACCACTCCTAGGGTGTCAAGGTATTCCTACCTTGCCCCCGCTCTTTATTTCTTTACGTCTTTTTTGGGACTCTGCTTCAAGTTGAGTCCCTAGATGGCTTCCTGGTAGAAGTGTTGGCAGCCAGTTAGGTGTCAGCATGGGACGGTAGATCCGCGAGTCTAATGAAATGGATCCATGTCCCTACATATCTATATTTTTTTGCCCTTTAATATCTCAAAAACTACTGAACGGATTTACACCAAATCACAAAAAGCACGCTTTCTCAACCAATATCGAGCTTTCTGGCAAATTTGGTGTAATTCCGTTCAGTGGTTCGGGCTGTAGTCGTATTCAAAATCCCTTTGGGAAAATGCATTAGGAAAATGTGTTTTGGGCCCCCCTTTTTTCTCGGCCCCCGTTTGACGAATCACCTCAAAACTTCCAACACAGCAGCTGGACTGACTAAAGTATATGTTTTGATAATTACGTGAAGATTCATCAAGCGGCGCCAAAGTTATTGGCAAAATTAAAAATGCTCTTCCTATGTAAACTAGGTTGTAACTATAACTGTCTACTGGTGACCACCAGTAGGTAATATATATATACATATATATATATATATATATATATATATATATATATATATATATATATATATATATTCACTGAAAAAACCATAGGTTTCAGATAAGTTATAGTTAGAAATTAGCATTTAAAAAACCTTTGAAATTCACTGAAAAAACCATAGGTTTTAGGGACAGTTATAGTTAGTTGGACATTGCACTCGTACAAAACCCGTGAAATTCCCCCGTTATAGTTAGTTCAGCTAACTATAACTCGCGCCCCGCAATGCACTGCTGATGACGTCACATATTACATCACTCATGACATGGTCAGTGACATCACTGATGACATCACTGATGACATCTCAAATGACATCACTGATGACATCATCCAGTGACTGTGTGTTTCTGTAAAGTTTAAATATTTTTAATATATATAGGGAAAGGCGTATTGAAGAATGAGTGGGTGTATAAGTGTGTGTATGGATGATTTAGTAGGTGCGTGACTAATTCTATAAGTGAGTGATTAAACGTATCTTACTGAATGCATGGGTTAGTGACTAAACTGGGTTAATGTCAATATCTGTCTGTTGCTGTGTAAGTGGCTGCATGGGTTTGTGAATAGCTACATGAGTGTCTATAAGAGTTATTGATTTGTTGTCTGAGTATCTGTATGGGTGCCTGAGTGTTTGTGTGGATGGGGTGTGTGCGACTGTGCATAGATGTGTGAGTGGGTGATTCACTGGGTGGATGGTTTCAAGAGTGCATCTGTGATAGACTGTATGGGTGGGTAAGTGTGTGTAAGAGTGTGTTAGTGAGTGAATGTATGTCCCAGTGGTACATGTGTGAGTAACTACATATGTGAAAGGCAGTATATATGTGTATTGGAGTATATAAATAGCTATAAGCGAGAGTGAGTGATTGTGATAGTGGCTGTATGGATGAGTGTGTGCTTGTATCAGTGATTGTATAAGAGCATAACAATGTGCTAGTATTTGTATGATTAAGTGAGCTGGTGTGTGTATAACTGTATAGGTGAGTAAATGGCAGTGTGTTTAATTATTTGCATGACTGACTAGGTGTGTGAGTACCTCTATGGATGAGTGGCGGTGTTTGAGTGTCTATATAGGAGTAAGAGTGCATATGATTGTCCTGTACTGAGTGACCATAAGTATGAGTGACTGTACGGGTGAGTGAGTGGATGTGTGTGTGTAGACCTAAGAATCAGTGAGTGGGTATGTAGTTATTGGTGTTGGAGTGTCTATGGTTTTGCGAATGGCAGTCTGTAATTTAGATTGGGTGTATCAAAGGTTATATTAGGGTGTGAGGAGGTGCATCAGATTATCACGTGGATGATGTCATCAGTGATGTCATTTGAGATGTCATCAGTGATGTCATCAGTGATGTCACTGACCATGTCATGAGTGATGTAATATGTGACGTCATCAGCAGTGCATTGCGAGGCGCGAGTTATAGTTAGCTGAACTAACTATAACGGGGGAATTTCACGGGTTTTGTACGAGTGCAATGTCCAACTAACTATAACTGTCCCTAAAACCTATGGTTTTTTCAGTGAATTTCAAAGGTTTTTTAAATGCTAATTTCTAACTATAACTTATCTGAAACCTATGGTTTTTTCAGTGAATTTCAAAGGTTTTTTAAATGCTAATTCCTAACTATAACATGTCTGAAACCTACGGTTTTTTCAGTGAATTTCAAAGATTTTGTAAATGACAATTTTTAAATGTATTAATTGTTATATTAATTTTTTTCATACTGATTTATTACATTTTTAGATTTTTTTTTTACATATTTTATTTTTTAAATTACATTGTAATTACATTATACATTACATTACAAAAAATACTTTCTCAGAATGAATTACTTTAGTTTAAATACTTTGCACATAGGCAATAGACTTTTAAGTACAGTAGTTACAGTTGTTGCAATGGGCACCACATTTTCAAACACAATGCAACATTCAGCTCAATGTGAATTTCTAGTTAAATGCAATTAGTTACTTTATGGATTACTTTTCTAACCACAGGACTGGATCCTAGATTCAGTCCTGGTACATCTCCTGTAAACAGTTGAGTAAAAGCGTTTTGGTTACAGTCGTGATTTTTAAGGAATATTATTGTATTTTAAAAGTTGACACTTAGAAACTTTTTCTCATAGAATCACCAATGTTATCCTATGGAAGGAAATTCACTTAGCAGGTAAAAACTGTTATCGTTACTTTTTCTTACTCAGTGTTGGATCCTGGATCCAGCACTGGTGCATCTCCTGTAAACAGTTGAAAGAATGCGTTTAAGTCATACAGGCGATTTTTAAGGAATATTTGTAGTTTGTGAAAATCGACACTTTGAAACTTTTCTGCTGAAAACCAGACAATGGATTCCTATGGAAGAAAATATAAGTTACTGGTAAGTACGGTTAAAATTACTTTTCAGGATCAGTACTGGGCTGAAAGATGCAGCACTGAGGTCTCTCCTGATAACAGGTGAGTAAATCGGAATTCGTATTTCGGCTGATTTTAGAGGAATATTTTAAAGTTCCAAAACTCCACACTTAGAAGAATTTCCAAGTGAAACCAGTCAATGTTAGCCTATGGAAGGAAATTCAAGTTACTGGTAAGTACGGTTAAAATTACTTTTCAGGACCAGTACTGGGCTGAAAGATACAGCACTGAGGTCTCTCCTTATAACAGGTGAGTAAATCGGAATTCGTATTTCGGCTGATTTTAGAGGAATATTTGTATGTTTCAAAAATCAACACTTAGAAACTTTTTCAGCAAAAAGCAGGCAATTATATCCTATGGAAGGAAATTCAAGTTACTGGTAAGTACGGTTAAAATTACTTTTGAGGATCAGTACTGGGCTGAAAGATGCAGCACTGAGGTCTCTCCTGATAACAGGTGAGTAAATCGGAATTCGTATTTCGGCTGATTTTAGAGGAATATTTTAAAGTTCCAAAACTCCACACTTAGAAGAATTTCCAAGTGAAACCAGTCAATGTTAGCCTATGGAAGGAAATTCAAGTTACTGGTAAGTACGGTTAAAATTACTTTTCAGGACCAGTACTGGGCTGAAAGATACAGCACTGAGGTCTCTCCTGATAACAGGTGAGTAAATCGGAATTCGTATTTCGGCTGATTTTAGAGGAATATTTTAAAGTTCCAAAACTCCACACTTAGAAGAATTTCCAAGTGAAACCAGTCAATGTTAGCCTATGGAAGGAAATTCAAGTTACTGGTAAGTACGGTTAAAATTACTTTTCAGGATTAGTACTGGGCTGAAAGATGCAGCACTGAGGTCTCTCCTGATAACAGGTGAGAAAATCAGAATTCGTATTTCGGCTGATTTTAGAGGAATATTTGCACAATGGTGAAGGGAGGGGCGGGGCCTGAGGTGACATCTGTGCAAACGCGCCCCGTGGCGCGTTTTAAGTTGGGGGATTAAGTCCCCTTGAATCATGAGGGTCCCTACGGGCCAACTAGCCCACCAGGAACCTCCAGTATACGCCAGGGGCTGCGTTGCAGAGACATGTACAGAGGCCACACCCCTTTTACACCTCTCTGCAACGCAGCTCTGTGGCGCTTTCTGGACGTACCTGTTGGGCTAGTTAGCCCCCAGGGACCCTCAGGATTGAAGGGGATTTAATTCCCCATCTTAAAACGCGCCACGGGGCCTGTTTGCACACATGTCACCTGAAGCCCCGCCCCTCCCTTCACCACTGTGCAAACGCGCCCCGTGGCGCATTTTAAGTCGGGGGATTAACTCCCCTTGAATCCTGAGGGTCCCTGGGGTGCAACTAGCCCACCATATACCTCCAAAAGCGCCACAGAGCTGCGTTGCAGAGAGGTGTAAAAAGGGCGTGGCCTCTGTACACCTCTCTGCAAGGCAGCTCCCTGGCGCATACTAGAGGTTCCTGGTGGGCTAGTTGGCCCCCAGGGACCCCCAGTATTCAAGGGGAATTCGTTCCCCTCTGCAAACGCGCCAGGGGCGCGTTTGCAGAGTGGTGAAGGAAGGGGCGGGGCCTGCGGGCCCGATCGTTTTTTTTTTTTTTCCCCTGAAGTGGGGCTGTGTGGCCCCCCTTCCTTTTTCCTATTTTTAGGCCCTGGGGACCCCATCCCCCAGGGCCTTACCCCTTTTTTTTAAATAAAAATTTAAAAAAAAACGGGAAGGGCCGCGTGGCCCCCTTTCCTGTGCCTGTATTGGCCCCGGGGACCCCATCCCCTGGGGCATGGCCTCTTTTTTTTTTATTTGGAGGGGGGCTGCGTGGCCCCCTCCTCAGGCCATTTAAGGCCCCGGGGACCCCATCCCCGGGGCCGGCCTTGCACTTTTTTTTTTAACTTTTTTTTCCTTTGGGGAGGGGGCTGCGTGGCCCCCTCCGTGGCCACTTATGGCCCCGGGGACCCCATCCCCGGGGCCTGGCCTCTCGTTGGGGACTGTGGGGGTCCCCAAACCCCCACAGTCCCGCCGGCTCCCCGTGTCCTACGGGAGCCGGCATTGCTTACACATGGGGAGCAGCTAACATGCTGCTCCCCATGTGGAAAGCAATCAGCTTTGGATATTGGAAGAGAGCAGGTTCCTGCTCTCTTCCAATATCCAAAGCAGTTTGCAATGACAGGACGGGAGCCGCGAGGCTCCCGTCCTGTCATTGCAAACAGCAGTGTCCCGGGGGTAGGCACCCCGGGACACTGCAGGAGCCGGCCCTGGGGGGTGGCGGTCCCCAGGGCCACCACAGGCTCCAGGAGGCGGCCCCCCCCCTCCTTACATTTTGAAAGCCCCGGGGAGGTGGTGGTCCCCGGGGCTTGGGGGTCCAAAACGGACCCCCATTGTAATTTTTCTTAGTGCCCCGGGGAGGTGGTGGTCCCCGGGGCATGTGGGGGGGCTGGAGCCCCCCCACACAGGTTTTTCAAAAATAAAAAAAGAAGCCCCGGGGAGGTGGCGGTCCCCGGGGCTGCGGGAGGGCTCAGAGCCCTCCCGCACCATTATACATAAAGCCCCGGGGGGTGGTGGTCCCCGGGGCTTGGGGGGCCCTTAGAGGCCCCCCACACATAAAATTAACCCCCCCAGCATGCCCCCGGGACTTGGCCCACCCGGGGGCCAATTAACATCAAAGCGCGGGAGACCGCGCTTCGATTTTTTTTTTTTTCGGCAGGATTCGCGCACCCTGAGCGCATCCTGCCGATTTTTTAAAAAAAATTTTTTTTTTTTTTTTGCCCAGGGGATCCTTGTGGGACCTTCTGAGCAGACCTAGGGGGTCAGGGTGTTTCTACCCTGCCCCCTTTGTGCGCTTTGCGCACTTGTTTCTGTCCCTCGGTTCTACCGAGGGACAAAATGGCTGCCAACACTTCCTGATTTGGAGTGTTGACAGCCAATTAGCATGCAGCTCGTGATCGGGAGGGTGCGCGAATCCGACGCGGCCATAGATATATCTATCTTTTTACTTTTGATTTTCTCAGCAACTACTGAACGGATTTACACCATTTAACAAAAGGGTTCTTTCTGAACCAAGAACTACCTCTTTGCCAAATTTGGTGTAATTCCGTTCAGCAGTTCGGGCTGTAGCCGTGTCTAAAGTTTCCTATGGAAAATTGCATGGGGAAAACGCGTTTTGGGACCCCCCTTTTTTCTCGGCCCTCGCTTGACAAATCCCCCCGAGACTTTCAGGGTAGGAGCGGACCGGAGCGCCCCACAAAGTTTGAAAATTTTGCGAAGATACGTCAACCGGCAAGAGAGTTATTTCAAATGGAATGTCGCGGATTTCCTATGGGTAATAGGTTGTAACTATAACTATCTACTGGCGACCGCCAGTAGATAATATATATATATATATATATATATACACCAAAGTCAGTCTGCTATCACAGAGAGTAACTCGGACACTCCTGGAAGTTGCAAAATAGAATTTAATGGATGGTTAAAAAACAACGCGTTTCAGCTCTCGCCTTGATCACGTTTCAAGGCGAAAGCTGAAACGCGTTGTTTTTGAGCCATCCATTAAATTCTATTTTGCAACTTCCAGGAGTGTCCGAGTTACTCTCTGTGATAGCAGACTGACTTTGGTATATTTATCGGGTTGCCGGTAACCCGTACTTGGACCGCCCGCTCTGACAGTCTCCTTTTCCTACCGGGCTCGTGAACTGTTCGATATATATATATATATATATAAGTCCCAGTCCTTTGTTCGCACCAAACCCAAGCCTCTTAACGACGGCAGGCCGTGGCGGGGTAGCGAGCCCCTCAATCTCCAAATCCCGTCGTCTCCTTGATGAAACAACACTCCAGCAATTTTGGGGCCGTGGAGTGTTGTTTCATCAAGGAGACGACGGGATTTGGAGATATATATATATGTATATATATATATATATATATATATATATTCACTGAAAAAATCATAGGTTTCAGGGGCGTTATAGTTAGTTGGACATTTAACTCGTACAAAACCATAGAAATTCCCCCGTTATAGTTAGTTCAGCTAACTATAACTCGCGCGCCCGCAATGCACTGCTGATGACGTCACATATTACATCACTCATGACATGGTCAGTGACATCACTCATGACATCACTGGTGACATCTCAAATGACATCACTGATGACATCACTGATGACATCATCCTTGTGATAGAGTGGCAGACCTCCTCTCACCCTAATATAACCTTTGATACACACACTCAAAAATACAAACTAACATTTTCAAAACAATGGACATACCAATACCAGTAACAACACACCTATTCAGTAATTCCAAGATCTACACACACATCCACTCATTCACCAACAGTCCCTATACAGTCACTCATACATGTACTCACTCATCATATGTACTCATACACCTATACATCCTGTTACACACCGCCACTCATCCATAGAGTTACTCACACCCATAGTCACACATGCAAACAAAGTATCAAACATCCATTTACTTGCATATACAGTTATACACACACTACCACACTTACTTCTACAGAAACTTACACATACTTACTCTCTTAAACAATCACTTATAGAAACGCCTACTTATTTGTACAGGAACTCTTCCAATCTCTCACTCTCACATATACTCACTTATATACACCAATATTCACATATACTAGTTTAAAACATATGTAGTTACTCATAAAGACACTATTGAGACAGTCATTCACTCACTGACACACCCATACACACATTCATCCACCTATACAGTCCTGCACACATGCTGTCTTCAACACATACAAACAGTGAGTCACTCATTCATGCATCTATGCACTAACTAATACCCCCCACCGAACCATACAGACACTCAGACGCTCATACTGATACTCAAAAAACCAACTAATAACCCATATAGACACTCATGTAGCTACTCACCAACCCATGCAGCCACTTATACACAAAGTGAGAGACTGATACAGATATTTTCATATTTAAACATTACTCACTAACCCATGTATTCACTAAGATACACTTAGTCAGTTATACAATCAATTTTACAAAAAAAAATCATCCAGTTTAGACACTTATATACCCATTTATTCTTCCATCGACCTTGAGATATACATATATAAAACATATTTAATTTTCAGAAAAACACACATTCACTGGATGATGTCATCAGTGATGTCATTTGAGGTGTCACCAGTGATGTCATGAGTGATGTCACTGACCATGTCATGAGTGATGTAATATGTGACGTCATCAGCAGTGCATTGCGGGCGCGCGAGTTATAGTTAGCTGAACTAACTATAACGGGGGAATTTCTATGGTTTTGTACGAGTTAAATGTCCAACTAACTATAATGCCCCTGAAACCTATGGTTTTTTCAGTGAATTTCTAAGGTTGTTTAAATGCTAATTTCTAACTATAACGTGCCTGAAACCTATGGTTTTTTCAGTGAATTTCTAAGGTTTTTTAAATGCTAATTTCTAACTATAACGTGCCTGAAACCTATGTTTTTTTCAGTGAATATATATATATTTATTATACTATGTATACATGTGAAAATGTCTCGGTCCGCCTGTTTGCCTCGGTGGCACGGAAAAAATGGGTGGAACTGACGTCAGCACGCCGACGAGGTCCTCTTATGGCTCCGATGACGTCATACGGTGTTGCGAGCGGAGCCGTGCTATTATGACGTCCTTGTTGACGTGGGAGAGCTAGGAAAGAATTTCTGTGGAATGCTGGTGCAGGGGATATTCACCTAAGTGTTCAGGCTAGTCCTTTGGGAGCAACTGTTTATGTTGCCACTCCAGAATCCAAAACCAGTGAGTAGAGGGCAGAGGCCCTGCAGATGGCACACGAGGTGGGGTGCCCAGTCGTGTGCACCGGCGGGGCAGCGAAGTGACAAGCACCACAACCCACAAAAAAGGTAACGAGGGCACTGAATAACACAGGATCTTCTCTTTGTATCTGGCAGGAACAACGAAGTTAAAATGCCCTAGTACCAAAATGTAGAATTAGTGCTACAACGGTCTTCAAGAGGACCTGCGATGCCGCTTCTGCCTCCCGTACCCTGGAGGCGGCACATGGGTCACGCGGTACGGTCATACTGCGGTGGGACGCACACTCGTTGACCTCTCATGGCACTGCTCCACACTTCAGGGAGGACGCTTTCCATTAGCTATGTTTTCTGATGACGTTTCGCGCCGGCCCCGTCCAACAACAGAACTCCTTTAGATCCAAACAGACTCTTTCACTCTCTCACCGGAAGTGAAACCAGGCCACGCGGACACTTTCACAATACAACAGCCGGAAATGCACTTTTCGGTAAAAAAAACACATTCCTTCCTCCTAATTAATCAAATAAACGTCTCACTGAAGAACAGCTTCGATCGGTAAGCAGCCGTTACAATGACTTTTTTACTTCGCGATACCATTACAACGCATGCATTACCACGCATGCGTTGTACATCGCGAAGTCATTACTACGCATTTTTTTAGAATGCAATGCCATTTACTATGCATGCCTTTACAACGAATTTTGTTGTAAAGGTATGTATGGTAAATGACCATGCGTTCTAAATAACATGTAGATGATCCACGTCGTTGTAAGGAAACAGAGGCTGTTCCGTTTCCTCACAACGACTTGCACCGCCCCTCAGAGACGACGTGAAGCAGGAACCATGAGGAGAGAGGAACCACGAGGAGTGAGAGGTAAGGGGGATTGGGCATGGGGTGGGGGTTTCTTTTCTAGGGTTTAGGGTAGTGCAGTGGTGTTTGGGTGGTGTAGGGGGTCGTGCTGGGGGTAGTGTTTTAGGGTTTAGGGTAGTGCAGTGGTGTTTGGGTAGAGTAGGGGGTCGTGCTGGGGGTAGTGTTTTAGGGTTTAGGGTACTGCAGTAGTGTAGGGGTCGTGCTGGGGGTAGTGTTTTAGGGTTTAGGGTAGTGCAGTGGTGTATGGGTAGTGTAGGGGGTCGTGCTGGGGTAGTGTTTTAGGGTTTAGGGTAGTGCAGTGGTGTTTGAGTAGTGTAGGGGGTCATGCTGGTGGTAGTGTTTTAGGGTTTAGGGTAGTGCAGTGGTGTTTGTGTAGTGTAGGGGGTCATGCTGGGGGTAGTGTTTTATGGTTTAGGGTAGTGCAGTGGTGTTTGGGTAGTGTAGGGGGATGTGCTGGGGGTAGATTTAGGGTTTAGGGTAGTGCAGTGGTGTTTGGGTAGTGTAGCGAGTCGTGCTGGGGGTAGTGTTTTAGGGTTTAGGGTAGTGCAGTGGTGTTTGTGTAGTGTAGGGGTTGTTCTGGGGTAGTGTTTTAAGGTTTATGTTAGTGCAGTGGTGTTTGGGTAGTGTAGGGGGTAGTGCTGGGGTAGTGTTTTAGGGTTTAGGGTAGTGCAGTGGTGTTTGTGTAGTGTAGGGGTTGTTCTGGGGTAGTGTTTTAAGGTTTATGTTAGTGCAGTGGTGTACGGGCAGTGTAGGGGGTCTTGCTGGGGGTGGTGTTTCAGGGTTTAGGGCAGTGGTGTTCAGGCAGTGTAGGGGGTCATGCTGGGGGTAGTGTTTCGGGGTTTAGGGCAGTGCAGTGGTGTTCGGGCAGTGTAGGGGGTCATGCTGGGGCTGGTGTTTCAGGGTTTAGGGCAGTGGTGTTCGGGCCGTGTAGGGGGTCTTGCTGGGGGTGGTGTTTCAGGGTTTAGGGCAATGCAGTAGTGTTCGGGCAGTGTAGGGGGGCTTGCTGGGGGTAGTGTTTCAGGGTTTAGGGCAGTGCAGTGGTGTTCGGGCAGTGTAGGGGGTCTTGCTGGGGGTAGTGTTTCAGGGTTTAGGGCAGTGCAGTGGTGTTCGTGCAGTGTAGGGGGTCGTGCTGGGGATGGTGTTTTTTGGGTTTAGGGCAGTGCAGTAGTGTTCGGGCAGTGTAGGGGGTCGTGCAGGGGGTGGTGTTTCAGGGTTTAGGGCAGTGCAGTGGTGTTCGGGCAGTGTAGGGGGCGTGCTGGGGGTGGTGTTTCAGGATTTAGGGCAGTGCAGTGGTGTTCGGGCAGTGTAGGGGGTCGTGCTGGGGGTGGTGTTTCAGGGTTTAGGGCAGTCGTGTTCGGGCAGTGTAGGGGTCCTTGCTGGGGGTAGTGTTTCAGGGTTTAGGGCAGTGCAGTGGTGTTCGGGCAGTGTAGGGGTCATGCTGGGGGTGGTGTTTCAGGGTTTAGGGCAGTGCAGTGGTGTTCGGGCAGTGTAGGGGGTCGTGAAGGGGGTGGTGTTTCAGGGTTTAGGGCAGTGCAGTGGTGTTCGGGCAGTGTAGGGGGTCGTGCTAGGGTATGTGTTTCAGGGTTTAGGGCAGTGCAGTGGTGTTCGGGCAGTGTAGGGGGTCATGCAGGGGCTGGTGTTTCAGGGTTTAGGGCAGTGCAGTGGTGTTCGGGCAGTGTAGGGGTCGTGCTGGGGGTAGTGTTTTAGGGTTTAGGGTAGTGCAGTGGTGCTTGTGTAGTGTAGGGGGTCGTGCTGGGGGTAGTGTTTTAGGGTTTAGGGTAGTGCAGTGGTGTTTGTGTAGTGTAGGGGGTCATGTTTTAGGGTAGTGCAGTGGTGTTTGGGTAGTGTAGGGGGTCGTGCTGGGGGTAGTGTTTTAGGATTTAGGTTAGTGCAGTGGTGTTTGGGTAGTGTAGGGGGTCGTGCTGGGGGTAGTGTTTTAGGGTTTAAGGTAGTGCAGTGGTGTTTGTGTAGTGTAGAGGGTCGTGCTGGGGGTAGTGTTTTAGGTTTTAGGGTAGTGCAGTGGTGCTTGTTTAGTGTAGGGGTTCGTGCTGGGGGTAGTGTTTTAGGGTTTAGGGTAGTGCAGTGGTGTTTGTGTAGTGTAGGGGGTCATGTTTTAGGGTAGTGCAGTGGTGTTTGGGTAGTGTAGGGGGTCATGCTGGGAGTAGTGTTTTAGGGTTTAGGATAGTGCAGTGGTGCTTGTGTAGTGTAGGGGGTCGTGCTGGGGTAGTGTTTTAGGGTGTAGGGTAGTGCAGTGGTGTTTTTGTAGTGTAGGGGGTCATGTTTTAAGATGCAACGCTCCAATACCTGACCAGTCTGCACTACATAAAACTGCAAAAAAACTAAAAATAAAAAGTGTTTTGCACACTTTTGTCATTGGGCTATATGTGGGCTACATCTGGGTAATATTTGTGCTACCTTTGGGCTCTTTTTTCACTGGTGGCCATCTTGGAAGACTTCTTTGTTATGAAGTTTCCTAATTTCCTCATTTACTGCAGTCTCCTCAGTAGGAAATGCTTTCAGTTTTTTACTTTGATTCCATCAAGAAGGCATTCAGATGTGTCACACATTTGCCATAAATTCAGAATGTTATTACTCTAGTTGTTCATTAGATCACTGTAGTAAAGCTACTGCTCACCAAGGAGTTAACTGGAAGTCTATTGCTGGTATTGAAAGTGATTGTTTCAGTCTGCATGTCAGAATTTTCTAATGAAATAGAAGAGGATTTGAGATCTCACTTAAAACATGCACTAAATTTTCTTTTTGCAGCACTAACCATAATTTCTATGGCAAAATGAACCCCCTCATTTTGTTCCTTTTTAAATTAAATGTTTTAAGTGTTACCAGTTTATTCCAATCAAGATGGCTTCAGGTGTGCCATACTTTTGTCATAAGTAAGGCTGTTAGCACTCTAGTTGTTCTTTAGAACACTCTGGGAAGCTGCAGTAGAACACAAAGGCATCAACTGACAGGCTGCTCCTGTTGAAATATAACAGGAAGATATTTGAGATCTCACTTAAAACATGTCCTAATTTTTCTTTCTACAGCACTAACCATAATTTCTATGGCAAAATGAACCCCCTCATTTTGTTCCTTTTTAAATTAAATGTTTTAAGTGTTACCAGTTTATTCCAATCAAG
Organism: Calotriton arnoldi; assembly: GCA_963921515.1. NCBI lineage: Eukaryota > Metazoa > Chordata > Amphibia > Caudata > Salamandridae > Calotriton > Calotriton arnoldi. Next base: position 19,904 of record CAWUFW010006221.1, on the reverse strand, counting down.
ATGGCTTCAGGTGTGCCATACTTTTGTCATAAGTAAGACTGTTAGCGCTCTAGTTGTTCTTTAGAACACTCTGGGAAGCTGCAGTAGAACACAAAGGCATCAACTGACAGGCTGCTCCTGTTGAAATATAACAGGAAGATATTTGAGATCACACTTGAAACATGTCCTAATTTTTCTTTCTACAGCACTAACCATAATTTCTATGACAAAATGAACCCCATCATTTTGTTCCTTTTTAAATTAAATGTTTTAAGTGTTACCAGTTTATTCCAATCAAGATGGCTTCAGGTGTGCCATACTTTTGTCATAAGTAAGGCTGTTAGCACTCTAGTTGTTCTTTAGAACACTCTGGGAAGCTGCAGTAGAACACAAAGGCATCAACTGACAGGCTGCTCCTGTTGAAATATAACAGGAAGATATTTGAGATCACACTTGAAACATGTCCTAATTTTTCTTTCCAGAGCACTAACCATAATTTCTATGACAAGATGAACCCCATCATTTTGTTCCTTTTTAAATTAAATGTTTTAAGTGTTACCAGTTTATTCCAATCAAGATGGCTTCAGGTGTGCCATACTTTTGTCATAAGTAAGGCTGTTAGCACTCTAGTTGTTCTTTAGAACACTCTGGGAAGCTGCAGTAGAACACAAAGGAATCAACTGACAGTCTCTGCCCTTGTTGGATGTACATGTTTTACTGAGAATGTCAGACTTCATTCTCACATGACTGAGAAAGATAATGTGAATTTACAGAAAATATGCTCTCATTTTAGCTTCTGGGGCACCTTCCAAAACTGTATGGGACAAGCATGTGAAAATAGTTTTCTCTCAAACATGATTCATGATATCCCAGCAGAAGGTTTTTCACAGGGTAAAATCACCTTAGAACACACCACAATTCCTGAAATTAGTATGGTACCATCAACAAATGAATTCTAATGTAACTAAAGTCTGTTATCACCCTTTATAGTTCTCCTTTTGGTAACCCTCAAAATCTTCGATTCACTACAATGCATTTCAATGGTACTATCATTTATATTGGTCCCAAGATGGCTGCCAGCAATTCCAGGATGAAGTGCTGACAGCCAATCAGATCTCACGATGACATGTGTGGTTAGGCTCCGCCCAGATATATATGTGTTTTTACTTTTGATTTTCTCAGCAACTACTGAACGGATTTACACCATTTAACAAAAAGGGTTCTTTTTGAACCAAGAACTACCTCTTTGCCAAATTTGGTGTAATTCCGTTCAGCAGTTCGGGCTGTAGACTTGCATAAAGTTTCCTATTGGAAATTGATTTTTTGACTCTTATTTTTTAATTTCTCCACAACTACTGAACGGATTTACACCATTTAACAAAAGGGTTCTTTCTGAACCAAGAACTACCTCTTTGCCAAATTTGGTGTAATTCCGTTCAGCAGTTCGAGCTGTAGCCGTGTCTAAAGTTTCCTATGGAAAATTGCATGGGGAAAACGCGTTTTGGGACCCCCCTTTTTCTCGGCCCCGCTGACAAATCCCCCGAGACTTTCAGGGTAGGAGCGGACCGGAGCGCCCCACAAAGTTTGAAAATTTTGCGAAGATACGTCAACCGGCAAGAGAGTTATTTCAAATAGAATGTCGCGGATTTCCTATGGATAATAGGTTGTAACTATAACTATCTACTGGCGACCGCCAGTAGATAATATATATATATATAGTTTAAAATAGTAAATCTAATATATTTGATTATATATCATTATTATAATGTAAATAAATTAATGTAAGTAATATTTAATACCATATATATATATATATATATATTATCTACTGGCGGTCGCCAGTAGATAGTTATAGTTACAACCTATTATCCATAGGAAATCCGCGACATTCTATTTGAAATAACGTCTGGCGCGGTTGACGTATCTTCGAAATTTTCAAGCTTGTTGGGCCGCTCCGGTCAGCTCCTACCCTGAAAGTCTCGGGGGATTCGTCAAGCGGGGCCGAGAAAAGGGGGTCCCAAAACGCGTTTTCCCCATGCATTTTTCCATAGGAAACTTTAGACGCGGCTACAGCTCGAACTGCTGAACGGAATTACACCAAATTTGGCAAAGAGGTAGTTCTTGGTTCAGAATGAACCCTTTTGTTAAATGGTGTAAATCCGTTCAGTAGTTGCTGAGAAAATGACAAGTAAAAAAGATAGTGATATCTATGGCCGAGTAGGGTCCGCGTACCCTCAGCGCACCCTGCGCGCACCGTCCCGATCACGAGCTGCATGTTAATTGGCTGTCAGTTGGCTGTCAACATTCCGATTCAGGAAATGTTGGCAGCCATTTTGTCCCTCGGTAGAACCGAGGGACAGAAACAAGTGCGCAAAGCGCACAAAGGGGGCAGGGTAGAAACATCCTGACCCCCTAGGTTTGCTCAGGGGGTCCCACAAGGACCCCCTGGGCAAAAAAAAAAAATCGGCAGGATGCGCTCAGGGTGCGCGAATCCTGCCGGAAAAAAAAAAATCAAAGCGCGGTCTTCCGCGCTTCGATGTTAATTGGCCCCCGGGTGGCCCAAGTCCCGGGGGCATGGTGGGGGGGGGTTAATTTTATGTGTGGGGGCCTCAAAGGGCCCCCCAAGCCCCGGGGACCGCCACCCCCCGGGGCTTTTTTTTTTAAATGGTGCGGGAGGGCTCTGAGCCCTCCCGCAGCCCCGGGGACCACCACCTCCCCGGGGCTTCTTTTTTTTAAATTAAAAAACCTGTGTGGGGGGGCTCCAGCCCCCCCACACGCACCGGGGACCGCCACCTCCCCGGGGCACTAAACATTTAAATATGGGGGTCCGTTACGGACCCCCAGAGCCCCGGGGACCACCACCTCCCCGGGGCTGTGACACTGAATGGGAGGGGGCCGCGTGGCCCCCTCCTGGAGCCCTTGATGGCCCTGGGGACCACCACCCCCCAGGGCCGGCTCCTGCAGTGTCCCGGGGTGCCTACCCCCGGGACACTGCTGTTTGCAATGACAGGACGGGAGCCTCGCGGTTCCAGCCCCCCCACACGCCCCAGGGACCGCCACCTCCCCGGGGCACTAAAAAATTAAAAATGGGGGTCCGTTTTGGACCCCCGAAGCCCTGGGGACCACCACCTCCCCGGGGCTTTGAAAATGTGGGGAGGGGGGCCGCGCGGCCCCCCTCCTGGAGCCAGTGATGGCCCTGGGGACCGCCACCCCCCAGGGCCGGCTCCTGCAGTGTCCCGGGGTGCCTACCCCCGGGACACTGCTGTTTGCAATGACAGGACGGGAGCCTCGTCCCTAGGGGCCAACTAGCCCACCAGGTACCTCCAGTAAGCACCACGGAGCTGCGTTGCAGAGTGTTGTAAAAAGGGGCGTGGCCTCTGAACACCTCTCTGCAACGCAGCCCCCTGGCGCATACTGGAGGTACCTGGTGGGCTAGTTGGCTCCTAGGGACCCTCGGGATTGAGGAGGAATTAATTGTCCAACTTAAAACGCGCCACAGGGCGTGTTTGCAGACATGTCACCTTAGGCCCCACCCCCTTCCTTCACCATTTTGCAAATATTCCTCTAAGATCAGCCGAACTACGAATTCCGATGTACTCACCTGTTATCAGGAGAGACCTCAGTGCTGCATCTTTGAGCCCAGTACTGATCCTGAAAAGTAATTCTAACCGTACTTACCAGTAACTTGAATTTCCTTCCATAGGATATCATTGCCTGCTTCTTGCTGAAAAAGTTTCTAAGTGTCGATTTTTGAAACATACAAATATTCCTCTAAAATCAGCCGAAATACGAATTTCGATTTACTCACCTGTTATCAGGAGAGACCTCATTGTTGCATCTTTCAGCCCAGTACTGATCCTGAAAAGTAATTTTAACCGTACTTACCAGTAACTTGAATTTCCTTCCATAGGATATCATTGCCTGCTTTTTGCTGAAAAAGTTTCTAAGTGTCGATTTTTGAAACATACAAATATTCCTCTAAAATCAGACGAAATACGAATTCCGATTTACTCACCTGTTATCAGGAGAGAACCCAGTGCTGCATCTTTTAGCCCAGCACTGACCCTGAAAAGTAATTCTAACCGTACTTAACAGTAACTTGAATTTCCTTCCATAGGCTAACATTGACTGGTTTCACTTGGAAATTCTTCTAAGTGTGGAGTTTTGGAACTTTATAATATTTCTCTAAAATCAGCCGAACTATGAATTCCGATTTACTCACCTGTTATCAGGAGAGAACCCAGTGCTGCATCTTTTAGCCCAGCACTGACCCTGAAAAGTAATTCTAACCGTACTTACCAGTAACTTGAATTTCCTTCCATAGGAATCCATTGTCTGGTTTTCAGCAGAAAAGTTTCAAAGTGTCGATTTTCACAAACTACAAATATTCCTTAAAAATCGCAAGTGTGACTTAAACGCATTCTTTCAACTGTTTACAGGAGATGCACTAGTGCTGGTTCCAGGATCCACCACTGAGTAAGAAAAAGTAACGATAACACTACTTACCTGCTAAGTGAATTTCCTCCCATAGGATAACATTGGTGATTCTATATGAAAAAGTTTCTGTCAACTTTTAAAATACAATAATATTCCTTAAAAATCACTACTGTAACCAAAACGCTTTTACTCAACTGTTTACAGGAGATGTCCCAGGACTGAATCTAGGATCCAGTCCTGCGGTTAGAAAAGTAATCCATAAAGTAACTAATTGCATTTAACTAGAAATTCACATTGAGCTCAATGTTGCTTTGTTTTTGAAATTGTGTTGCCCATTGCAACAACTGTAACTACTGTACTTAAAAGTCTATTGCCTATTTGCAAAGTATTTAAACTAAAGTAATTCATTCTGAGAAAGTATATTTTGTAATGTAATGTATAATGTAATTACAATGTAATTTAAAAAATAAAATATCTAAAAATAAATAGTTTTAAAAAATGTTGTAAATCAGTATCAAAAAAATAAATATAACAATTAATACATTTAAAAATTGTCATTTACAAAACCTTTGAAATTCACTGAAAAAACCATAGGTTTCAGACACGTTATAGTTAGGAATTAGCATTTAAAAAACCTTTGAAATTCACTGAAAAAACCATAGGTTTCAGTCACGTTATAGTTAGGAATTAGCATTTAAAAAACCTTTGAAATTCACTGAAAAAACCATAGGTTTCAGGCACGTTATAGTTAGAAATTAGCATTTAAAAAACCTTAGAAATTCAATGAAAAAACCATAAGGTTTTAGGGACAGTTATAGTTAGTTGGACATTGCACTCGTACAAAACCCGTGAAATTCCCCCGTTATAGTTAGTTCAGGTAACTATAACTCGCGCCTCCACAATGCACTGCTGATGACGTCACATATTACATCACTCATGACATGGTCAGTGACATCACTGATGACATCACTGATGACATCTCAAATGACATCACTGATGACATCATGCAGTGACTGTGTGTTTCTGTAAAGTTTAAATATGTTTAATATATATAGGGAAAGGCGTATTGAAGAATGAGTGGGTGTTTAAGTGTCTGAATGGATGATTTAGTACGTGCGTGACTGACTCTACAAGTGAGTGATTAAACGTATCTTACTGAATGCATGGGTTAGTGACTAAACTGTGTGAATGTCTGTATCCGTCTGTTTGTTGGTGTGTAAGTGGATGCATGGATTTGTGAATAGCTACATGAGTGTCTATATGGGTTATTGATTGGTTCTCTGAGTATCTGTATGGCTGCCTGAGTGTTTGTGTGGGTGGGGTGTGTGTGACTCTGTACATAGATGTGTGAGTGGGTGATTCACTGGGTGCATGATTTCAAGAGTGCATCTGTGATGGACTGCTTGGGTGGGTGAGTGTGTGTATGGGTGTGTTAGTGAGTGAATGTATATCTCAGTGGTACATGTGCGAGTAACTACATATGTAAAAGGCAGTATATATGTGTGTTAGAGTATTTAAATGGCTATAAGTGAGAGTGTGTGATTGTGAGAGTGGCTGTATGGATGCGTGTGTGCTTGTATCAGTTATTGTATAAGAGCGTAAGAATGTGCTAGTATTTGTATGAGTAAGTGAGCTGGTGTGTGTATAACTGTATAGGTGAGTAAATGGGTGTGTGATAAATTTTTTGCATGACTGACTAGGTGTGTGAGTACCTCTATGGATGAGTGGCGGTGTGTGAGTGGTTATATAGGTGTATGAGTGCATATGATAGTCCTGTACTGAGTGACTGTAAGTATGAGTGACTGTACGGGTGAGTGAGTAGATGTGTGTGTGTAGACCTAAGAATCAGTGAGTGGGTATGTAGTTATTGGTTTTGGAGTGTGTATGGTTTTGAGAATGGCAGTCTGTAATTTAGAGTGGGTGTATCAAAAGCTATATTAGGGTGTGAGAAGATGCATGAAATTATCACATGGATGATGTCATCAGTGATGTCATTTGAGATGTCATCAGTGATGTCATCAGTGATGTCACTGACCATGTCATGAGTGATGTAATATGTGACGTCATCAGCAGTGCATTGCGGGGCGCGAGTTATAGTTAGCTGAACTAACTATAACGGGGGAATTTCTATGGTTTTGTACGAGTGAAATGTCCAACTAACTATAACTGTCCCTAAAACCTATGGTTTTTTCAGTGAATTTCAAAGGTTTTTTAAATGCTAATTTCTAACTATAACGTGTCTGAAACCTATGGTTTTTTCAGTGAATTTCAAAGGTTTTTTAAATGCTAATTTCTAACTATAACGTGCCTGAAACCTATGATTTTTTAAGTGAATTTCAAAGGTTTTTTAAATGCTAGTTTCTAACTATGCCTACAGAGGTAGGACAGGTGAAGAAAGAAGAAAAAACGCGCAGAAAGAAGCAAAAGAAATGCAGAAAGAAGCAACAGAAGTCCACAAAGACGAAGAAAAGAGCAGGAAGAAGCAAAAGATGTGCAGAAAGAACCAACAGAGGAGCAGAAAGAGGCCATGTTGCAAAATCATCCTGTGCCCACAACTTTTTCAGACGGGTACTGGTGGTAACTGACTCTGACTAACCAGAGTCAGTGCTATGCTAAAAGACACTTAGAATACAGTGAAAACACCTACATACACTAGGGAACACTATGCGTTGGGGTACCCCTGTGATTAGCATGACCTCCTCTGTAAGTCCCTAGTACATAATAGGGCAGGGGGATTAAAACTACCTCTTAAAACGCGTGTGCAAACGCGCCCCGTGGCGCGTTTTAAGTTGCAGGATTAAGTCCCCTTGAATCCTGAGGGTCCCTGGGGCCCAACTAGCCCCCCAGGTACCTACAGTTAGGACCACAGAGCTGAGTTGCAGAGAGGCGTTCCGAGGCCACGCACCTTTTTTCACCTCTCTGCAACGCAACTCTGTTGTGCTTACTGAAGGTACCTGGTGGGCTAGTTGGCCCCCAGGTTCCCTCAGGATTCAAGGGGGCGTGTTTGCGCACATGTCACCTGAGGCCCCGCCCCCTCCCTTCACCACTGTGCAAACGCGCCCAGTGGCGCATTTTAAGTTGGGGGATTAGGTCACCTTGAATCCTGAGGGTCCCTGGGGCCCAACTAGCCCACCAAGAACTTCCAGTAAGCACCACAGGCCTGCGTTGCAACGCCTGTAACAAATTGTGTAGTTGTGTTTAGGTAGTGAAGGGGGTCGTGCTGGGGGTAGTGTTTTAGGGTTTAGGGTAGTGCAGTGGTGTTTGTGTAGTATAGGGGGTCATGCTGGGGGTATATTTAGGGTTTAGGGTAGTGCAGTGGTGTTTGGATAGTGTAGGGAGTCGTGCTGGGGGAGTGTTTTAGGGTTTAGGGTATTACAGTGGTGTTTGGGTAGTGTAGGGGTTTGTGCTGGGGGTAGTGTTTTAGGGTTTAGGGTAGTGCAGTGGTGTTTGGGTAGTGTAGGGGGTCGTGCTGGGGGTAGTGGTTTAGGGTTTAGGGTAGTGCAGTGGTGTTTGGGTAGTGTAGGGGTTCGTGCTGGGGGTATTGTTTTAGGGTTTAGGGTAGTGCAGTGGTGTTTGTGTAGTGTAGGGGGTAGTGTTTTAGGGTTTAGGGTAGTGCAGTGGTGTTTGTGTAGTGTAGGGGGTCGTGCTGGGGTTAGTGTTTTAGGGTTTAGGGTAGTGCAGTGGTCTTTGTGTAGTGTAGGAGGTCGTGTTTTAGGGTTTAGGGTAGTGCAGTGGTGTTCGGGCAGTGTAGGGGGTCGTGCTGGGGGTGGTGTTTCAAGGTTTAGGGCAGTGCAGTGGTGTTCGGGCAGTGTAGGGGGTCTTGCTGGGGGTGGTGTTTCAGGGTTTAGGGCAGTGCAGCGGTGTTTGGGTCGTGCAGGGGGTCATGCTGGGGGGAGTGTTTTAGGGTTTAGGGCAGTGCAGTGGTGTTTGGGTAGTGTAGGGGGTCATGCTGGGGGAGTGTTTTAGGGTTTAGGGCAGTGCAGTGGTGTTCGGGCAGTGTAGGGGGTCGTGCTGGGGGAGTGTTTTAGGGTTTAGGGCAGTGCAGTGGTGTTCGGGTAGTGTAGGGGGTCGTGCTGGGGGAGTGTTTCAGGGTTTAGGGCAGTGCAGTTGTGTTCGGGTAGTGTAGGGGGTCGTGCTGGGGGGAGTATTTTAGGGTTTAGGGTAGTGCAGTGGTGTTCGGGTAGTGTAGGGGGTCGTGCTGGGGGTTGTGTTTCAGGGTTTAGGGCAGTGCAGTGGTGTTCGGTCAGTGTAGGGGATAGTGCTGGGGCTGGTGTTTCAGGGTTTAGGGCAGTGCAGTGGTGTTCGGGCAGTGTAGGGGGTCATGCACGGGGTGGTGTTTCAGGGTTTAGGGCAGTGCAGTGGTGTTCGGGCAGTGTAGGGGGTCGTGCTGGGGCTGTTGTTTCAGGGTTTAGGGCAGTGCAGTGGTGTTTGGGCAGTGTAGGGGGTCTTGCTGGGGGTGGTGTTTCAGGGTTTAGGGCAGTGGTGTTCGGGCAGTGTAGGGGGTCTTGCTGGGGTGATGTTTCAGGGTTTAGGGCAGTGCAGTGGTGTTCGGGCAGTGTAAGGGGTCTTGCTGGGGGTAGTTTTTCAGGGTTTAGGGCAGTGCAGTGGTGTTCGTGCAGTGTAGGGGGTCGTGCTGGGGATGGTGTTTCATGGTTTAGGGCAGTGCAGTAGTGTTCAGGCAGTGTAGGGGGTCGTGCTGGGGCTGGTGTTTCAGGGTTTAGGGCAGTGCAGGCAGTGGTGCTCGGGCAGTGTAGGGGGTCGTGCTGGGGGTGGTGTTTCTGGGTTTAGGGTAGTGCAGTTGTGTTCGGGCAGTGTAGGGGTTCGTGCTGGGGCTGGCGTTTTAGGGTTTAGGGCAGTGCAGTGGTGTTCGGGCAGTGTAGGGGGTCATGCTGGGGCTGGTGTTTCAGTGTTTTGGGCAGAGCAGTGGTGTTCGGGCAGTGTAGGGGGTCGTGCTGGGGGTGGTGTTTCAGGGTTTAGGGCAGTGAAGTGGTGTTCGAGTAGTGTAGGGGGTCGTGCTGGGGGTGGTGTTTCAGGGTTTAGGGCAGTGGTGTTCGGGCAGTGTAGGGGGTCTTGCTGGGGGCAGTGTTTCAGGGTTTAGGGCAGAGCAATGGTGTTCAGGCAGTGTAGGGGGTTGTGTTGGAGGTGGTGTTTCAGGCTTTAGGGCAGTGCAGTGGTATTCGGGCAGTGTAGGGGGTCTTGCTGGGGGTGGTGTTTCAGGGTTTAGGGCAGTGGTGTTCAGGCCGTGTAGGGGGTCGTGCTGGGGGTGGTGTTTCAGGGTTTAGGGCAGTGCAATGGTGTTCGGGCAGTGTAGGGGGTCGTGAAGGGGCTGGTGTTTCAGGGTTTAGGGCAGTGCAGTGGTGTTCGGGCAGTGTAGGGGGTCGTGCTGGGGGTGGTGTTTCAGGGTTTAGGGCAGTGCAGTGGGGTTTGGGCAGTGTAGGGGGTCGTGCTGGGGGTGGTGTTTCTGGGTTTAGGGCAGTGTAGTGGTGTTCGGGCAGTGTAGGTGGTCGTGCAGGGGGGTGGTGAGTCAGGGTTTAGGGCAGTACAGTGGTGTTCGGGCAGTGTAGCGGGTCATGCTGGGGGTAGACTTTTAGGGTGTAGGGCAGTGCAGTGGTGTTCGGGCAGTATAGGGGGTCGTGCAGGGGGTGGTGTTTCAGGGTTTAGGGCAGTGCAGTGGTGCTCGGGCAGTGTAGGGGCCGTGCTGGGGGTGGTGTTTCAGGGTTTAGGGCAGTGCAGTGGTGTTCGGGCAGTGTAGAGTGTCGTGCTGGGGGTGGTGTTTCACGGTTTTGGGCAGTGCAGTGGTGTTCGGGCAGTGTAGGTGGTCTTGCTGGGGCTGGTGTTTCCGGGTTTAGTGCAGTGGTGTTCGGGCAGTGTAGGGGGTCTTGCTGGGGGTGGTGTTTCAGTGTTTAGGGCAGTGCAATGGTGTTCGCGCAGTGTAGGGGGTTTTGCTGGGGCTGATGTTTCAGCATTTAGGGCAGCGCAGTGGTGTTTGGGCAGTGTAGGGGGTCTTGCTGGGGGTGGTGTTTCAGGGTTTAGGGCAGTGCAGTGGTGTTCGGGCAGTGTAGGGGGTCTTGCTGGGGCTGGTGTTTCAGGGTTTAGGGCAGTGCAGTGGTGTTCGGGCAGTGTAGGGGGTCTTGCTGGGGCTGGTGTTTCAGCGTTTAGGGTAGTGCAGTGGTGTTCGGGCAGTGTAGGGGGTCGTGCTGGGGTGGTGTTTCAGGGTTTAGGGAGTGCAGTGGTGTTCGGGCAGTGTAGGGGGTCGTGCTGGGGCTGGTGTTTCAGGGTTTTGGGCAGAGCAGTGGTGTTCGGGCAGTATAGGGGGTCGTGCTGGGTTTGGTGTTTTAGGGTTTAGGGCACTGCAGTGTTGTTCGGGCAGTGTAGGGGGTCTTGCTGGGGGTGGTGTTTCAGGGTTTAGGGCAGTGGTGTTCGGGCAGTGTAGGGGGTCTTGCTGGGGGTAGTGTTTTAGGGTTTAGGGCAGTGCAGTAGTGTTCGTGCAGTGTAGGGGGTCATGCTGGGGGCGGTGTTTCAGGGTTTAGGGCAGTGCAGTAGTGTTCGTGCAGTGTAGGGGGTCGTGCAGGGGGTGGTGTTTCAGGGTTTAGGGCAGTGCAGTGGTGTTCGGGCAGTGTAGTGGGTCATGCAGGGGGTGGTGTTTCAGGGTTTAGGGCAGTGCAGTGGTGTTCGTGCAATGCAGGGGGTCGTGCTGGGGCTGGTGTTTCAGGTTTTAGGGCAGTGCAGTGGTGTTCGGGCAGTGTAGGGGGTCTTGCTGGGGGTGGTGTTTCAGGGTTTAGGGCAGTGGTGTTCGGGCAGTGTAGGGGGTCTTGCTGCGGGTGATGTTTCAGGGTTTAAGGCAGTGCAGTGTTGTTCGGGCAGTGTAGGGTGTCGTGCTGGGGGTGGTGTTTCAGGGTTTAGGGCAGTGCAGTGGTGTTCGGGCAGTGTAGGGGGTCGTGCACGGGGTGGTGTTTCAGGGTTTAGGGCAGTGCAGTGGTGTTCGGGCAGTGTAGGGGGTTGTGCTGGGGCTGGTGTTTCAGGGTTTAGGGCAGTGCAATGGTGTTCTGGCAGTGTAGGGGGTGGTGCTGGGGCTAGTGTTTCACGGTTTAGGGCAGTGCAGTGGTGTTCGGGCAGTGTAGGGGGTCGTGCAGTGGTGTTCGGGCAGTGTAGGTGGTCTTGCTGGGGCTGGTGTTTCCGGGTTTAGTGCAGTGGTGTTCGGGCAGTGTAGGGGGTCTTGCTGGGGGTGGTGTTTCAGTGTTTAGGGCAGTGCAATGGTGTTCGCACAGTGTAGGGGGTTTTGCTGGGGCTGATGTTTCAGCATTTAGGGCAGCGCAGTGGTGTTTGGGCAGTGTAGGGGGTCTTGCTGGGGGTGGTGTTTCAGGGTTTAGGGCAGTGCAGTGGTGTTCGGGCAGTGTATGGGGTCTTGCTGGGGCTGGTGTTTCAGGGTTTAGGGCAGTGCATTGGTGTTCGGGCAGTGTAGGTGGTCTTGCTGGGGCTGGTGTTTCAGCGTTTAGGGTAGTGCAGTGGTGTTCGGGCAGTGTAGGGGGTCGTGCTGGGGGTGGTGTTTCAGGGTTTAGGGAGTGCAGTGGTGTTCGGGCAGTGTAGGGGGTCGTGCTGGGGCTGGTGTTTCAGGGTTTTGGGCAGAGCAGTGGTGTTCGGGCAGTATAGGGGGTCGTGCTGGGGTTGGTGTTTTAGGGTTTAGGGCACTGCAGTGTTGTTCGGGCAGTGTAGGGGGTCTTGCTGGGGGTGGTGTTTCAGGGTTTAGGGCAGTGGTGTTCGGGCAGTGTAGGGGGTCTTGCTGGGGGTGATGTTTCAGGGTTTAGGGCAGTGCAGTGGTGTTCGGGCAGTGTAGGGGGTCTTGCTGGGGGTAGTGTTTCAGGGTTTAGGGCAGTGCAGTAGTGTTCGTGCAGTGTAGGGGGTCATGCTGGGGGCGGTGTTTCAGGGTTTAGGGCAGTGCAGTAGTGTTCGGGCAGTGTAGGGGGTCTTGCAGGGGGTGGTGTTTCAGGGTTTAGGGCAGTGCAGTGGTGTTCGGGCAGTGTAGTGGGTCATGCAGGGGGTGGTGTTTCAGGGTTTAGGGCAATGCAGTGGTGTTCGGGCAATGCAGGGGGTCGTGCTGGGGCTGGTGTTTCAGGGTTTAGGGCAGTGCAGTGGTGTTCGGGCAGTGTAGGGGGTCTTGCTGTGGGTGGTGTTTCAGGGTTTAGGGCAGTGGTGTTCGGGCAGTGTAGGGGGTCTTGCTGGGGGTGATGTTTCAGGGTTTAAGGCAGTGCAGTGTTGTTCGGGCAGTGTAGGGTGTCGTGCTGGGGGTGGTGTTTCAGGGTTTAGGGCAGTGCAGTGGTGTTCGGGCAGTGTAGGGGGTCGTGCACGGGGTGGTGTTTCAGGGTTTAGGGCAGTGCAATGGTGTTCGGGCAGTGTAGGGGGTTGTGCTGGGGCTGGTGTTTCAGGGTTTAGGGCAGTGCAATGGTGTTCTGGCAGTGTAGGGGGTGGTGCTGGGGCTAGTGTTTCACGGTTTAGGGCAGTGCAGTGGTGTTCGGGCAGTGTAGGGGGTCGTGCAGTGGTGTTCGGGCAGTGTAGGTGGTCTTGCTGGGGCTGGTGTTTCCGGGTTTAGTGCAGTGGTGTTCGGGCAGTGTAGGGGGTCTTGCTGGGGGTGGTGTTTCAGTGTTTAGGGCAGTGCAATGGTGTTCGCACAGTGTAGGGGTTTTGCTGGGGCTGATGTTTCAGCATTTAGGGCAGCGCAGTGGTGTTTGGGCAGTGTAGGGGGTCTTGCTGGGGGTGGTGTTTCAGGGTTTAGGGCAGTGCAGTGGTGTTCGGGCAGTGTATGGGGTCTTGCTGGGGCTGGTGTTTCAGGGTTTAGGGCAGTGCAGTGGTGTTCGGGCAGTGTAGGTGGTCTTGCTGGGGCTGGTGTTTCAGCGTTTAGGGTAGTGCAGTGGTGTTCGGGCAGTGTAGGGGGTCGTGCTGGGGGTGGTGTTTCAGGGTTTAGGGAGTGCAGTGGTGTTCGGGCAGTGTAGGGGGTCGTGCTGGGGCTGGTGTTTCAGGGTTTTGGGCAGAGCAGTGGTGTTCGGGCAGTATAGGGGGTCGTGCTGGGGTTGGTGTTTTAGGGTTTAGGGCACTGCAGTGTTGTTCGGGCAGTGTAGGGGGTCTTGCTGGGGGTGGTGTTTCAGGGTTTAGGGCAGTGGTGTTCGGGCAGTGTAGGGGGTCTTGCTGGGGGTGATGTTTCAGGGTTTAGGGCAGTGCAGTGGTGTTCGGGCAGTGTAGGGGGTCTTGCTGGGGGTAGTGTTTCAGGGTTTAGGGCAGTGCAGTAGTGTTCGTGCAGTGTAGGGGGTCATGCTGGGGGCGGTGTTTCAGGGTTTAGGGCAGTGCAGTAGTGTTCGGGCAGTGTAGGGGGTCGTGCAGGTGTTGGTGTTTTAGGGTTTAGGGCACTGCAGTGTTGTTCGGGCAGTGTAGGGGGTCTTGCTGGGGGTGGTGTTTCAGGGTTTAGGGCAGTGGTGTTCGGGCAGTGTAGGGGGTCTTGCTGGGGGTGATGTTTCAGGGTTTAGGGCAGTGCAGTGGTGTTCGGGCAGTGTAGGGGGTCTTGCTGGGGGTAGTGTTTCAGGGTTTAGGGCAGTGCAGTGGTGTTCGGGCAGTGTAGGGGGTCTTGCTGGGGCTGGTGTTTCAGCGTTTAGGGTAGTGCAGTGGTGTTCGGGCAGTGTAGGGGGTTGTGCTGGGGGTGGTGTTTCAGGGTTTAGGGAGTGCAGTGGTGTTCGGGCAGTGTAGGGGGTCGTGCTGGGGCTGGTGTTTCAGGGTTTTGGGCAGAGCAGTGGTGTTCGGGCAGTATAGGGGGTCGTGCTGGGGTTGGTGTTTTAGGGTTTAGGGCACTGCAGTGTTGTTCGGGCAGTGTAGGGGGTCTTGCTGGGGGTGGTGTTTCAGGGTTTAGGGCAGTGGTGTTCGGGCAGTGTAGGGGGTCTTGCTGGGGGTGATGTTTCAGGGTTTAGGGCAGTGCAGTGGTGTTCGGGCAGTGTAGGGGGTCTTGCTGGGGGTAGTGTTTCAGGGTTTAGGGCAGTGCAGTAGTGTTCGTGCAGTGTAGGGGGTCATGCTGGGGGCGGTGTTTCAGGGTTTAGGGCAGTGCAGTAGTGTTCGGGCAGTGTAGGGGGTCGTGCAGGGGGTGGTGTTTCAGGGTTTAGGGCAGTGCAGTGGTGTTCGGGCAGTGTAGTGGGTCATGCAGGGGGTGGTGTTTCAGGGTTTAGGGCAGTGCAGTGGTGTTTGGGCAATGCAGGGGGTCGTGCTGGGGCTGGTGTTTCAGGGTTTAGGGCAGTGCAGTGGTGTTCGGGCAGTGTAGGGGGTCTTGCTGGGGGTGGTGTTTCAGGGTTTAGGGCAGTGGTGTTCGGGCAGTGTAGGGGGTCTTGCTGGGGGTGATGTTTCAGAGTTTAAGGCAGTGCAGTGTTGTTCGGGCAGTGTAGGGTGTCGTGCTGGGGGTGGTGTTTCAGGGTTTAGGGCAGTGCAGTGGTGTTCGGGCAGTGTAGGGGGTCGTGCACGGGGTGGTGTTTCAGGGTTTAGGGCAGTGCAGTGGTGTTCGGGCAGTGTAGGGGGTTGTGCTGGGGCTGGTGTTTCAGGGTTTAGGGCAGTGCAATGGTGTTCTGGCAGTGTAGGGGGTGGTGCTGGGGCTAGTGTTTCACAGTTTAGGGCAGTGCAGTGGTGTTCGGGCAGTGTAGGGGGTCGTGCAGTGGTGTTCGGGCAGTGTAGGTGGTCTTGCTGGGGCTGGTGTTTCCGGGTTTAGTGCAGTGGTGTTCGGGCAGTGTAGGGGGTCTTGCTGGGGGTGGTGTTTCAGTGTTTAGGGCAGTGCAATGGTGTTCGCACAGTGTAGGGGGTTTTGCTGGGGCTGATGTTTCAGCATTTAGGGCAGCGCAGTGGTGTTTGGGCAGTGTAGGGGGTCTTGCTGGGGGTGGTGTTTCAGGGTTTAGGGCAGTGCAGTGGTGTTCGGGCAGTGTATGGGGTCTTGCTGGGGCTGGTGTTTCAGGGTTTAGGGCAGTGCAGTGGTGTTCGGGCAGTGTAGGTGGTCTTGCTGGGGCTGGTGTTTCAGCGTTTAGGGTAGTGCAGTGGTGTTCGGGCAGTGTAGGGGGTCGTGCTGGGGGTGGTGTTTCAGGGTTTAGGGAGTGCAGTGGTGTTCGGGCAGTGTAGGGGGTCGTGCTGGGGCTGGTGTTTCAGGGTTTTGGGCAGAGCAGTGGTGTTCGGGCAGTATAGGGGGTCGTGCTGGGGTTGGTGTTTTAGGGTTTAGGGCACTGCAGTGTTGTTCGGGCAGTGTAGGGGGTCTTGCTGGGGGTGGTGTTTCAGGGTTTAGGGCAGTGGTGTTCGGGCAGTGTAGGGGGTCTTGCTGGGGGTGATGTTTCAGGGTTTAGGGCAGTGCAGTGGTGTTCGGGCAGTGTAGGGGGTCTTGCTGGGGGTAGTGTTTCAGGGTTTAGGGCAGTGCAGTAGTGTTCGTGCAGTGTATGGGGTCATGCTGGGGGCGGTGTTTCAGGGTTTAGGGCAGTGCAGTAGTGTTCGGGCAGTGTAGGAGGTCGTGCAGGGGGTGGTGTTTCAGGGTTTAGGGCAGTGCAGTGGTGTTCGGGCAGTGTAGTGGGTCATGCAGGGGGTGGTGTTTCAGGGTTTAGGGCAGTGCAGTGGTGTTCGGGCAATGTAGGGGGTCGTGCTGGGGCTGGTGTTTCAGGGTTTAGGGCAGTGCAGTGGTGTTCGGGCAGTGTAGGGGGTCTTGCTGGGGGTGGTGTTTCAGGGTTTAGGGCAGTGGTGTTCGGGCAGTGTAGGGGGTCTTGCTGGGGGTGATGTTTCAGGGTTTAGGGCAGTGCAGTGGTGTTCGGGCAGTGTAGGGGGTCTTGCTGGGGGTAGTGTTTCAGGGTTTAGGGCAGTGCAGGGGTGTTCGTGCAGTGTAGGGGGTCGTGCTGGGGATGGTGTTTCAGGGTTTAGGCCAGTGCAGTAGTGTTCGGGCAGAGTAGGGGGTTGTGCAGGGGGAATGGTGTTTCAGGGTTTAGGGCAGTGCAGTGGTGTTCGGGCAGTGTAGTGTGTCATGCAGGGGGTGGTGTTTCAGGGTTTAGGGCAGTGCAGTGGTATTTGGGAAATGCAGGGGGTCGTGCTGGGGCTGGTGTTTCAGGGTTTAGGGCAGTGCAGTGGTGTTCGGGCAGTGTAGGGGGTCTTGCTGGGGGTGGCGTTTCAGGGTTTAGGGCAGTGGTGTTCGGGCAGTGTAGGGGGTCTTGCTGGGGGTGATGTTTCAGGGTTTAAGGCAGTGCAGTGGTGTTCGAGCAGTGTAGGGTGTCGTGCTGGGGGTGGTGTTTCAGGGTTTAGGGCAGTGCAGTGGTGTTTGGGCAGTGTAGGGGGTCGTGCACGGGGTGGTGTTTCAGGGTTTAGGGCAGTGCAGTGGTGTTCGGGCAGTGTAGGGGGTTGTGCTGGGGCAGGTGTTTCAGGGTTTAGGGCAGTGCAATGGTGTTCTGGCAGTGTAGGGGGTGGTGCTGGGGCTAGTGTTTCACGGTTTATGGCAGTGCAGTGGTGTTCGGGCAGTGTAGGGGGTCATGCTGGGGCTGGTGTTTCAGGGTTTAGGGCAGTGCAGTGGTGTTCGTGCAGTGTAGGTGGTCGTGCTGGGGCTGGTGTTTCAGTGTTTAGGGCAGTGCAGTGGTGTTCGGGCAGTGTAGGGGGTCATGCTGGGGCTTGTGTTTCAGGGTTTAGGGCAGTGCAGTGGTGCTCGGGCAGTGTAGGGGGTCGTGCTGGGGGTGGTGTTTATGGGTTTAGGCTTGTGCAGTGGTGTTCGGGCAGTATAGGGGGTCGTGCTGGGGGTGGTGTTTCAGGGTTTAGGGCAGTGCAGTGGTGTTTGGGCAGTGTAGGGGGTCGTGCTGGGGGTGGTGTTTCTGGGTTTAGGGCAGTGTAGTGGTGTTCGGGCAGTGTAGATGGTCGTGCAGGGGGGTGGTGAGTCAGGGTTTAGGGCATGGCAGTGGTGTTCGGGCAGTGTAGGGGGTCATGCTGGGGGTAGAGTTTTAGGGTTTAGGGCAGTGCAGTGGTGTTCGGGCAGTATAGGGGGTCATGCAGGGGGTGGTGTTTCAGGGTTTAGGGCAGTGCAGTGGTGCTCGGGCAGTGTAGGGGCCGTGCTGGGGGTGGTGTTTCAGGGTTTAGGGCAGTGCAGTGGTGTTCGGGCAGTGTAGGGTGTCGTGCTGGGGGTGGTGTTTCAGGGTTTTGGGCAGTGCAGTGGTGTTCGGGCAGTGTAGGTGGTCTTGCTGGGGCTGGTGTTTCCGGGTTTAGTGCAGTGGTATCCGGGCAGTGTAGGGGGTCTTGCTGGGGGTGGTGTTTCAGTGTTTAGGGCAGTGCAATGGTGTTCGCACAGTGTAGGGGTTTTGCTGGGGCTGATGTTTCAGCATTTAGGGCAGCGCAGTGGTGTTTGGGCAGTGTAGGGGGTCTTGCTGGGGGTGGTGTTTCAGGGTTTAGGGCAGTGCAGTGGTGTTCGGGCAATGTATGGGGTCTTGCTGGGGCTGGTGTTTCAGGGTTTAGGGCAGTGCAGTGGTGTTCGGGCAGTGTAGGTGGTCTTGCTGGGGCTGGTGTTTCAGCGTTTAGGGTAGTGCAGTGGTGTTCGGGCAGTGTAGGGGGTCGTGCTGGGGGTGGTGTTTCAGGGTTTAGGGAGTGCAGTGGTGTTCGGGCAGTGTAGGGGGTCATGCTGGGGCTGGTGTTTCAGGGTTTTGGGCAGAGCAGTGGTGTTTGGGCAGTATAGGGGGTCGTGCTGGGGTTGGTGTTTTAGGGTTTAGGGCACTGCAGTGTTGTTCGGGCAGTGTAGGGGGTCTTGCTGGGGGTGGTGTTTCAGGGTTTAGGGCAGTGGTGTTCGGGCAGTGTAGGGGGTCTTGCTGGGGGTGATGTTTCAGGGTTTAGGGCAGTGCAGTGGTGTTCGGGCAGTGTAGGGGGTCTTGCTGGGGGTAGTGTTTCAGGGTTTAGGGCAGTGCAGTAGTGTTCGTGCAGTGTAGGGGGTCATGCTGGGGGCGGTGTTTCAGGGTTTAGGGCAGTGCAGTAGTGTTCGGGCAGTGTAGGGGGTCGTGCAGGGGGTGGTGTTTCAGGGTTTAGGGCAGTGCAGTGGTGTTCGGGCAGTGTAGTGGGTCATGCAGGGGGTGGTGTTTCAGGGTTTAGGGCAGTGCAGTGGTGTTCGGGCAATGTAGGGGGTCGTGCTGGGGCTGGTGTTTCAGGGTTTAGGGCAGTGCAGTGGTGTTCGGGCAGTGTAGGGGGTCTTGCTGGGGGTGGTGTTTCAGGGTTTAGGGCAGTGGTGTTCGGGCAGTGTAGGGGGTCTTGCTGGGGGTGATGTTTCAGGGTTTAGGGCAGTGCAGTGGTGTTCGGGCAGTGTAGGGGGTCTTGCTGGGGGTAGTGTTTCAGGGTTTAGGGCAGTGCAGGGGTGTTCGTGCAGTGTAGGGGGTCGTGCTGGGGATGGTGTTTCAGGGTTTAGGCCAGTGCAGTAGTGTTCGGGCAGAGTAGGGGGTTGTGCAGGGGGAATGGTGTTTCAGGGTTTAGGGCAGTGCAGTGGTGTTCGGGCAGTGTAGTGTGTCATGCAGGGGGTGGTGTTTCAGGGTTTAGGGCAGTGCAGTGGTGTTCGGGCAATGCAGGGGGTCGTGCTGGGGCTGGTGTTTCAGGGTTTAGGGCAGTGCAGTGGTGTTCGGGCAGTGTAGGGGGTCTTGCTGGGGGTGGTGTTTCAGGGTTTAGGGCAGTGGTGTTCGGGCAGTGTAGGGGGTCTTGCTGGGGGTGATGTTTCAGGGTTTACGGCAGTGCAGTGGTGTTCGGGCAGTGTAGGGTGTCGTGCTGGGGGTGGTGTTTCAGGGTTTAGGGCAGTGCAGTGGTGTTCGGGCAGTGTAGGGGGTCGTGCACGGGGTGGTGTTTCAGGGTTTAGGGCAGTGCAGTGGTGTTCGGGCAGTGTAGGGGGTTGTGCTGGGGCTGGTGTTTCAGGGTTTAGGGCAGTGCAATGGTGTTCTGGCAGTGTAGGGGGTGGTGCTGGGGCTAGTGTTTCACGGTTTAGGGCAGTGCAGTGGTGTTCGGGCAGTGTAGGGGGTCATGCTGGGGCTGGTGTTTCAGGGTTTAGGGCAGTGCAGTGGTCTTCGTGCAGTGTAGGTGGTCGTGCTGGGGCTGGTGTTTCAGTGTTTAGGGCAGTGCAGTGGTGTTCGGGCAGTGTAGGGGGTCATGCTGGGGCTGGTGTTTCAGGGTTTAGGGCAGTGCAGTGGTGCTCGGGCAGTGTAGGGGGTCGTGCTGGGGGTGGTGTTTATGGGTTTAGGGTAGTGCAGTGGTGTTCGGGCAGTGTAGGGGGTCGTGCTGGGGCTGGTGTTTCAGGGTTTAGGGCAGTGCAGTGGTGTTCGGGCAGTGTAGGGGGTCGTGCTCGGGCTGGTGTTTTAGGGTTTAGGGCAGTGCAGTGGTATTCGGGCAGTGTAGGGGGTCTTGCTGGGGGTGGTGTTTCAGGGTTTAGGGCAGTGGTGTTCAGGCAGTGTAGGGGGTCATGCTGGGGGTGGTGTTTCAGGGTTTAGGGCAGTGCAATG